>OY288201.1:4802500-6002500 GCA_958449745.1 Ochropleura leucogaster
AAAATTTACAGGAATCAATAATGACTCCACGTTCCCGAAAACCGTTAATAATAACATCGGAACAACGAGACATGGCCGACACAACCGTACAGAAGGAAGAGACGATCAAGTCAGATGGAATGTTCCAATCTATGTCACCAAAGAACGACAGTGATTTCGTTTCTTCAGACGATGAGAATGACGGCTCTAGGTCTACGTTCTCGTGCGAAAGGTAACATACTACACATAGTTGTTACTAACAAACGAAGAATTTATTACTAACAAGACTTTTATAGAAGAGATACAAAAACTCTATGGTTGAATTTCTGTTTATTTGTAAAAATGGGCGCCCTTGATCTTTGAAACAACGCAAGCTTCAGTATTGAAAATATTTTCAAAAATGGCCCTGACTTTTATTATCTTCAGTTGTTTAAAACCGAGTAATGGAAGATCTAAATAAAGGTAAACAGGCAAAGCATGACATCAGCATTTATTTACAGTCTATGATGTTTGCTCTTCTCTACTCTACTTGTCCATTTCAGATCAACTCATTCTGCAAGCACATCTCTACCCAGAACAAATCCATTTGATGCTCGATCGATTAACTCAACCGGTGATGCCAGCCCTCTACGGCCAGAAAACACTCGATTCGTAATAAGCCGTGAAAAACCGAACTTAGTCGAAGACTTAAACACAACACTATGCGGGAGCGACGATGTTCTACCAAAGTTTACGATAACACACGATGCAAAAACCAAATCGTTATCAGAACCTTTCAGAGAATATCTCTTAAGTAGATCGGTGCTAACAGCATCACCAATCGATTTATCGATACTGAATAAATCGAATGAAACCGATGACAAAATAAGCGATTCTCTACTCTATTGCTTAGATGGTAACGTCCCTTCTGATTTGACGTTGTCCATTGGTAATTTGGCAGTTGATAAAGAATCGAGTTTACGGTCACCGTTGGCGAATATTAGTGTCAATATCGATAAAAGTCCGAATAGAAAGCGTTTGGCGAATGCATGTTTAGAAGAATCGACTTCTGGAACAAAAAAGCCGATGGTAGAAAAGGAAAATTTTACCGAAAAAGTTTTCGAAATACGAGAGACTGAACTTTAGTGGTTGTTAAACTTTATGTTGATTGTTTTTAATACAAAATTAGTTCAAATAAAAATACTAGATGATGGAATTTATGAGATTGCGTCATGTGACTTTCACGTCATTGTAATAAGGTTTATATTTGAATTCTAAAGTAGGTTTAGAAGCGCTACCAACTTTGTTACAACCACTGCGAATTCAAAGATATAATATTAATATTTGTATACAGTGCCTTAACTAGAAAAGGTTGGGAGAAAAAGCTCCCATTTCTGGGTCCCCCAAAATGTCCACTTTGACATCAAATGTTGCATAATGTATGAGATTATTCCTATTTAGATAATATTATTGAGATCTCCGAATTATGAAACTATAGAATAGCATTTACGTACTTTTGTTATGATAATTTGAATCTTACGTCATTAAATTCATTTGATTGTGGCTTGAAAACAAACAAGAATGGAGAATGTTGGATATAAATATTTATTTTAATTCTCTGGACATTTGAATTGATTATTTTATTGTTTTAATGTAACTGTTTTAGTTATGAGTACGTTTATAAATATAGAATATTTGAGTACATTATAAAGACGTGTTTTGTTTCCTTCAACACCACAAATATTATAATATTAAGGAGTCAGAGTTGGGAATAGAAGTTAATTGTTTTCAACTTAATATCATACAGGACAAGGCTGTTATTTGTTTGGCAGTAACAAGCATTAGGGCCGATGCATAACAACCGGTGAACACGAGTCTCTAGATTTTAATACAATAAAACAAGCATCGTAAAGGCTGTTGTTTACGAATAAGAGGATACGCCAGGTCGCCAGCTCCATGAAATTAGAAGAATAGGAACTCGCTCTCGCGTTTCCGTAGACCCATCCCATCCCAAGTGTGAGAAAGGAATTGCAAAATGGAATGTTGGATTTTTACATTGTAGACGAAGAAGGAATCTGAAGGGCTACTGAGTGAAAGAGATGGTGCTAGACACCCTGTATAGCTCTGTCTCTTTCCCTCAGCGGAATAAGTTCTGCTTTAAGAGGTCATAGTAGGGTAGCTGACGTTGAAAGAAACTCGTTGCTACCCGAAATGTGTTGCGATTTTGATGATTTAGTATACTTACTAACAGACTGGTCCAGGTGGATCCTCAGGTCTACGTTAGTGTGACACGAAAATGTATCTGCTTTCGTTGAAGAAATAAACTTTTCGTACCACTTGCTCAAAAAAGTGACATTCTATGCCACAAAAAAACTTTTTAGTAAAAAAAATAAAACCGACTTCTAAAAAAAACTAAAAACTGGAAAATAACTTTATTTCCGGAAGTCGATGGCTTTTGTTGGTTTCGTTGACTTTATTGGCCACCGACTTCCGGAAATAAAGTTATTTTCCAGTTTTTAGTTTTTTTTAGAAGTCGGTTTTATTTTTTTTACTAAAAAGTTTTTATTTCAACATTTTCAGTTATAGTATTATGATATAATACGCAAACACGGTTAAAAAGTTTTTATTTTTAGCTTTAGTCCCGTCTTAGATACAATTTTTAGTTCCACATCAAGCTATAGATTAAATACTAAGTATCTATATTATGCTTTAGTATTAAACCAATTCAGAAATCATATGCATCATCCCCTAGGGGATACAGCTGATACTTGATCTGATGTTTATGTTTCTTAATGACTAGGTGAGGGGTGGGGAGGGGATACGGTCACCCTGCTCCCACTCGCCTGCCTACCCTGGCGAAACCCATACTTATACATGTGATTGCAGCAATCACGGCAGATTTGCTGTCATTTATTAAAGAGTGCCGTTGTATATCACTGAAGATCTATCACCAAATTACTGCGATGACCTTCCTACTATGGTTTGGAAGGTACATACCATTTTTTGATAATTTGTCTTCGACAACTTCTAAAATATAATCGACGAATGAGTATATCATCAACGTACACGAAGTCAATCTAATACGTATTATTAAAGATAACTCAAAAACTACTTGTCGGATCTTGATATTTTTTTTATGGGACCAAATGACAACCACCAGCTTTCGAATAAAAAAAGAATCATCAAAATCGGTTCACTCAGACCTGAGTTATGAGGTAACAAACACAAAAAAAATAAATAAAAAAAAAAAAAACATACAGTCGAATTGAGAACCTCCTCCTTTTTTTGAAGTCGGTTAAAAAGCGAACTTAACAATAGTCATTTTTAATCTGTCAAAAACAGGGAAAGAAAATTGTACTGAATTTCATTCATCCCCTAGGGAGAGAATGTGATTTAAAATTGTAATACTAAATACTGAACTACATCTGTGTTTACACCATTGAGTTTGTAGGTATATAAAGCATTAAGCATCTTTTTTAAAAAGGAACACGCAATTATTATGCAGTTATGATTATTGAATAAAATTACCAAAACCGACGAGGTCGTATGAGCTTGATGCCTTTGCTTTTCCGACAAAACATATTAGTCTAGGAATTTAAAGAATAAAGCAGTGTCTTCTGTCGTGGGTGGCGATTTAAATCTCTCGCTAAACTCAGGACTCGTCTTAAATCCCTCGCTTCGCTCGTGATTTAAGTTTTTAACACCCTCGCTACGCTCGGGAGTAAACCTCGAGTCCTTCGTTATACTCGCGATTTAAATCGTCACCCACGACAGAAGACACTGCTTTATCCCCTTGGTTAATAATCTACTAATTGGTTTGATCATCAATGCAGGCAGATAATATTTTAAAAAGCTCTGCGACTGTTATTTGTGAAAACTTGCATATTCCATATTTAGTACAACGTGTCCAGCCTTAAATCGCGTTCAGAATGGGGAGTTTTCTAGTGTAATAAGTGTGTGTGTGTGACCTCTAGTAGATCAAGTTGTTGATGTAGTCCACTGCCATATTTTATTTGACCGTGCGCTAGGTCGTAGCCACGGAAAATATAGTAGCGCTAGCATCGGCACGAGAAAAAAGCCCACGTAATGCTCAAAACATGTCTTCCGAATGAGCCAGGCATAAACCTGCCGTACACATGGCCCCTTAGCGCGCCAAACAACAAGAGGATTGAAGGCTCTGTTAGGAATCAGGTATTAAAGTAGTGAACTGTATTAAATAGGTAAGATGCCACAATCCTTACTTAATATTATAAAAGCCAAAGTGAGTTTTGTTTGTTTGTTTGTTTGTTACCTCTTCACGCTTTAATGGCTGCACCGATTTTGATGAATTTTGGTACAGATATAGTCGGGAACCAGGAGACGGACATAGGCTAATATTTTTTTATAAAAAGTGGGATGTGAGGGAGAAAGAGTGAAGAAAAGGGGAAAACTTAGCGTTGCTATTAAAAATCAATCAGGCGCAAGAGCAAAAACTGCAGGTCTGCTCAGTGTGTTATACTGAATTTAACGCGAGCGAAGCCGCGGGCGAAAGCTAGTTAATTATATGTTACAAAATCTGATGACCGCACAAAGAAATTCTGTGAGCAGTGTTGTCCACGGATCGGCTTCGGCTTCAGTAACATGCATTAACCTCTCAAGGACCGCCATTATTTACTATCTGTCAAGCACCGCCGGGCGGGCTCTTATCGTAAGCGTAATCTGATTTTAAGACTTATCTTTACTACAAATACAGTTTTAAATCGGTCGGGTCTTGGTGGCACAAATTTGTACCAGCGGGGCTCAACGGTAATACTTGCTTACTGGCACGTTTTTGTGCCGCTGGGGCTCTAGAGGTTAAGTTTCATCAAAGAACACAACTTACAATGTTGAAAAACGTCTATTTCAAATACTTCATTTTGCACATTACTGGTATTTTAGTGGACAGAGATTCATAAAAAATATAAGATGGCAAAGCCAATTAGCATGAAGAAAGTTAAGCAGCAGTAGAACTGACAGCAGACCTTGTAGCAGAAGATTGAAAACCTTTCGTTGAAGGGTCTCTTCTGGCTGTAATGAGAAAAATTGTCTATGTTGGTGTTATAAAATAGTACCTACACTACATTTTACTTCAATACTTACTAGTTAAGTTAGTAAGTTGATGGACTCTAAGTTGAGGAGCTCGTGGCTAAATAATAGCAGCCGCTCGGGTCGATCTTTAGGTTAAGCCGCGCTTGCCTAGGTTGTTCTGTGGATGGGTGACCACCCGATACGTACCGAGTTTATTTCGTGCCTCGGAAAGCGTTGGTCCCGGCTGTCATTTGTAGAGCTTTGACAGTCGTTACAGGTAGTCAGTGTTCCGAAAGTGACAACCAGTCTTACCAAGAGATATCGTATTACATAATATTAACTGGGTTGTGGAGGTCAGATAGGCTGTCGCTCCATGTAAAATACTGATATTCAGCTGCATCTGGTTAGACAGGAAGCCGACCCCAACATAGTTGGGAAAAGGCTAGGCAGATGATGACTAACGCCCGGTTCGTCAACAAAACGAATCGTTTTGTTTATTGGTACGCCCGGTAAGTTGATGGACCGGTCTTATAAGGAGGTTGGGACAGCCTGGACGTGGTACACGTGCAGAAAAATAGGTGCCGTGACTCAGTTTTGAAAAGGCCGATGTCTTAACATGTTAACTGCGATAGTAAGGCGCGTACGTCGCTCACTGGTAAGTCGATGCGACGTCGCGTCAGCGGCGGTGCGGCGTCGCACCACGGGCGAGGATAGGTCTTTGTGTAGAGTAGAGGCAGTAGCGGCGTAAGGGGGGGGCGGCGGGGGCGGTCCGCCCCGGGTGCCAAGCATCAAGGGGTGACAACCTGCCGGGGTTGCGGGTTGTTCGAAACAGATACCGCGGCCCCGGAACTTAAAGGGCAATAAAAGGAACATGGGTGGGTTTTAGTCAGTAGTAGTAGTCAGTAAAATTCTGACGCTCCCCCGCCTTGCCCAGAGCGGGGAAAGATATTTCATGATTTCCCACCCCAAAAAAAAGGGGTGACTTCGGAATGCCAAGCCAGTCATGCAGATTAGTAGCCACTGGCGCATCTGCACGATAAGGTCGGCGCGGGCGACAGGGGCAAGTTGTTGATGTTTCGATCAAAGCAATCACAGTTGACACTTGGTCAGTTAGCCAGAGTATTGTTTCTATGATGTGATCGTTTAATCTGCACGCGAATCATTATCTGGATCAATTTTGAGCACCTTCTGGTTCTCTGGTATCAAACACACCACAGCAAGGTGTTGAAAGTGACATTGAAACAGATGGTGTACAAACAAGGAGCCAAAATGCATTGCATAGGGGGACGCCGCCGGGAAGATAGCTTGAAAATCTTGATACACAAGATGAAAGAAGGTAGAGATTAGCAACAAGAAGAATATGACCAAGAAAAAAACTATTTTGAAAAAAAAAACCGACTTTCAAAAAAAGAGTCGAAAATAACGTAAGTAACTTTTGTTGGTTTTGTTGAATTATTTGCCACCGACATCCGGAAAGTTATTTTCGACTCTTTAGTTTTTTTTGGAAGTCGGTTTTGATTTAAAAAAAAATATTCTGCAGTTTTTGTATAACAGAGTTTCGTCAAAAAAATTAATTCATGGTGGAAGCTAAATCCTTAAGTGTCCGAACACATAATAGTCCATTGGAATGTTACATTTTTTAGGCCTAACCTTGCATTTTTCATCTTGCATCAAGTTTGTGGGGTCACCACCCTTGTTCCACGGCCGCGATCTTGAAAATAAGGGTTGAAATGGTTTTTACGATATATCTCTTAAACTATTTATTTGATAAAAAGAAATTGTTAGAATTTTTTGTTGCAAATTAAATTCTCTACAACTTTGGTTCAATAACTTTTTGTCTTAGAACTATAAATAAAAAAGTTATAAGCGAAAATCTTCAGAAATTCTAGAAAAAAATATATACATATTTTTCGATGTAACTTTTTTTATCATTTTACGAAAAAATTATATCTGACCATTTTTATAGATCGTTTTTGAGGAACAACTTTTAATCGCAACATTGTTTCATTAAGTCAATAACTAAGGTTTTATAGCGCTCCGAAGTGAGTACGATTTTTCAGTACTTTTAACTATACCTACCTATATTAAACATGTGTATTAATAATATTGTGTCATCAGTTATTGTTTTTTTTTTAATTTTGTCATTATAACTTTTTTAATTACAAATTTTGCAATATTATTATTAATTAATAATTGACTCTTTTCCCCACCACTCACTAGGTAGAGTCTAGAGGCGCGTTTTTTTTACGTGGTATCCCCAAAAGGTGATTTTATAAATTAGAACTACTCCGTCCTCAGTCGTTTCGATGGACCAGGCTAAAAAGTTAAATCGAAAAATATGTATATTTTTTTCTAGAATTTCTGAACATTTTCGCTTATTGTTCTATGACAAAAAGTTACTGAACCAAAGTTGTAGAAAATTTAATTTTTAACAAAAAATGTTAATTTTTTTTTATGAAATAAATAGTTTAAAAGAGATATATCGTAAAAACCATTTCAACCCTTATTTTCAAAATCGCGGCCGTGGGACAAGGGTGGCGACCCCACAAACTTGGTTTTAGCTTTACACTGACCCCCCTACACATCAAAAAAATAAAATTACGTCCTCTAAAAAATGCAACAGCAAATGTAACTTTTCAATGGACTATAACGAATTTTGAAGGTTTACTCTCCTGTTTTAAAAAACGAAAATCTTGAAATGGTTTGAGGCATCAAAAATCTATTGACTATGAACATCAAAATGTTAAGAGACCAAGAAAAACTAAGTGGAGTGCCATTTTGAGTCGCCTTTCAGATGTTTTTCTCGTCCTGGTACGCCAAAATCATTTCTTCAGACAAAAGAAGGTTTTTTCAGAAGTAGTTTGACCTAGGAATAGAACATGCTATCTATATACAAAAAGTAAACGGGTAGTGTCCAAATTTGTACATTCAAAATGAGTTCAATATTATTTTTGATAGTACTGAAGTACTATCATCGAGTGTAACCCTCTTTTTTTTAAGCATTTGTGTGGCTTCAGTGACTTCTTGTAAAAGAAGTTTCTCAAATGTTTAGTTAGGTAATAAAATCTTACTTAAAATTTACAATGACTCAAACGCGACCTACCAGTCTTTCCGTATTGCCCATTGTAAAGGACCGAAACATATATATTGATATTATAGAATATTTTAGCAAAATAAAGTCACGCAATCGCGTTTAGTATTTGTCGTTTTATTTTGAGGGTGCTCAATAGAAAGTCGCCCCGGGTGCCAACCCATGCTACGCCGCCACTGAGTAGAGGCACAGGCGGCTATGGCTAAACGCAGCTACGCACGAAACCAATGACAAAATGGCGATGGAGACGTGGCTTGGGCACACTTGCGCGCCCCTCCTGCGCCTGCACCTCGCCTCCGCCCCGCCCGCGCCGCAACTCTTGTTGCACTGCCATTTTGTAAAGAAAACCTTGTTGCGGCGTGCCTCTCATGCGCCGGCGGCGGCGCCTCAACTGCACCTCGATTGTAAATCGTGTGAGCGACGCGCCTTAGAGATGACACATGGATACAAAATTAGGTACAGGTAAAGTAAATAAAGTTTTTTTTCACAATATTTGCCTCCAAAAAAGTGGAGAACGCTTTTCTTTAGAGTAGTTACCACATCTCTGGGTAAGCAATTTATTTTTATGAATGTCCTCTACGCCTTACATATAGTGCCAACTTTAAAAAATAACGATGGGGAAGGGTCAAATATTTTTTTTTAAAACTAAATTGTTAAAAACAATGTTAATTACCTGGTAATATACCTACGCGGCTTTTCTAGCTCTGTCGGTGTGATGACTCTAGTACGGTGAACTACTTTTTTCAGTACGTCTTTAATCATTGCGTCGGTCCACGCCCAGTTTCTGGAACGAAAATCAACACAAAAATTAGAAGAAGTTGTGGAGCCTGTGTCAACTGCTGCGATTAGCTGACTGAACTATCAACAACCAATCGGATCACTTGACATCGTTCATTTTTTAAACGTTTTCTGGCGTTGATTTTCGTTCTAAAACCCGGTGTGAAGGAATTTGGTCATAAAGTACAGCTAAACAAAATTACTTCGTTTATGACACCAGAGATAATTTACACTAATAGAAGGCTTAAGACTTACTATTTTTTTGCATATTCACAAACCACTTGGGTTCGACAACAAAGGTTTGCCTCCGTGGCCTTTATATTTTTCGACTTCTTTTTCCGTTTTCTCACAGTGGTTGGTCGTTTACAAGTTTTTTGTGGGCATTCATTTATTGGATAAATGGGCACCTTTGGGGTAGCCGCGAGTTGCTCTTCTGCTTGGCGGATCTCTCTTTCCCTTCGCATCAACTGTTCCAGAAACTCTGCTTCCCTTTCTCGCCTAGCTTTTTCTAGCTTCAATCCAAGTAGCTTAGCCTGTTCTCGTTTATTGATTTCGCTAAGTTCTCGTAGAGCTTTCCGTCTTTTATACCATTGGCAGATTTTTGTTTCTTGGCTTGCAGATTCTGTAGGTGCTGCTCTTCGGGAGGAGTTCCTCTTGTTTTGATAAGACAGGGCCGTTGGGGTTGCGTCCTTGTTCGTTTTCTTTTTTCGAGGACGAGGAGGAGGAGGAGGCTGAAGAACTATACTGCGGGTTTTGTCTTTGTATGTTGTGATTTTTACTGGTACGGGTAAGGCTTTGTATCCTTCGACGGAGACAGTGGGTCTATAACAAATGAAACAGTAAACCTTTCAGTTCGTGAGCTGTGACAAATTTGTTTTGGCAGACAAATGAGCAACCAGTCCAAATTATTTCTTAGTTTTTGTAAAAGTTTATGTAATGTAGTTTAAGCGTCGCGGTCTTTTAGGAAACTTTACCTACATTGAAACTTTGACAAGCAATGAAATGCAGATTGAACTCAGAACATCTTGTTATAAGTTACTAGCTGTGCCCAGCGGTTTCACCCGCTGCTCACTTAGGGGTATGAAAAATAGATGTTGGCCGATTCTCAGACCTACCCGATATGTACACAAAATTTCGTTTAAATCGGTCCAGCCGTTTCGGAGGAGTATGGGAACGAAAACTGTGACACGAGAATTTTATATATTAGAAGATGATGCAGTAACTTAGCACGTTTGATCCCCTATGATCGTTCCTTGCAGTAATAACTGAGAATTTGGTACCTAAAAATAAGCTAAAAAACTCTCAAAGGGGGAAACTGAGAAGAAAAAATACCTACTTCACTCGTACGTGTTTCTTCTTCTGGCATGATGCACATTCCCTCCCGGTCGGACATGAGCAAGGTCTGCCTGCTGTGGCCTGTAAGATCTTACCGATCATTTGGGATTTACCGCATTTCAAACTATTTCTGGTTTTGTTGGCTGGTTTAAAAGATTTTTTGTTTAGTTTGTGGACTTGTATAATTTACACAGATTTATGTTTAATGTCATGTTTGACAATTAGGAAAGCTTTTTTTTTTGGTCAGAACTTCGTGGTAGAGTAAGATGGTAAAAAAAAGTTTTTCAAGAACGTAGGAAAGGTACTTTTCCTGTAATTAGCTTTGATAGCAATAAAGGTATTTTTTCAGTTATTCTTATAATTTGTGATTTCGTTAATTTTTCCACTGTTATGATAAAAAATAGGTACGGTAGATAGTTTACAAATTTTATTGAAACACCCTTCAAAAGGTTTTCTGAATGCCGCCCTACCACAGAAATGCACAAGCTGCATCTACGAACAACAAAAAGAATATCTGGAAATGATAGGAATAAAGAGATTAAAAATTAAAACCAAAGTCAGGTAAAAATTTTGAAAATAGTACTTAAAAAAAATCTAGCTCCTAAACTACAAAAAATCGCGGAACATACATGGGGGTAATTCAGGTACCCCTTAGCATAAGGCATCTACTTTTTTCTTTGGACGCCTATCAACTGGCCACCCTGTATAAAACCCCGGAAATATTTCGTAACACAGTATCTTTTTCAAAAACTAAAAAATGATTTTGATTGGTTGCTCATTTGTATGCCAAACAAAGTTTTCGCAACTCAACGCTTTGCACACACGGAGAGTGTCTTAATTGTTACCAGATTTAGTTTAAAACTCAGTCTGGACGTCTCTGGACGCCCAACACACTAGGAAAACTCCGGGGAAACCCTGAGAGATGACAACTATAGCTACCCTTTTTTACGGATGGGAAATAATCAAACACTCCTCCCGCTTTAGGCGGAGCGGGCGGAGTGTAAGACTCTTACTGACTAAAACCCACCCATGTTCCTTCTTTTGCTTTTTATGTTACAGGGCCGCGATATCAATTTCGAACAATTGCAACCCTTACAATCTAACTTCGTCATGGCAAGTATGACAATACTAACTTACTATATCTAGTATAACTGACTAGCATTTGCTCGCGGCTTCGCCCGCGTTAAATTCCTTTCATGATTTACAGGTGCCTGCTACCTGTAGTTTTCGCCCTTGCGCCTTATTTATTGTAATAGCAATGCCAAGTACCTTTTCTTCCCTCTTTCTCCCTCATATCTCAATCTTTTTTTTTAATAATAACTAAAAGACGGACATTACAAAATAAAAAAAATGTCCGTCTCCAGGGTCCCAACTATCTCTGTAACAAAATTCATCAAAATCGCTTTAGCCATTTAGGCGTGAAGACGTATCAAACAAACAAACAAACGCATTATCGCTTTTATAATATTAGTAAGGATATTAGCTTTTCACTTTGGCAAGCTACGATAAG
Organism: Ochropleura leucogaster; assembly: GCA_958449745.1. Taxonomy (NCBI): domain Eukaryota; kingdom Metazoa; phylum Arthropoda; class Insecta; order Lepidoptera; family Noctuidae; genus Ochropleura; species Ochropleura leucogaster. The sequence goes on from OY288201.1 coordinate 4,814,218, forward strand.
AGTAAGCAATTGTTAAACTATGAAAATAACTAGCTTTCGCCCGCGGCTTCGCCCGCGTTAAATTTGGGGTAACACAGTTCCCCTTGCGCCTTATTGATTTGTAATAGCAACGCTAAGTTTTCCCTTTTCTTCCCTCTTTCTCCCTCACATCCCACTTTTTTTAATAAAAAATAGCCTATGTCCGTCTCCTGGTTCCCAACTGTCTATGTACCAAAATTCATCACAATCAGTTTAGCCATTAGAGCGTGAAAAGGTAACAAACTCACTTTCGCTTTTATAATATTAGTAAGGAAGTAAGGATTCCAACCAAAAACTGTTTTATTCACTACCAAACCGCAAACTAACATTTCCGAAGTTTGCTTCAAACTATTACTGCTTTGAGCATAATTGGGTGCCTACCTTATATTTTATGATAATTAGTTATAGTTTGGCAGATAGCCAAAGCTGGTTTGGGCACTAGAATATTATGAATAAATTAGCAGGCGTTGGCTTGGACGGCTTTCTGAGGTAGCTTTAATTTAAATTTAGAACAACGATTATAATTTTTATGTGGATCAATTTTGATACTTAGGTACCTACCTACTAATAGTTTCTTACCATGATTTTTCCCCTACGTTACATATTAGTATTTTGTCTTTATTTTTATTTCTTTGTTAACTCCTAGTTATATGTGACTACTGTGGTCTCCTTTAAATTGAAGTAACACACTTAAAAATTCCATTTGTATTGTGTGTTTTAATGTATCTGTATATCCTTTGATACCCTTTGTTGTATATCCAAAATAAATAAATAACTACATATTATACAATATCTCATCTAATATATAAAATTCTCGTGTCACAGTTTTCGTTCCCATACTCCTCCGAAACGGCTGGACCGATTTGAACGAAATTTTGTGTGCATATCGGGTAGGTCTGAGAATCGGCCAACATCTATTTTTCATACCTCTAAGTGAGCAGCGGGTGAAACCGCTGGGCACAGCTAGTAGTATATATGCATGTGAGTTTGTTTGTTACGTCTTCACGCATAAGTGGCTAAATCGATTTGTTGAATTTTGATGCAGAGGTAGTTGTTACCCTGGAGAGATGATGGAGAAAGAAAAGGGAAAACTTAGCATTGCTATTACAATAAATAAGGCGCAACGGCAAAAACTACAGGTAGCAGGTACCTGCAAATCAGGAAAGGGGAACTGTGCTACCTCGAATTTAACGCAAGCCGCGGGCAAAAGCTAGTATATAATATAATTAAAGTTTACGTCATAGTCAATTTATTTTTGGATCTAAATAAAGCAGCTTACAAATTGTTCTAAATTGTTTGTAATCTGGTCCTTCTGAGGCGTACCCTACCGCTCCAAGCACTTAGGGTGGATTTCACCGATTTTGTAACATGATCTCGATTAAGGTCGTTTTCGTGATCTAAAGATCAAACACTTTTTACGTTTCCATGGCAAAAGATCATAAAATCAAACACTTTTTACGTTTCCATGGCAAAGAACTCAAAGATCGCAATTTTTTCACAAAAACGTAGTGCGTTTAGCTTTTCCAACAGCGGAAAGCAACCTACTGCGAGTATTATTCTCGAAATCGCCAGAATATCAAAATGCAATTAATTGTCAAACCTGTATTTACAGTTGTGTCATTGTGTTACTTGCTTTTTTCTATTCCTATAAATAACTAAAGTAATGGTGTTAAATGAAAAAGGGAATCGGCATCCGCAAATGGCAACAATTAGACACTTTAAAGTTAGTGAATCAGTATTTTAAAGTTGTTGAATAAAAACGAGTACAGCGAAAAATTGCGGATTTGAAGAAGATTTCACATGAATCATCGTAATCTAATCAAACGATGTGATGCGCCTTATACTTTATATTAATTTGGATGTGGATTAAAAATAAAGTGCTTATTTAAATAAATAGCGTATATTCTTCAGACTACCTATTTAGTTTTCAGTCACCTAGTAGTACAACGAAGAAGCCTAGAAGTTTGTTTTAAAGTTAATGGATGGAGCTGTTTGTAGACCTGTGAATGCACATTTCGTATGAAAAGGGATAAACACGCTCCCATTTCGGAATAAAAATAACTTTATTTAAGAAAATCTTTAACTACACATGAGATAAGTACACATAACATATTGTTTTGAGGAAGTCAGCTTGGTGAACCAATTTTGTGAGTTCACACTCGTATTTGCCAGTTAAATTAGATATTCATCACATCATCATCATATCTGCCTTATGACCTCTACTGCTGGCACTAATTTATCGTTGATAGACTCCAGTACAGGCAGAAGTGTTGGTTTTGTGAAATCCAAATCATGTTATAAATTCCCGAGCATCAAGGTTGATAAAATATTTCTTTCTCTCGTTGATCGATCTTGAGCGACAAGCATCCCAAAGCTCACGTGAAGACTTTTTATTTTACACAGCCAATAAAATCCATATTTTCAATAAAATAAACTTACAATAATATACAACAATTATGACAATGACAATAGGCAATTGCGAGATAAAGACAGGCTACAAAATTGTAGCTATCTCGTTCCCTCGCTGTGAACAAATCACGTGATCAGATTTATTAACTAAAGTTAGGATTGATCGCCCCGATTTGTGTCGATCAAGTCGAAAACCAAACTATGAGCTGTCAGTGTATTGACAGTGCCATCACTTTTGTAAAATATTTATTATTAAAAATATTGATATTGTTGGTATTTGGCTACGTAAAGTGGAAAAACTGTTCACGTGAACGTTGCGATGAGGATGTTGGTCGTCCAAGATTGACACGCGAGAGAAAAGAACAGTTTGTCATCCTTGACGACCAGGTATTTATTACTCGATTTCATCTCACAAAACCAAGAGGTGAACCTGTATTCTGCAGACGGTAAAATAGATTCGTACAGACATGTAAGTACCAAATAATGATTCATTTTATTCAGCTGTGGACTTGGCGTAAGCTATTAGGTACTGTTTGTTATTTAGAAACCACAGGGTGGCCTTTATTAGTTGAAATGTGCTCCACGTTTCTATGCAATTAGGTGATATTAGTGAGGTCTGCCGATTTGCATGGATTCCGCTGCATATAGAATTATATGTAAAGAGTCAGAGCTGTAAGGCTTCATTCCAGCCATTGGTATTTTGCCTGGATAAGGAACTAAACAGTTAATAACAATAAATCAGTAACGGTCCATTATTTACTAACAACAAAAACATTTTAGTATTTCAAATTAATATAAATATATATTTTCAGAACAGCAGGAATAGTAGCATCAAACTACAGACTGGCTTCGATTGGCATTCAAGGAAACTAACAAAATGTAGGTGTACTGATAAATAAGTTCACTTTAGCCTAACTCATAATCATTGGGAACAACCGGTGTGATATAATTATACCTACATAAATCATTTGTTATTAAAGATTCTCTTTGTAAAAGTGGTTTTTATTCCTATCTGATTGTGTTTTCCTTGTCCAATGAAATGTGCATACACAGATTAAAAACAACTTCTTCTATTAAATATATAACAAACTTCTTGGAGGGTTCCAAAAAGTTTGTTACCGTGACGAAAATTATTGAAATTATGACATAGAGTTAAAAGCCCCAAAACGACGATAAAGTGAATCACGTCTTTATATGGAACTAGCTTTTGCCCGCGGCTTCGCCCGCGTTAAATTTGGTAGCGCCTTATTGTTTTGTAATAGCAACGCTAAGTTTTCCTGTTTCTTCCCTCTTTCTCCCTCATCACCCACTCTTTTTTTAAAAAAAAATAGCCTATGTCCGTCTCCTAGTTCCCAACTATATCTGTATCAAAATTCATCAAAATCGGTGTAACCATTAAAGCGTGAAGAGATAACAAACAAACAAAAAAACTCACTTTCGCTTTTATAATATTAGTAAGGATGTTATTAGTAGCAGCGTATAGTAGGTAGGTATTTTAATGTAGTTATATGATTTCAATGAGGCTCGGGTCCTTGAGACACTAAATGGAATAAATCAATTTAAAAAGTCCGTCATTTATACTTTTTTGCGTATACGGTCGGAAGTTAGTTCAACAATGTATCAATAGATGGCGGGGAACTCTCTACAATATTCTGAAGAAAATACGCTTTGTTTTAAGCTTTTTATTTAAACATTTGCATTAAAAATATAACAATTATTAATAAAACAAGAGCCATTACATCGTTTGATTAGATTACTTTCATGTTCTACTTTTTTCGTAGTTCCATCACTGCTCAGGATAGAGCAACCACATATGACCCGTCTCCAAGTTTGCGGTCTCCTGTAGTTCGAATCATTCGGTAGAAACTGTCTCAAATAGCCTTTTTGATATTGCAGGCGCTCTGCCTTGCGCGCGTTTTCTTTCTATCCGGCCCAGTATTAAACGTTTTTTCAGACACGCACACATAATATGTCTGAAAAATCAGAAAATACGCTCCTGTCGATTGAGGAAAGCAGTTTGGTGATGTTGTTCTCGTGAACGAGTTGGACGAGATGCTCCCATTACGGTCATATCTCGGTCCATGGATTACGTATCAGCTTTCACAAACACCACATCTCAAAAACATCCATTTTTCTGCTTTCACGACTTTTGTTGCACCACATTACAGAGCCAAAAAAGAAATATTGAGAACACCAGCACCAGCACTCACAAATAAACAGAGTTGCACGAACTCACAACCGATGAACTCATAACCGACCAGAAGATTTGAGCTTGGAAGAAGATAAGTACGTTGTTTCATGCGAAATCTTTTTCAGACGTACAGCACCCGCTTTTTGTTCAATCACTTCAAAATTTGGTCCTCCCAAGGTATGCTACGCACAGCGTCCCATATCCACCGGTCAACGACATACCTTTTGCGTAAAGAAATAGGAAAAGCTTGCAGCACATCGCGAAACGAAATATAAAATTGACACAATGATATAAACAATTTTGACACAGTATAAGTCTGGACAGTAAGAAAACTAGGCCTAGTTGTAGAAATAAATACCTACGCTCCACTGCAGCTTTAGCGTTGTCACTGTAAATGTTTTTGAAACTGAACTATTTTTAATATTATATCGGATTCTGTGTTTTGTAGTGATAAAAAAATCGAGTTGTTATTTTAACTCGATTTTTTTATCACGTTAAAAACGTAGTTAAAAAATAAAATTTAAGTAAGCAATCTCATGGCTTCGGTTAATACTAGTAAAAAAAGATCGTTTATAACACGGATCAGTTTAATATTAATACAAAACAACTTGTGAGCTTTATCACTATAGCGTAACCTTTTACATTTTTGGCGTGAGCCGCGGATAGATGAAAACGTGTCCTTCGGTATTTGCCGGAAGGGCGTGCGGTGGACGCCGCAAGCGACGCGCGGCATATGTGATGCTAATATTTATCTTGTTCATGTTATTTTCATATGGTTATTGTTTATTTAAGAGCGTGTAAGTATTAGAAAGGCGTGCATCAGGCATAAGAGAATTTTAATATAGAGCCAATGTAATCCTTTTCTTATTTGAAACGCTGGGTTTTAACCCGAAAATGATAGTAATTAAAAAACCACTACATTAAAAAAAGAAATATCTTTATATTACACAGTTACAAATTATTTACTAAAAATATTTTCGTCTGCTACGACATGCTCGGAATACTTCATTATTAAATTTTATAATTTAATGAATTCTCATTCTTATAAATATCTTCTTCAAATAAACTATTAGGAAACAAGGAAAGGGTACTATAAAACCGATTTTGTCTTATTTATGCATTATAAATGGAGTAAACGCAACCACTCGTCTTGACGCGGCTCTCACGACTGACAGCACCGCGATGTCCGCTTAGAGGTCTCGTATTCGCGTGTTAGTGTGAGTGTGCCGTTTCGAACGTTAGTACGTAGTTTCCGTACTGTCCATATTTTTACTGTGATTTTGATAACTTGCAACGTTTTGAAATGCTGACATGTTTCGTTTTATAGACGCAGTAAGTCGCTTTGGTATGATGCAAATTCTAAACGTTTTTCGTTTTTGTGACAACTATTACGCTGTTTGTCCTCGGAAACTTTATTTTAGAGAACGGAATTCGAAATTCGAAAGGTGAAATCAGTTTTCAGATGTTTTATTTCAACCCGTCCCACCATGCTATCATTGGTTCTGGTGAAACCAATCAAGCACTTCGATGTGATTGTGAAGACCCTTAAGGTGGTACCGAGCTCTCAATGGTGCTGGTGGAGCCAATAAAGCGCAAGAAGGTGTTTTAGATTATGTGATCTCGATCTCAATAAATTGGTGAAATCGGCCCTTATAGACGTTTTATTTTGATTTTTCTTCTTCAATTAAATTCAATTGTACAGACGCCAGCAGGTCAAGCTACCCGAAACTGTCATTTTTTCCCAATGAACATCTGACAGATTGTAGTAGTTTGATGTGCAGGCGTCTGTACAAGTTTCTTCGGATAAGTTACAGTTTACGGTTTAAGAAAATTTATTTCGCTCAAAAAGAATACAATTATTCATTTTTATGAGGAAAAACATAATACTTAAGATAGACGACGTTTCGCCTAGTTATAAACTAAAATTAGGTTAAAACAAGAATGGAAAAAAACTCAATCTGACGTACAGTCTGTTCGATCATGCGTCATAATCAAATTCCTATCCCGCCATCCCACTTACGTCCCTGTAGGCAGCTTGTCATTTAAGGTGAATTAATGGGCCATCATTAGAGGGTGAATTAATTAGGTACTGGCTTGTATAGACTGGCGGTCTGTTCCTAAATTGCCTAGATAATATTATATCTACAGATATTGATAGAAATAGATAACGCAAGATTAAGTTTACCTGTTTGTCTATGTTTAAGTTTACCTGTAGGTACTACTTTTGTTTTAACAGCTTAGAATAGCGCATTTATCATTTCTAATATATGTTGTGGAAAATGTCGTAGGTTATACATTTATTACTATTGTATATTTATAACTTCGTTTAAGATTCATGTATAACTGTTAATTTTCCCAAATAAATAAAATAAAAAGATTAACTACTTCGCGCGCCCAACTTACGACCAAAAATCGTAAGCTTCTACTTTCTCAGTCTGAATCGGTATGCCACTAGCAGGACGTCAGATATCAATTTGAATATGGTTAATTGCTTGTTGTACATTGTAAAAAAAATACATTTGCATATCATTTTTTATCAACTTATGCAATAAATAAAAATAATCTAAATAAAATATTTAAAAGTACTTCCAATGAAAAGAAGTCGCAAAAAGAAAAACAAGACCTTGGGTTTGATTCAGCGTAATGTCAAAAGACTATCCGATTCTCTACCAAACACGCTAATAGAACATTAGAATCGGGATTGAAATAACTGACCGTATTGTGTAAACGACGTTAGACAATTGCATGGCCTTCAAGCCACACCTCCGTGCCCGTCGGAGTGGGGAGCGTCAGGTTGTTTTTTGTTAGGAAATTTCTGGATTCGGTCCCCGCGCTCAAGGACCGCGATAGAAGCTATGCAATAGCTTAAAAATCTGTCGTTAATCACTAAATAGACGTCATATCACTAAAATATAGTGCATGAGACGTCATAGGGTAGTAAAAAATTGGCACGCTTGGTTTTCCATACAGATCCTTACTTGCGTTATCTATGTCAATATATATCTGTGAATATAACTGTACCTCCCTACCGTGGTACATACTACATGGGGTCCAATTTCCAGATCGTCAAAAAGTGTTTTTGGGTTTTTTCATTAAGAATATCACAGTAGCAGTCCGAAGTTTTGTAGTTGACTTTCAGATACCTCCGTGCCTCGGAAAGCACGTTAAGCCGTTGGTTCTATAAATAAATATAAATATTTTGGGCCTGGTGGTCTAGTGGTTAGTGGCCCTGACTGCTGAGCCGGAGGTCGGGGGTTCGATTCCCACCCAGGACAAACTTTGTGTGATGAGCATGATTGTTTGTTCTGTGTCTGGGTGTGATTTATCTATAATATGTAGGTATGTATTTATAAATTATATAAGTATGTTTATCAGTTGTCTGGTTACCATAACACAAGCTCTGCTTAGCTTGGGATCAGATAGCCGTGTAGGAGTTGTCCCAAGATATTTATTTATTTATTGTGTGAAACTAAGGCCTTATGGCCAAGAAGGTATTTTCCTAAAAGTAGCCAAGAAGGTATTTTCAGTCAACTTCTGATCTAATGCAACTAAATTTTTGAGGCAGGTGTTGATCTTAGGCGTGCCACATTTGATCCCACAAAATTATACCAACAAACTTTTTTTCTCTGTCGCTCTGGGCGGAGAGCAAAGGAGTGTCAGACGAAAACCCATCCATGGTCTTTCTTTTTCCGGGGCCACTGTATCGCTTTCAAACGCCGAAACCCCAAGCAGGCAGTGGCCCCGACGGTCTACTTTGCTTTTATCTCTTTGAGGCACGCGTGGAAGACGAACGCGCCGTTGACATGCACGCCTACATGTGTACCCTATTTGCCTATATTATAATGCCCGAGGCTAATTATTTACGTAGAGGAGTGGACATTGAACACGCACGTGCAATGTGCATAGCGATACAGCACAGAGTAGCTAACTGCAGTTAGGGCATTACGTTCTGCCAGCATTAGGTACAAATTTCCTTATCCAATAGTATATCGTTAACCAATAAAACTAGTCCAATATTTTCAGTTATACAATTGTCCAAACAATTGTTTAAACTTTTTTTTCTCTATTTAAAGGGGTTTCTTCTATTTGAACATGTCACCCCTGTAATAAAAATTACAAACAATAAAGTAGTAGATTCACTTAATTAGTTATTCTATTTTAATGCCATATTGAGTGAGCCTGTACATCATCTGGCGTCTCTTGACAAAGGGAACGACAGAATGCTGTTACACGAGCCCAGAATTGTTTAAACTTATTTTTGCATGGATGTGCAATTCAGTTTGAGTTCAACTAGAAAAGGTTTGTTTAAAACGTTAAGCTACATTAAAATATTATCTGAATTAACCATAACTAAGAGTACAAACAGTAAACACACCATTTGTCCATGGTCAAAGTTTAATATAATTAAACTGATAATATAGGTACATGTTCAAACAAATACTGATAGATATATATTTGTATAATTCCGCTTGTTGCTTCCTTGTTCCTGTTAAAAATAAGTACAGAAGTTCGTACTTGGCTTGTTGTCCCGTTCAAACACAACAGTAAACAATAAACTATTCTTCGTACTCACAGACTGAAACATGATAGCTTCAGGCCAATATAGATCACCCTCGTTGGCTTTATCCAGCTCGTTCTGCGACGCTTTCTTGCTCTGTCAGGGCTCATGAATGTGGGTATTTAAATGCCTTCTGCAGCTGGACAGGACGAGGCAAGGACTGTATACTAAACAAAACACCTTCACACAATAGGCATCATAGATCGCCCCCTGCTTAGAGCTTGGAAGGGGGTGGGCTAGCTGGAGTAGCGCCCACCAAGATGCATACGCACAATGGTCTAATTCGAAGGACTAAGTGCGGAAACCGGACCACCCCAAAAAACGGTCCACATGAAGAAGAGGAAGAAGTGGTTATTTTTGCCCAGCACATTGGCCATACGCGAGGAGCTCGTGGCTAAATAATAGCAACCGCTCAGTTCGATCTTTAGGTTAAGCCGCGCTTGCCTAGGTTGGTCTGTGGATGGGTGCCCACCCGTTACATACCGAGATTCCTCCTTGCCTCGGAAAGCACGTAAAGCTGTTGGTCCCGGCTTTCGTTTGTAGATCTTTGACATTCGTTACAGTAGTCAGTGTCTCGAAAGTCTGACAACGAGTCTTATTGTCGTATCGTATAACCCAGTATTAACTGGGTTATGGAGGTCAGATAGGCAGTCGCTCTAAGTAAAATACTGGTATTCAGCTGTATCCGGTAAGACTGGAAGCCGACCCCAACATAGTTGGGAAAAGGCTAGGCAGATGATGACATTGGGCATACGCAAACCTGGTGTCCCACTTCAGCTTAGCAGCTTTTTGAGTAACGCCAGTAATTTGCGTTTTGGAGCGCACTGTGGTGTGGCGTATTTAGTTACTTACATGCGTACCAAATGTATTTTAATAATATCCTTGTTTTTATTTTGTTAACTTTTTATCTAATGTTATCTTTTTATTATGTTGGCAGTTATTTATTACCTACATGATTGGATATCATGTTTATTGACGTACTTACTGTTTTAGTGTTATTATAATATTATAAAACAAGCATACTGGACATTTTGAGAGTAGTCTTAATGCGTATGAGCAGAGTTAGGACCAGTCAGGTAATTGGTTAACACGCTCGAAATCTTATGTTATTTTGAAAATTCATGTATTGTCATTAACAAAGTTATAGAGGATAAAATGGTTACGATAAAAAGGCACGGAACTCTAAAAATCGTTGGCGTAATCAATTTCAAGCAGACGTTTTTTAGGGTTCCGTACGCAAGGGGCGATCTCATGGTGGTGTGGTATGGAGAGAGCGACTGTCGCAACCCCGTGCAGGGCACGCCACAATAGTGGCGGTAAGTCCCCTCTTTTAGGAGTGGCGTCATGGCGTCCTCACTTAAAGCCTGACGCAGGTCCTCACCGGACACGGAAGTTTGGGGAGGTTCCTGAACATAATCGGGCGGGAGGAAACGCCCGGGTGTCACCATTGTGACGATCGCCCGGAGGACACGGTGGAAAAAGAGATAAAACAGGACCCTGGGTAGGTACTGACCGAATTGAGAACCTCCTCCTTTTTGAAGTCGATTAAAAATGGTAATTTCTAAACTTTCAAATTTAAATCAGGTTTTAGCAATTATTCATTTAGTAAAATATTAAGTACGGCCCTAAGACTACCCCTGACCAAAATATTTACGTATCACGTGGAAAGTTTCCCAATTTATAACTAGAAGGTCTACAATTTAATACAATAGGGTAGTTTTCAGGGTCAAAACTTTCTATTTAATCCGTTTTTTAGATTATTCAAAAATAAGAGACACGTATTTTTTTATTTGTAAATTAGACCAAAAATTACAAAGATATTTAGCTCATCTATACTAAGAGTTTGTTTGTTTGTTTGAACGCACTAATCTCAGGGACTACTGGTTGGAATTGGAAAATTCTTTTAGTGTTGGATAGTCCATTTCTTGAGGAAGGCTATAGGCTATATAACATCACGCTACGACCAACAGGTGCTGAGCAGCGTGGGTGAAACCGCGTGGAACAGCTAGTTAAAGATATGTGTGACGTCACTCCTTGCGAAAAATGCAGCAACGAGTAACATCACACGTAACTTTAATGGGATAGTCCATTAAAGTTACGTGGTCATTTTTCTCCCTTATTTTTGAATAATCTAAATTCTAAAAAAAAAAAAACTTTATTTCAGACCCAGAAGAATCCATAATTTGTTAGTGAATTAGTAACAGAATATGCTTATCTAATATATAAAATTCTCGTGTCACAGTTTTCGTTCCCATACTCCTCCGAAACGGCTGGACCGATTTAAACGAAATTTTGTGTACATATCGGGTAGGTCTGAGAATCCACCAACAGCTATTTTTCATACCCCTAAGTGAGCAGCGGGTGAAACCGCTGGGCACAGCTAGTATATTATGTTAGTGTTATTAGTACTACACACAAACCTATAGCTAATTTCACCCAGTGCCCTTGAAAAGGACAGTCGAGCCTACCAGAAATCATTTTCAGGATGCCGTTACGAGTGTTACGCAAGCGTTGTAGTAAGGAAGAAGCTTTCTTGCGCATGATGGCATGGAAGCCATCCGTGTGGGCTGCAGCAAACATTCCTGATGCACTACAACGCCGCGGCAACCGCAACAGCGTCCTTAAACGATCCACGACCCTAAACGACCGACTATTTTTGGAACGAAGTTCCTTATCGCGCGTTGTGAAAGGGGGCTAGACGGAAAAAATTCTTACGAAAAGTTGTCAAGACACTTTTTGCTATAGTAAGCTATTGTAAGCTGTGCGGCGTCGCATGTTTCTCTGTCTGTCTGACTGTCTCTCTCTCTCTCTCTTATAGAAAGCAAGCCAGATATTTTCAATTCTATAGGAACTTCGTTCCATCCGGGTGTCCCTTGAAACCTGCAATTTTTTTTTTTGGAATTTAGCCTATTGCTGTCTCTGTTTTCGTCTACTCTATGCCATTCAATTAATAAAACCGCGTTCATGCATCGTGCATCACAGTAACAGAAACTGTCAATTGACGTAACTCCTTTATTTACTTGTCGCGTGCAATTTATACTCATTTACATAACTATTTATATACATAAGCTTGTAAACTTGATATTCTAGTCTCTCAACTGTCAGGAAGTGGTTGAGATGTATGTAAATAATAGAAGCGGGGCATAGACTATCTTGTTCCGTCTTAGATAAGTGTTACTTTAGTATTGAAAAACACGCATTAGCAGTTTCTTTTTAATAATCTGAGTCTCTTCAATGTTGGAGTTGTTTGGTGTCTTCTAGGCAAGCGAACTGCACCCTTGTCCTTGAGAAGTGTCTGAAGAGACGCCACGTCGTCCCCACCTACCGCCTCACATAGGTCCTCACCGGGCACGGAAGTTTCTCGAGGTTCCTGATATCCGGGAGGGAAGTTTCTGATATCCAAAATAACCGGGTAGGAAGAAATGCCGGGTGATACCACTGTGACGATCGCCCGGAGGTCGCGGTGGAGCACACTGTGGCGGTCTGCCCTGCTTGGACAAAGCACCGCTGCGCTGTGTTGAGACGATCGTCGGTGGTGACTTCTTTCGACTAGCCTTGGTTTAATCCATGGTCCGGAGCGAGAGGGAATAGGAAGCGGTTACCTCTTGCTGCGCAAAAGTTTTGCTAGCGAAGGAGGTGCACGGTTCCACAGCTAAACACAAGCCGATTTATTTTAAAAACCTTATCTCGCACTAAGAAATTCTCCAGTGTCATGGATGCTTGTACAAATATTAAAACTCAGATACACGACCAGTCAGACCCGAAACAGATCGTTTACGTATTTATCCTGGTGATCAATAGTTTTTTTTTTTTGTAAAACGTTGCCCCACATAAGGATTTCTCCTGTATCGTGGGTGCGTTTACAAACATTTAAACTCACATACACAAACAGCCAGACCCGAAACAAGTTCCTGTAGGTCATTCAAATATTTGTTCCCTGCGTGGACCGCGACACGCAGCGCAGGAGTCGATCGCTCAGCCACTGCGCCAACCGTGCCGATTCAATGCCCAGGAGTGGGAAAGTTATAGGCTGGTTGATTGATTGATTTATCAATTTATCTTTAGTCAAAACAAAGCCACAGTTGCCTTTAGTTTTATAACGTAACCTACTCATTAATCAAGGTCTAAACTAAGTTTAATATACAGGCGGTTTCTTTATTATAGATATGTTTATTGAAAAAGAAATCGTAGCATGATATGGTACCATAATTGTGATTAACAGGTGCTATCACCATCACTGATAGCGATTACTTCAATTAATCATCATCAATTAATAAACATATTTATTGCTCCTGGCTGTACCTAGGCTTTGTAAAACTATTGTTAACTAGCTTCCGCCCGCGACTTCGTCGGCGTCGCATAGTTACTCTGGGCTAATCCAAAAAAAAACTTTCTCTACCCTTTTCTCACTTTTTTTAGCCTATGTCCGTCTTCAGGATCCCGAATATCTCTGTACCAAAGTTCATCAAAATCGGTTTGGCCATTTAGGTGTGAAGACGTAACAAACAAACAAACTCACGTTCGCTTTTATAATATTACTAGCTTTTGTCCGCGGCTTCGCTCGCGTTAAATTCCGGGTAACACAGTTCCCCTTGCGCCTTATTGATTTGTAATAGCAACGCTAAGTTTTCCCTTTTCTTCCCTCTTTCTTCGTCATAAAAATATTAGCCTATGTCCGTCTCCTGGTTCCCAACTATCCATGTACCAAAATTCATCACAATCGGTTTAGCCATTAAAGCGTGAAGAGGTAAGACACAAACAAACTCACTTTCGCTTTTATAATATTAGTAAGGATTAGTATCTAAGGATTGCTTTGAAATAATCTGTTTTATTATTATGAGAGCCGATTTGATTTATTACTATTTCCAAATAAGTATTATATTCATACAAAAAAAAACACAATCAATTTGGATTTCCGTTCATTAGAAAAATGGTTATGTAAATTTCGCATAATTTGACAACTAATGACGTCAGAATATCGTACGCCTCTAAAGGAAAAAAAACTCGTTTTTCTTCACTGTCTCACTTACCTACTGTAACAAATTTTTATCGGATAATTAAAAAAAAAATGCGCAAAATAAATATTTTATTAACAAATCCCTACAACCCTGTAGGTAGTGTATAATCAAATACATTATCACACTAGTCGTAAACACAATAATCATTTTATTGTATATCTTGCGCGAACCTCGTTCAGTACACAACGCGCTATCGCACCCAATATGTATTAAACAGTACACTATTAATAGTACAATAATAGTTAATTTAACAATTATTAATAGTATAGTAAGTGTTAATAATGTGTTATAAGTCGTTATTGCGTGGCGTGAGTGCTGCGAAAGTTCTTGGTTTTCAAAAGAGGTGCTTTTCTGTCCATGGAGTTTCTTTAAGCGTAAGTAAAAAGTATTTGTTCTTAATTAAATTAATTCGTAGTCAGGGCTGCAATAAAGGCTATGCCTAGTTCGGCCCCAAATGCCAATTTGTGTACAATTAATTATCTGTAGACTAAGCATATAATTTGTGAAATAATGTACAACTTTTTTTTGTTAATAAATGATTATTATTATATTACTAGCTGTTCCCCACGGTTTCACCCGCGCTGCTCAGCACCTGTTGGTCGTAGCGTGATGTTATATAGCCTATTAGCCTTCCTCAAGAAATGGACTATCCAACACTAAAAGAATTTTCCAATTCCAAACAGTAGTCCTTGAGATTAGCGCGTTCAAACAAACAAACAAACTCTTCAGCTTTATAATATTAGTATAGATAAATCATTATTTAGATATATGTAGTTGCCCGTCCTGCTTATTAAAACAGTTCGAAATAAACCATCATTTAATAAAATAAAAAAAAAAGTTTTAAAAGCTAAGCTAAAATAAAAGTATGGCAACATTTTCTCCTAAAATTGTACGGCATCCAAGGCGTGACAAAAAGTTAAGTTTCTCTTGGAAATTCCTATAAATTTGCGCGTCTGTCCAAGTTTAAACGGAATATTACCAGAAGCGCGATTTTTCAGCAAGACAATCTCGATTCGAGGCCTTTTTTTGCGGATTCCATCAAATAACTTCCCCTTCCCAGAGCGGAGCGGGGGTGAGTGTCAGACTTGTAAAAAACCCAGCCATGTTCCTTCTTTTGCCCTTTATGTTCCGGGGCCGCGGTATATCTTTCGAACAACCCGCAACCCCGGTCGTTCGTGGCTTAGCCAGTTGTAGTAGGATTAATATTATGTGACTTAACCTTCAACTACCGACGTGGTTTTTTTGTATCACTAGTACCGACGTGGGGCCTGAGAGGCCGCATATTAAACACTGAGTGGTATGGAAAATATGTACAATAGACATCTATTTTTTAAGTTTTATCGTTAATTTGGGATCTATAAATGAAAACAAAGACAATTATTATAATCAACTTTATTAAACTTTGAAATTAAGTATATGATCTTTAATCTTTGGCTCCGATTCTAAACTTAAAAATGGTACTTCCCGAAATAAAAATAATTAAAAAAATAATACTTTTTTCTTAAACTTAAAGGTTATATCTATTCAAAAAAAAATTAAACTTAAATTGTTTTCATAAAATAAAAAAAATGACCAACAACAAAGTTATTCACAATTAGGGCAGATTTGTTTAGCGCACTGTAAACAAACATGTTTTTTACATGAGTAACATTGGTATGTAGATTTTCAATTTATTTAGGCGGACAAGAGGCACATATTTTTCTTGTTTTTTCTTCTTTTGCTTGACCTTGTTCTGTGTTTGGCATATCAGGACCGAGTATTCTCTCTAAACTCATACGAAGTTCACGAGGCAAGCGTAAGTTTAACACCCTTCTCTTCATGTGGTCTAATGCGAGTTGTCGAGCTAACTGCTTTATAAACACACCGCGATCAGTGCCTTTATTTAGATGCACATCATGCAGTATATGTATGAAGACCGGTTAGGAGGAGATTTTGACCACTTATATTTATTTTTTCCTCTAAAATAACAAAGCCTAGAAAGCGGCACATCTTCGTCATCCGACGAGGAACAGGAAATATTTTCCGTCTGAAGTAATAGCTGAGTTGTAGTTTCAGTATCAGATATATCAGTATCAGTACCTGTCTCATGATCGCTGATTTCTGGTACGTAATCTTCTCCGATATCATCTACCTCCGATCCGCTGGAGTCTTCTGCAAGCAAGGTCTCAATCAACGCCGCGTTATTTTCATCCAAGAGATTTATAGGACGCCGTGGTCTTTTGGAAAAACGTAATTCATCCGTAGGTAAACTACGTTTACCCCCTGATGTCCCTGGTACATCCATTCTACAAATTATCCGGTAGATTTCTGAAAACAAGCATTTAATTTCATTCCTGACCCAAACAAAAAACTAACGTTAGTACCGACGTCGGGCCTGAGAGGCCGCGTCGTAATTTCAAAACAACATAACTTACCGAAATTGTGTTCGCCGGCACTGCTACCACACTCAACGGCGTCGGCGCAACTAAACTCGCAGCTACTGACGAGCACGGGGCTCACCTGCGCGGGGAAGCGGTAAAGCTAACAACTTGTCAACCCGCCACGGCCTCTCAGGCCCCACGTCGGTACTTAAAGGTTAAAATGAAATAAATTGTCCACCGTCTCCATGCGGATATTTATAGTAGTTCATGTTAGGACTGGTCATTGCATAAACCTGTGTGGTTTATTGTATAATAGAGAACAAATCCTTACTAATATTATAAAAGCGAAAGTGAGTTTATTTATTTGTTCCCTGTTCACGCCTTAATGGCTATACCAATTTTGTTGAATTTTGGTACAGATATAGTTGGGTACCAGGAGACGGACATAGACTAATTTAAAAAAAAATGGGATGTGAGGAAAAAAGAGGGAAGTAAAGGGAAAACTTAGCTTTGCTATTACAAATCAATAAGAGGCAAGGGCAAAATCTGCAGGTAGCAATTACAACATGCAAATCAGGATAGGGGAACTATGTTACTTCGAATATAACGCGAGCGAAACCGCGGTCAAAACCTAGTACTATAATAAAGATTACTATATCAATCAATCATTATAAATCTATTGATTTTGATTAATATTACCTAGTTTCTAGCCTAGGCAAGTATTTAAGGCTCAGATGTTTAGAATGTAAACTCTACGTCCAATTAAAAGTTTTAATTAAATTAGTTACTTATTTTAGGAAACTTAACAAAAAAAAAGTTTTCTAAATTTCCGAAAAATGTTCTTAGTTGGGGAAATTAATGCTTTTCTTAATGATTTTTTAACAAAGGTTACTTTATGAAAACTGTTGTTTCGTTGGACTAGTGAGTGTTGGTTACATCAGCCAGGACTGAACCTACGGTCCAGAGTTTATCTTTAGGTCAAACAGCGTTATTCTGGTTTCAGCCGACTGCTTCTGTGGCGAAATTCTCGTAAGCAGCTCAAAGCCATGATTTGTGAATGGTTCATGATTTTCTGTACTTAGTACGAAAGTTGTAAGAGGCGTGTTTAATTTCTAAGTGAAAAGAGCTCGTGACTAAATAATAACAACCGCTCGGATTGATCCTAAGCAAGTCACCGTTGCCTATGTTGTTCCATGTATGGGTGGGGACCACCCTTAATATACTGAGATTACTGCATGCCTAAAAGAGCACATTAAGCTCGACTGACATTTGTGGATCTTTGACAGTTGCTACAAGTAGTCAACGGCCCGAAGGTTTGACTACCAGTCTTACCAAGGGGTATCGTATAACCCAGTACTAACTGGGTTATAGAGGGCAGAAAGGCAGTGGCTCCACGTAAAATTCTGATACTCAGCCGCTTCCAGTCTGACTGTGTGCCGATCCCAACGTGGAAAAGCTTGGCAGATGAAAATATGAAGCAACTCTTAAAAGTGATTTTCTCCAACTGTATTGATTACAGTTTTATATTTTGAAGAACATAGTATTTTGAAAGCCATACTATAACGAAATAGGTTTAATCGCAAAGTAGAAACCTTGAAATATCTCGAGAAAATCGCTATTGAGTGATATGAATCATCGTGATTTTAGACTATTACAGGCACTGTATTGAATGTCATAAAAAAGATGCTGCTACAGTCCCAGTCACAAGACAGTAAAGTACTGTAGTAGTATTCTAAAGCGTAGATCTCTATGAAAAAGAATGGGCAAGAAACTCCACGGACACTCTTTTAAATCATATTATTTTTACAAAATCATTGATCAGTCATATTGAGTTATACAAATATGTGAGAACGATGTAGAAAAACGAGCACATTAAGTGCGCCCAGTGTAAAAGCAAAAACAAAGAGATGACTAGTCACGACTGACAACGTCCTTCACGAACATGATGCATGTATCAGCCCAATTCAGCTCAACCATTTTGAAGGGAATCAAATGACCCGACTATAAAGCTGTAACTGGAAAGTAAATAATACACTTTGTCACTATCCTTACTAATATTATAAAAGTGAAAATGAATTTGTTGGTTTGTTACCTCTTCACGCCAAAATGGCTAAACCGATTTTAATGAATTTTGGTACAGAGATAGTTGGAACCCTGGAGACGGACATAGGCTATTTTTAAAATAAAAGGGAGAAGTGAGGGAGAAAGAGGGAAGAAAAGGGAAATTCTAGCTTTGCTATTACAATAAATCAGGCGCAAGGGGAAAACTACCGGTAGCCGTTATCTGCAAATCAGGAAAGGGGAACCGTGTTACCCCGAAATTTAACGCGAGCGAAGCCGCGGACAACAGCTAGTTCAATATATATCATCATCTGCCTAGCCATTTCCCAACTATGTTGGGGTCGGCTTCCAGTCTAACCGGATGCAGCTGAATACCAGTATTTTACATGGATCGACTGCCTATCTAAACTCCACAACCCAGTTAGTACAGGGTAATACGATACGATATCCCTTGGTCAGACTGGTTGTTAGACTTTCGGAACACTGACTACCTGTAACGACTGTCAAAGATCTACAAAAGACAGCCGGGACCAACGGCTTAACGTGCTTTCCGAGGCACGGAGGATACTCGGTATGTATAATAAATAAAAAAATAATATATATAAGATCAATAAACACAATAGTTGCGGTCTGTCGCACCTTGCACTGGCGTCAACTTTCGCTATACAAGTTCGTGTCGAGAACTGGTTACTGAAACTGAATTACCGCTGGTCTACCGCAGCAGACCGTTCCAGTATAATTTGTTTAAATGTTTCTCTTTGTAGGTAATGAAGTTGTATAGTTTAGTCCAGTTTACCGATTGTGTACGTGAAGAGAAACGTGTTAACAGTTTAAAATGTTACCAACTTGTGTACTGAGTTCAAGTTTTAGGACTGAAATTCAAAGCATTTATTTTCACCGTCCCTTGACAATCCTTATCCTTACAAATATTATAAAAGCGAAAGTGAGTTTGTTTGTTTGTTTGTTACCTCTTCACGCTTTAATGGCTAAACCGATTTTGATGAATTTTGGTACAGATAAAGTTGGGAACCAGGAGACGGACATAGGCTAATTTTTATTTAAAAAAAAAGTGGGATGTGAGGGAGAAAGAGGGAAGAAAAAGGAAAACTTAGCGTTACTATTACAAATCAATAAGGCGCAAGAGGAACTGTGTTACCCCAAATTTAATGCGGGCGAAGCCGCGGGCGAAAGCTAGTACATATATATTAAAAACTTAGCTGGTCATCTCTTAGCCGCCACGATTTGTTTTAATTAATCTATTAAACTCTTGTTTTTACTCTGGACACTCTTGATGGGCTCGTTTTTCTACATCGTTCTCACATGTATGTATAATCTTATCATTAATCATGTATCCATGATTTTGTTAAAATATTATGATTTAGAAGACTGTCCATGGAGTTACATGCCCATTCTTTTCCATAGAGATCTACGCTTTGGAGTGGGCAACTACAGTACTTTCACAAGTTATTTTGTCTTGTGACTGGGACTGTAGCAGCTTCTTTTTTTTTGTTTTTATGACATTCAAAAGTGCCTGTAATGGTCTAATTGACCTGCCGGGGTTGCGGGCCTGCCGGGGTTGCGGGTTGTTCCAGTCCAAAGTCCGGATTCTCCGTTTACAAATTGATATGATTGAAATAAAAATATTATTTACATTAATATGTTTAAAAATAGTTAATTATTAACGTGATGTTTTGTCATGAATACTCTTTATGAAACAATACTTATCTGATGTTTACCTATGAATTACTAACCGCCATTTTATTACATACAAAATAATTGATAACATACCAATGAGTTATGTAGTCTTATCTTAATTTTTTATTGCCAAGCTTTTGGTACAAAGGTACCTATTGCATAAACAACGATAAAAAAACCGGTCAAGAGCGAGTCAGACTCTCGCACCGAGGGTTCCGTATAAACTTCTGCGCCATAAACTGCCATATCCTTTGACTGCGTAGACTTAAGGCGCATCGCTCACTGGTAAGTCGAGGCGACGTCGACGTCGCCTATATTGTGCTAGCTGTTCCTCGTGGTTTCACCCACGCTGCTCAGCACCTGTTCGTCGTAGCGTGATGTTATATAGCCTATAGCCTTCCTCAAGAAATGGACTATCCAACACTAAAAGAATTTTTCAATTCGAACCAGTACTTCCTGAGATTAGCGCGTTCAAACAAACAAACTCTTCAGCTTTATAATAAATAAATAAATAAATATCTTAAATATCTTGGGACAACTCACACACGGCTATCTGATCCCAAGCTAAGCAGAGCTTGTGTTATGGTAACCAGACAACTGATATACATACTTATATAATTTATAAATACATACATATTATAGATAAATCACACCCAGACACAGAACAAACAATCATGCTCATCACACAAAGTTTGTCCTGGGTGGGAATCGAACCCACGACCTCCGGCTCAGCAGTCAGGGCCACTAACCACTAGACCAACAGGCCCGTCATAATATTAGTATAGAAGTATAGATTGATGATTTTAACTAAGTAAAGCTATGTCTGTTACTGCCGCGATTTATGCTACCGTATTTTAACAAACATTAACCTGGCGCTGATTTGTGAATAGCAAAAAAAGAAAATTTGAATTTTGAAGGCTACCTTGGTGCTTTCACCAGGTATATTCACCATCAAGTTATTTTTTGTACTACAGTATGGCCAACGAGAAGCGATACCAAATGTAACCAAAACCCATGCTAAAACCCCATCTAAAATGGCCGCCCGAATGTTGGCGAACCCGTCTTAACGTTGTAATGTTTTTGCCGGGAGAACGAGACATTACGACAAAGGCACAAGATGGAAAGAGCTAAATATTAGATTGTCAACGCCACAGTTGTTCTTTAGGTTAATGACCTTTCGTATCGCTGCTAGTTGGCCTTACTATACATTCAATAGGTAATAATCAATTATTTTTTGCAACACTTCCTATATATTTTTGTTGTCAATTATTCTCTTCTCAAATTAAATGCTTGGTTTCTCCATAAAAGAAACTTCTACGTGGATGCATTTTCTGTCAAAGGCCAAGGTGCTGTGTTTTTAACTATAAAATATTATTAGCAACATCATTATCAACGATTAGTGTCTAATAAAATAATCTTAACTGGTTTTGATAAATGCGTGTACAAATACTAGGATTATTGCGCATAAATGATACCGATAAAGAATGTAAACATTGGAAACAATTTCACAATGAATAGAATAGAATAGAAAATTCATGATGCTCTGAATGTAGGTATTTACAATAAGGTGGTTTAAATAATTTCGAAGAATCCTTGTACGTTCTACTATTTCGGCATGCAAACATTGATACAGTTCATCATTGAAACATATTTAATTTTAAGCATAGATCTTCAGATATTTTTTCTTAAAAACGCGGTCTTATATCCAGCTGTACGTACTTACAAGATCTGGTATTGAGATCGCAAAGTTACAAACTCAAATCATTTATTTCAATTAGACCATTACAGGCTCTTTTGAATGTTAAGAAACAAAATGAAGCTACAGTCCCGGTCACAAGGCATAATAACTAGTGAAAGTACTGTAGTTGCCCATTCCAAAGCGT
This sequence comes from Ochropleura leucogaster, assembly GCA_958449745.1. Lineage (NCBI taxonomy): Eukaryota > Metazoa > Arthropoda > Insecta > Lepidoptera > Noctuidae > Ochropleura > Ochropleura leucogaster. The sequence continues at coordinate 4,836,411 of OY288201.1, forward strand.
TGATCTCTATGGAGAAGAATGGGCAAGTCTCAGTATCTGCTCTCAGATAAAGAAATAAATAGATGTCGATTGCAGTTTACAAAAAAAGAAAAAAAAAACAGGATATATAGTCATGGAAATGTCAATAAAATATGACTTTTCAAAACTGGAACACAGCCGTTAGTTATGTTTAGACAAAATATTGCTCGAAGGCAGCGTTTTTGGGCTTTAAAACTATCTTTTTCGGTACAATTGCCCCAATATGCTACCGAACCTCAGGATGGAAACGACAAGAGTATGATATGCCAGTAATACTGTTTTGATATTAACTTTTTAGAAGAATGGGTTCAACTTGGTTGTCGATGTGTACTATGAACATCAAGCTGTGCATTTCGAATAAAACATGGCCGTGCTTTGTATACATTTATCATTTTTATCTATACTTTATATAATATTACTAATATTATAAAGCTGAAGAGTTTGTTTGTTTGTTTGAACGCGCTAATCTCAGGAAGTACTGGTTCGAATTGAAAAATTCTTTTAGTGTTAAATAGTCCATTTCTTGAGGAAGGCTATAGGCTATATAACATCACGCTACGACCAACAGGTGCTGAGCAGCGGGGGTGAAACCGCGAGGAACAGCTAGTAATATTATAAAGCTGAAGAGTTTTTTTTTTTGTTTGAACGCGCTAATCTCAGGGACTACTGGTTGGAATTGGATTATTCTTTTAGTGATGGATAGTCCATTTCTTGAGGAAGGCTATATGCTATATAACATCACGCTACGACCAACAGGTGCTGAGCAGCGTGGGTGAAACCGCGGAGAACAACTAGTTTGTTTATACGATTATCTGGCAGTTTGAGTACTATAAGCGACTTACACTAATTTTTTTGGTATAATCGTGTCGTTGAGCTCCTTGAGTTATGAGTCGAACTACACGATAACTGACAAATTAATGCTTGCACTGACTGGACAGATCCACTCAAATCTGTGTGGTATACTATTTCAGACCTGCATAGTCCTCATGGAAGTTGACCAAGTTTTTTGTCTGGACCATAAAAAAGACCATGACCTCTCATAGTTGGGCACGAAACACCAGCCTAATACAGTTGTTTTAAAAAAAAAAAAAACGACGTATAAAAGTGTTTGTAAAAACCTACTTCCAAAATAAACGTTATTCTTACGAGTTTGTTTGTTTGTGTGTTACGTCTTCAAGCCTAAATTGCTAAACTGATTTTAATGAATTTTGATACAGAGTTAATTTTTTTTAAAGATTGAGATATGAGGGAGAAAGAGAAAAGAAAAGGGAAAACTTAGCATTGCTATCACAATAAATAAGGTGCAAGGGCAAAAGATAGCAGGTACCTGTAAATCAGTAAAGGGGAACTGTGTTACCCCGAATTTAACGCGAGCGAAGCCGCGGGCAAAACCTAGTTTATCATACAATGAAAAAAATCCGCATAAACGAAATATGTATAGTTTGATTGATCGCCGTGCTTTTACTGTCTATCTTGTTATCACTATGAATTGGGCAAGCAAAGGGCACATTTGGAATGCTCTAGTAGTGTATTGTTAGTGTATCGATAACAAATCTTATCGATGGTTATTCAAATGAACCTCTTTTGCAATACAATAGGTATTGAAAGCTCGTTGCATTTCAATAATAACTAGGCAGGGTCTGACAGGCCCTACCTGATCGCTCTTCCAATTTATTCTCTATGAATGGGGTCAAATATATTATATATATTTTTTAAACGTTGCCCCACACTAAGAATTTCTCCTGTATCGTGGGTGCATTTACAAACTCACATACACAAATAGCCAGACCCGGAACAACTACCTGTAGGCCATACAAATATTTGTTCCGTGCGGGAATCGAACACCCGACACGCATAGCAGCAGTCACTGCGCCAAACGCGTCGTAAATATTGTACAGCATTGCCTGTCTTTACGTCCGGTAGTCACAGATGACAACTTAAAACCAGCCCTGTGCTGTGAGGCCTAGCATAGCACTGCATCATGCTGAGAGGTATTTTTTTATTGCTGATGGCAAATCATTAAATAACTTTCCCCACTCTGGATGGCGCGGTGGGAGTTTCAGACTTGTACTTACTAAAACTCACCCATGTTCCTTCAATTGTCCTTTATGTTCCGGGACCGCGGTATCTCTTTTGAACAATCCGGAACCCGGGCAGGCGGTGGCCCTGGTAGGTCCCTCTGCTTTGCTGACATGCTGAGTGGTGACCTGCTTGCCGTAGTCACGACTTGCGGCTGTAATTTTTTTTGTTCTGTCATCTATACTAATATTATAAAGCTGAAGAGTTTGTTTGTTTGTTTGAACGCGCTAATCTCAGGGACTACTGGTTGGAATTAGAAAATTATTTTAGTGTTGGATAGTTCATTTCCTGAGGAAGGCTATAGGCTATATAACATCACGCTGCGACCAACAGGTGCTGAGCAGCGCGGTTGAAACCGTGGGGAACAGCTAGTATTTTATATATTTGTGATACTTTGTATGTCTAATGTTTGTTTTAAATTTTGTTTGCTCGTTGGCCCTGCGACAAATATGTATGTTTTTGTCGCAGGCGCTGATGAATATATTAAGAACTAGCTTTCGCCCGCGGCTTTGCCTGCGTTAAATTCGGGATAAGACAGTTCCCTTTTCCTGATTTGCAGGTACCTGCCACCTGCAATTTTTGCCCTTATTATATATATATATAGTATTTATTATAATAGCAATGCTAAGTTTTCTCTTTTTTTCCTCTTTCTCCCTCATTTTCCTATTTCCGTCTCCTAGGTCCCAACTATCTCTGTACCAAAATTCATCAAAATCGGTTTAGCCATTTAGGCGTTAAGAGGTAACAGACAAACAAACTCACTTTTGCTTTTATAATATTAGTTAGGATTAAGTTAACCTAAAATATTTTTTATCCCGTAGAGATTGTGTAAGTAAATAGTTTCTTATATTTAATTTATTACCTTTATCTTTGTTTGGTATTCACGTAACCAAGGGTCTAAATATGCTTCGCAAATGTGCCTCAAATTATCTAAACACACGAATTACTTCACCTAAATACCACTTAATTATTCTAGTTTTCCCTTTGATCACGCCAACAAGGAGTGACAATCAATCCTTCGCTAACATGTACCTTCAACGTGCAATATATACCTATGAATGATGATATAATAGGTAAATTATATATTACGCATACAAACCTACATTGACAAACCGCAAGACTTCAGAGTCAGCCATCATTATTGAAAGTCTAACATAACAATAACGACGTTCACAATCACTTCAATTAAAATCCTTTTTTCAATAACAGTTATTTCTCATCTAGTAATGAGTAGTTGTAAAAACTAATTGTGTCTTGTTAATCTGTTATTTGCTTAACATTAAGTGTTTATTGCTATCAAACACATGATAAAATGTCCCAGTTTATCTGCATACCGTTTTAACTGGTCGAACGGGATGGTATTGTAGTGTTATTTATGAATATTTTAATATTTTGTTGATATTAATATAAGTGTGATTGTTAAAATGTTGCAATTATGCGGTAGTGTGATAAGGAAAGTGAATGGAAGAAGGTTTTATACCGTTATCGGATGGAACCGGTCAACGGCCGTTCGACAGAAAATTTTGGAGGTGAGTGCACTTAGATAGATAGATAGAATATTCTTTATTATGTACACCATACAAGTAACAAGAATAACACTATAGCACGGCCAACGAGAAGCGATACCAAATGTAAACAAAACCCATGCTAAAACCCCATCTAAAATGGCCGCCCGAATGTTGGCGAACCCGTCTTAACGTTGTCATGTTTTTGCCGGGAGAACGAGACATTACGACAAAGGCACAAGATGGAAAGAGCTAAATATTAGATTGTCAACGCCACAGTTGTTCTTTAGGTTAATGACCTTTCGTATCGCTTCTTGTTGGCCGTACTTTAGACAAACTTATAAATAGGGTGACACAATGGGCGGTCTTATCGCTAAAAGCGATCTTTTCAAGACAACCTCAAGACGACTTACTGGTCGGATTAGCAATGATTCCATTTATTATATATATTGTACTTCATGTCCACAACCCAATTAGTACCGGGTAATACGCTAGCCCTTGGCAAGACTGGTTGTCAGACTTTCGGCTACCTGTAACGGCTGCCAAAGATCTACAATTGTCACCAACAGCTTAACCTGCTTTCCGAGGCACGGAGAAAACTCGTACAGTATTTAATTGGTGTACGAGTGCGAGGCTTTACCTGAAGACTGATTCAAAATTTCTATTGAAAAGGTTTCTGTTGAATAAACTATCCAAATATAATTAAATAAATATCTTGGGACAACTCACACACGGCTATCTGATCCCAAGCTAAGCAGAGCTAGTGTTATGGTAACCAGACAACTGATATACATACTTATATAATTTATAAATACATACATATTATAGATAGATCACACCTAGACACAGAACAAACAATCATGCTCATCACACCAAGATTGTCCTGGGTGGGGATCGAACCTCCGGCTCAGCAGTCAGGGCCACTAACCACTAGACACGCAGGCCAGTCAGAAATAATGTTGAAATGGCTTTTAAGGGTTCCGTATCTAGATACCGCAGCCCCGGAATATAAAGGGCAATAGAAGGAACATGGGAGGGTTTTAGTCAGTACAAGTCTGACACTTCCCTCCGCTCCGCCCAGAGCGGGGGAAGAAATTAGGGTTGTAACGGAACTTCGCCTCCGCCTCCGTTACTGCGGAAGCTCCGGAAAAAATCGTACCTCCGCATCCGCCTCCGCCTCCGTAATATATATGCGGAGTTATAACGGAGTTGTATTTACGTTAATCGGTACAAAAACGCGCGAGCAGCGACGCTCGACGACGACCCAACCTAATTAGATGAAGACCCTTTATTGTGGTGGAGACATAACACTAAATACAAAGCTTTTTCTCTCATCGTTCGCACATATTTATCGGCGCCCACCGAGTTCAGTGCCCAGTGAACAATTATTTAGTTCAGCTGGCTTAATTTATGATCCCCTCAGAAATCGTCTGGAAGGTGACAAAGCCGCCAAACTCTTGTTTGTCAAATATAATTTGTCTCTTCTTAATTTTGAATACTAGTTGATTAAATAAGTAATTAAAGCGTACTATCAGTATGTACCTATTTCATTGAAATACATACAGACTTTTTTTTTATATCATAAATGAATATTTTTCTATATCCACTTTAACCTCCGCTTCAAAACAAAAACTCATCGCCTCCGCATCCGCCTCCAACTCCGCTAAGGAGGCCTCCGTTACAACCCTAGAAGAAATTTGTCGATTTCCCATCCGCAAAAATAGAAAAGGTTCCGGTACTTTTAAAGGAAAAAACCTAACCTTTATTAAATCACTATGTTGTCCGTCTATCTGTTGGTCAGTCTGTCAAGACCCTTTATCTTGGAAACGCGTGGAGGTATCAAGTTGAAAATGAAACCTGACGGCCTGTTGGTCTAGTGGTTAGTGGCCCTGACTGCTGAGCCGGAGGTCGTGGGTTCGATTCCCACCCAGGACAAACTTTGTGTGATGAGCATGATTGTTTGTTCTGTGTCTGGGTGTAATTTATCTATAATATGTATGTATTTATAAATTATATAAGTATGTATATCAGTTGTCTGGTTACCATAACACAAGCTCTGCTTAGCTTGGGATCAGATAGCCGCGTGTGAGTTGTCCCAAGATATATTTATATTTATTTATAAACCATATACTCTGTGGTCCATTTGTGCTGTGAAAAAGAGTCAACCCTCTAAGTCTACACAGTCAAAAGATATGACTATTTTAAGTCGCAAGTTTGTACGGAACCCTCGGTAGAGTCTGACTCGCTTTTTGCCAGTTCTTTTTACCCGACTGCGCACCGCAAAGGAGGGTATCGTGTTCATCATTTAAGGATAGGAAATCATCAAATAACTTTCCTCGCTCTGTTCGGAGAAGGGGAGGGTCAGACTTTTATTGACAAAAAACCCACTTATGTTCCTTCTTTTGCCCTTTATGCCGCGGTATCACTTTCGAACAACCCAAAACCCCGGATGTTCAAATACAGTACGGCCAACGAGAAGCGATACGAAAGGTTATTAACCTAAAGAACAACTGTGGCGTTGACAATCTAATATTTAGCTCTTTCCATCTTGTGCCTTTGTCGTAATGTCTCGTTCTCCCGGCAAAAACATGACAACGTTAAGACGGGTTCGCCAACATTCGGGCGGCCATTTTAGATGGGGTTTTAGCATGGGTTTTGTTTACATTTGCTATCGCTTCTCGTTGGCCGTACTGTACATAGATTACATGTTATTGTAATTATGTAAGTACCTACCCTAATGTTACTCTAGAAAAATAATTACCTAATCACCTATTATAATAATTGCCATATTTTAAAACAAGCTAATTACAACCTTAAATAATAAAGAAGTTCAACGTTAACACCTTTACTTAATACGAAATGTTTTACTTTACTTCAGGTTAGATTTATATCTCAACACGTACACTCACGAGCAATAATATGTATACAGTTCCCTAAAATCAAAAGCGATTTTCTTCTGCGTTCATTTCCTTTACGGTTGCAGGAAAATTTTATTTTGGATGACTATTACGAAATAAGTCTTTTCTCAAAGTAGAAACTGTTTTTAGGGTACCGTTCCTCAAAAGGAAAAAAAACGGAACCCTTATAGGATAACTTTGTTGATGCGTGTAGGTATCGAGTTGAATATTTTTTATTTAAAAAAAGCGCACACTAGGAATTCCTCCCGTATCGTGGGTACATTTACAAACATTTACACTCACATACACATACAGCCAGACCCGAAACAGCTATCTGCAGGTTATACAAATATTTGTTCCGTCCGGGAATCGAACCCGCGACGCGCAGCGCAGCAGTGGAACCTTCAGCCACTGCGCCAACCGTGTGAAAAAAATCATCCCTCAAGTCTACGCCGTCAAAAAATATAGCAGTTTATATAACATCTCACTTAACAGAAGGAAATCGCTTTTGAATATTGGTAAGTGTATAGTTGTTATTGCTCGTGACTGTACATAGGTGGAGGTAGACCTGCTGTGCCAACTAGTTTGTCCGTTCATTTTATTACTTGGCGCAGTGGGTATTAACTGGAAAATCTCGTTATTGTGTCGGTGGTGAACAAAACGTTGAAACTGACTGGCCAGACTTTGTTTTTTTTTATTTATTATTTTTAATCTTTTTATTTAAGGTGTTTTTCTATTAAGATAATTCATCAATATTCTCCTGCCCTTATCCTTATTTATCAGCGTATGTTAATGTATGCTTTGTGCCAAATATCAAGAACCGTTCAGCCGTTTTGTCGTGAAAGAGTAACAAACATCCATACTTCCATACGTCTATCCATCCATCCTCACAAACAGTCGCATTTATAATACATATATACATATATATATATATATATAATAAATGTAGTAGGATCTTACTACTTTTATAAATGTAAATATATCTATATATAGATAGATTTGGATGGATGGATGTTTGTTACACAATAAGGTCAGAACGCCTAAATGGATCTTGATTAAAATTTTAACAGATATAGATTTACAGTTGGAAATAGCACTGCAGATAGGCTTTTATTCCCAAAATTTTTGTAAAGGCTATTTTTCCAAAATTTGCAGAAGTTGCGGGCATCCGCTAGTATTTAATAAAGTTGAGGAAATATTTTATACTTGTAACCGTTTAATTTGTCAATTAAATAATTAAGTTTCCTTATCACTATCAGTATGTCCCGGATGAAAAAATGTTGTTTGTTCAATTGTTCTAAAAATGTTTGCTTTTGTGTTGAATTGTTTATTTTATGATATTGAGATAGACTTTGTTTAGTATTAGATTCAAGGACTGTGATTAATTTCTGCTAACGTTAAGTCTTTTAGAAAAAAAAAATACTATCACTATTTACTCAGGTATTTGCTTTTGCGAAGCTCTTGGCTAATTAATGGCTGCCCATTTTAAGGTTAAATACAGAGTAAATGAGTTCAACAAAAAAATATTCCCAAAAAAAACACCAAAATGTGGAACAAAGCTTACTTTTGGAAGTCGTATACATTTTTTTTTTAATTCTATTAATTATATGGTATGATGGCGTCTCACACAAATTCTTATTCATTGCTAGCATTAATTTTTCTTAGCTACTATAAAATATAAGCATATGCACGACCCTTTTGATACTAAAAATAATTTAAATAAAAATCCCAAAACAGACGGGAATATCGCGCAAAAAAAAATAATACTATTTTATTGAGAGCCTCCTTTTTCCAGTCGGTTAATAAAACAACATAACTTAGACATATCATGCATACGCTTACCTTTGCGGAGGTGTTAACCACTTAATACATAAATAACAAAATGCACTGTTTATCTATATTTATTTACGAGTTCTGTGCTAAGTACTTACGTAACAATATTGAGCTTTGTAATCTGTGAAGGATAAAACGGCTCATGTACTTAGATCTAGATAATATAACGGCACGTTTATAATTCACGACGTGTTAGGTAGAGGGTAGAGGCGTACCTAATCCTTATCCTTACTAATATTATAAAAGCGAAAGTGAGTTTGTTTGTTACCTCTTCACGCTTTAATGGCTAAAGCGATTTTGATGAATTTTGGTACAAAGACAGTTGGGAAAAAGGAGACGGACATAGGCTAACTTTAAAAAAAAATGCGATGTGAGGGAGAAAGAGGGGAAAAAGGGGAAAACTTAGCGTTGCTATTACAAATCAATAAGGCGCAAGGGGAACTGTGTTACCCCGAATTTAACGCGAGTGAAGCCGCGGGCGAAAGCTAGTAACTAATAATCAAGCTACATTTTGCATGTTATGTTTAAGTCCCATGGTAAAGAGTCTATTGCCATCAACAGGGCACAAATCTAGACTCCCTAAACATTGTCTTCCAACCCTTTTTTTTTGGGGTGGGAAATCATCAAATAACTTTCTCGGGGGGCGTATCAGACTTTTACTGACTAAAACCCACCCATGTTCCTTCTGTTGCCACGTTCCGAGTCCGCGGTATCTCTTTCGAACAACCCGCAAATCTTCCAACTCTTGTCCAGGATTTATTTTGTTGTTTTTCTTCTTTTCACAGGTCACAAATCCTCCTTTTTTCTTATTTCCATTCTTCCTTGTCAATCGTCAGGCTCTCATTAATTCGTTTATCCTTCATAACGTCACACAAACTATACATCTTAATAAGAGTAGCCTGCCTGGGTTGCGTGTTGTTCCAAACAAATACCGAGGCCCCGAAACATAAAGGGCAACAGAAGGAACATGGGTGGGTTTTAAGTCAGTAAAAATCGGACGGGCCCCGCGCCACACAGAGCGGAGGAAGTAATTTGGTGATTTCCCAACAAAAAACATTTATTCTTTCTTTTTGACGGGCATGTTGGTCTAGTGGTTAGTGGCCCTGACTGCTGAGCCAGAGGTCGTGGGTTCGATTCCCGCCCAGGATAAACTTCGTGTGATGAGCATGATTGTGTGTTCTGGGTCTGGGTGTGATTTATCTATAATATGTATGTATTTATAAATTATATAAGTATGTATATCAGTTGTCTGGTTACCATAACACAAGCTCTGCTTAGCTTGGGATCAGATAGCCGTGTGTGAGTTGTCCCAAGATATTTATTTATTTTGCCTTCCTCTCCTACTTCATCCATCAACATTCAGACGCCTTGAATGCTACTGAAATATTCCTGATGAAAAAACATAGTAACAGGTTATTCAATTCGGAAATGAAACCCAAGTCCTCATCCTCACTGGCAGATCAACGAGGTGGTCAATAAATCTAGATATTAACTTACTAAGATCCTAAACTCAAACTCAAATCATTTATTTCAATTAGACCATTACAGGCACTTTTGAATGTCATAAAAACAAGAACAAAAAAAAATGATGCTGCTACAGTCCCAGTCACAAGACATAATAACTTGTGAAAGTACTGTAGTTGCCCATTCCAAAGCGTAGATCTCTATGGAGAAGAATGGGCAAGAAACTCCATTGACACTCTTTTAAATCATAATGTTTTATAAAATCATGGATACATCATTCATGTTGAGATTATTCATAATGTGAGAATGATGTAGAAGAACGAGCACATTTAGAGCGTCCAGTGAAAGCCTAGGTCAATGAAGCTGATTTAGTAGCCAACCTTGAAGTCGTTGTCAGGAATTTATAACTACTGATTACAATGTTAAGACCTGCGTTGGCAAACATAATTATCTCTATTTATTTTAGTATTTCAAATTTTTATAGTTGTTATATAACCAAAAGAAGGACAAAATTATTTATCTTCGCATAGAAACTAACTTACGGGAATGTTTAAATGTAGCGTATGGCACACAATTTTTTTTTGGGGTGGGAAATCATCAAATAACTTCTTCCGCTCCCTGGGGGGGACTGTCAGACTTATACTGACTAAAACCCACCCATGTTCCTTATATTGCCCTTTACGTTCCGAGGCCGCGGTATCTCTTTGAGCAACCCGCAACCCCGGAAATAAAGGTACTTAAAACATGCATTTTTGTCTTCCACTCTCCTGTCTGTCTTCTCCCGCTCTGGGCTTAGTGGAAGAGAGTATTAGACTTATACTGACTAAAACCCACAAATGTTCCTTCTTTTGCTCTTTATGTTCCGGGGACGCGGTATACAGGGTTATTTGTCGAACAACCCGCTACCCACAATAGTGACGCTGTACTAAAGAAATCTTTACTAACATACCTACGCAAGGTTTTGGTCGCAAACTCTACTTCTGAGCCTTCGTATTTTACGACTCTGCCTAACCCTTAAGGCATTGAGGCGTGATGTTTATGTAACATTATTCTCAAAGGTGGTTCGTGCCGGCACGATAGAACAGCAAATTGATATGAGTACAATAAATTAAAAGCGACAACTTGTTATCAGACTATTTACCGTGGACTGCACTTCAATTGTTTTCAATTGGTCATCAAGGTACATTCAAGGAAAATTGTCTGTTTATTATTGACTATTAGTTGCCAATGGAGACAATTTATTTATATTTAGTCTTGTGACGCAGTGTCTGGATTTTTATCAGTGTAATGTTCAACGTATTTTTTAAGCTACTGCATAGCTTATATCGCGGGCCTTGAGCTTGGAGACCGAATCAAGAAATTTCGTAACATTTTCGTTACCTAACACGGTAAAAAACACAAAATTCAAGTGACAAAATAATTTTAATTAATATATAAACATTACTCAACCAACGCGACCAAAGTGGTTCTGATTAAATCTGCAGTAATTATCTGCAAGCGTAGTACCAACTGCTTACTAAACTCACATATACTAAGTTAGTAAACTATCTTGACTTGAGTGTATCTAGCAGTTGAATACAAATGCTACATTCTGGAGATAGATTGTATTCTATTAACAATAATCTGTTGTTAAACATGAGCAACAGATGTTTATAAATATTTGTGCAATTTTTAAAAACGGATTTTTTCCACACTATTTATTGCGTGTGCTTTTATGTTTTCACTACCAGTATTTTCGTGAAAGATCTTACCACAAAATTGGATATAAATGTTTTGGAGCTCGGGGCTAACCTGCGAGGTTGCGGGTTGTTCGAAAGAGATACCGTGGCCTTGGAACATAAAGTGCAAAAGAAAGAATATGGGTGGGTTTTAGTCACTAAAAGTCTGACACTCCCTCACGCTCCGCCCAGAGCGGGGAAGTAATTTGATGGTTTCCCATCCATAAAAAAACTCGAAGCTAATCAATAACAGTCGCACGCACGGGTTGATTATTTAAGTTAATTTGCGTTGTTCTGTGAATGGCTGATCATCCATAACTTACCAAGTTTCCTCCGTGCCTCGGAAAGCATGTAAGGCTGTAGGGCTGGCCGTCATTTTAAAATCTTTGACAGTGGTTACAAGTAGTCAGTGCCCCAAAAGTCTGATAACCAGTCTTATCAAGGACTGCCTTTATACCAAGTTTTTTTTACTAAGTTGGTTTTGGAGATCAGATAGGCAGGCGCTCTATGTAAAATACTGGTATTCAGCTGCATCTGGTAAGAATGGAAGCCGATCCCATTAAAGTGAGGAAAATGCTAAGCTGATGATGAATACCTTGATGTGTGTCGTACGCTTGTCTGTGAGTAAATATATGTATTGGAATAAAATGTGGTATAAAATAATCTTACAAAAGAGTTTTTGTGCAGGACACATTCCGCCATAATTTAAAACAATTTTCATGACAATCGCCATAACACCTATCAATACATACTTTTAAACATAGACAAAAATAAAAAGATCCCACACCATAATATAATAAACATTTATACTATCAAACAAAACAATAATACTGAAACTCCTACATATATATGCACATCTAAACAATCATTAAAACTATTTAAATACTTACAGACTTACTTATAATTGCTACATTCTACAATTTAAACACGTCATTCAATGCAATTTAAACCTTATATTAAAACCCTAGGTGCCAAATGAACCCTGCGGTTGATTTACAAGGACTTCATACTGAATTACATTTAGACTTAGAGGTCCTCCACACTAAACTTCTGAAGTCCCGTTGAAGTCTCTTCGTTGGTTCAGTTTCGAAAGTTTCAATTCTCAAGCCAAAAGTTATAGATAAATGACATTACAAGCCGCTTAACTAGTGAAGCGCTTGGGATGTTAACATTTGCAATTGAGACTTGGCGAAACTTTGATATCTATGAAATTGTTCTGCAAAATATTCATAGACAAATAGTTTTGGAACAGTTTTTTTTTCTCTTTATTAAAGGGGTTTGTTCGATTTGAAAATGTCACCCCTGTAATACAAATTACAAACAATCAACAAACAATCTGTTTTTAGGGTTCCGTAGTCAACTAGGAACCCTTAAAGTTTCGCCATGTCTGTCTGTCCGTCCGTCCGTCCGTCCGTCCGTCCGTCCGTCCTCGCTTAATCTCTGTGACCGTTAGCATTAGAAAGCTGAAATTTGGTACCAATATGTATATCAATCACGCCGACAAAGTGGTAAAATAAAAATTTGAAAAAAATGTTTTATTAGGGTAGCGACCCTATATGTAAAGTGGGAAGTGTTTTTTTTTTTAATTTCAACCCTAACGTGTGATATATTATTAGAAAGGTATTTAAAAATGAATAGGGGTTTACTAAAATCATTTTTTGATAATGTCAATAATTTCGGAAATAATCGCTCCAAAAGTAAAAAACAATGTGTCCCCCTCTAACTTTTGAACCATAATCAAAATCAAAATCAAAATCAAAAGTCATTTATTCAAATTAGGCTGATAATCAGCACTTTTTGAACGTCAGATTACAAGAGACAGTCCCACAAAAACGCCCTGCCCTTCGCCACTTCCTAGTGTTTTAGCTGGGAAGAAGAAGTGGCGGAACAAACTCCCCAGCAACACATCTGTCTGTCAGGTTAGAAGAACCAGATTTTATACAATTTATATTATCACAAAAAAATATATAAAAAATAAAAAAATATTCATTCATTGTCACTTGTCAGCTAGCAAACACCAATTATATATAAAAAAAACAAAAAAAAAATAAAAATTATAATAATAATAATACCCAAGTCTAAATAATAAATTAACCAGTCTAACGGGTGTGCCCGCTTACACGTGCAGTGAAGAAGTCACAGGTGATAAACTAGGACCATAGTGCAAAAGAAATAAGCTAAGCATAAAAAAGATAAATATAAATAATTATATTCAGTCAATGCTCGAGGTCACTAGTTAACCACATGCCAATAACAAAAACACACAAAATGAAACAAGTAAGTATATAAAGAAAAAAAGTAAAATATAAAATTACATGACGAAGACATGTAACGTATCAATAAGCTAATTTGGCGAAAAAACATGAAGGAGAAGAAAAAAAATAATAATAATAATCGTCTTGAGTTCAACACAGTGACCAACTATGCTTGTCATCTAAATAGTCGTTAATAGAATAGTATGCTTTTAAACAAAGGTTAGATTTTACTTTAGCTTTAAATGCATTAAATGGCAAATCTAGAAAAGAAGCAGGTAGCTTGTTATAAAAAGTTATACCAAGCCCTACAAATGAATTATGAACCTTATGAAGCCGGTGGAAGGGAGCACGTAGTTTATGTGTATAAGTTTAGAAAATATGAAAAATATCTGAAAAGTAAAACTTTATAAGGACTTTCTATGAAAATCATTTTGAACTTGATTGACACAACAGTTTTTGTACAAAAAAGACAAAAAGTTGTACAAAATAATTTCTGGACAAAGTTTGTAGTATAATCGTATATGCAAGTTCGTAAACGACTTGTGATCTTACCTCGCAGATAAACTAAATAATAATAGTACACTCTTCACCTATGTACTATCCGACGGTTCTTACGTACATAAGGTTAAGTCAAAAACCGAAGTTTACAGGAGAGCGTAATTTGTGTTCAACACGCCCTACAAATAATTCTATGAGATTAACAGTTTTAAGCGCTTTATAATGCTACTAGCTGTTCCACGCGGTTTCACCCACGCTGCTCAGCACCTGTTGGACGTAGCGTGATGTTATATAGCCTATAGCCTTCCTCAAGAAATGGACTATCCAACACTAAAAGAATTTTCCAATTCCAACCAGTAGTCCCTGAGATTAGCGCGTTCAAACAAACAAACTCTTCAGCTTTATAATATTAGTATAGATTTATACAATATAAAGCGTATTTTTTCACGTTTTCTTGAAAAAACTGATAGATGACCGTTTCTTACGACACTTATTCGTTGTTTTTATAATACTTGTACTCTTATTATGATTTCTAAAGCAAGGTAAATAAATTAAATAAAAATCGTAAGTCAGCATGTGCGCTTAGATAATCTAAAGCCAATGATACAATAAAAAAATACCATTTTCGACATGTCTTTATGTACAGACGCCTGCAGGTCAAGCTACCTAAAACTGTAAACTTTTCCCAATGAACTTTGAACCTAATACTTTAGAAATAAAGTCGAAACTCTATCAAAGAAATCTGACAGATTGTAGTAGCTTGATGTGCAGGCGTCTGTACGTAGGGACCGTCGATCTGATTAATTGATATTGACGGTACATATGTTGCAGATGATTCTGCGGTTATGATACAAGGTCCACTTGTATTTCTAGTACATTAAGTAAATGATATTTAAATACTAGTACTAGCAATGGTAATACATTGAACGTGAATGACGGAAAATGATTATACGGTAAATTATTGTCCGATTTCTTGTTATCCTTGAAAAAGTAGGTATACGTAAACTAGATGTGCCCAGCGGTTTCACCCGCTGCTCAGTTAGGGGCATGAAAAATTGATGTTAGCCGATTCTCAGATCTACCCGATATGCACACAAAATTTCGTTCAAATCGGTCCAGCCGTTTTATATACTAGAGAGAGAATTTTATATATTAGAGATAGAAGCTGTTAATAGAAGATCTTTTGTCTGAGACTTCATATAGCTTCATTGTCTCTGCGATTTTCTGGTGGTCGCTTATTGTTGTTTTTTTAAAACAAAAAAAACGGTCAATAGCGAGTAAGACTCGCGCACCAAGAGTCATCATCATTTTCCTGCCGTGCAAATTATGATGATGATTGTATGTACCGCAGAAAATCCTTACTAATTTTATAAAAGCGAAAGTGAGTTTGTTTGTTACCTCTTCACGCTTTAATGGTTTAACCGGTTTTGATGAATTTTGGTACAGAGATAGTTGGGAACCAGGAGACGGACATAGGCTAATTTTTAAGAAAAAGTTGGATGTGACGGAAAGAGGGAAGAAAAGGGAAAACTTAGTTGCTATTACAAACAATAAGGCGCAAGGGGAACTGTTACCTCGAATTTAACGCGAGCGAAGCCGCGGGCAAAAGCTAGTTACGATATAAAGATAAAATATATGGCATCTTTTTGAGTAAATTTTTTTTTATAATTAATCCAGGTGGCCCTCGCGGCTTTGCCGGCGTGATTTCGAAACAAATGTATCTCATGTGTTATTCCAGACTATATATACTCTGTGCCAAATTTCATCAAGATCAGCCGTTTTGACAAAGACTAACAAACATCCATGCATCCTCACAAATATAAATATCCAATTTCAAAATGGAACTTCTAATTTATTAGAAAGGGCTGGCTTTTACTTTGGCCAGAGGTTTAGCGTTGCCATACAACGTGGCAACGCGGCCAGTCTCTTGGGGACATTGCCAACTGACAGCGTTGAGCACGAATTTTTTGACGCAATTTTTTAATTTGTTTATAAGTTTAGTTTAGTTTAATTTAGTTTTCTTCCCCAACAATACACACTTAAATATATTATACCCGAAATTTATTAAAAAATAAATCTTCAACCTAAAAAGCTTTTGTTTAAACACACAAATGTAACCTGATCTTCCATTTACAAAAACAAACTTTTTAACTATTGGTAGATCTATCGAACTAACTGTGTGCAAATATGAATATCGTTAGTATGGCGGTAGCCGAATTTCGCGTTAAGGGGGAGGCGCAATAAGCGAAGCGAAGTAGAATGCCTATTTCATGAAAAAATGGGTGTTGTTGTTTCGATCTGTACCTCAGGAACATAGTACTTCAGACAATTTTCTCTATATAAGATTGTTATAAGAACCAGGTGGTCGAAAATGGCTTACTTAAGCAGAATCATAATAGGTTAATAATATGTGTGAAAATTCCTGATATTAACTGCGTCTGCGACCATTTTAAGAATTTTAACGTAATTCATCTCCCTCACCGGGAGCATTCACGTGTACTGTAACATTATAAATAAATAAATATCTTGGGACAACTCACACACGGCTATCTGATCCCAAGCTAAGCAGAGCTTGTGTTATGGTAACCAGACAACTGATATACATACTTATATAATTTATAAATACATACATATTATAGATAAATCACACCCAGACACAGAACAAACAATCATGCTCATCACACAAAGTTTGTCCTGGGTGGGAATCGAACCCACGACCTCCGGCTCAGCAGTCAGGGCCACTAACCACTAGATCAACAGGCAGCAGCTTTCGCGTGTAATGTAACATTATAGATTCGGCTTTGAGCGTCGTTTTTAGACTCCATCAAGATATTACACATTGTATCATTACAAGGTGCGCATTGTAATGCTCAGTTCTCCTCCTTCACAGATGTAATGCTCAAATCGGTAACGTAACATTACACGCGAATGTTCCAGGTGAGGGAGCACCTTAAATAAATTATGTTTCCGCTAAACCGGTCATTTTAGGCCCCCTTCAACTGTAATTATTGATTTGGGGATAAATTAAGTTGATTTTTTATTTTATTAATAATGATTTTAATGGCATATCTTTATAAACATACTATATATTTGTTACGTTTGCACAACCTGCAAATTGTAAAATCGTAATGCGCGTCGCCCACACGACCAAGAGTCGAGGCGCAAACGGGGCGCGGGCGCGTTAGGCGCGTCGCCCACGCGACATTTGTAAAGAAAATCTCGTTGCGGCGTGACTCTGATATGAGATTTTCTTTACAAATGTCGCGTGGGCGATGCGCCCACGCGCCCGCGCCGCGACTGCGCCTCGACTCTTGGTCGTGTGGGCGACGCGCCTAAGAAGCGTATTGCATTTTAACGGTTGCACAAATTTCGATGAAATTTGGCTTTCAGATAGACAACTGGGTTAAAAAAAATAAGACATTCCCGTGGGATCATTTTCAACCTCTACCATAGCAAAGCTGTGGGTTAAAGCTAATTAATTTAATAGACATAAAATATTTCAGTTATAGGATTTCTTTGGTGTTTTTAAGAAGCGGAATAAGCCAATTTTTTACAAGAATAATAAGTTTAAATTCCCCTCACAATAAAAGGGCCAGAAAGCCATTAATAATGCTTTGCAAGAAAATAAGGAAACAGCGTTAATTGTAATTTAAAAAATACGTGTATACTTCTACACTTTTAATTGCACCATAGATCATTTCGCCACCCTTACTAATATAATAAAAGCGAAAGTGAGTTTGTTTGTTACATCTTCATACCTAAGTGGCTTAACCGATTTTGATGAATTTTTGTACAGAGATAGTTGGGACCCTGGAGACGGATATAGGCTATTTTTTTTTAAAAAAAGATTTAGTTATGAGAAAAGGGAAAAGTTAGCAAAGCTATTACAATAAATAAGGCGCAAAGGCAAAAACTACAGGAAGCAGGTACCTGTAAATCAGGAAAGGGGAACTGTGTTACCCCGAATTTAACGGGTAACGGGCAAAAGCTAGTGTTGAATAAGTTGTTAAAAAAAACGCGAACTGGCTGAAAGAGCTTTATACGGACTTTTTAGAGAAGCAAAACTTTCTAACCTCGTGTTTACCCACATTGTTGTAATACTTGTCAAAAACATGTCGTGTACCTATTAAAACTTGTGTCAAACATGTCATCTACCTTTGGTTTTTTTTTTTAGAAAATTTTGATGTGTTTTTTTTTGTGAAATGTCTTTATTGAGTCCATTGTATTTGAGTATACAATAACAGATAAATAAACTAAATAAAACTAAAATTATTAAACATACTACCTAACTTATTATAAATAAATTTAAAAATGTGATTTGTGCTTACTGTTTTGCCAACTTTACCAAAACTTGGCACCTACCTTTGTAGGTATAAAGACTCAAAACATCGTTCCTGAATATAAATAAATATCTTGGGACAACTCACACACGGCTATCTGATCCCAAGCTAAGCAGAGCTTGTGTTATGGTAACCAGACAACTGATATACATACTTATATAATTTATTAATACATACATATTATAGATAAATCACAGAACAAACAATCATGCTCATCACACAAAGTTTTTCCTGGGTGGGAATCGAACCCACGACCTCCAGCTCAGCAGTCAGGGCCACTAACCACTAGACCAAGAGGCCCGTCAACGAATATGTGCATGTGATAATCAGTTAGTGTCTGTTATATTTCGGTGTATGTACTTGATAAGGCGTTGAAATGTCATTTGTTGCACTTTGTTAATTGTAACTTTTTTTTTTTTTTTAAGTTAGGAATTTATTTATTTATTGTAACTTAATTTAAAAATAAGTAATTTCATATATGCGATGCAATAATTTAATCCAACAATACTTATTTGGGTAAAAAAAAGAAATCATCCATGAAGATAATTGTAGATCTTTTATGCCCACATTTTGTAAGATACCTCCATGTTTCAAATCAGGGGCCTTAGTCTGCTATTACAATAGTGTCAGAATGGTCGATCACTGATCGCACAATGGTTGATTTTGACAAGTTTAGTATGTAGCAGATTACCAAACTTGTCATAATTGAACATTATGCGATCAGTGATCGACCATTCTGACACTATTGTAATAGCAGACTAAGGCCCCAGGGTGTCAAATTGGGTAGTGGGGTCTCTTTAAACAAATTTGCCGAATAATTTATGCCCCGTTCCAATAAACAAAAACGACTCGTTTTGCTTACGGATAGTAGTATTTTGACATAAGTGTCATAGAACTTATGTCAAAATATATACTATTTTAATTACTAATTAAATTAACTATTATTAATTTTTAATTACCATGTAATTAATTTAATCACCATGTAATTAATTTAATTACCATGTAATTAAATTATCCTTTTATTAATTCTCATTATCATGCAGTTTTACATGTGAACTACGTTACATAAAAACCTTCCTCTTGAATCACTCTATCTATTAAAAAAAACCGCATCAAAATCCGTGGCGTAGTTTCAAAGATTTAAGCATACAAAGGGACATAGGGACAGAGAAAGCGACTTTGTTTTATACTATGTACCTAGTGATTATTAAGACATAGTATTATTACCCATGCGTTGGCAACTGTGACTTTGGGGCAAAAACATATGTTATGTAATAATCCTACTACTATTATAAATCCTACTATAATATTACAAAGAGAATGTTTGTAAGGATGTATGGATGTTTGATAATCTTCCACGTTAAGACGGCTGAACGGATCTTAATGAAATTTGGCACAGAGCTAGATTATAGTTTGGAATAACACGTAAGATACCTTTTTTTTTTAACATCACGGCGGTGTAGCGGCGGGCGCCAGCTAGTCTACCACATGCCTATTTAATTAAATCGGCAATCAAGAAAAACGTACAAGTAAACACAAAAGTTTAAATTATCTCTCTTTATACTTAACTCCTAAACAAATCGAAAACCTT
Organism: Ochropleura leucogaster; assembly: GCA_958449745.1. NCBI lineage: Eukaryota > Metazoa > Arthropoda > Insecta > Lepidoptera > Noctuidae > Ochropleura > Ochropleura leucogaster. Next base: position 4,856,609 of record OY288201.1, read on the forward strand.
CCCATTGGTCCTTTCACAAAACTCTGTGGTCACTTCCATTGAACTTTTAATTACTAAGTTAAAAGGGTTTTTACAAGTAGGGAAGCGTTTTGCGAGAAACAAATTATTTTGGAACACTTTCTATGGCGATATTAATTACTTAATGTTGTTTTGTATGTAGGGTTTGGACGTATTAGGATGTTTGGGTAGCCACGCGATTGAATAGAATAGAATTGAATATTCATTTATTTACAATAATTACGGGGAATCCTTGTACATTCTACCATTTTGGCATGAAAAAATTGGTGCAGTTCATCATCAAAACATTAAGTTTGGAACAGATATACAAATAAAATTTATCAGACAGATTTAAAAGAGTGTCCATGTAGTTTCTTGCCCATTCTTCTCCATAGAGATCAACGCTTCGGAATGGGCAACTACAGTACTTTCACAAGTTATTATGCCTTGTGACCGGGACTGTAGATTCATTTTGTTTCTTGACATTCAAAAGTGCCTGTAATGGTCTAATTGAAATAAATGATTTGATTTGATTAGAGAAAATCCGATACGGAGTAGTAACATTTGGTTAATAGGAGTGCAGTTAGTTTTTTTAAGGTTGTTATTGGTAGTTATTTTATACAATTAGGAATGTGGTTAAAAATAGCAGCGTGCCATACCAAAGATACTTTTTCTTAACAACGCGGTCTCATTGGATGAGGCCTGGCTCTACTAATACTAATAAATATTTTCTTTTATCGACATTTTTATTTCTTAGTCCCCGCACTATGCGAGTGATATTCTTAGGTGTGCTTCGTGGAATAGGAAATTAATTATTTTAAATTTTTATCGGAAGCCCACCTACGGGTGTGCTAAGTGGAATATTATTTTAGGTGTGCTTCGTCTGGTTGCGCTTCATGGAATACCTCTTAAACTTTGGTGTAGTGGTGACGTACGGACAGACAGTTAGGACAAATCTGTAAGTCTAGCCACAGATAATATAATACTGACGTAGTCTAGCCAAATGGCAAAACAGAACCCCAAAAATGACGAAGCTTTTGTTAACTTTTCGAGTTCAATTTTAAACTTACATCTGTCTGGGGAAAAATAAAACAAATATTCAAATATTGCAGTCGTAAAAATGATGGCGTATGTTTGGCTAAACTTGTAGCTTGTGCCCCAGGTAGGTAGGTAGATATTGGGGTAAATCGGGAGTGTGGAAAATTTGGTATATCTACTAGGCCTTAGAGCCCAGCTTAGGGATGAGGTCCTTGCAGGGGGGGCTGCCAGAGCCATCGTTGCCAAGGTTTTTCGAAAGAGATACCGCGGCCAAAGAACATAAAGGCCAAATGAAGGAACATGGGTGGGTTTTAGTTATAAATACCTGACATTCTCCCAAAGCGGGGGAAGTTTGGGAAAAAAGGGATGAGTTTCATAAATGTTCGGTTTTAGTACTACCAATTTAAGGCCTCTTTTGCCAATTCTGCATGAGATCAGTTAACTTACATGAATTGTGAAGAATTGAGATGACTTTCTTAAACGTTCGGTTTTAGTGCTAACAATTTAAGGCCTCTTTTGCCAATTCTGCATGAGATCAGTTAACTTACATGAATTGTGAAGAATTGAAGTTAATATGGTGTAAGTGAAAGATCTTTGACAATCGTTATACCTAGTCAATGGCCTCAAATTCTGACAACCAAAGTCCAAGACCAGGTTTACCAATATTACCAAGGGGTATCATATTATCTAGTTCTAACTGAGCTTTGGAGGTCAGATAAGCAGTTGCTCTTTGTAAAATACTGGTATTCTGCTGAGCCTGGTGAGACTGAGAGCCGACTCCGAATAGTTGGAAAAAGGTTAGTCAGATGATGTTAAAAATGTCCAAGTGACATTTTAATCTTAGGTAGTCTTTTGTTTTCGTGTTACTCTCTAACCTGACCCTATAGCCAAACAGCAGACGACAACAGACGACAATCGTTATCGCTCAGCAGTCACTAATACATTTTCAACTTTATACCCTAGCGCATATAGTTGAAAATCTATTAAAGACAGCTGAGCGATAACGAACGAAAGAAACAAAATCGATATGTAAACGTCAATAGGTTGTCGTCTGCTGCCGACTGCTGTTTGGCTAAAGGGCCTGGTGTCAGAGTTTTTATGTCACCCATGGACCTCTGATTTGGTTAGTTAATTGAAAATCTTCTAGAAATATCTTCTAATGGGCTAAACTGTTTCTTCGCTTAGCCTTAACCTGGGTTAGGTTAAGGCTAAGCGAAGAAAGAAAGCGTTATTAATATATAGCCAACGAATTTAAAAGTATCAAGTACTCCCAGAAGACATTACTTTTACTTTTCTTATCGTTGTAAAAGTTACTCCTTAATGTTGGACTCGTACAGTAAAACTCACTTTTAAATTCAACTAAATACTTTATTCCACTGACTTGCTAGTGCACGGTTCGGGTTGGTTGTTTCCATGGAGAAGAACCGGCAAGAAACTCCATGGTTACTCTTTTAAATCATTTGGTTTTACAATATTGTTGTTACAGCGTTAATACTTAAGTATAACAGGCTAGCGCGGGCCCGACAATATGTCCTTGCTTACTTATCGATCATAACCGACTAAATTTAAAACTAACGCGCCACACTGACAACTCGAATGTTGCGCGCCACTTTGGTTGGTACAACCGGGTAATATGAATATAAGACAAACAATTTTATTATAGATTAAGTTTTACGTATTCGATTTATCGTAATATAATATTTCAGGAATTAATTAATCATTATTATGAATATAAATTCTATTTTAAAATGAATTGATAAAATGGAAACATATCAAACAAAAGAAGCGCCATCTAGTGGTCAATGGTTTATGATGACAGTCGTACCAACTTAAAAGGCATCATCGCAACTACTTATACTATTGACCACAAATTACTAACAAAATACAAAAGTAATATTAACTTAATTTCTACATTATTCTAACATTCGGCCATCCGCATAACTTACGCGTCCTCGCGTATGTATACGAATAGCATTATAATATACAATAATCAATATTGCGTATCTAAATCAACTGTTCCAGTTACAATGCAACTATTGAAGCCATACTGGATATCTTAATAAAATTAATCATGACTAACACATCCAACTGTACGAAATAGTTTGTTACTCGTCGCTACTACTTTGCACCCTATTCCAACATTCGGCCATCCATGTAACTTACGCGTCCTCGCGTATTTAGGTAAATGGTTTTTTATTTGAAAATATTTCAATTGTATACAGTTATACAGGTAATATTCAAATCAATAACACAAAGCAATTACAACTGTAAATACCTAACCATAATACACTAAGAATCAACTTTAAATATTATAAATTGGTGTAAATATATGAGTGGTGCAAGTCGCTATTACCTTAAAACCACAAAACCGTTTTATTTACTAGTGGTACAAGTCGCTACTAGTACTACCTTGAACTACCAAGCCGTCTTATTTCCTAGTGGTACCTACAAGTCGCTACTACCTTGAAACTACCAAGCCGTCTTATTTACTAGTGGTACCTACAAGTCGCTACTACCTTGAAACTACCAAGCCGTCTTATTTACTAGTGGTATAAGTCGCTACTATCTTGAAACCAACAAGCCGTCTTATTTATTAGTGGTACAAGTCGCTACTACCTTGAAACTACCAAACCATTTTATTCACATGTTTTAAATTATAATAAGATCAATCAAATAAAATAATGACAATAGCTAACAGTCGGCCTTTCCTGACAAATTCACGTCTCGAGAATTTAATCCTTACTAATATTATAAAAGCGAAAGTGAGTTTGTTACGTCTTCGACATTGATAAATGTTGGTGCAGAGATAGTTGAGACCCCGGATACGGATAAACACTATTTAAAAAATAAAACCGGTCAAGAGCATGTCGGGACACGCTCAGTGTAGGGTTCCGTAGTTTCCCGTCCGTCACAATAAGTGTTCCCAGTTATGAGGCCAACCGAACAATTCGGTAATACCCGATCCAATGTAATAAGTACCTACAGCGCCATCTCTCGAGGAATTGGGTTACTAATTAATACAAAGACGTGCAATTTTGGTGGTAATTTTGGATTTCGAGAACCGATTTCAATAATTCTTTTTTTGTTTGAAAAAAGATACGTTCAGGATAATAAAATATGTAAACAAAGTTACAAAAAAGCTTGCATATACGATTATACTACAAACTTAGTCCAGAAATTATTTTGTACAACTTTTTGTCTTTTTTGTACAAAAACTGTAGTGTCAGTCAAGTTCAAAATAATTTTCATAGAAAGTCCTTATAAAGTTCTACTTTTCGGTTTTTTTTCATATTTTTTAGACTAATGGTTCAAAAGTTAGAGGGGGGGGGACACATTGTTTTTTACTTTTGGAGCGATTATTTCCGAAATTATTGACATTATCAAAAAATGATCTTAGTAAACCCCTATTCATTTTTAAATACCTTTCCAACAATATATCACACGTTAGGGTTGAAATTAAAAAAAAAAACACTTCCCACTTTACATATAGGGTGGCTACCCTAATAAAACATTTTTTTCAAATTTTTATTTTACCACTTTGTCGGCGTGATTGATATACATATTGGTACCAAATTTCACCTTTCTAGCGCTAACGGTCACAGAGATTAAGCGAGGACGGACGGACGGACGGACGGACGGACGGACAGACAGACATGGCGAAACTATAAGGGTTCCTAGTTGACTACGGAACCCTAAAAAAAGATTGAAATATGAGGAAGAAAATGGAAAACTTAGCATTGCTATTACAAGGCACAAGGGCAAAAACTACAGATAACAGGCACCTGTATGTCATGAAAGGGAAACCGTGATAACCCGAATTTAACGCGAGCGAAGCCACGGGCGAAAGCTAGTATATGTAGTAAGTTTTTACAAGATTAAATAATTCATCATACTGAATACTGAAGCCCCTTTATGTCTTCAGTACTGCTGAGCCATTCCACTGGAACCTCTACACATTTCCGAAGGTTTGACAACAATTACTATAAACTATCAATACTGAAGCCCCTTCATGTCTTCAATACTGCTAAGTCATTTCACTGGAACCTCAACACATTTTCAGTGGTTTGACAACAACTACAATAAACTATCAATACTGAAGGCCATTCATGTCCTCAATACTGCTAAGTCATTTCACTGGGACCTCTACACAATGTCCAGTGGTTTGACAACAACTACAATAAACTATTAATACTGAAGGCCATTCATGTCTTCAGTACTGCTAAGTCATTTCACTGGGACCTCTACACATGTCCAGTGATTTGACAACAACTACTATAAACTGTCAATACTGAAGGCCATTCATGTCTTCAGTACTGCTAAGTCATTTCACTGGGACCTCTACACATGTCCAGTGGTTTGACAACAACTACAATAAACTATTAATACTGAAAGCCATTCATGTCTTCAGTACTGCTAAGTCATTTCACTGGGACCTCTACACATGTCCAGTGATTTGACAACAACTACTATAAACTGTCAATACTGAAGGCCATTCATGTCTTCAGTACTGCTAAGTCATTTCACTGGAACCTCTACAAATGTCCAGTGATTTGACAACTACTATAAACGATCAATACTGAATCTCCTTCATGTCTTCGGTACTGCTAAGTCATTTCACTGGAACCTCTACAAATGTCCAGTGATTTAACAACAACTACTATCAACGATCAATACTGAATCTTCTTCACGTCTTCGGTACTGCTAAGTCATTTCACTGGGACCTCTACAAATGTCCAGTGATTTGACAACAACTACTATCAACGATCAATACTGAATCTTCTTCACGTCTTCGGTACTGCTAAGTCATTTCACTGGGACCTCTACAAATGTCCAGTGATTTGACAACAACTACTATCAACGATCAATACTGAATCTTCTTCACGTCTTCGGTACTGCTAAGTCATTTCACTGGGACCTCTACACATGGCCAGTGATTTGACAACAACTGCTATAAACTATCAATACTGAAGCTCCTTCACGTCTTCGGTACTGCTAAGTCATTTCACTGGAACCTCTACACATGTCCAGTGATTTGACAACTACACAAAGTTCATCTTTAGGAGGTTCACTAACTCTTTTGATCAGTTTACTTCTCAGTACTTAGTCTCATTACCACATTTACAATCAAATCAATCAAACAGGTACATCATGAGAAACCCCTTTATAAAACGGCGTAAGAGACTTGATAGGCCAATAAATTGCCTAAAACCTTGTTGTCCTCCTCTCTAGCAGGGCAATCGTTAACTAAATGTCCTGCTTTATTATGTAACCACAGCAAACTCAGACAACCGCTGAGAACCAGATATTGAGAAGACAGCCATTATAACGACATTCGGATTATTCTAATACCCTCGAATGTGTCCAGGTTACAAAAATGCAGGACAAACTTTTCAACGGTTCATACATAGTATGCTGAGTGGATTGGATTACGTTTTCCCATTTATCGATGACGTAATCATAGAATCTGACAAAGCGAAACAGCACAAGAAAGACTTCAAGTTGTCCTACAAAGATAACATGACCATGGAATCACAACTAACCATCAAAATGTATTTTTGAAAAACCAAGCGTTAACTTTCTCGGCTATGACACACCGTCCGAAGGAATCAAACCATCGAAAGATACAAGTTAAAATCATCACTGGCTACACTAGGCCTGAAACCATTGAAGATCTTATTATATCTTATTTAGTTTCCTGGGAATGGTGAACTTGTATCGCGACAACATTCCAAACGCCGCGCATGTACAACACCTCTCAATGCATATCTACACAACTGTAAGAAGCGTGACAAGACAAAGATAGCTGGACAGCAGAAGCATCAACAGCTTTTGGGTCATGTAAGGCTGGCATACAAACCGCAACCTTACTTGCTCACCCGTCACCAACCGCAGCTATGTCACTAATGTGCGATGCGTCTAACAGCTGTGCTGGAGCCGTACTACAACAGCGCATCAACAACAAGTGGGTTCCTCTCAGCTATCCCTCAAAGACATTTTCTCAGAAACTCAGCTCAGTACGTTTGACAGACAATTTTGTCTATTTATAAGGCCGTCAGACGCTTCAGAAATACTTTCGAAGGAAGAGAATTGATAGTGTTTATCGACCACAAGACGCTGACCTACGCAATACACACGCTATCGTCTAAGAACCAAATCTGACAGACTCGTGAAGACGCCTGTACGCTTCGCTAGACTGGGAGCACTGTAGCTGTATACCAATACATCGTGGAAAACAATACACCGCTGGACTGAAAGGCGCGCTGCCGCCACCTATATTTGTAAACTTCGTCCATTTTGTTTCTGCGTTAAGAATATTCCATTTTTATGTAAAGCTTTGTGATTGGTCAAATTAATAAAACTAAGAAGCAGATCAACCACTACATGCCAGTTCCAAGAAAATAGTAGAAATAAATCGAAACATATACAAGTTGCAACATAGTGTTATCATTCATTATCTTTCCCTACGATACACTACAATTACAAGCAGTACACCGTTTGATTGCTTGTTTACACTTATAATATGGGTGACTTCTTCGCCACAATTATAGCATTTAGCTGTGGTTTCTGACATATTGGTTTCATTATCAATTAGCCTGCGGTACCGTTTTGTCAATTTCTTTGTTAGTTTTAACCCCCTTCAAATAAACTAGTAATTTATCGAGATCAGAATAGGTACTGGACTGCTTCCGCAAAAGTTCTTATAGAACGATCTTCGATACCCAAAAGTATGCAATCAATGGCATTCTTGCACGTAATTGTATATCGATTAAGTAGAACTGTTTAGTCATGAAAATATTCCTCTAATGTATCTCCTAAACGCGATTTACAAGCAAGCATGTGTAGTTTGTTTTGCCATTCAGACTAGGAGGCCTACCATGAACTGTCATTGCGATTCAATTGATGTTCTACAATAAACTGTTTTGCCATTTCATACCACAATATCCTTAATACAATCTAGTTTAAGCAACGCCAAATCAAATCGGCAATTGGATCGCAAACTGTTTTCATTCATTCTTTTTTCATATCATAACGTGACATATCAACCTGAATTGGATAGCTTATGTGTCAAATTAAGCAATTCATATAAGTTGCTTTTTCTTAGCGTGAACTGAGTCGTTTTGTTAATAACTTTATAAAAATTGTGATAATATACGTAATTCAAAGTATTTCAGTTGAATACTGCCCAATATCCTGATTACCGTAAACTCCAAAAGAATACTTATGCCATTATTCGTAATACTAATTAATATAACTTCAAATAATACTAATAAAATTTAGTAATTAAGCAACAACAATTTCAACTTTCAAAACAGCTGTCAAATCTGACATAAGTGAAGGTGCGTTCCTAACTCGTCTTAATCAATTTATTTCAACAACAACTATAAGCAAACCTTTGATATTTCCAAATAAAATAATTATTTAAACTACTATCATTTACTACTAAAATTATACTAACTAATAAGTATATAATCTGACGCTAGAAAACCTAATTTAAAAATATTTTTTGTAATTTTTATACAAATGAAGTTTCGAAACGCAACGCATATGGTGCGAGTAAAAGAGACGGACTTATGTTACGACTTTACAGCGTCAGCTCTTTCTCACACCGCGGACCACAGACAAATTTCGATCTTTCATTTAGTCCGTGAGCGATTCAAACGCCTGTCAGCTAAAGGCACTTCATGGTACGCTCTGCATGAGGTACTTATACTAGATTGCATCGGAAGTGAATGGCAACTAAAAGTCGATGGTAGGTCTACAGGAAAACATTACACTGGGAAGCTCTTGGTACCATTTTTGCACCGAACCTACAAGTTTTGGCAGTTTGTACTAGTTCGTAGCGACTTGTTCACCTGTCTGACATGTTGTAAATTTGTGCACACTCGTTTACTTTGCATATCTACATTGTTTGATTTCATTTCGATGGATCCAATTCTAAAATAACATTAAAAACAGGAAAGCATTCATTGCTTCCATAAGTTTACATGGTCTGAATGACGTCTCTTAACATTTGCGCCAGTAAAAACTGATTACTGACCTATTCGGCAATGTTACCTACACCTTGAGAAAGCCTCGTGTTGCCACAGCTGCGCCTCGAACAGCTCCAGGTGCGTCTCGAACAGCTCTGGCTGCGTCTTGAACAGCTCCGGCTGCGCCTCGCACCGTTCCGGCTGCGTCTCGAACCGCTCCGGCTGTGCCTCGAACCGCTCCGGCTGCGCCTCGTACCGTTTCGGCTGCGCCTCGTACCGTTCCGGCTGCGCCTCGTACCGTTCCGGCTGCGCCTCGAACCGCTCCGGCTGTGCTTCGAACCTCTGCAGCTCTGCCTCGCACCGTTCTGGCTGCGCCTCGAAACGCTCCGAAAAACAAATCATACAAGTATTCATTACAATTATGGAATAAAAATAAACACACGCACACACCCAATTATCTGTGTTTTATTTATAAAAACAAATCATACAAGTATTCATTCCAAAAGTTAACCAGTGGGAAAAACATTAATTAATGCTCTGACCAACTTTTTATAAATACCCCACCTTGTTTTTTTTTTTAAAAAAAAGTATCTTCGTTTAAGATATCACTCCATGTTATTAGCATTATTATTACCATTCCATTTATTATACCTACATATATCAAGCGAGTTACACTATTTATCTAACTGCTGGTCATTTGATTGAATTTATAAACGGATAAAAGAAACTGTACCTTAATATTGCGCTTTGCTGGGCGTTCGGTAACACTGAGATACTTAATTGTTTCTAGTGCTATCCCACTTCTGATATGTTGGACTCGTACAGTAAAACTCACTTTTAAATTCAACTAAATACTTTATTCCACTGACTTGCTAGTGCACGGTTCGGGTTGGTTGTTTCCATGGAGAAGAACCGGCAAGAAACTCCATGGTTACTCTTTTAAATCATTTGGTTTTACAATATTGTTGTTACAGCGTTAATACTTAAGTATAACAGGCTAGCGCGGGCCCGACAATATGTCCTTGCTTACTTATCGATCATAACCGACTAAATTTAAAACTAACGCGCCACACTGACAACTCGAATGTTGCGCGCCACTTTGGTTGGTACAACCGGGTAATATGAATATAAGACAAACAATTTTATTATAGATTAAGTTTTACGTATTCGATTTATCGTAATATAATATTTCAGGAATTAATTAATCATTATTATGAATATAAATTCTATTTTAAAATGAATTGATAAAATGGAAACATATCAAACAAAAGAAGCGCCATCTAGTGGTCAATGGTTTATGATGACAGTCGTACCAACTTAAAAGGCATCATCGCAACTACTTATACTATTGACCACAAATTACTAACAAAATACAAAAGTAATATTAACTTAATTTCTACATTATTCTAACATTAAGACATTTTCTACTCCAAAAATAATTCTATGAAAGGAATTTGTGCGATAACTTTCTAGAACATTTATAGCACATACTAAGTTGCTTTTTAGAATTGACGTTGATGTTGTTTTTGGTATCAAATATAAATATTTGTTTACGTCTAAAAAAGAGGTATGCGTATGTAAATCTGATAGATAGACAATAGGTAAAATATTTCATTTACTAGCTTTCGCCCGCGGCTACGCCCGCGGCTACGCCCGCGGCTACGCCCGCGGCTACGCCCGCGGCTTCGCCCGCGTTAAATTTGGGGTAACCTAACACAGTTCCCCTTGCGCCTTATTAATTTGTAATAGCAACGCTAACTTTTCCCTTTTCTTCCCTCTTTCTCCCTCACATCTCACTTTTTTTTAAATAAAAATTAGCCTATGTCCGTCTCCTGGTTCCCAACTATCTATGTATAAAAAATCATCAGAATCGGTTAAGCCATTAAAGCGTGAAGAGGTAACAATCAAACTCACTTTCGCTATTATAATATTAGTAAGGAAGTAAGGATGTGGGCGGTTGTTGAGCCTCGCAACTTTTTTCGACGTTTTAAGTGCCCATGTAGGCCTTTGTGAATTGAGGAGCTAGTGGCTAAATAATACCAGCCGCTCGGGTCGATCTTTAGGTTAAGCCGCGCTTGTCTAGGTTGGTCTGTGGATGGGTGACCACCCGTTACCTACCGAGTTTTCTCCGTGCTTCGGAAAACATGTTAAGCCGTTGGTCCCGGCTGTCATTTGTAAATCTTTGACAGTCGTTACAGGAAGTCAGTGTTTAAAAAAGTCTGACAACCAGTCTTACCAAGGGGTATCGCATAACCCAGTACTAACTTGGTTGTGGAGGTCAGATAGGCAGTCGCTCCATGTAAAATACTGATATTCAGCTGCATCCGGTTAGACTGGAAGCCGACCCCAACATAGTTGGGAAAAGGCTAGGCAGATGATGTAGGCCTTTGTGCATTAAAATGTTTTCATTTTGACCTCCTTTAATAAAATACTAACTCTTTCTACCTCTGTTTCAGGGCCTGAACGTTGACAAGCGGAACTTGGCGAGTGCTGAACGAAAACAAAGGACCTTCACGGATAGATCTCAGTTGAAGTATGCGAGACGACTGGTTGTCAAGCTCGGCAGTGCTGTCATCACTAGAGAGGATGGCAATGGACTGGCTTTGGGAAGACTCGCTTCTATCGTTGAACAGGTATGTGTGTGTGTGGTACAGAATTAATTCACAGGCGCAGAAAAGTGATCGGCGGCGGCGGTCTCTTGAGTCCGGCCCTTGTACAGTCTATGGTCCGGAGCGAGGGGGAATGTGAAGTGGTCACCTCTTTCTGTGAAGCAGTCATGCTAGCGAAGGAGGTGGCCGGGCGTTTGAGGGAGAAAGCCACAAACCAACCCACCTGCCGCGGAGGCCACAGCAATGGGTAGCTCACCGTCCATCCGTCTATTGACGACAGGCTGTGTCGAAGGCGCGTTAATGTTCCACGCGCACCTCATAGAGATGTCAGCAAAGCAGAGGGGCCTGCCAGGGCCACCTGCCGGGGTTGCGGGTTGTTCGAAAGAGATACCACGTCCCCGGAACGTAAATAGCAATAGAAGGAACATGGGTGGGTTTTAGTCAGTACAAGTCTGACACTTCCCCCCGCTCCGCCCAGAGCAGGGGAAGTTATTCGATGATTTCCCATCCGCAAAAAAAGGCGTAGAAAAGAACAGTTGTAAGAATTGAACTACGAAAACCAGCCCTAATTGCTACAAAATAAAGACGCTATTTTTATTACTAGTTTCTGTGGCATCCAACATGGCAATGCAGCCAGATTTATGGGCACTTTTTCTGTTGATTTACACGAATCTTTTGACGCCTTGCAATTATTTTTTCGTTTTCTACATTATTTTATCAAGTATTTTTTTTGTTTTAAATAAAGGCCTTATACATACACTTATAGAATTCTGTACCTACACCTCATCATGGTGTTTATAGACGTCGAGACCAATTCTTTCAGTCGCTCATATAGTTAAAATATGTAATATTCTTGGTAACAGCTCCTATAGGATATTACTGGTTTTTTTTCGTTTAAATTTGTATTCATCATTAACCTGTAATAATGTAGCTTTGATGTTCACACTGTAATTAACTCACATTCCTGTTTTTAATGCCGTTTTCAACGTTATTGAAATTTTTCACTCATGTAGGATTATTCCCGTCGGAATTATTTAATAATAAAATAAAATAATTATTTACACTTTCCTATGATCTATAATACATATGATTTGATTTGATTTTACCCATATTTTATTCCCAAAACTATTGGTTACGGTTTTATAACTAGCAGTGCTAGTAATTTCATCATCTTTTCCTGCCCTTGTCCCATTCTATTTAGGGTCGGCGCAACACGTTTTCTTCTTTCATTCTCCCCTATCAGACGGAATTATAAATAAAATAAATGTCTTAAATATCTTGGGACAACTCACACACGGCTGATCCCAAGCTAAGCAGAGCTTGTATTATGGTAACCAGACAACTGATATACATACTTATATAATTTATAAATACATATATATTATAGATAAATCACACCCAGAGACAGAACAAACAATCATGATCATCACACAAAGTTTGTCCTGGGTAGGAATCGAACCCACGACCTCCGGCTCAGCAGTCAGAGCCACTAACCACTAAACCAACAGGCCCGTCTATTTGAATCAACGCTTTTGCTTTTTGATGCGCAAAAGTTCGATTGAAAGTATTTATGTACTTGTAAATTGAGGACCAAATTTTTCAGCAGAAATATTTTACTGACTATAAGAATATAGCTAAAATGTTTATGAATACTACTTTCAAAGTAGTAAGCCTTGTTGTTGTAATTTGAAATAGGATCTCTTCTAACCTCTTTGACGGCAGGGCGGCCATGTTTGATTTCTGTTTTATATTTCACTTTGAAACTTTTATAGGGTTTTTTGAAATTGGAAGCTTATCTGGATTATGAAACGTAGAACTGGCTGATTGGTGTTTCAAAAATCCATGGACGTATTATACAAACTGGACTGAGCACTCATTTAGAAAAACGGGTCAACATATCCATAGGGGAGCTGTTTGTCTCTTTCTAATAGGGCGATCAAACATTTTATGTCAAATAAGAAAGTTCGTTTTGAAACAGGCTGATAATTAGTGTCCGGTTAACACTTCAAAACATATTGTACAAATTTTATTAAAAAAATAATCCTAGTTACATATAATGTCTAAGTTTACTCGAAAAATCATTACATATTCGAAATGACCAAGTGGTTGTTGAAACCTCTACCCACGTTTATATTTTTAACTAGCTGTTCCACGCGGTTTCACCCACGCTGCTCAGCACCTGTTGACCATAGCGTGATGTTATATAGCCTATAGCCTTCCTCATGAAATGGACTATCCAACACTAAAAGAATTTTCCAATTCCAACCAGTAGTCCCTGAGATTAGCGCGTTCAAACAAACAAACAAACTCTTCAGCTTTATAATATTAGTATAGATAAGAAAGTTCGTTTTGAAACAGACTGATAATTAGTGTCCAGTTAACACTTCAAAACATATTGTATAAATTTTATTTAAAAAAATATCCTAGTTACATAATTATACTGTCTAAGTTTACTCGAAAAATCATTACATATTCGAAATGACCAAGTCGTTGTTGAAACCTCTACACGTTTTTTTTTAATAGAAATGAATAAATTTACTTGTCATTAACAACAATGTCAACTACTACTACCAGTTAATCATAATTACATTTAAATTAACCAGGTAATATAAATTAATTATATACGGATTGTATACTTTCAAAAATACTATTATAACTTATTTTAAAGCTAATAAAATATTTGTGTAACTTATTTTACTTGTTGTCGGTGTAATATATTTTACCACCTTGTAACACTTTTATCTTCTAGAAACTGAGTGACAGGGACAAAGGGGTTCCTTCTAGCTATCTCTCTCGCCTCGTTTATGGTAGCCTTACAAAAGTAAACCTACGGCCTAGCCGTTATGGTTAATATTTGAGTGATACGAATTTTGAAGTACTCGGTCCTGTTTGTATAACAAGTCCATGCCAAAATCAGATTCACAACTTTGAATATTGAATGGTTTGAGAAGACTTATCTTATGATCCTTTTCGAAATCCTACATTTAGTATTTTGTTATTTCATCTAATCATATGCTGCAAAAGAAAAGTAACCCTATTATTTTACAACTAAGATTTATATTCGCAGGTAGCAGAATGCCACCACGAAGGTCGAGAATGCATCATGGTGACAAGCGGAGCGGTTGCGTTTGGTCGACAGAAGCTGACACATGAGCTACTTATGTCCCTCTCTATGAGAGAGACATTGTCTCCAAGCGATCATACCCGAGAGGTCAGTGACATGCCTGCGATAACAGTTATCGATATTGTATAGATGTACAGACGCCTGCACATCAAGCTACTACAATCTGTCAGATTTCTTTGATAGATTTTCGACTTTATTTCTAAAGTATTAAGGTTCAATGTTCATTGGGAAAAATTGACAGTTTCGGGTAGCTTGACCTGCAGGCGTCTGTGCCGCGTAGTGCATTTATTGATAATTTGATGACATGCTCTTGCATGCCTTATCAGGGATACGATTGTATGGACATATGACAATACGATGCAATCATTATATGAATGGTGAATGGAATTATTCAGTCATACATGTGTGTTTTTTAAGATAATTTTAATGAATATTCTTAATATTTTTTTAATGTGTGTGTTAAGGCTAACCATTTAGTTTTATCTGGCTACTAGCTTTCGCCCGCGGCTTCGCTCGCGTTAAATTCGGTATAACACACCAAGCGGACCTGCAGTTTTTGTTCTTGCGCCTGATTGATTTGTAATAGCAACGCTAAGTTTTCCATTTTCTTCCCTCGTTCTCCCTCATATCCCACTTTTTTGAAATAAAAATTAGCCTATGTCCGTCTTCTGGTTCCCAACTATCTCTGTTCCAAAATTCATCAAAATCGGTTCAGCCATTAAAGCGTGAAGAGGTAACAAACAAACAAACTCACTTTCGCTTTTATAATATTAGTAAGGATTATAGAATTGAGTTTGTACTTTGGGGGCGTTCATAAATTACGTGAGGTGTTTTTTTTAATTTTCTGTCCCTCCCTCCTCCCCTGGTGAGATGTCGTGAGACTTTATTTAACTCCCTCCCCCATCACCCAATCTCACGTGAGATTTTTCAAAATGTGTTTTTCTTACGTAATCGCGTTGACTTATTATAGTAAAAAGAAAAAAAAACAATTAAGATAAAAACGATTACGCTTATGATTAAATCTTAAGCAAGTACAATCTGGATTAAATTGACCAAAACAGTACATTTTATTTGCTTCATTAAAAAAAAATGCGTGATATTTGCCGAGACCCCCCCTCTCTCCAACGTAAGATTAGATGTGATTTGACTCGACCCCCTACCCCCTTAAACATCTCACATATTTTATGAACGCCCCTTTAGTAGTAAGTTTTCCGTAATACAAGGTGTGTACAGACCCTTCAAGACACCGGCAGCCAAGTGTTCAGATGCCTATACTTATAAAAGCAACTCTACGAAAAAATAATTTCGGGACACAACTTTTTTTGGGGTTTAAAATCATGGGTCACGTTAGGGTTAGGCAAAACATTGTGTTGAAAGATGCATATTAAAAGTTTTGACATTGAAATCCTTACTAATATTATAAAACCGAAAGTGAGTTTGTTTGTTTGTTACGTCTTCACGCCTAAATGGCTAAACCGATTTTGATGTATAAAAAGAGGGAGAAAGAGGGAAGGAAAGGGAAATTCTAGCATTGCTATTCCGATAAATAAGGCGCAAGGGCAAGAACTACAGGTAGCAGGTACCTGTAAATCAGGAACTGTGTTACCCCGAATTTAACGCGAACGTAGACGCGGGAAAAAGCTAGTAACTTATATTTTGGAACTTTTTAACATTTTGTCCGGAAATAGATTGTACTTAGGTATGGTCCAGAATAAAAAAATGATATGATGGGGAGAACAATTACCTTTCGGTCTCCTCTAGTGTCTATTTACACCTATTAGAACATTTATTAGAAGTAGGTTTTGTACACTCTTTAAAAAATCCAGTAACAGAAAATCGGGCTAGCCTTTGCCTCTAGCTAATGAGTTTTCCATTCACCACAAAATGCCTGAAAACCGATCAGTTCAAAGTAGCAAACTTTAGCTCCAAACGTTAATTACGACAATTTTAGTAGACGAAAATCACTTTACTAAAAAGCCACTGCATTTTCAGGCTTCCCAGCTTTCATTTAACGTCTGATTTCCCAAAATTACGCCTTTGTCAAAACTTCAATTCAATTAGTCTATTCACAAAGTACAGATACAATATCATACCGTCGGTAATATTATATTGTACGTACGGAAGTCCAACATAATGTTACACAAACGTTAGATGTTATGTTACAATTAAGCGTTGTTATTTTACATTGGGTAGATAGTAGTCATCACTATGAATACAGCACACGATATCTTTCTACGGTAGTGAAAATAAATATAATATATAATAAAAATATCCTTACTTAATATTACAAAAGCGAAAGTGAGTTTGTTTATTTATTTGTTACATCTTCACGCCTAAATGGCGAAACCGATTTTGATGAATTTTAGTACAGAGATAGTTTGGACCCTGAAGACGGACATAGGCTAAAAAAAAGTGAGGAAAGGGAAGAAAAGGGGAGAGAAAGATAATATTTTTTTCGATCATCACGCAGGTTAAAGTTAGCGTTAGCCCAAAGTAACTATGCCACGCGGACGAAATCGCGGGCGGAAGCTAGTAATATAATAAAGCCTACTTTAAATTCAACTTTACTATTGACAAAAGACAACACAATACAATGTAAACTAGTATGGTATACCAAAACAGATAAATTCGTGACCAAATGTGGTAGTATTACAGTATTGTTAACGATTTGTTTAGGGATATTCGACCCGAGCTAACTAACGATCCTTGACTCGTGCCAAAGCTTGTTCGGAAACATGATAACAACTTATGTCAATAGATTTTTGATTGCAATCATTGTATCTACACTTGAGCTTCTTATTTGTGATAGCTGTTAACAGAGGACTAAAGTAAATGGCATATCGATGCAGCATGTCAGTGGTAAAATAAGCCTTTAAACTGACATGGTCACTAACATCATTATTAACACTTAAAACGGGATATTTACCATGTTCGAGACTAAATAACAAACATGGTAAATATCCTGTTTTAAGTGTTAATAATAATGGTTATACTAATGTATATAATACTACAGAAAAAATGAAAGGGAGTCGTTTGTCTTGCTATGGACATGTAATGAGGAGGGATGAAGGACATGTGACTAAAAGAGTAATGGATCTGAATGTTGATGGACGGAGAGCGAGAGGAAGGCCAAAGAAAAGATGGATGGATTGTGTAAGGAATGATATGAAGAAGAAAGGAGTAAATAATGCCGTGACGTCTGGTAGGGGAGAATGGAAGAAGAAAACGTGTTGCGCCGACCTCAAATAGAATGGGACAAGGGCAGGAAAATTATGATGACTTATGTATATAATACTGCTGTCGACAATTTTAAGGACAGAAAATAAAATCTAATATAGATAGGCGATCTTTTTTAATTTTGGGTGATGATGACTAATCTTTACATCCTGGCCACTAGTACAAGCGGTATGCATTTTACAAAATCGATTAATTACGTTTAAACGAATAAAATCATACTACGCCGAAAGTGATTAAAAGTGCTGGCAGGTATATATTTTTTTAAAACACGCTACAAGATCACGCACAGAGTTATCTTGTGGCTAATATTATCTAAGTATACTTACTAATATTATAAAAGCAAAAGTGAGTTTGTTTGTTACGTCTTCACGCCTAAATGGCTAAACCGATTTTTATGAATTTTGGTACTGAGATAGTTGCGACCCCGGAGACGGACATAGGCTTTTTTTAAAGTGATCAATGAGGGAGAAAGAGGGAAGAAAAGGGAAAACTTAGCTTTGCTATTACAATAAATAAGGCGCAAGGGCTAAAACTACAGGTAGCCGGTACCTGCAAATCAAGGAAGTGGAACTGTGTTACCCCAAATTGAACGCGAGCGAAGTCGCGGGCAAAAGCTAGTATATAATATAAATAAGATATAAGAACGCGACTCACTTGATGAAAACTGTTAACTGTTAGCCATAAAAAAGGCCTTCGAGTTCTCACACACGGCTATCTGATCCCAAGCTAAGCAGAGCTTGTGTTATGGTAACCAGACAACTGATATACATACTTATATAATTTATAAATACATACATATTACAGATAAATCACACCCAGACACAGAACAAACAATCATGCTCATCACACAAAGTTTGTCCTGGGTGGGAATCGAACCTACGACCTCCGGCTCAGCAGTCAGGGCCACTAGACCAACAGGCCCGTCAATGGCCCGTTAATGCGCCAAAACAGTTTCAGTAATCTTCCCGTTCTCTTCATTCAGGACGCAGGCAGCATCCTGGATCCCAGAGCAGCCGCAGCCGTGGGACAGTCAGAACTGATGTCCATGTACGATGCTATGTTCTCCCAGTACAATGTCAAGATTGCACAGGTAAGTTCAAAGGAAACTTATGTTTTTTTTTTAAAACGTTGCCTCACACTAGGAATTTCTCCTGTATCTTGGGTGCGTTTGCAAACATTTAAATTCATATACACAAACAGCCAGACACGGAACACTATCTGTAGGCCATACAAAAATATTAGTTCCGTGCAGGGATCAAACCCGCGACACGCAGCGCGGCAGCTGAACGCTCAACCACTGCGCCAAAAGTGTCGTCATATGTTTCAACTTCTTCACAAACACTTAGAATATCTATACCCAAAGCCGAGGCTCGTGCCTGCCGGGGTTGCGGGTTGTTCGAAAGAGATACCGCGGCTCTGGAACGTAAAGGGCAATAGAAGGAACATGGGTGGTCAGTACAAGTCTGACATGCCCCCCCGCTCCGCCCAGAGCGGGGGAAGTCATTGGATGATTTCCCACCCGGAAAAATAAAAGCTTTTTATCATGGTATATGGTTCTTCTTTATTCGGTCATTGACGGACCTAAATTAATTACGGCAGAAGTTTAACAGCATCCTCTTCGCGTGTATTAAACCTGCTTGTTACCAAAAGTTATTCTCTTTAGAAAAGAACATAGTAAGCGAGATAACGTACCTGATAATTCCTGTAAAACATAACAATACTTGAGGTAACATGCTGTATAATTTAACTGCACAACACTATTGTATACCGACGTTGCTCGTGTAACTTCGGGCGCATTCGTATGCAAAGGATGTTCTAAACCGGGCTACAACTTTTCATGCGCCCACGTTACAACACTGAATACAAAGGATCTATGTAGTTTGTGTGCGTAGGTTGTTCATATTTCGCTGTTGAAAACCGGCTTTACATTTAATACATACTGTGTAAAATTTGTAATAACAGGAGTTTTCGTACGAAGTTTCGTACAACTAATTTTAGTTCATTCAGTATGTGAGTTTGAGCTTATTGTTTTAACAAGTATAATTACTTTTTAAAACTATATTTTTTCTATTTCTTCTTATTAAGTATGAATTTTTTGAAATGACGGTTGCTATTACTCTTCCCAATATCATCATCTGCCTAGCCTTTCTCTTTTGCTTATCAAGCTAAGTGACACTGCACAAAAATGAATAAATAATGGGATATTTTTGGAAAGAAGTTCCTTATCGCGCGTTGCGAAAGGGGGCTCGACGGAAAAAAATTAAGACCAAAAGTTGTAACGACACTTTTTGCTAAATATGCATCAAAAATTTCATTAAAATCGGTCTAGTCATTTTGGAGGAGTATGGCAACTTAAACTGTGATAGGAGAATTTTATTTAAAAGAAAGATTACTAAATTTATTTATATTTTATTTATTGAAATAGTACGTGACGGTTTACTTGCTCTAGTTTTTGTTAGTGCTGCTGCGTTTATTTGGCCACCGCGGTTGCACCAAGTTTTTTTTTGTGGCAACTACGCTTACCAAAACCACCTAAGAAAGAAGGTATTGTCTGTTATTTTATGGAAAATTAAAATGACATAGACGTATGTAACTCTATTCCATCATTATCATCTGCCTAGCCTTTCCCCAACTATGTTGGGGTCGGCTTCCAGTCTAACCGGATGCAGCTGAATATCAGTATTTTACATGGAGCGAATGCCTATCTGACCTTCACAACCCAATTAGTACTGGTTAATGCGACACCCCTTGGTAAGACTAGTTGTCAAACTTTCGGAACACTGACTTCCTGTAACGACTGTCAAAGATATACAAATGACAGCCGAGACCAACGGTTTAACCTGCTTTCGTGGTATGTGGGGTACAGGTGGTCACCAATCCACAGACCAACCTATGCAAGCGCGGCTTAACCTAAAGATCGACCCGAGCGGCTGCTATTATTTAGGCACGAGCTCTTTTCCAACTAGGTAATTCTATTCCAAAGAGGTAATAATAGTCATCGTGACCGTCCTCAGCGAAGACTAACCATCTGGGATATTATTGCAGTGCATAGTTGGACGCAGGCGCAGGCAGTCTCTCTTACCTTTTTCTCTTATTCCGATATGACGGAGCGAAATCAGGAATCAGCTCGTACCTTTTTATTAGGAAGGAGGAAAGAATGCCCCCATAAGTCAAAACAGAAATCAGCTACCCTACCATGTCGTCTTAAAGCAAAACTTATTCCACTGAGGGAAAGAGACAGAGCTATACAGGGTGTCTAGCACCATCTCTTTCCCTCAGTAGAATAAGTTCTGCTTTAATCCTACAGGAACAACAGCTGAACGTGTTTTCTGATGCGCGGTGGTGTCAAACGAACGTTTCTGAACGAAAAACTAAATAACATTTTTGCCCCATTTCGGAATCGAACTTTGGGGTTAACGTTTCCGACCGCAAACTAACGGAGCATTCCAAAGAGAAATAAGTGGGAAAATGTTTCCTTTTATTTTCTATATCATAACAAACATGTCAAAGACTAGACAACCACATCAGTTTAATGCAAAATTATGCGAAAACGCTTTGTGTTTCGTATAAAAAAATGCATATTTCATAAAACACAGGCGTCCCGTCTGTTCTTTCGTGCTAGGAACGAATAAAAATAATTAATTAATTAATTCTGGTACGCAAATGTGCACCGCCCATTACCATACAACCGGTGCTACGAATATTTTTATATATTTCTTTTTATTTTAATATTTTTGTTGTTATTATTTTTTTGTACCCTTATTCTGAGCAAAAATAAAACTACTAGTTTCCTTTTGAGTTTTGAATAATGAATAGTAAGTAGAAAACCCGATGTTTTATGTAAATTCAGAAAAATATTGCTTGACAAATTGACAGCTGGCAATTCGTTGACAGTGGTTATATTTTAAATGTACACACGACGACGTATCAACGTATACAAAGCCAGTTTATGCGGATCTCTCATTGTACTTGAAATCTATGGTGTACGATCCGTTGTTGAGTGAGCAGCATAAACTGGTTTTGTATAGGTTGATGTGTCGTCGTGTGTACAACCTATTACCTTTTTTGCTGACTTCTAAAAAGGGAGGAGGTTATGTAGGTACAACCTATTACCTTTTTTGCTGACTTCTAAAAAGGGAGGAGGTTATGTAGGTACAACCTATTGCCTTTTTTGCTGACTTCTAAAAAGGGAGGAGGTTATGTATTCCACTAGCATAGTTTTAGTTTTTTTTCACAAGTCTGACACTCACCCCCACTCCGCTCTGAGAAGGGGAAGTTATTTGATGGTTTTTTTCCGGCCTTTATTTCTGCGCATGGGATTCCACAAAATAAAGGCCTCGAATCGAGATTGTCTTGCTGAAAAATCGCGCTTCTGGTAACATTCCGTTCAAACTTGGACAGACACGCAAATTTATAGGAATTTCCAAGAGAAACTTAACTTTTTGTTACGCCTTGGATGCCGTACAATTTTAGGAGAAAATGTTGCCATACTTTTATTTTAGCTTAGCTTTTAAAACTTTTTTTTTTATTTTATTAAATGATGGTTTTTTTCGAACTGTTTTAATGAGCAGGACGGACAACTACATATATCTAAATAATGATTTATCTATACTAATATTATAAAGCTGAAGAGTTTGTTTGAACGCGCTAATCTCAAGGACTACTGTTTGGAATTGGAAAATTCTTTTAGTGTTGGATAGTCCATTTCATGGGGAAGGCTATAGGCTATATAACATCACGCTACGACCAACAGGTCTGGTGCTGAGCAGCGTGGGTGAAACCGCGTGGAACAGCTAGTATTTAATATGCTTGAGCTGTTAAGAATTTAGTTACCTTCTCTATAAAACGTATCCTTTTTTTCTTATATTTACAATATTGCAACGTTTGGAAAGCCAATTTTCTTGAAATATCAAGTGAAAAGTGTCCTCATTCTTAAAATTTGCAAAAGTTTACAGCACAGCCAGAAACCGTATCCTCTTAAATAATTAATACCAGGGCTGCAGATATACGAGAAGTTTTGACATAAACTTCTAAACACTACCTACGTCAAAGTTAAATTATACCGACGCGTACAAACTTCATTTTGCATAAATGTCCCGAATTAGAAAACTAACTAGGACTGAAGTGGAGTTTAAACAAAGCGTTACTTGTCATTACAATTGTTTCTTTGTTAGGGGTAGGTATATAAACACCTCAACAAAGTCTAGGGAACAAGATGACCCCAATTTTTTTTTTCGTGTATATCTTGTTTTGCTAATAACTGGCAGCAAATAAATAAAAATAGAATAAAGTAGATTACAGAGTTGTTCAAAATTTAAAAATAAATTTAAGTAAGTAATGATTTTCGAATATGGAGGGAAAACTTTTAAAAGTGTTTGATTTTGCAGTTTCTCTGAGGCAAAATAAAAATTATTTTCTTTGATTGTAAATAACGTTTATTATCAATAATACGTCTTTTACGTATGGTTAGTGCATTTTTGTGACTATAGTCATCATATCACGTCGTCATTTAAGTCGCGAAGAGAGGTTAAGAGCTGTTGGTATGCTGCAAGCTGGACGAACTCAACGCGACGTAGCGGATGCTGTCAACACCCAACCAAGCGTAATTTGCAGATTATGGGCACGCTACAGGTCTACAGGGGATGTTGCCGAACGTCACAGGGGACGAAATAGGGTTACTGCCCAGCGACAAGATCGTTTCTTGCTTAATTCCGCAAGGCGGCAACCCACGATTACTGCTCGTCAGTTGGTCGCAAGCCTCCAGTCTCAGCATCAAGTGGTTATTAGCGATCAAACTGTCAAGAGAAGACTACACGAAGCCAATCTTCATGCTCGCAGACCGCTTAGGGTTCCAGCTCTTCGACGTGGAAATCGAGGTCGTCGCTTATTGTGGTCTAACGCACATTTACAGTGGACCGACCATCAGTGGGCACGGGTTCTGTTTTCCGACGAATCTCGCTTCGGTTTTCATCTTGATTCGAGAAGAGTGCGTATATGGCGAGTTCCTGGACATCGGAGTCGTCTCCAGAATCTGCAAGAAGTTCATCCTTACCAAGGTGGAACAATCATGGTATGGGCTGGAATTCGCCTTGGTGGAAGGACCGACCTCGTTTGGATACGGGGCAATTTGAATGCAAACCAATACATTCAGGAGGTTATACACCCCATGGTAATCCCTCATCGACAGCAGTTCGGTCCAGATTTTACGTTCATGCAAGATAATGCACGGTCACACACCGCGAGGGTAGTGGTCAATGCGTTAAGCAAGCACAATATTACGACGTTGGAATGGCCTGCTCAGTCTGCCGACCTCAATCCCATAGAGCATGCCTGGGATTTGCTTGGGAGAAGAGCTTTCAGTGATTCTTTGGAAAACCTGAATACTGAAAAACAACTTTTTTTACACCTTCGCAGTGTATGGAGTCATATTCCACAGACGATGATTGACAATCTCATACTAAGTATGCCACGCCGTTGTCGAGCTGTTGCTAATGCTTTAGGAGGTCCTACAGATTATTAAAAACGTTTAAAGTAAGGTAAATTACTGTATTTCTTACTACCTCGTTATTTTGTGCCTAATCATAGAAGGTTGTAATACTCAATATTGGGACTATTCAATTCTTTCTTTAAAAAATATTTTTTTTAGTATGAGAATGTTTTTATTAAAGTTAAAATTAAAAACGGTAATAAAATAGCCTTGTATTGATATAAAACACTCACTATTACAAGAAAGGGTTTTTAAATAAAAACTAGAAATGTCCTTGTTCCCTAGACTTTGTTGATGTGTGTAGTTCCGGTGTTTGTTATTTAGAATACTGAGTGCACTGACTAACCACGGGATTCTTTTTTTAAACGGATGGGAAATCATCAAATAACTTTAACCGCTCTGGGCGGAGCGGGGGAGAGTGTCAGACTTTTACTGACTAAAACCCACCCATGTTTTTGTCCTTTATGTTCCGGGGCCGCGGTATTTCTTTCGAACAACCCGCAATCCTGGCAGGCGGTGGCCCGGGCAGGCTCCTCTTATTAAGATGTTTTGTTTGTGTGTCGTATAATATGAAGGGACAAGGAGTAAATGAGAGCGTGACGATTGACAACGGAGAGCGGAAATAAGAAAAACAAGAGCGACAAGGACAGAAAGATAATGTTCAGGGAGCCTGGATTTGTGCCTGTGCCTTCTTTTGGCCTTTATTCCGGGGCCGCGGTATTTCTTTCGAACAACCCGCAACATTGGAGCACGGGATCTTGGGTTCGATTCCCTGGTCGGAATAAAAGGTTTATTGTGTTTCACCATTAAAAAATTCACAGTAGCAGTTCAGAGTTTAGAGTTTGGCGGCAAGATACCACCGTGCCTTAGAAAGCAAGTTCGGCAAACACTTAAACCTAGATACTTACGTGGTTGCATTTTAACATCATACTTAAGATTTAATTCCAAAAGTCTCTAAAGCTTTCCGATGAAAAATTACAAGAAAAACGGACATTCAAAACAAGTTTCAAGTTAAACATATATACCGCGGCCCCGGAACATAAAAGGCTAAACAAAGAAACATGGGTAGGTTTTAGTCAGCGAAAGTCTGACTCTTTCCCTCGCTCCGACCAAAGCGGCAAATATTTAAAAATTTCCTATCCGCAAAAAAAGTCAAGAATTTAAGAACAAACATTTAAGTCTTTATCTCATTACTAAAACTCAGCACGAACACAAAAATAACCTCTTTTTTGTATGTGGAAATCCTCGGTGGATGACTTTCGCCATTGCGGAGAGGTCTGTCAGACTCCTACTGATTAAAACCACACGGTGTTCCTTCTCGTCACTTCTGACTGGGGTGCGGAGACATAATCGCATTCTACACAATCACCCCAGCAGTGACGGTTTGCTAGCGGCAAACCCCTTCTCAGGTAAAGGGAGGAGTGGGCTACTCCTCTCCCTCTCATTCTATACACAAAAATAACCTGAGTCAAACCCTTCCTTTTGACTTCAGTCACGTAGAACATGCAACAAAAAGGTTTCATACGACCGTGCATACACATTAACAAAACACTGCAGCATTCGTCCAACTTATACAAAACCTATGCTGGATTAGTTTCTGTTCAAAACTGCTACATTTACCTCACACTGTTACCGGCTCAGAAGTAAAATTAATCAGTGGGTTTTTTAGCTAGTCAAAGTTAGATAGTGATTTCAATTGTAGTGTTTACTAATTAAGTCTTTGTATCAAAAGATGAAAAAGAAATATCGTTTAGTACACAGTTGATTAATCGATCTCGTTAACCACTATTGCCAACAATTTTAAATCCTTACTAATATTATAAAAGCGAAAGTGATTTCGTTTGTTTGTTACCTCTTCACGCTTAAATGGCTTAACCCATTTTAATGAATTTTGGTACAGAGATAGTTGGGAACCAGAAGACGGACATAGGCAATTTTTTTTGTTTAAAAAGTGGGATGTGAGGGAGAAAGAATGAAGAAAAGGGAAAACTTACCGTTGCTATTACAAATCAATAAGGTGCAAGGGCAAAAACTGCAGGTAGCAGGTACCTGTAAATCAGAAAAGGGGAACTGTGTTACCCTGAATTCAACGCGAGGGAAGCCGCGCACAAAAGCTAGTCATAAAGAAAATAAAATAATCACATAGAAAAAAACTAATCGTGACATTTTGAACAAGCGAATTACATTAACTGTTGTACAGTGATGTCGAAGTAGTAGTAAGTCAACTTCATATCACCATGAACTGAAAAAAAAGTTACTAAAAAGGCTGAAACAAAAAAAAGTCTTTGTAGTTGTGGTTTAATGGTATCTCATACAAATTCTTATCAAGTGTTAATTTTCGATTGCTATGAAGGGATATTAGCATCGTCCATTAGAAGAAAACCTTGAGAGGTGTCAAAGGACACCCGGATAGAACGAAGTTAATATTTATTAAGAACAAAAAAACCTGTATACACTCAACAAAAATAATCGTCGCGATACCACACTGTTCAATGCGAAATAGAAAGACGAAATGAAAATAACTGGCTTGCTTTCTATGAGAGAGAGAGAGAGAGAGAGACAGAGAAACAACGAAAAAGCGTACAATTGAAGAAAAATGTAAGACTTAAATAGTTTCCACATGTATGGCATTAGAATTAAACTGAATGAAAGTCGGACCACACAGAAAGCACCATCTTTCAAATAAAAAGAAAACCAAAAGAATCGATTCACCTAATCGAAAATTCTGAGGTAACAAACATAACAAAAAAATATACGGTCAAATTGAGAATCTTCTTTTTTTTAACTCGGTAAAAAATACAGTACTTTCGTTAATAAATTAATCTTTTTTTATGTATCACAGCATCATAAATAAATAAAGAAGATTGGCAGAAGTAGGTCCTATGTGGTTACCTTAGAGTTTCAGGTAGTAGTTAAAATACGACATAAAAAGCTGAATGGTCAGTTCTTCTCTATGTCGAGAGACGTCGTAAACGTCAATTGGAGAAGAATAACTGTTGTACTAAAATATATTGATGTGCTACTACTAGTGCGAAATAGCTTTCCAATGGATTTGAATGTTGTATCGACGGGAAAATAAGAGTTGATAAAGCTGACAAAAACAATTGTATTTTAAGCCAATTAAGTTCGGGCCTGTGGGCGGTGAGCAATGGGTAGTTCACCGTCCGTCCGTCGATTGACGACAGGCCGTGTCGACGGCGCGTTCGTGTTTCACGCGCGCCTCAAAGAGAGTCAGCAAAGCAGAGGGGCTTGCCAGAGCCTCCACCTGCCGGGGTTGCGGGTTGTTCGAAAGAGATACCGCGGCCTCGGAACGTAAAGGGTAATAGAAGGAACATGGGTGGGTTTTAGTCAGTACAAGTCTGACATGCCCCCCCGCTCCGTCCAGAGCGGGGGAAGTCATTGGATGATTTCCCACCTGAAAAAAAAGCCAATTAAGTTAGTAATAACAGTATTCGTCGATTTAAATGTTATTGAGGAATAATTCACTCGTAATACTATAAGGTGCACCATAAAAAAAAACAATGCCAGTAAAAGTACAAATATGTGGGATTTGAAGATTTATTATTGGTCAAATTATTCTGTAATAAAAGTATTAATAATAATAATAAATCATTTTATTTCGGGAAACACGATCCATAACTTAGAAATAAAAGTAGTTAAATTAGCCAGTAAAGAACATCATAATACTCGATTATTAGAAAATAAAATAAAAGCATACTATTATTATTAAACATTATGCTTTTAAATTAAAAAAATATAAATTATGTTATAATTTTAATGTAATATTGATGAAGTGCATGAAAATTATGACTCTTCTAATAATTCCTCTTTTTTATTGACACCAGCTGTACCTATTATTTAAATTTTCCTTTGATCCATAATACATATGATTTGATTTGATTTTACGCATATTTTATTCCCAAAGCTTTTGGTTACGGTTTTATAACTAGCAATGCAGTTAATTTCATCATCATTTTCTTGCCCTTGTCCCATTCTATTTGGGGTCGGCGCAACACGTTTTCTTCTTCCATTCTCCAAAATCAGACGGAATTTACTGGAACAATACAAAAAATGCCCTGACTGCTGAGCCGGAGGTCGTGGGTTCGATTCCCACCCAGGACAAACTTTGTGTGTTGAGCATGACTGTTTGTTCTGTGTCTGGGTGTGATTTATCTATAATATGTATGTATTTATAAATTATATAAGTATGTATATCAGTTGTCTGGTTACCATAACACAAGCTCTGCTTAGCTTGGGATCAGATAGCCGTGTGTGAGTTGTCCCAAGATATTTATTATTTATTTATTTATTTGCCTAGCTCCTCCAGTGCAACTTTCGCATGTAAATTCTAAATTCAAAACATCGAGAACAGTGTAACAATAGAATTGAACAATAGGAACGGTATCTAAACTGAATCGAAACCCAATACCCAAACGTCACTTTTGAAATATAACAATCCTAAAACGATATGAGGCTCTAGCTCGAATTGTGGTGAAAATGTAACCTACATTTTAAGTTGACACAAACTCAAAGAATTTATTTCATTTAGACCATTATAGGCACTTTTGAATGTTCATCTGACGACACGGTTGGCGCAGTGGCTGTGCGATCGACAGCTGCGCTTCGTGTCGCGGGTTCAGTCCCCGCACGGAGCTTATATTTGTATGGCCTACAGATAGTTGTTCCGGGTCTGGCTGTTTGTGTATGTGAGTTTAAATGTTTGTAAACGAGCCCACGATACAAGAGATAGGCTTAGTGTGGGGCAAAGTATAAAAGAAAATGTCAAGCTACGGTCCCAGATGCAATCCTTACTAATATTATAAAAGCGAAAGTGAGTTTGTTTGTTTGTTACCTCTTCACGCTTTAATGGCTAAATCGATTGTGATGATGTTGGTTCATAGATAGTTGGGAAAAAGGAGACGGACATAGGCTAATTTTGAAGAATTTTTTGAATAATGAGCAAGAAATCACATGGACACACTTTTAAATCAATATTATTTAATTAAAACTTGGTTACATCATTCATGTTGTGTTTATACAATTGTATGAGAACGATGTAGTTTAAAAAATGGGAAATAAAAAATAAAATAAAATATTTTTTTCAATAAAGACTTACAATTATACTATACCGTTTAAGATTTTTTTTCTATAAGCACAATAAGTATTATCCATAGATAAAATAAATCTATAACATTAACAACATCTTGCAATAGGGTAGAGTTGACACCACCAATCAATTGATATACTTTTTATGAACTGTCAAAACGCGCTTCCCCCATAGATTTTGTATGAGACTCGCAACCGATGACGTCACTAAGTTGTCAAGTCAATGATGCAACTATTTATTGATTTAAAAGCAACTAAAAATCGAATTTTAAAGTTATTTTGAAATGAATGGAGTTCTCAGGTCTAGAATAAGGTGTTCTTTCAGAAAAAATGTGTTTTTAAATTATTGGTTAATAAACTACCCAATTATGTGGCAACGCTGCGGGCACGAACTAGTTCCATAATAAACAAACCGTTATGACTAAATCGAAAGATAACGTATCTTATAACCATGTTGAAATTGAACGTCGCTTTAGACGGATTCAATATGTCGTTCACTACTATTGCCCCGAGCAATTTTCTCCTCGCAGAAAATCTGTAACGATTCACATTCTTAAAATAATACAAAGAAAATCAGTTGTTTTTTTTCAGTACCCAATCACATCTCGTCGATCAATTCAAGCCTTAATATAATAATCATGAATTTCTTTCAATTTGAATTAGGTACCCCAGAATATAAATTGGAGCCGAAATTTCTGGCGTGTTTCCCTCTTGTTATCTACAACGTAATTTGTAAGGAAAAAAATATCGGCGAAGGTAATAACAAGAACTTATTTGTTGATGTTTTTCTCAGGTCCTTGTAACGAAACCAGATTTTTATAACGAAGAGACGAGAAAGAATTTATTTTGCACACTATCCGAATTGATTTCGTTGAACATAGTACCCATTGTCAACACTAACGATGCCGTCAGCCCACCGATGTATATCCATGATGACACCGTTGTGCCAGGAACTGGAAAGAAGGTAAGCAATTTTGAACCTTTCTCTACCAACGCAGAATACAAAATTCAGTTTGATTGACGCATGGATTATTTACCCGTTGAAATGATTGTTGTTTTTTGGCGACAACGTCAAAAATTAGGGAATCATTTTTATGTTTTTGGCAAAACACAACAAATTAAAAGGCGTTTGCCGATTTGTGTTTACAATACCTACCATATATAAAATAACTATAACATTTCAACGAATCTATATCTGAAATCACCTTTTTATTTTTTCATACTACTCTAACTCAGCAAGGTTAGAAATAGCATCACATCATCCTTATCAACTTTTGCAGATTCATCATAAATTGGCTGGCATTTTGTGACTCCTTTCCGCTCAATTTGCTATGAGGTCCTATTCGTCAATCAACTGTGAGATATCTTAATTACGAATTGATCTCCCCTATCCGTCATTTGGGTCGCATAAATCTTTATTCATTTTATGTTTCAAGGAACTAGCTGCCAGTGGCGTAACTATACCAACTGGGGCTAATTCATTTATTGGAGGCCCCAAGGTATCAGTTAAAATCGTCACTCTGTACCTACTTAGATTAATTTTAATAAACCACTTAGTAGTTATCAAACACTAATAACAATTTTAGACTAATTTAAGTCTTTAGTTAAAACAATTTAATTATACTTTCCAAGTAAAATAAAATACTCACGAACAATAAAAAAAATATTTCTGACCTCGCGGCCTCTTGGGCCGGGGCCCTTATGGGTTGGGGGCCCATGGCCGATTTTGCCAGTGCTGCCACCCTATAGTTACGCCACTGCTAGCTGCATTGGCAACTTTTTAGTTTATCGTAACCCTTTTTGTGTCCAGGGCATAGGAATTAAGGACAATGACAGCTTGTCCGCTCTGCTGGCCGCTGAGATCCAATCAGACTTGCTGATTATGATGTCTGATGTTGATGGCATATACAACAAACCGCCGTGGGAGGATGGTGCGCGAATGATGCACACGTACACGTCAAAGGAGCAAGTGCAATTTGGACAAAAATCAAAGGTAAGATCTTAGAAATACTCTTTATTGCTACAAGTTACAAATAAAAGAAAATCTGGCGTAGGCGTGGAAAAAAGGAACAGATCACGGACTTATCTCCTGAATTGATAACAAAACAATATATTTACTTTTGGGTTGATCCTAAAGTGCTCAGAACGTTTCGATGATTTTAGTAGACAAACGCAAGATCTATGCGTAGGTGGCATTGTATACCCACGCAAAAACTAAAAGAGAATAACAAATACGCTTATTCTTTTTAAAAGTAAAAGTATTTTCTTGTTTATCAAGTAACTGATTAAATATTTCGGCCTTTGGATAAAATTAAAGAAGGAGCTGCCTTTTAATATGTCTGTATGTAATAAAATGAACGAAACCGTTTAAAGAAACGAAACTGTTAGAACTAATCACTTAAGACCTTATTAACATCTAATAAGTTTTAATTAATAAGTTTTAACGGGCCTGTTGGTCTAGTGGTTAGTGGCCCTGACTGCTAAACCGGAGGTCGTGGGTTCGATTCCCACCCAGGACAAACTTTGTGTGATGAGCATGATTGTTTGTTCTGTGTCTGGGTGTGATTTATCTATAATATGTATGTATTTATAAATTATATAAGCATGTATATCAGTTGTCTGGTTACCATAAAACAAGCTCTGCTTAGCTTGGGATCAGATAGCCGTGTGTGAGTTGTCCCAAGATATTTATTTATTTATTTATTTTAAGTTGTTTTTTTTTACTTTAGGTTGGTACTGGAGGTATGGATTCCAAAGTAAATGCAGCAACCTGGGCCATGGCTCGAGGAGTTAGCGTAGTTATCTGCAACGGTATGCAAGAAAAGGCCATCAAGACTATTATTAGTGGAAGAAAAGTCGGTACATTCTTTACGGATTGCGTAACTACACCAGTTGTGGCTACATCTGTTGATGTTTTGGCTGAAAACGGTACGTATAGTCCGATATCCTTACTAATATTATAAAAACGAAAGTGAGCTTGTTTGTTTGTAACGTCTTCACGCTTACATGGCTAAACCGATTTTAATGAATTTTGGTACAAAGATAGTTGGAACCCTGGAGACGGACATAGGCTAACTTTATTTAATAAAAAGTGAGAAATGAGGGAGAGAGAGGGAAAAAAAGGGAAAACTTAGCTTTGCTCTTATAATAAATCAGGCGCTAGAGCAAAAACTACAAGTAGCAGGTACCTGCAAAAATCTGGAAAGGGGAACTGTGTTAGATAGATAGATAGAATATTCTTTATTATGTACACCATACAAATAACAAGAATAACATTAAACAACTTATAAATAGGGTGACACAATGGGCGGTCTTATCGCTAAAAGCGATACCTAAGTGATACCGCGAATTAATAAACAAAGAAAAGTAATCATACAATATGTTCATAATATTTTCTTATATTACAGCTAGAATTGGCAGCAGAGTTCTACAACGCCTTTCACCATCAGAAAGGGCTACAGCCATTCACTCGCTGGCAGATCTTTTAGTAACCAAACAAGAAGAAATTCTAGAAGCAAACTCAAAAGATTTAGAAGAAGCTACAAAGAGCGGACTTGCGAAACCTTTACTAAGCAGATTGTCATTAAGTACTAGCAAATTGAAAACCTTATCCATAGGCCTCAAGCAGATTGCCGATTCAAGTTACGAAAACGTTGGCAAAGTGCTAAGAAAAACAAGGCTAGCTGAAAATTTAGTTCTACAGCAAGTATCGGTTCCCATTGGGGTACTTCTAGTCATATTTGAATCTAGGCCTGATTCGTTACCACAAGTAGCCGCTTTAGCTATGGCATCAGCTAATGGTCTTCTTCTCAAGGGTGGAAAGGAAGCTGCTCATTCAAACAAAGCTCTTATGGGATTAGTTAAAGAATCTCTTAAAGGCGTCGGAGCTGATGACGCCATATCTCTTGTATCGACAAGGGAAGAAATCAGCGATCTGTTGTCAATGGAGAAGCATATAGACTTGATTATTCCTAGAGGCTCTTCTGAATTAGTAAGAAACATTCAGAAGCAGTCGCAACATATTCCTGTCCTTGGTCATGCTGAGGGTATCTGCCACGTGTACTTAGACAAAGATGCTGACCCAGCTAAGGCTTTGAAGATTGTTCGCGATGCCAAGTGTGATTACCCAGCTGCGTGTAATGCTATGGAAACTTTACTGATCCACGAAGACCATTTATCTGGGGAATTATTTAACGATCTGTGCAATATGTTGAAGAAGGAAGGTGTTAAAATCCATGCTGGCCCTAAACTCGCTACTCAGTTGACGTTTGGCCCACCTCCAGCAAGGAGTATGAAGTTTGAATACGGAGCTCTGGAGTGTTGTATTGAAGTTGTCAAGGACATGGAAGAGGCTGTTGATCATATACACAAATTTGGAAGCTCTCATACAGATGTTATTGTAACTGAAAATGGTAAGTCTTTTTTTTTATTTAACACACGATTATTTTAGTTCTGAAATAACCTGGCCCTTTAGCCAAACAGCAGTCGGCAGCAGACGACAATCGTTATCGCTCAACAGTCACTAATACATTTTCAACTTTATACCCTAGCACATATAGTTCAAATCTATTGACGTTTACATATCGTTTTTGTTTGTTTCGTTCGTTATCGCTCAGCAGTTTTTAATAGATTTTCAACTATATGCGCTAGGGTATAAAGTTGAAAATGTATTAGTGACTGCTGAGCGATAACGATTGTCGTCTGCTGTTGTCTGCTGTTTGGCTATAGGGCCTGGTTCGTTTTATATTTAAACGTTAATAGATTTTCCTTTTAGTCAATAATGTATCGCTGTATCATCTGTGACAGGAGTATTATTTACATTAACAAATAAGGAAGTTGTTACATTTATAATGATAATAATTACTTCAAGGCAAACAAAGTTAATAGCATGTGTACTCGTACCATATTGTTGACGCGTGTTATGTGTATTGTCTTTTTGGAAGTTGCTGTTATCAGCAACAACTATATAGCTATAGATAAGTTTATCTGTGGTAGTTACTCTTGTTTTATGATCGTCTGTCTGATACTATTTGTTATACTTGAACTTGTAGTTAAGGCCAGGGATATCAAATTCATATGCCCAACGGGTTATAAATTTTCATATGAACAACAAAATAGTTGGATGCTTGTTCTGGCAAGTAGTAAAAAAGTACTTGGGTTACATTTTATGAAGTAACTTATTTTGTCGTAAAATATATGCCTATATTTTTCTTTGATTCATTTCAATACATCTTTGTTATGTGTCAATAACTCTTTCTATGCATAGTGATCTAAATAAAGTTGACTTAATTGACATAGTCACGCATAACAAATTCTACATTTTCTATTTTATGTATCAATTAATATATCAAATGTGGAGGCGTGCAAGAATTTGTCATAGTGGGATCTGGAGGTGTTAATCCTCGCGCGTCTGTACAAGTGGCGCGCAGATAAACTACACCGGGGGGGGGGGGGGGGAATTGAAAAAGAAGCAACAAGGATAGGTTTTAGTCAGTATACATACAAAAAATGGCCATCAAAAACGCCCTGCCAAAGTCATCCAAAGACCTTTTCTGCAATCAATACTTACTTTATTATTGTAAGCGTGCTCTCCCACGGCAAGTCGATTAAGCGTTATCTAATTTCTGTTGTAATTTTCCGTTTCAGATGGCGCAGCAAAACGTTTCTTAAAATCAGTGGACAGCGCGTGCGTGTTCCACAATGTGTCGTCGCGTTTCGCTGACGGTTTCCGCTTTGGCCTCGGCGCCGAAGTTGGTATCTCTACAGCCAGGATACACGCTAGAGGTGAGATAAAACTTTTGCACCATGTGGTTCCGCTTACGGTTTTTATTCATTGGGCTGCCATTTTTATGTGGTGCAGATGATTTTTCAGGGTATATGGATCAAAAATCATATCATATTTTTGTAAATGATAACTTGACTAATTGATCTAGTTAATTACCTTGGTTCAAAGGGCTCAGAAGTAGTCACTGTGATTCTTTTATGAACTAACTTTTGCCCGCGGCTTCGCTCGCATTAAATTCGGGGTAATACAGTTCCCCTTTCCTGATTTGCAGATACCTGCTACCTGTAGTTTTTGCCCCTGCGCCTTATTTATTGTAATAGCAATGCTAAGTTTACCCTTTTCTTCCTTCTTTCTCCCTCATTTCACACTTGAAAAAAAAAATGGCATTGTCCGTCTCCAGAGTTCCAACTGTATCAAAGTTCTTCAAAATCGGTTTAGCCATTTAGGCGTGAAGACGAAAAGACAAACAAACAAACTCACTTTCGCTTTTATAATATAAGTAGTAGGATATTTATTATGAACAGTTTTCTATGGATTAGTTGCTTAAATTATTATGATGACTATCAGATTAGAACTGCAATACAAATTCGTAAAACTGTCTATAGTTTTAAAGCAACATTATTTAAAGCTCTGATGCACTAATTTGACGATCTATTCTCAGGACCTGTGGGTGTTGAAGGCTTGCTGACCACCAAATGGATTCTAGAAGGTACTGACCACACAGCTGCTGAATTCAACGAAGGCAAGAGGACCTGGCTCCACGAAACTCTTCCAGTCAATTGACTAACTGAAACTGACTATCCGGGCAATCCAAACGAGCCTGTCTGTGAAGAATCAGCAAAATCTCTTTGGACTAGAATCAAGGAGTTCTTTGTTAAAAAATAATTCTCAGGTTTCTTGGATACTATACACTAGTTTAATAATAGATTTAAGTTTTATATGAATAATGTTCTAAAGACAGTATGTGTAGTGTATATGGAGCCGCATACCAAAGCTTTCGATAAACACCCTAGAAAGTCATCGAATTGTTGCTGTGGCCGAAATGATTTATAGCACGGCCAACGAGAAGCGATACCAAATGTAAACAAAACCCATGCTAAAACCCCATCTAAAATAGCCGCCCGAATGTTGGCGAACCCGTCTTAACGTTGTCATGTTTTTGCCGGGAGAACGAGACATTACGACAAAGGCACAAGATGGAAAGAGCTAAATATTAGATTGTCAACGCCACAGTTGTTCTTTAGGTTAATGACCTTTCGTATCGCTTCTCGTTGGCCGTACTATAGATGCATCATCGTGTGTTGTGTAACGATCGTTTTCACTAACACGAAGCGATGCCTACTTTAACACCTAAGTAATTACTTCTTGCTGAATTTTCAGTACTCGACTAAGAAGAATTCCGACTAAGGCTTAAAACTCAGGTATTGCCTTAGGTATGAAAATGTAATGTAAAGTTTAGATTAATGTAAGGTACCGTGTAAGTTGTAAAAAAAATCGTTTTAATAAAATATTTTGACAATAATACGTCTAATCACTTAAATATATGGCTTTTGCTATGGACGCTCTTAATGTGTGTGCTCTTAACTGCATCGTTCTCACATTTTTGTATAATCTCCACATGGATGATAATCCTTACTTAATATTATAAAAGCGAAAGTGAGTTTGTTTGTTTGTTACCTCTTCACGCTTTAATGGTTAAACCGATTGTGATGAATTTTGGTACATTGATAGTTGGGAACCAGGACACGGACATAGGCTATTTTTATTAAAAAAAAGTGGGATGTGAGGGAGAAAGAGGGTAGAAAAGGGAAAACTTAGAGTTGCTATTACAAATCAATAAGGCGCAAGGAGAACTGTGTTACCCCAAATTAAACGCGGGCGAAAGCTAGTGATGATATAATAATATCATGATCTTGTAAAATTATTATGATTTTAAAGAAAATCCATGGAGTTTCTTGCCCGCTCTTCTCCACAGAATGGGCAACTACAGTACTTTCACTTTCACAAGTTATTTTGCATTGTTTCTGGGACCGTAGCTTAATTTTCTTGTTT
Organism: Ochropleura leucogaster; assembly: GCA_958449745.1. Lineage (NCBI taxonomy): Eukaryota > Metazoa > Arthropoda > Insecta > Lepidoptera > Noctuidae > Ochropleura > Ochropleura leucogaster. The sequence continues at coordinate 4,894,014 of OY288201.1, forward strand.
CTTGACATTTAAAAGTGCCTGTAATGATCAAATTGAAATAAATGCTTTTGAATTTTCAGGAAAAGGAACTAATAATGTCGTTGAGCTCCTTGGGTTATGAGTTGAGCTACACGATAACTGACAAATGCTTGCACTGACTGGACAGGTCCACTCAATCTGTGTGGTGCTTTCTTAAAAAGACCATTTCAGACACTATCTGCATAGTCCTCATGTAAGTTGACCAAGATTATTTTGTCTGGACTTTAAAAGAGACTATGACCTCTGAGTTTGTTTCGGCTGTTTCTTCTCAGAGTAGTCGTTTACGAAACACCGGCCTCATCTAGTTTTAAAAAAAGATGACGTGTAAAAGTGTTTGTGAAAACCTACTTGCAAAATAAACATCATTTATCATTTATTAATAATCAACTATAACATCCTCATTTTAGCGTTCCGTTTGACGGTCCGGAATAACAATCCCTAATGATTTTCCTTTGAACATTCCTTTCTACCCTTCCATCGTTATCATTACGTACCTTTTTTTTTTCAAAAAACTTGTTCGAAAACTGGCTCTTTTAGCCGCTGTTGGTTCACAATCTTAATGTAATGCGAAGGGCGGTGTTATTTTTGTGGGACTGTCTTGTAATTTAACGTTCAAAAAGTGTTGATTATCAGCCTAATTTGAATAAATTACGAGAGGAAGCCCAAAGAAAAGATGGATGGATTGTGTAAGGAATGATATGAAGGAGAAAGGAATAAATGATGCCGTGACGTCTGATAGGGGGGGAATGGAAGAAGAAAACGTGTTGCGCCGACCCCAAATAGGATGGGACAAGGGCAGGAAAATGATGATGATATTTGATTTGATTTTGTACTGCACACATGCCTAAAATTATGCAGCTATAGTGACCGCAGTGCTGGTAGTGGCAATGTTTTGGGCAAATGAAATATACGTCATAATGTCGTACCGTTAATTTATAGATTCGCTCTAGTGCTGAAAAGTTAGTCATGAGTAACTAAGAAAAACGACGATTAATGCCCGTGTTGATTACGCTATCATTACGCTCTTTGCTACACTGTTTTAGGGTCTCGATTATAATGCCTCACTTTCTAAACGTGCATCGAAATTCAAACTCAAATTCAATTCATTTATTTCAATTAGACCCAATTTTTCACTTAGTTTTTTTTCCATTTAATAACGGTTTGATCGCTGTGATCAGATGGAAAATAATTAACAATGGCTTTATCAGAGTAGTCTTAGCAACAAAACATATTATCAGTAAGTACATGTAGATGTATTACGAGTAATTCGGGTTGGTTCCGAAAACACGTTTAACAACTTAAAATAAACAGCTCCGACGCACGACTGGAGTTTACTCCTTAAGTACGAGTATCTAACCATACGCAAAAAGAGTTTATTCAACTGAAAAAAGATTAACATCATATGAAAGGGTAAATTCACAAATTAATGAAAAAAAATAGCAATATAAATACATCGACACTGATAGAAACAAACAAGCCCAATAACATTTAGTATATATGTATAGTCGCCTATAGAGCATACCATATGTACGCCTTAATACAATCACAGCCAAATTAGAAAGTTGCGCACTAAAGGTGCGCACCAAAAACGTGACACATTTTCGTTACTTTAGTAGGTTTTACCCCTCGGATTTTTCTCATACCGGGCGCCTTATATATGAAAATCGATTCTTAAGGAGTAAACTCCAATAAACTCCAATATACCTACTGTGTCATTTTGTGGATCCAACATCAAATGATTTCAATATTGCAACGTTTAGAATGATCACCTAAACGTAGATTAACCGCAGCAGTTCAATTTGGGAGATTACAGCGCTTTGAATTAATGTGAAGCCACTGGTCACTTTGATGATAAAGGCAATTTTGGAGAGATTTCCATTCGTGCATGCGATAGGCTGATTGCTTTTATTAAATGATACGTTAAGGGCACGTTTGATCCGGCCCTGGTTCAGTCCATGGTTCGGAGCGAGAGGGATTGGGAAGCGGTCACCTCCTTTTGCGAAGCAGTCATGTTAGCGAAGGAGGTGGCCGGGCGTTTCAGGGAGAGAACCAAACACAGCAGGCGCCGCGAGACGACTCCCGGCCACGGTAGATGCGGCCCTGTGGACGGGAGCAATGAGTAGCTCACCGTCCGCCCGTCTATTGAGGACAGACCGTGTTGACGGCGCGTTCGTGTTTCATGCGCGCCTCAAAGCCATGTGAAGAAGAGGGGCCTGCCGGGGTTTTGGGTTGTTCGAAAGAGATACCGCGGCCCCAGAACGTTAAGGGCAATAGAAGGAATATGGGTGGGTTTTAGTCAGTACAAGTCTGACACTCCCCCCATCCCGCTCCGCGCAGAGCGGGGGAAGTTATTTGATGATTTCTTTATAGAGACCTTGTAAAAATTATTAACATTGGGGTCCTTTTGTAGGACGAAAGATACACGCTAAAACGGCTCAACGGATTTGGATAAAATAAAATAAATATCTTGGGACAACTCACACACGGCTATCTGATCCCAAGCTAAGCAGAGCTTGTGTTATGGTAACCAGACAACTGATATACATACTTATATAATTTATAAATACAAACATATTACAGATAAATCACACCCAGAAACACAATAATGCTCATCACCCAAAGTTTGTCCCTGGGTGGGAATCGAACCCACGACCTCCGGCTCAGCAGTCAGGGTCACTAACCACTAGACCAACAGGCTCGTCAATTGGTATGTAGATAACTTATACCCTAGAAGAATATTAAGGAAAACATATGTGTTCCTTAAAATCCTATTCTTCGTGGGTGAAACCGCTGGGTGCAGCTAGCTATTTCACAATACATAGTCAGTTGTGACTTCGCAACTTATATTCGGAGAATTTCTGACAATAATAATACCAAGAAATGTAATCGGTCAATTTATTAGAGTAGGGTTTTGTCTAAGCCAATAGCAGCTATTTTTTCTGAGAAAAAAAGGCGTTATGAGGTCAATGAATAAAATATTAACTCTCTAATATCATTTTAAGTTGATGCTTCATGTTCCTTTAAGCCTGAATAAGGGAGTGGCTGTCGCTTAACCTTTTTTGACGCATATATGTGACAAGCAAACGCGTGCCCTGGACAACAATTACACAAATATGTGACAAACAAATAGGCAAAAAAGTTTCTAGCGTGGATGGCGTGGCGGATGCGCTTGCTTTTAAGCTTTGGCAAGGTAAAAATGTACTTTTTAGAACAATGGCGACCACCAGAAAGCGCTGAGACAATGAAGATCGACAAATACCATAACAAAACAATTACACGGTCTTGCATCCTACCACGAAATTAATCAGTAAAGAATTGCGGAGTTGGAAAAGTGGGTGAAAGGACGTACCACATGTCAGTAGGGGTCCTGGTAGAGTCACAGCAGTAAAAACTGGGTAAATGATAAATGATGTTTATTTTGCAAGTAGGTTTTCACAAACACTTTTACACGTCTTTTTTTTTAAACTAGATGAGGCCGGTGTTTCGTACCCAACTACTCTGAGAAGAAACAGCCGAAACAAACTCAGAGGTCACAGTCTCTTTTAAAGTCCAGACAAAAAAAGCTTGGTCAACTTACATGAGGACTATGCAGATTAGTGTCTGAAGTGATCTTTTTAAGAAAGCACCACACAGATTGAGTGGACCTGTCCCGCCAGTGCAAGCATTTGTCAGTTATCGTGTAGCTCGACTCATAAGCCAAGGAGCTCAACGAAACGACGAACAATACCAAAAAAGGACATTAGCGTAGGTCCCTAAATAGTACTCAACTGCCAGAATCGTCAAAAGCAAAAAAAGTAAATAAAAGTTATGATCCACATGGTCCTCACATTCACAATAAACAACTACAGACTAGAAAATATTTACAAAAATAAATTAATGAGATCTATTTAAAAATATAATTGTAAGATGTTATGTAAATAAAGGACATAATAATGAGGACTATGGCAACCCCAAGTGTCGCGTACGTTGTGATTTGTTCCTCCGAAGAAAAAAATATAAAATAGTGTTCTTGGCCTCAACAAAATATAAATTAATTGCCTAAACAAAATCAATAAGCAAAACCTAAAAACATCAACAATAGAAACTTCCGAAACCCTTTTTTTTTTTTTTTTTTTTTCGGGTGGGAAATCATCCAATGACTTCCCCCGCTCTGGGTGGAGCGGGGGGGCATGTCAGACTTGTACTGACTAAAACCCACCCATGTTTCTTCTATTGCCCTTTACGTTCCGAGGCCGCTTCCCATTCCCTCTCGCTCCGGACCATGGCCTGAACCAGGGCCGGACGCGAGAGATCGCCGCCGCCGATCGCCTCTACGAGGGCACGGCGGTGCTCCGCCCAAGCCGGGCAGATCGCCACTGTGTGCTCCACCGTGTCCTCCGGGCGATCGTCACAATGGTGACACCCGGGCGCTTCCTCCCGCCCGATGATGTGCAGGAACCTCCCGAAACTTCCGTGTCCGGTGAGGACCTGCGTCAGGCGGTAGGTGAGGACGCCATGACGCCTCTCCAGCCACTCCTCAAAGAGGGGACTTACCGCCACTATTGTAGCGTGCCCTGCACGGGGTTGCGACAGTCGCTCTCTCCATGCCACCATGAGATCGCACCGGAGGTCTGCCCGCCGAGCGGCAACTTGCCGCGGCAGTGGGTTTTCCCCCCGGTGTAGTGCCTCTGCGCGCCACTCAAACAGGCGCGCGAGGACTATCGCCTCCAGATCCCACGGTGTTCCGAAACCCTGCCGAAATGAATTATATTTTAAAATTTTTAATGACTGACAGACAATGGCAAGTTGACATTGTCACCTCTCAAAAATGTGAAAAATGGATAATTACAATGTAAAATGATAACACGATTAGCGGCTCGCCGACTTGCACGCCTTCCACCTCCGGACTCGCCGCTCAGCTCCGCCTCGCCGCCGCCGGAACCCAGCCTCATTGTGAGCGCTGTGACACCGGCCATGGCAGTTGCGTCGAGCTCGAGCGACGAGTATTTTTCCCCGCCCACGACGCCACCACCTGCTCGTCGACGGGGAGGACGCCGGCCACCGGACGGCTTAGGACTCCGAGGCCCACCGGCCTCTGATAGGGTCCCAGCTCCCGGTGGAAGTGTGCAGCGCATGCGATGGACTAGTTCCATTAACGAAAATGTCATGCGCTCATATTATGGGGCTACAGAGGGGGAAAACAACCTGACTGCGTACCGGGTTCGGATGCTCTCTCTGTTTCAGGTGCTTGAGCCAGCTGTCAACGTGTCGGCACAACGACTATCGGATCAGGTGCGGGTAATCCAGCGTAATCGTATGTTGGATGACACCGTACTTGCTCGCTTGCGAACCGAAATGCAGAGTAGCCAGGTCATTACCTCTTCGTCGCAGGCTGTGGTTCCACCACAGTCCCACCAACTAGTTAGTCACGCTGACGAGGTAAGTAATGACATGGCTACTAATGTAAGTACCCAGTGCAATGAGGAATTAATGAGGAGTGCTTTGGAGGGTGCGATTCGAGAATATCGGTACATATCGCCCGAACTTAGACCACGTTTGCCTCGGTTGCCCATGCATAATAAAAATAGGGCGCTGGTGGCTGTTCTGGATTCGCAGTTGTCAAACTATTTTGACAACTGCGAAAACCTCACTGATGCTCACTCAATACTGTATTGTGCGGCTGTAGCGGCGTGTCGTGTAGCTCATGTAAACTTTCCTGATGACAGAGCTACATGACCGAAACCAGCTGTACCAGTCTGGCAGTACAGGATTGAGCGACGTATTGGTGTGGTCAGAACACTCATTGGCAAACTTATCTGTTTCAGGGGGGGTAACACTCGACCTCGAGTGATGCGCTTTGTGAGGCGGGCATTTGCAGGGACTGATATTAGTCCTTCAGATTACATGTCCCACATCACAGAGCGCATCGACTTCATGAAGCAGAAAATGTATGCATGGGCAAACCGTATTCGTAGGTATAAGCGGCGGGTGGAACGATACACTTTGAATCGTACATTCCAAAGCGATGAAAGGTGGGTGTATAGAGCATGGGAGCGACCGGACCAAGGTGTGTCTGACACGCACCTACCGGATGATGACGCCATGTGCTCGTTTTGGCGTAGCATTTGGTCGGTGCCTGTCAGTCATACCGAGGGTGAATGGACTCGGGAAGTCGAGCAAGCGTGCGATCCAATACCAGAAATGGGGGCAATAACAATCAGCCCCCAAGATGTAGCTTGTGCGGTCCGTCCGTTGCCTAATTGGAAATCTCCAGGGCCGGACGGACTGCACAACTTTTGGTTAAAAATGATCCAAAGGTCGCACGCTCGTTTGGCGACCCTTTTCCAGACAACCTTAGAGTCAGGATCGCTACCCAAGTTCTTGACAACTGGAATAACCCACCTGCTCCATAAATCAGGTAGTACGGCGGAACCCAAAAACTATAGACCAATAACGTGTCTTCCTACAATGTATAAAGTTCTTACATCCATTTTGAGGGCTAAAATCTCTAAACACATTGATGACAATTCTATCATGTCTGCTTCTCAGAATGGATGTAAGAACGGGTCCCGTGGTACTAAGGAGCTGCTCCTCATTGATATGGCCATTAGCCAACAGGTTCGCCGTTCCCGAAGGCATCTATCGACATGTTGGATAGACTATAAGAAGGCCTATGACTCCGTGCCACATACATGGCTCATGAGGGTGCTAGAATTGTATAAAGTTGATGCAACTCTGCGCACCTTCCTGAACTCGTGTATGAGGCAATGGAATACGGTCCTTCGCTATCCAGGATCTCGGCAGATCCAGAGGAATAGTGAGCCGATAAGGATAGAGCGAGGTATATTCCAGGGCGATAGTTTGAGTCCACTTTGGTTCTGCTTAGCCTTGAAACCTCTAAGCACGTTGCTGGAGGGTTCAGGTCTGGGCTATCGATTGAGGAGAGGTGGTCAGGTTATATCTCACCTCCTTTACATGGATGACCTGAAACTCTTTGCCCCCAACGATTCGCAACTGATGGAACTACTGAAGGTAACTGAAACCTTTAGTAGTGCCATCAGTATGGAATTTGGTGTGGACAAATGTGCGGTCATGCATGTAAAGCGAGGGGAAATTGTGGAATCTGTGGGAACCCAACTCTCGGATTCCATACACCTTAGATCCCTCTCAGCAAACGAAACCTACAAGTATTTGGGTATGTCGGAAGCGTGGGGTATCAATGTTGCTGACATGAAGCAATCGTTGAAGGAGCGCTTCTTTGGCCGCCTGAGAAAAGTATTTAATAGTCTTTTATCAGGTGGAAACAAGGTGCGTGCTTTCAACGGTTGGGTCATGCCGGTTTTGATGTACTCTTTCGGCATACTCAAATGGACTCAAACAGAACTGGACGCCCTGGATAGGAAGGTCCGTACATTGTTAACGGCATTTCGTATGCATCACCCACGTTCTTCGGTTATGAGACTGTATATCCCGCGGAGTTGTGGAGGTCGAGGTTTTTTAAACGCCAAGACTCTCCACAATCGCGAGATATTCAGTCTCAGGGAATATTTCCTAGAAACCGACGTGGGAATGCATCGGGATGTGGTTGCAGTGGACAAAGGCCTCACCCCGCTCTCCTTGGCTAAAGAGAACTGGTGCAAACCTGTAGTGCTTGACACTAACGACCGCAGGGAGGTATGGCAGAGTAAGGAGCTTCACGGACGCTTTTTCCGGGCCCTACATGGACCCGATGTAGATCATTCAGCGTCCGTAGCCTGGCTACGTTCCGGGGATCTCTTTGGAGAAACTGAAGGTTTTGTCTGTGCAATTATGGATGAAGTTATGATGACAAATAACTACCGGAGATTTATTGTGAAGGACGGCACGGTTGACATATGTCGGGCATGCCACCGTCCGGGTGAATCAATTCGACACATTATCTCCGGTTGTTCTCGTCTAGCTAACGGAGAGTACTTGCATAGACACAACCTTGTAGCCAGGATTATCCATCAGCAACTTGCTCTAAAATACAATCTTGTGGAATCGGAAGTGCCGTACTACAGGTATGAGCCCGACCCAGTTCTTGAACATGGCAATATCACATTGTACTGGGATCGATCCATCATCACTGACAGGACTATTGTTGCTAACAAGCCTGATATAGTGGTGGTGGATCGATCAGAGCGGCGCGCAATGATTGTTGACATAACAGTCCCGCATGATGAGAACCTCGTGAAAGCCGAGAAAGATAAGCAAATTAAGTATATTGACTTGGCTCGCGAGGTTGTCGACATGTGGGATCTGGACTCAGCGATCATTGTGCCGATAGTCGTATCTGCCAATGGCTTAATTGCCAAGAGCCTCGACCAATACCTGAGGAGGCTCTCGTTAGGCAGCTGGATCAAGGGCTTGATACAGAAAGCGGTACTCCTGGACACGGCTCGTATTGTTAGGAGGTTCCTTTCTCTGGAGCCCTGACCGCCGGTAGCTTGGACCCTGTTCCCGATACCGGTGGGCTACTATTTTTATATTTTTAAATGTTTTTTTATGATTTTTAGAAATATTTAAAAATGTAATTATATGTGTGTAAAAATAAATAAATGTACGAAAAATAATAATAATAATAAATAACTTTTATTCAGGTAAGTTACACCCATTTCATCATATTTACATTTATAACAAAATTAAATTACAAATAATTAATAAAATTATTATATATATTAGTAAATAAATTCATAATAAAATTATAGATAATAAATTAATAATAAAATTATAGATAATAAATTAATAATAAAATTATAGATAATCAATTCATAAAAAAAACAAAACATTAAATTCTTACATTCTACACAAACATCAAATACAATAAAAGCAAAATAAAAACACACTAGGTATATTATTTATCCCTCACATACGCGGGTCTTGTACTGGCACATGTCGGCTACTACAATGCCTCAGAATATAGCTGTCCATCCTAGCAGCAAACATCGCCAGCACAGCGTTGGTGCTACCCCTCACTCTTTGCAACATAGACGCGGCACGCTTTCGCATGGTAGCATGGAAGCAATCGGTACGTGCTTCTGCGAACATGCCTGATGCACTACACGCTCGGGATAGCCCCAAAACCGCCCTGAATGCGTTATTATATTGGACGCGGAGGGCGCTGTAGGTTTTCTTTCTGTAGTTAGCCCATAAACTACATGAGTACAGTGAGGTACAGTACGCTCTAAATAGCGCAATTTTTACCTCGTTGGAACACCGCGCAAATCTACGAGCGATCATGTTTGCTCTGACAGACAGCGCCCTCCGCTCCCGTTCCATGTCTGCATGATCTTTCAGGTCAGCAGTGAGTAAATGTCCTAGGTATTTAAACTGTGATACTCTCTCCAAAGGAACATCATACATTAATTAAATAATGAAATCATAAAATATCACAATAAAAAAAAGGAAAAATCAAAAAAAAAAAAAATAAACTAGGTATAAAACAAAGTAAATATTAATGTCAAATCATTAAATGTCGGTGTATAAAATAAAGGAATAAACAATAAATAAATGAAATTAAACCTTGTAATTTCAACAATATGGTTTTTTTTAAAGCACTTAGTAACAGCAGTAGTAGCTCTCCAAATGCGTACTTAGTACGCATTTGGAGAGCTAAAATGACTTAGCTTTTAGTAACAAAATCACTATGAAAAAATAAAAGAATACCCGTATTCTTGATTGTAAGTCAGACATGTTAGTGATTCGTATGTATCTAGACGCAGACAGGATCGTTTTGTTTCCAAAGAAACTTTATCTCTAGATATCGGAAATCTACGCGATTGAATCGTTTGAGCCAGCTTCGTAGTGAAAGCGAAGCGATGATGACTATAAAGAGACCTTGTCAAATTTTTTTTAATCTTTGCCCCACACTAGGTATTTCTCCTGTATCGTGGGTGCGTTTACAAACATTTAAACTCACATACAGAAACAGCCAGACCCGAAACAACTACGTGTAAGTCATACAAATATTTGTTCCGTGCGGGGATTTAATCCGCGACACGCAGCGCAGAAGTCAATCGCTCAGCCATTACGCCAACCGCGCCGTCAATAAATCATGGTTCTCTCTATCTAGCTATTTATAAATGACGAGATGATATTTTTGGAGTTTACTCCTTAAGAATCGATTTTCATATATAAGGCGCCCGGTATGAGAAAAATCCGAGATGTAAAACCTACTAAAGTAACGAAAATGTGTCACGTTTTTGGTGCGCACCTTTAGTGCGCAACTTTTTAATTTGGCTGTGAGTGTATTAAGACGTACATATGGTATGCTGTATAGGCGACTATACCTATATACTATATGTTATTGGGCTTGTTTGTTTCTATCAGTGTCGATGTATTTATATTGCTATTTTTTTTCATTAATTTGTGAATTTACCCTTTCATATGATATAAATCTTTTTTCAGTTGAATAAACTCTTTTTGCGTATGGTTAGATACCGGTACTTAAGCAGTAAACTCCAATCGTGCGTCGGAGCTGTTTTCCCCCATTTCTCCTTGACTGCGCCTTTTTCTTGGGGCCCAGAGTTGCGTTGATTTAAAGTTAAAACATAGATACAGGAGAAATTCCTAGAGGAGCAACTTTAAAAAAAACGTCATCTTGTCTCTATAGAGAGAACCATTGAGTACCTATATAAAACTCTCGTGTCACAGTGTTAGTTACTCCTCCGAAACGGCTGGACCGATTTGTATGAAATTTTATATGCATATTCAGTACGTCTGAGAATTGGCTACTATGTATTTTTCATACCTCTAAGTGAGCAGCGGGTGAAACTGCTGGATACAGCTAATCTATACTAATATTGTAAAGCTGAAGAGTTTGTTTGTTTGTTTGAACGCGCTAATCTCAGGAACTACTGGTTGGAATTGGAAAATTCTTTTAGTGTTGGTAGTCCATTTCTTGAGGAAGGCTATAGGCTATATAAAATCACGCTACGACCAACAGGTGCTGAGCAGCGCGGGTGAAACCGTGGGGAAAAGCTAGTGATATATATTTTTTGAGACGAAATGTTCGCATCGCGCTAGCTCCAAACTTTATTGTGCTACATACCTACATGTTACCAACCAATGTAGGTACTAAAGTTCCACATTCGATGGATTGAAGTAAGTTTCCCCAGTAGGTCTCGAAACACAAACAATTCTTTTTATTCTATTCTAACGTGCCTGATGAAAATGTGAGCCTATCTGTAAGATAGCTATCAATTTTTATTTAGGGATAGAAGAGATATTGTTGTACCATTTATTTTGTATGTGATCTGTCAGTAGAAATGCCTGGTTCTTCAAGATTGGTTGGTAACATGAAATGATGTGGAATTAATTCGATTTTAGACGTACTACTAGAATATACAACGAGGTCAAACATAAATTAGGTTATAGTAAATAGAACATTCCATAGAGTAGGTATTAGTTGCCTTATTTTTAGAAGTTTATTAGAAACTTACTGCTATATTTTAAAGTTAATTTATTGCATTCTTTTTATATTTTCAACACAATCTTTATTTTTTTATTCATAATTTTCATAATTCAAAAAAGAACCTTTTTTTAGAAATTCCTAGGAATTTCTCCTGTATCGTGGGTGCGTTTACAAACATTTAAACTCACATACACAAACAGCCAGACCCAAAACAAGTATTTGTAGGCCATACAAATATTTTTTCCATGCAAGAATCGAACCCGCGACACGCAGCGTAGCAGTCAATCGCTCAGCCACCCATCATTGTTATGAAATAAATTACTTATGACTTACATCAGGTTTTACTTACAATGGTAGTAGCTACTAATATTACGAGCACCAGTACGGCAACTAAGAATATAAATACAGTACATTTCCCTCTAAAAACAAAACAATTCCGTCAAATTTACGAACAATAATAATGCTAAAACAATAATTAGAACTATTAAGAAAGTCAATTACGCAGTTTGAAGAAAACATTAATAATTATAAGCTTTACGGAGAGAATATAATAATTCTTTACAGCTTACATAAAACAGGCGAACCCGGGTGAATTCAATGAGAGAACGTTAGTATAATGGGTTGTAATATAATAGACTATTTACTTAGGCCGTGGCCATTACTAGAGTTTCCTATTTCAATCCCCAGAGGTTTCAACGAGGACGGTATAATTTTGTTGACGCAGAATAAACTGGAGTGTTAACAATTTTGAGCTAAATTTACGAAATGGTAAATGAAACGATGTTTTTTTTTTATTTTGTAATTTTTAGGGTTCCGTACGTTAAAAGAAAAACGGAACCCTTATTGAACGACCTGATATTTTTACAAAACCATTGATACTTATAATCACTTATTAATTTACTAGCTTTCGCCCGCGGCTTCGCTAGCGTTAAGTTTGGTATAACACACCAAGCAGTCCTGCAGTTTTTGCTCTAGCGCCTCATTGATTGGTAATAGCAACGCTAAGTTTCCCTTTTCTTCCCTCGTCCTCCCTCATATCCCACTTTTTTAAAATAAAAATTAGCCTATGTCCGTCTCCTGGTTCCCAACTATCTCTGTACCAAAATTCATCAAAATCGGGTTAGCCATTAAAACGTGAAGAGATAACAAACAAACAAACTCACTTTCGCTTTTATAATATTAGTAAGGATATATAACGTTAATTATTTAGAATTTTCTTCTCATTTATAAAAAAAAGTGTTGTGCCCGACAGAGTCTATGCGGACTGTATTATTATTATTATTTAAAACCTGCAAAGCACATGTGAGATGCAATAAATAATTGAATTAAATTGAATCACTTTGTTGTACAGACGCCTGCAGGTCAAGCTACCTGAAACTGTAAATTTTTCCCAATGAACGTTGAACCTAATACTTTAGAAATAAAGTCGAAAATCTATCAAAGAAATCTGACAGATTGTAGTAGCTTGATGTGCAGGCGTCTGTACGTCTGTCTGTCCGTCTTATTTCGGGAACTCGTAGAGGTATCGAGTTGAAATTAAAACCAAAAACTCAAGTCTTTAATATCTTTGTGCTGTGAAAAAAAACCTTTAAGACTAAGCAGTCAAAAGATATGGCCGTTTATATTGCAAATTTTGTTTGAAATACTTGGTGCGCGAGAATAAATAAATAAATATCTTGGGACAACTCACACACGGCTATCTGATCCCAAGCTAAGCAGAGCTTGTGTTATGGTAACCAGACAATTGATATACATACTTATATAATTTATAAATACATACATGTTATAGATAAATCACACCCAGACACAGAACAAACAATCATGCTCATCACACAAAGTTTGTCCTGGGTGGGAATCGAACCCACAACCTCCGGCTCAGCGGTCAGGGTACACTAACCACTAGACCAACAGGCCCGTCAAAGAATGACTCGCTCTTGGCCGGTTTCTAGAATACTAGCTTTTGCCCACGACTTCGTCCACGTGGCATAGTTTCTTTTGGCTAACGTTAACTTAAAAGCGAGCGATGATCTAAAAACAATATCTTTCTCTCCCCTTTTCTTCCCCCTTTTCATACTTTTTAGCCAATGTCCGTCTCCAGGGTCCCAACTATGTCTGTACCAAAATTCATCAAAATCGCTTAGGCCGTTTAGGTGTGAAGACGTAACAAACTTACTGTCGCTTTTATGTTGTTAGCGTTAGCCCAAAGTAACTATATGCCACGCGGACGAAGTCGCAGGCGGAAGCTAGTATTTAGATAAGAGTATGAGGGTTTCAGAAAAGCCAAAGGTATGTATTTAATTATGTATTTATAATTAAAGTTTCACGGCACAGTTGGGGCAGTGGCTGAGCGATAGACTGCTACGCTGCATGTCGCGGGTTCGATCCCCACATGGAACAAATATTTGTACGACCTTCAGGTCTGGCTGTTTGTTTATGTGAGTTTAAATGTTTGTAAACGCACCCACGATACAGGAGAAATTACTAGTGAAAAGAACACTTTTCTTTTGTTTTCAGAGGGAAATTGTTCAGCAGTCACACTTGCATGCTTTACGAGGCAGTCAAGATAGCATAATATTGACTTGTATATCGAGACTAGCTTTTGCCCGCGGCTTCGCTCGCGTTAAATTCGGGGCAACACATTTCCCCTTGCGCCTTATTGATTTGTAATAGCAACGCTAAGTTTTCCCTTTTTTTCCTCTTTCTCCCTCACACCCCACTGTTTTTTTAAATAAAAAAGCCTATGTCCGTCTCCTGGTTCCCAACTATATATGTACCAAAATTCATCACAATCGGTTTAGCCATTAAAGCGTGAAGAGGTAACAAACAAACAAACAAACTCACTTTCGCTTTTATGATATTAGTAAGGATGTATTTACGGACTTTTAATGGATAAAAATTTCAAAATTACGCACCTGGATTCAAGGATTGGATTTAAATCTAAAACAAACGGTTTTATATGAGGGATCATATCCCACTTTTTTTGAAAAAAAGTTAGCCTATGTCCGTCTCCTGGTTCCCAACTATCTCTGTACCAAAATTCATTAAAATCGGTTCAGCCATTAAAGCGTGAAGAGGTAACAAACAAACAAACAAACTCACTTTCGCTTTTATAATATTATATATATAAGTAAGGATAGTAAGGATTCATGCTCGACTATCGTCCGAAAATACAGGCTTTTCCGGTTAAATTGAGACTAAAAGCTATCCTAAAGGCTGAGATTAAAACCACACTCGGCGAGTGCTTGTAATGATCGTCTATTTTCGTACAGTACGAAGCGGATTACGTTAAGACTACCGTGCATGGTCAGATCAATCTTTACCCTTTTTGTGTAGAAAATCCTCATATAATGATACCCTCTGTCTGGAGAGCTCAGACCTAAGCCCCTGTGTGTCGCCTGGGCTCCTTTCGCGCGCTTGACTATCTTACGACTATTTTAAATGAAAAAGTTTATAAGTATGGATGTTTGCTCATTCACGCAATAACTACTGAATAAATTTAGATGAAGTTTGGTACATAGACAGTTTATTTGTTTTTGTAGGGATGGAAAACTATCAAATAACTTCTCCGAGCAGGGTGGAGTGTCAGACTTGTACTGACTAAAACCCACCCATGTTCCTTCTATTGCCCTTTACATTCCGGGGCCGCGGTATCTCTTTCGAACAACCCGCAACCCCGGCAGGCAGAGGCTCTGGCAAGCCCCTCTACTTTGCTGACATCTCTTTGAGGCTCGCGTGAAACACTAACGCGTCGCCGACACGGCCTGTAGGCAATAGACGGACGGACGGTTAACTACCCAATGCTCACCGTCTACAGGCCCGCATCTACGGTGGCCGGGAGTCGTCTCGCAGCGCCCGGCGCCCGGGGCGTCTCCCGCGGCGGCTAGGTTGACTTGAGGTTCTCTTCCTCAAACGCCCGGCCAAGGTGGAGATCGCCGCCGCCGATCACCTCTACAACAACACGGCGGTGCTCCGCCCAAGCTGGGCAGATCGCCACTGTGTGCTCCACCGTGTCCTCCGGGCGATCGTCACAAAGGTAACACCCGGGCGTTTCCTCCCGCCCGATTATGTGCAGGAACCTCCCGAAACTTCCGTGTTCGGTGAGGACCTGCGTCAGGCGGTAGGTGAGGACGCCATGACGCCTCTCCAGTCACTCCTCAAAGAGGGGACTTGCCGACACTATTGTGCAGCACTTACATGGGCATTTTTTAGTTTTGGATTAATTTACCTTTTCATTCTTATACATGGAGTCGGTTGTGTAACTACCATTGGAAAATAAAAAAATAACATCGCCTTTCTGATATCTATGGTAGCGATGATATTTAAACACTTCTATTTACGTTTTCAATCAGTCCCTTGCTTACCAAAATAAAACATCACATTCAATGTGGGGTCTTTCCAAATGTTTGTGGACTTTGTTATTTGTGTGCAAAGGTCAGAGTTTAAATCGGGATTTTAGTTCCTAATTTTAGATGTTGTTTTAATTTTTAGGGTTCCGTAACTCAAAATAAATAAATATCTTGGGACAACTCACACACGGCTATCTGATCCCAAGCCAAGCAGAGCTTGTGTTATGGTAACCAGACAACTGATATACATACTTATATAATTTATAAAAACATACATATCTATATATATAAAAGAAAGTCGTGTTAGTTACTCCACTTATAACTCAAGAACGGCTGAACCGATTCAGCTGAAAATTGGTGAGGAGGTAGCTTAGAACCAGGAGACGGACATAGGATACTTTTCATCTCAAATTATAGTCGCAATTTTAATTTATTGCTAATTTTATTTGTCTGTTATTATTTGACAGTCACAATTATCTGTTAACTCCAAATGATTCTAACAGATGTCGATACCTTTCGACTGGGTTGAGTAAGTAATTAATAGATGGCGCTGCTATGGTAAATCTACGAACGTGTCTACAAAGCTACATTTTAACAGCATAATTACCACGTGTTGTTGAATTAATTAAATTTATTTTGTAGTGAACGAAATACCGTATAATTCAATTATTTCAACATAAATAAAAATGACGAAATAGCACGATACCAAATGGGCAGATACATTAGCAGCAATGAAGCTATTTGGCATATTCTCAGCTTTCCCATCCACGAAAGAGATCCTGCTGTCCAACATCTGGCAATACATCTTGAAAACGGTCAACGTGTATACTTCACTGAAGAAAATGTTCTCCAAAGAGCGTTCGAAGCTCCGAAAACGACTCTAACTGAATTTTTTACATTGTGTCAAAAACCTGATGTTTTTGGCCAATCCGCGAAGACATTGGTGTATGGTGATGTTCCACGTTATTTCACATGGAACAAATCCAGTAAAAAATGGGAGCCACGGAAACAAGGAAAACCACATCCTTCCATTACAGGCATATTCGTAACGTGAGTGCTTCTATTTACGTTTGTTATTGGTGAATGATCCCGGACCAACGTCTTTTGAATTTTTACGAACAGTTAATGGTCGAGTATTCAATACATACCAGGATGCATATCGTGAACTGCAATTGCTAGAAGACGATAACCATTGGGACTTAACGCTTGCTGATGCTGCGTTGACATCAACACCGAATAACATTCGTCAGTTGTTTCCAATTATTTTGACGACATGTTATCCCTCGCAAGCACAAGCTTTGTGGGAAAAATATAAAAATTGTATGACAAAATACATCTTGCACCGAGTTAGACAAACAAATCAATGCCAAAACATAAATTATACACCAGAGATGTACAATGAAGCATTGGTCTTGATCGAGGATTTATGTGTTCTTATTTCAAATTTACCACTTAATCATTATGGTATGCCATCACCTGATCGTTCAGCCACCGACTTAGTCAATACCGATTTACAACGAGAAAAGCAATATGACCATGGAAGTTTAGCAACAATTATCATGAACAGTGAACCCTTACTGACAGCAGAACAAAAAAATATTTATGATCGGATTATGCTGGCTGTTGCTGCTGAACAAGGCGGTTTTTTTTTCTTGGATGTACCCGGTGGAACCGGTAAGACTACTTTACTAGATGGTGGGCGAACAGCACATTCAACATTCAAGCTGCCATTGGACGTTCATAATAAACCAGATGCAATGTGTAACATCAAAAAGAATAGTGGAATAGCTGCAGTGTTACGGAAGAGTTCTATAATAATTTGGGATATGTGCACAATGGCACACAAATATTCAATTGAAGCATTAAACAGAACTATGCAAGATTTAAACAGCAATAATAAACTTTTCGGTGGTGCTATCTTACCTTTGTCTGGTGACTTCCGGCAGACCTTACCGGTTATATCTCGCTCTACTTTCGCGGATGAGATTAATGCATGTTTGAAACAATCATTCTTATGGCGAAGTGTTGTAGCACTTCGATTGACCATAAATATGCGAATACAATTGGAAAATGTACCATCAGCACAAATATTTTCCGAACAACTACTAGATATTGGGAACGGTGAAATAGAACTGCAACCAAATACGCAATGCATTAAACTACCAGACAATTTTGCACTGTTGTATAGGATAAAAATGAATTGATTCTGAGTATTTTCCCGGATATACAGAATAATTATTTGAATCATGAATGGCTCAGTCAACGGGCGATTTTGGCAGCCAAAAACGTTGATGTTGACGAAATTAACTTCCAGATACAACAGTTTGTCACCAGGCGATCTGAGCTAATCGATACTGTTGTTGATGAAAATGAAAGTGTAAATTTTCCGATTGAATTTTTAAATTCATTAGATATCCCTGGAATGCCACCACATAATCTTCGATAAAAGATTGGTTTGACTATTTTATTCTCCTCCGTAATTTGAATCCACCTCAATTATGGAACGGTACGCCTTTGGTCATCAAAAAGATCACCGGAAACATTCTTGAAGCAACCATTTTGGCTGGGAAGTTTAAAGGAAAAGTGGTCCTGCTGCCACGTATTCCGATGATACCATCAGATTCTACCATACCCTTCAAAAGGCTACAGTTTCCAATTCGTTTAGCTTTCGCCATGTCTATAAAAAAATCTCAAGGTCAAACAATGTCCATTTGTCGTTTAGATTTGGAAAATCCATGTTTTTCTCATGGGCAACTATATGTTGCGTATTCACGTGTTGGGAAACCGTCGAATCTATTTGTGTTAGCTAAAGACAGGTTAACCAAAAACATTGTGCACCAATTGGTGTTAAATTAAATTGAAATTTAAAGTATTTATAATTCAAAGAAATAGATATTAATGTTTAAAAGTTTATGAGTTTAAGCGTCACATGTTATTTACTGTATTATACTGTAATATACTTATTTGTTATAAAATTAAATGGAAATAATAAATCTGATATTTTTTTATTTTGTATTGATTTCTGCTTAATATCAAGTGTAAGAACATTTTAATTAATTGTGTTCAACGTACTTCCCCTTCAAATCTCAATCCAGTGAATTTGTATACCAACATCAACATTTTCGTCTTTGTTCGTAAATAATTTCATTGTACTAAAGGGTTATAAGTAGTAGTAGAAAGTCAAATAAGGAGATCACCATATTTTTTTACAAAAACCATCTGTGTGAAAAAGCATAGTGGACTCCGTGACTGCTGTTCTCTTATCATTCCTCTAGATTGTTTACTATAATGTAATATAACAAAAACTTTAGCCACAGCAACGCGTGGCCGGGTCAGCTAGTTATAGATAAATTACACCCAGACACAGAACAAACAATCATGCTCATCACACAAAGATTGTCCTGGGTGGGAATCGAACCCACGACCTCCGGCTCAGCAGTCAGGGCCACTAACCACTAGACCAACAGGCCCGTCAAAAAGAAATTGTACCCTTATTCTGTCTGTCTGTCATGATCTCTGGAACGCGTAAAGGTATTGAGTTGACATTCAAACGATAATCTAAAATCTGTAGTCCCTCGGTGAGGAAAAAAATGACTCTCAAGTCAAAAGACAATATGTCCGATTATGTCGCAAGTTTGTACGGAATTATCGGTGCGCGAGTCTGACTTGGTCTTGGAGATTATTTTTAGGCGGAAGAGTTAATGCTTGCCTAGTGTTTGACGGGCCTGTTGGTCCAGTGGTTAGTGGCCCTGACTGCTGAGCCGGAGGTCGTGGGTTCGATTCCCACCCAGGACAAACTTTGTGTGATGAGCATGATTGTTTGTTCTGTGTCTGGGTGTGATTTATTTATAACATGTATGTATTTATAAATTATATAAGCATTTATATCAGTTGTCTGGTTACCATAACACAAGCTCTGCTTAGCTTGGGATCAGATAGCCGTGTGTGAGTTGTCCCAAGATATTTATTCATTTATTTTAGTGTTGTAAATTAATGGTTTTGTATTTTTACCTGTTTTTAATTGCATTGCCGTGGATAAGTTCATCAGAACTTGCTTGATTTTCATCTTTGGTGTACGACATCGGTTGAAAGAGACTTTTTACAATTTGTTTTTATTATTTTTTTAAATTTCTAATGTTTTCTTTTTCTTATAATTTTTGAGCGGAGATGAGAATGTTGAGATGGATGTGTAGAGTGACAAGAATGGATAAAGTAAGGAATGAGTAGATTAGAGGAAGTTTGAAAGTTGCGCCTGTTACAGAATAATTTAAAGGGAGTCGTTTGTCTTGGTATGAACATGTAATGTGGAGTGACGAAGTACATGTGACCAAAAAAGTGATGGGTCTGAATTTTGATGGACAGAAAGCGAGAGGAAGGCCAAAGAAAAGATGGATGGATTGTTAAAAGGAATGATTCAAATTCCAATAAAATTATTTGTGGAACACAGGTGATACATAATTTTAAAGCTAGCGTCTCTATGTTCTACCATAACCGGCATACAAATTTTCAATTAGATTAAATACATTAATTACAAGAATGAATGAAAGTGAGTTTGTTTGTTTGTTACGTATCTTCGCCTTAATACTAAACCAATTTTGATAAATTTTCATACAGAAATAGTTGGGATCTTGGATACGGACGTAGGCTGTATTTTTATAAAAGAGTGAGAAATGAGGGAGAAAGAGGGAAGAAAAGGGAAAACTTAGAATTGCTATTACAATAAATAAGACGCAAAGGCAAAAACTACAGGTAGCAGGTACTTGCAAATCAGAAAAAGGGAACTGTATTACCCCGAATTTAACGCGAGCGAAGCCGCGGGCAAAAGCTAGTAATTTATTATTTTTCATTGAAATTTAATGCTTCTGTTTTTTATTCGAAGCCTTGAAATGCTTTTTAAATAAACACATGGGTCTATTAAGGTTCGTAATTTGGTCTTCTTCTTTTTATGAGAGGCAGTTGTAAACAGCTATAAAGAAATTTACATCAACTTTGTCTAGAAACTTCCTTTAACGAAGGTATCAAAGATTTTCCACCCCTAGGGTACGGTGCTCAAAAGTTTCTTACAAACAAAGTCGCGAGGGATACCTCGTAACTCTAATTAGGAAACTAGACCCTAAGTTTATAGTATCTAAGCCTAGTCTAGCATATTAAAACTTTAACTCACAATCCTCTGTCAGTGTACCTACGTGACGCTAAGCATTGGTTGTAAACTCAACAGTAACCTATGTTCGTACGTTCTAAGCCGCACTGGAAAATCAATTCTGAACTTAACATGTGAGGGTTGAAAATTCAATAATGCGTTTTTTTGACGCGTTACTAATGTGGCCTGTTGAAATCTATACGCTCAAATTGACGCAAAGAGTTGAAAATCCAGTGGGCGGAAAAAAGGAACAAACGAACGTGACTACGGAGGCCATCATGTGCCGGCTGTAGGAAACCTGTTAAAAGTCTTGCTAGTTCATTATTGGTACAACTTAGTTTATTCTAACTTGTTTTACAAACTTCAGAGCTATTAAACATATAGGTTTTTAAAATAGGGTGCTATGATGTCTTTCAAGATAAGAAAGAAGTAATGGAGTCAGCTACATATTGGACTTTTTTGGAGTTTACTCCTTAAGAACCGATTTTGATATATAAGGCGACCCGTATGAGAAAAATCCGAGGGGTAAAACCTACTAAAGTAACGAAAATGTGTTACGTTTTTGGTGCGCAACTTTCTAATATCATAAAATATTATTAGCCAAGCTTTATAAATGTGGCATCAGAGGGAAAGTGCTCGGACTCATACGATCTTATTTGGAAAATAGAAGACAAATTACTCAGATTACTCAAATTAACGCTAAGTCCAAAATTGAAGTAGTATACTCTTCTAGTTCTAGAATACTCGTTTGTGGTGTGCCGCAAGGGTCTGTATTGGGACCTTTGTTATTTATATGTTACATCAACGATTTCCCCCAAGTAATAAGCCATCAAATGTGTCTTTTCGCTGACGACAGCACTGTCATCTATGACACTAATGATACTAAAGATATAGAAGAACAGATAAATACTAGCCTTAGTTCCATTATTAATTGGTTGAATGATAATAATCTTGTTATAAATCTCGACAAAACTAAATTTATGAATTTTAAGTTAAGACAACATGAAAAATTAGACATTCAAATTAACTTTAAAGAAAATCAAATACTTGAGACAAATGTAACAAAATTTCTGGGACTTTTTATTGATAACGACATGTCGTGGAGAACACAAATAGGAAATATATGTGGGAAACTTAGTAAGTTTTCCTATGCGCTTTATATGCTGGGTAAAATTGTAAATAAGACCGCACTACTGGCAGCTTATCACGGCTATGTAGCGTCTACTCTGCGATATGGACTTATATTTTGGGGTAATGCGTACAGGGTTCACGATGTACTTATAGCACAGAAGAAATGTATTAGAGCAATATGCAAAATAAAATGTACAGAATCTTGCAAGCAACATTTTAGAACCTTAAAAATATTGTCAGTTCCATCCCTTTACATTTATGAATCCTGCATTTTTGTAAAAAACAATATGTCCTTCTACAAGTCTATTGAAAGTTTGCGTCGTTCTGACAAATTGCACACATTGCCTACTAAAACAGAATTTATGTATAAAAGTGTATATGCAATGGCACCCAGATTGTACAATAAGTTGCCCAAACAAATTAAGGAGTGCAAAAGCCATGAATTTAAAAATCGACTATCACTATTATTGATTGACAAAGTGTATTATTCAGTTAGCGAATTTCTCAATGACAAACTTTAAGAATGTTGACATAATTTTTTATTTATTCTTGCTTTAATTACTTACTTGTTTTGATATGACTAACGTTTTGTGCATGTATTTTTAATATTGACATCTAGCTGACATTTTATAATAATCTAATGTAATCATTGTTATTGTGGTAATTACTTTCTATAATTTAATTTAATATTTTTGTAAAAGTTTGTATGCCTAACGGCGGAACATAGATAAATTCTGACTTCCTTTTACCATCAATTTTTACTTATGTTCACAAAATAAATGAATTTGAATTTGAATTTGAATATATACTATATGTTATTGGGCTAGTTTGTTTCTATCATTGTCGATGTATTTATATTTTTTCATTAATTTGTGAATTACCCTTTCATATGATATTAATCTTTTTTCAGTTGAATAAACTCTTTTTGCGTATGGTTAGATACTCGTACTTAAGGAGTAAACTCCAGTCGTGCGTCGGAGCTGACACACCCTTTTTTGTTTTTTGTGAGTTTAGTAATTTCAACATCTCATGTCCAAGGCTCCATGCAATGGAACAAACCACCCCAGCCGCCGCGGGAGACGCTCCGAGCGTAGTGGGGGGGAGTGTCAGATTTTTACTGACCCACCCATGTTCCTTTTTTTTGCCCTTAATGTTTTGGAACCGCAGTATCTCTTTCGAACAACTCTTTGAGGCGCGCCTGGAACACGAACGCGCCGTCGACACAGCCTGTCGTCAATATGCGGGCGGGCGGTGAACTACCCATTGCTCACCAACCACAGACCCGCATCTACGGTGGCCGGGTGTCGACTCGAGAGCCTTGCCCATGACTACGTGAAACTAAAACGTAATAGGCAAAATCTGGGAGTGCTTTATGTACATCATCATCATCAGGCTATATTAGTCCACTGCTGGACATAGCCCTCCCCTAATGAGCGCCATAGCGCCCTGTCTTCAGCTCGCCGCATCCAGCATCTGCCTGCAGTCTTTCTTAGATCGTCATCCCACCTGGTCGTAGGGCGTCCTTCTCGACTTTATGTACGACCCTGCCTAATTTTTCAAGATTTACAGGCGTATCATGTTATGTAACTCTTATTATTTTATTTAGGAGTTAAAACTTTTAATGTTGTTTTGTAATTAACTTGCTTATATTTCTTCTTATCTAAATATGGGTTTCTCTAATAAAAAAAGTTTCATTTATTGGAGTTTACTCCTTTAGAATCGATTTTCATATATAAGGCGCCCTATATGAGAAAAATCCGAGGGGTAAAACCTACTAAAGTAACGAAAATGTGTCACGTTTTTGGTGCGCACCTTTAGTGCGCAACTTTCTAATTTGGCTGTGAGTGTAAGACGTACATATGGTATGCTGTAAAGGCGACTATACTACATACTATAATAATATGTTATTGGGCTTGTTTGTTTCTATCAGTGTCGATGTATTTATATTGCTATTTTTTTCATTAATTTGTTAATTTACCCTTTCATATGATATTAATCAATTCAATATTAAGCAATTTCAGTTGAATAAACTCTTTTTGCGTATGGTTAGATACTCGTACTTAAGGAGTAAACTCCAGTCGTGCGTCGGAGCTGACACACACACTTTTTTTTTATTTCTATTAACTAGATAAATTCAAGATAAGATTACACAAGTCAATTGGAAATAACCTGCAATAAAAACAGAAAACAACATTACAAAGTTTTTACTCAAAAATAATGACCTATTACTAGCACAATTAATTAATTATTTGACGGCACGGTTGGCTCAGTGCCTGCTGCGCAGCGTGTCGTTGGTTCGATCCCCGCACGAACAAACATTTGCATGGCCTACAGATAGTTGTTCCGGGTCAGGCTGTTTGTGTATGTGAGTTTAAATGTTTGTGAACGCACCCACGATACAGGAGAAATACCTGGAGTGGGACAACGTTTAAAAAAATGGTGTAGGTAATCTTGAATGCTGAATATTCTGATAGATCACAGAGCAAATTAGCATAGAGTATGTTTGTGTTCTATTATGGTTGACACCAATCGATAACTCGACTCTACAACTGTCGGGAACACGGGAGATTCACGGGAAATTGACGGGCCTGTTGGTCTAGTGGTTAGTGGCCCTGACTGCTGAGCCGGAAACCTTGGGTTCGATCCCCACCCAGGACAAACTTTGTGTGATGAGCATGATTGTTCTGTGTCTGGGTGTGATTTATCTATAATATGTATGTATTTATAAATTATATAAGTATGTATATCAGTTGTCTGGTTGCCATAACACAAGCTCTGCTTAGCTTGGGATCAGATAGCCGTGTGTGAGTTGTCCCAAGATATATATAATATTTTTTTATTTTATTTATTCAGACTTAAGGAAATGACGTCTCGAGTAAATGAGAATGTCGTTTTCTATATTTATATACTTTTCACATTTATCACTCGACCCGCAATCAGAGAGCATTCTTGTCACTAAAGAATTAACAAGAAGCTCTCTTGTGCAAAAGCTTTTCCCCAGATACACTACAATCATAACTTATTCTGCAGCCAAACAGCTTTGCCGTGTTCTCACTAACCCAAGTAAATTGGTTAAAGTACTAGAAACACAGACTTCTTGAGTTGGTCACTGCGCGAATTGCAATGCAACGACACGTAGAACATTTCTTTCCTAAGACGTGACCTACGAATTGAAAAGGCAGACGTTACCAACCATCTGTTAGCTTTATTTCTTAGTGAATAGTGTAATGCCAACGTTTTTGTGTCTGTTTGTCTGTGTCGGTTACTAAACTGAGCAATTGATTTTGATGATTCTGATGTCATGTTGAGAATTTGTTCAATATTTTATTGAACAAATTGATATGTCACCTTGGCAGATTTGGGTTGTTACTACTAGTACTGGTTTAAATAGAATAAGCAGACAAGCTAAGTAAGAAAGGACTTTGTATTCTTGCCAGTAGAAGTCTAATAGATTCTTGGGAAAAATAGTATGTAGCGCTTAGGTGGTGTGTGTAAAATAATACTCCAGATGTACTTAGGTGTAGCGAGTTGTTATGTGGTAGCGAATAGACTGAGGGTTACAGGAATATGTACAAGGCTTAATACTAAAATATAATGGTGGGAGTAACAGGTCTCCCATTACATATTCACGGCCAATAGGAACGAGCTGACATTAATAAACAAATGTAGTTCCTAAATAGTATGTGTGGTGGCGCGTCGTTCGCATTGTAGATATCGGTCGAGCAGCGGACGGATGATGTGTTGATGCATTGCAGCTACAGTTGTAGCGCTTAGGTGGCGTCGGGGTCACCACTGTAGCGCTTAGGTGGTGTGTGTAAAATAATACTCCAGATGTACTTAGGTGTAGCGAGTTGTTATGTGGTAGCGAATAGACTGAGGGTTACAGGAATATGTACAAGGCTTAATACTAAAATATAATGGTGGGAGTAACAGGTCTCCCATTACATATTCACGGCCAATAGGAACGAGCTGACATTAATAAACAAATGTAGTTCCTAAATAGTATGTGTGGTGGCGCGTCGTTCGCATTGTAGATATCGGTCGAGCAGCGGACGGATGATGTGTTGATGCATTGCAGCTACAAGTATAAGACCCAAACCTAACCCGATCCTAAGCCGAACGTAACCCGATCCTAAACCGAACCTAACCCGAACGTAACCCGAACCTAACCCGATCCTAATCCGAACGTAACCGGAACCTAACCCGAACCTAACTCGAACCTAACCCGAACATAAACCGAACGTAACCCGAACCTAACCCGATCCTAACCCGAACGTAACCCGATCCTAAGCCGAACCTAACCCGAAGCTAAGACGAACCTAACCCGACACTAACCCAAACCTCTCTCTCTCATATCTTTCAATAACCAAAATAAAGGATTAAGGCCAGTCTAAGGGAACCATTGCAAACCCGATGTAAACGTTCTAGCGAGCATAGTAGTCCGTTTTATTTTCTTAACGTGCCTGATACTTTCATAGCACGGTCATGCTATGGTATGGTGTAGTGGGCAGAGTTCTTTATTCATGTTTCCATTAAATTATTTTAATATTTTCCAAGTTTCCAAGTAAATTAGTGAAAAAAATAAATGAAAGCTAAGTAAACATAATTACTTAGTCTTTATTAAAAATTAAAAAGATTCTGATTTAATTACAAAAAGGTCGTATTTTTATTAAAAAGATATCTTAAAGATTTAGACGAAGGTTCTGTAAATAAGACACAAATATTGTTTACTATTCGTGACCCGCGGGTTCGTTTCTCGCACAGAATAAATATTTGTATAGCCTATAAGTAGTTGTTCTGACTCCGAGTAGATTACACAAAGTGATCTCCTTGTCTGAAGGCAATTATATGTTAATAACATAAACAACTTATAGTTTCCCTCAATCATTATCATCTGCCTAGCCTTTTCCCAACTATATTGGGGTCGGCTTCCAGTCTAACCGGATGCAGCTCAATTTCAATATTTTACATGGAGCGACTGCCTATCTGACCTCCATAATCCAGTTAGTACTGGGTAATGCGATACCCCTTGACTTAACAAGGGGTACCAACCAGTCTTAACTGGTTCTCAGACTTTCGGAACACTGACTACCTGTAACGACTGTCAAAGATCTACAAATGACAGCCGGGACCAACGGCTTAACGTGCTTTCCTAGGCACGGAGGAAACTCGGTATGTAACGGGTGGTCACCCATCCACAGACCAATTAGCAATGAGCTATTATTTAACCACGAGCTCCTCTATAATATAGTGTCCTTTCTAGTTTCCCTCATTATATAAGTATAATATCCGATTCTACACCTATTTTTACCCTCCCAGCATGCTGTTAAAACTAGCCAGTACCCTTTATGTACAAACTACATCCAATCCCAGTCCAACCCTGAAAACATCTGCAATTTTCAACTCTATTAACTCCAAACAGAATGTTCATATTGGCAACAAATTTTTCGGGCCAAAAATATATTTTCGAACAAGTGTACCTAGTGGGAAAGTTTCTCAATTACGTTTTGTCTGTGGCTCAAAATTTTTCATATACAGTTCTACTTTTTGGTCGAAGTGATTCCGAAATTCGGGTATCGTATTTGAGCGTCCCGGTTGGTCTGCGGTTAAGCCACCTGCTACCTAATTGGAGTTCGGAAGAGCAAATCTATTGACCTGCCTTTCCTAGGCTAAATTTCGGTCTTAAAATTTAAAACTTTGCCTATTATATTCAATGATGACGTTTTTGTTTATGTTGGTTTTTTGGGTGGCGTTTTGCTTTCATCATTGGTCCAAATTTTTCTTGTTGTTGTCAATTTTAGTATTTCGTTTTATATCTTTAGTGCCTTTGGTGGCAATGCATTATTATTTACGAACAAATATTTGGTTTCAATTTTCTTGCTTATTATAAATAACGTATTGCCAAGCATTTTGATTGGGAATTACACTTTCAATTTCAACACCACCTATCTATGTGAAAGGTTTTCTTTAAAATTGTAATTTGTATGGTGTACAGACGCCAGCAGGTCAAGCTACCCGAAACTGTCATTTTTCCCAATAAACCTTGAACCTAATGCTTTAGAAATAAAGTTGAAAATCTATTTAAGAAATCTGACAGATTGTAGTAGCTTGATGTGCAGGCGCCTGTACATAATAAATAATCCCCTATTATATTATATTTAAATTTTATAACACATTTTACTGCGTAAAATTTCAAACAATATTTAAAAAAAACCGGCCAAGTGCGAGTCAGACTCTTATACCGAGGGTTCCGTACAAACTTGCGACATAAACGGCCATATTTTTTGACAATTTATTTTTGCCCAAGTTTTTTCCTGATCTACACACCACAGACTTGAGTATAATGTGTTGAGTACTTGTGTAATGAATGTCAACTCTGGTATTTTAAATAAGGTTGAAGGGCCGACTGATTGGGTCAATAGTATGACAGTACAGTACGGCCAACGAGAAGCGATACCAAATGTAAACAAAACCCATGCTAAAACCCCATCTAAACTGGCCGCCTGAATGTTGGCGAACCCGTCTTAACGTTGTCATGTTTTTGCCGGGAGAACGAGACATTACGACAAAGGCACAAGATGGAAAGAGCTAAATATTAGATTGTCAACGCCACAGTTGTTCTTTAGGTTAATGACCTTTCGTATCGCTTCTCGTTGGCCGTACTGCAGTTAAATAAAGCAGTCTTAGGATAGTACTCGTGTTTGATTGACGCACCAACGCCCTACCTTAACAGATACCTTCAAACTTTCCCAATATAAAGGGTCTTGACAGACAGAGGGACATCAATCCCACCCGTCCCTTGCAAGAGCCAGCCCGCGTTGCTGAGCCAGTAAGTTAAAATAGTCCTTAAACAATATCACTCAAATCCAGCCTGTCCCTTGCTGTCCCTCAGCGACGAACTAAGCCGAGGCTCGTACCCCACAGGGGATGCCCTTAGCGTGTAGTCGCTTAGTTTGTAAGTTTATACCCTGGCTGGAGGTCTTAATTTTTAAGGCACCCACAGGATTCGCCCGGTTAAGCAGACGACAACTTCCTTGGTTGAAGTGCGAGATGCCATTCATAAAAAAAAAACAGAGGGACATCAAAGTTCAGAGGCAGTTTCAGGTACGCCGCGTCCAAATGTTGGAACAACATTCCCCCGCCGATAAGGAATTTAAAAACACTCGGTACCTTTAGGAATAGATTGCGGCAGTATCTGATCGACGCTCAGAAGAAACTGGGCCTGACCGTCACCAACACTTCCATAATATAGAGGGTTTTCTTGTCCTAACGGCTCACTTTGTCCTATTAACAACAGACACTAACTATGAAAAATGAAACGCATACACGAAACACATTACAATACACGTTACACAATACACGAAACACATTACAACTATACTCACCGTACATTATGATTAAAACTGCAACATAATGATACCTACATGAACAAGTAAACTCGTACAAACACTAAGTCTAGACACACTCCATACACACTCCACACACTCCATAGAACTTAAATAACAGTTATTCTTTACTTATATTACCTATACTGTGATAATGAAGTTTATTATTTTTAGTATTTAAATTCAAAATCTGTCTTACCGACAATCCACCTGCATAATATTCGCCGCACATTATCTCGACATCCGTGTGTCACTAGCAGGATTCAGCAGAATACCAGCGTCAGGTGATCCACCTGGCATTATGCTGAGCTGGACTCCTTTTTGGTGCAATTTTGAGACACACACCGCCCATTAGTGGGCGACCTTAATAAATATATGTGTTGTGTCTAAATGCCTATGGGTCGATTTTACTCAATCTACCTTACTTTTTTTTTTAATGTGTACCAATTGTTTTACTGTGTGATGTTTTTTTTTTTTTAATTCTTGTATTGTGTCTTTTGTTGCATCAAATAAATGATTTATCTATCTATCTATCTATCTATCTATCTAAAGTGATTTCACTCGAGGTTCGAGCTGAATGGGGCTGATCCATGCGTCATGTTCGTGAACGGGCGCTGTCAGTTGGGACTGGTCATATTTTAGCTACCACGGTATTTTTTTTAATTTATTTAGATTTTAAATTGTATTTTGCTTTTTATTTACTCTGGACGCTCTTAGTGTGCGCGTCTTTCTACATCGTTCTCACATATTTGTATAATCTCAACATGAATGATGTAAATACGATTTTGTAAAAATATTATAGTTTAAAAGAGTGTCCATGGAGTTTCTTGCCCATTCTTCTCCATAGAGATCAACGCTTTGGAATGGGCAACTACAGT
This sequence comes from Ochropleura leucogaster, assembly GCA_958449745.1. Classification (NCBI taxonomy): domain Eukaryota; kingdom Metazoa; phylum Arthropoda; class Insecta; order Lepidoptera; family Noctuidae; genus Ochropleura; species Ochropleura leucogaster. Next base: position 4,924,325 of record OY288201.1, read on the forward strand.
ACTTTCACAAGTTATTATGCCTTGTGACCGGGACTGTAGATTCATTTTGTTTCTTGACATTCAAAAGTGCTTTTGATTTGATTTGTCCTACCGTAAAAATGAATTGCAAACATCCTACAACAAAAAAGATGAACGTTTAAAAATACGATTACAACATTAAACAAGTTTGGAAAATGCCATTTCTAAACGCTCATCCTTTTTAAGTCTATATAAAAGGAACAAACAATAAGACAGTAATTTAACGTAAGCACCTTACTAAAAACACAAAAACAAAAGATAATCGTAAAACGTATTCTGTATTCTAAGCATTTTCATTTGAAGGAACCCTAATAACTTCACGAACGTTATTATCTCCAAATTGTATTTTATTGAATACTAAAACTTTGTATTGTTTTTTGGGATAACATCAAACTGCCTATTAGACCTTAACGCAATCAAATATGAATTTAGCAACACGCAATGAGTATAGGTAGTATAATTGTATACTAAATTTTGACAACCTTGAAATTACTAAGGCGCGTCGCCCACACGACACACCCCCGAATACTGAAACGTCACTCAAAATTTAAGTCCCACTTAAGTTTAACAGAGACTCAGAAGTGACGTTTGACCATACAAAATCTAAAGTTTAAGGGCTGCTCAAATGTTAAGCAGCCCTCACATTTTGAGTGACGTTTCAGTATTCGGGGGCAAGAGTCCAGGCTCAGTCGGGGCGCGGGCGCGTTAGGCGCGTCGCCCACACGACATTTGTAAAGAAAATCTTGTTGCGGCGTGCCTGCGCTTCATCTGCACCTCGACTGTTGATCTTGTGGGCGACGCGCCGAATGCGCCCGCGCCTCGACTGCGCCTCGACTGTTGGTCGTGTGGGCGACGCGCCTAAGTAACCACTAGGTTTGTCCACGGCTCCGCTTGCTTCGTTACGTTGGAAAGTAATCCCATCGAAAAGTTTGAAATATAACTCAGAAAATATATAGTGAAAGAGTTTTCTGAATCGGATCAGCAGTTTCGTAGATAACTCCCTTCACCCAAACAAACAAACTGTAACTCTTCAAAATGTTGTTATAGACATAAATTGTTTTATTACTAACGATTGTTAGGACAAACGAGGTTAATTCCTGCAATTTCATGGCAATAGAAGAAATAGCTAGAAGCAATTTTACTAAAACAAACATTGAACAGGCGGTGGTCCTATCAAGGAATAGTTTATTCTGTGCTGTAGGAGTGTGTAAGTTGTTAGTGACTTCGCTTAAGGCCAGGCTTTTGCGGGAACTGAGCGGATTTAAGACAATATTCGTGTATGGACGAGAACCTCTTTTTTTGGGTTGGGAAATAATCAAATAACTTCCTCCGGTCTGGGCGGAGCGGGGGGGAAATGTCAGACTTGTACTGACTAAAGCCCATTTTCCTTCCTTTACGTTCCGGGGCTACGGTATCTCTTTCGAACAACCCGCAACTTCGGCAAGCGGAGGCCCAGGCAGGCCCCTCTGCTTTGCTGACATCTCTTTGAGGCGCGCGTGAAACACAAACGTGCCGTCGACACAGCCTGTCGTCAATAGACGGACGGTGACACGAGGACCTCTTGGCTTAACAATAACAGCCGCCCGGGGTCGATCTACAGTTTAAGTTATGCTTGCCTAGGTTGGTCTGTAGATGTTTAATTTCGACTTGATGGCGTTGAACGTCCAAAATCTTTCTGAGTAGCATATTTTTCGGCCCATACAAGCTGCTATAGCCTTGTAACGCCCTACCTAAATTTGGTTTATTCCGAACCTGACCCGAAAACCTGACCCGGTCGCAGGTTAGGTTAGGAACTTGAAAAAAAAAACATTTATTCCGAACGTAACCCTCTTCCTAACCTGACCCGTTGTATCATTCCTAACGTAACCCGAATTTCGAGAAAGATACTTTTCGCTCTTATTCTTTCTGGAAATTAAAAGTAGCTATCCTTATCAGATTTAGGTGGGGGAAGTCATTGGATGATTCGCCTAAAGTTTCATGCAAGAAATATTTTGAAATTATTTGTCCTTTTTTAGGTCACTGGGCCAAATACGTTAAAATTAAATACGTTTAAATATCATGTCACAATTTTAGGTCGCTGGGCCGAATTTACATTTTTTATTTGTTTTTAAATTAGGTCGTTGGGCCTTTTTTATTGGGGTGAGAAATCATCAAATAAATTCCCCAGCTCTGGGGGGAACGGGGGGGGGGGCGTGTCAGACTTTTACTGACTAAAACCCACCCATGTTGCTTCTATTGCGTTGTCGTTGGGCCTTACGAGGATAGGGACGCATGCTTCAGTTTGCGCTTCAAAACAACGAACTTTTACTTACAGATGCGTGTTTTCACTACAAGTTTATAAGCCCGTCAAAGCCCGTTACTTGTTCAAAGAACGAGCTTATCCGCGACTAAACTAGTCTAATCTGAAGTCTGAACAAGAAATGCCTCATTTCATTGAACAACGGGTCTCGCGTCCAAGCCTTATTCAATTACTGGAAGAGTTTAACTTTCCACATCCGAGCTCTCTTCTATTCTTTATATTATCTTACTGAGAAAGTTTTTATAACTTAAACAAAACTTTGGTTCTAGATTCTGTTATTAGTCGCTGATAGTGCTTGAAAAGTTTTGCTCAGGATTATGAAAATTAGTTTTCTACAAGCTAGACTCTTATTGGAGAGATGATTGCTCCCAAACAGCTTAAGACAAGATAAAATGAAAATGACTTACTTACTTTTGGAGTTTATTGGAGTTTACTCCTTAAGAATCGATTTTCATATATAAGGCGCCCGGTATAAGAAAAATCCGAAGGGTAAAACCTACTAAAGTAACGAAAATGTGTCACGTTTTTGGTGCGCAACTTTCTAATTTGGCTGTAAGTGTTTTAAGACGTACATATGGTATGCTGTATAGGCGACTATACCTATATACTATATGTTATTGGGCTTGTTTGTTTCTATCAGTGTCGATGTATTTACATTGCTATTTTTTTTAATTAATTTGTGAATTTACCCTTTCATATGATATTAATCTTTTTTTCAGTTGAATAAACTCTTTTTGCGTATGGTTAGATACTCGTACTTAAGGAGTAAACTCCAGTCGTGCGTCGGAGCTGACACACACACTTTTTTTTTTTTTTTTTATTATCCTCTCATAAAAACAATATGTAACACTGAACTTTTTTGTAAACTTTGTTGTATCAGTACCAATTACAGAGAGATATTCAACTGTTAATTTATTTAATTATATCGGTTCATTATTAAACTCCTGGGTATTACGATTAATTCCACAAACACAGAAAACGTATAGTGTTTATTATCTCGTTTGTGAGAACAATTGCGCTTTTATTAACAAGTAATAACGTTAAGGGACGTTCAAATTGGGTTGGAAAATAACATTTTATTTCGCAATTTAAAATGTTAAAACGATATCTTCTTGTTTTTGTTGATTGTTGCGTATTCGTGCGGAAAGTAAAATGCGGTTTTATATTTTCAATGGGCGCGTTTTTATGAAATTACTACCTTTTGCCTGCGGCCTCGGTCGCATTAAATTCGGGGTAACACCTGATTTGCAGGTACCATAGGCCTACTATGACATCTTAAAGCAGAACTTATTCCACTGAGTGAAAGAGATGGTGCTAGACACCCTTTATAGCTCTGTCTCTTTCCCTCAGCGGAATAAGTTTTGCTTTAACACGTCATGGTAGGGTAGCTGCTACCTGTAGTTTTTTACCTTGCAAGGCGTTAGGTAAAAAACTACAGGTATTTATTGTAATAGCAATGCTAAGTTTTCCCCTTTCTTCCCTCTTTCTCTCTCATTTCTCACTTTAAAAAAATAGCCTATGTCCGTTTCCAGGGTACCTACCAACTATTTCTGTACCAAAAAAAACATCAAAATCGGCTTAGCCATTCAGGCGTGTAGACGTAACAAACAAACAAACTCACTTTCGCTTTTATAAGATTAGTAGGGTAAGGATCAATGATTGGAAACGAGAATTTATCAGGGTGAAAAAGAAGGATTCTTTTGCAAGCATTCTACTCATCAAGCTAAGACACTAAAAAAAATGTATGCTGGGTTTTTTTTCAATCACGGTGTGTGATAGCGCTCTATGGCTCAATGTCATCTCAACATCGACAGTTTTCTCAACTTTATTGGGATCCTCTTCTAGTCTCACCAGATGCAGCTAAATACCAGTAAGCAACATCGAGCGATGCCTATCTGACCTCCACAACCCAGTTAATACATCCAGTATGTAATGCAAATCTGTAGGCCTTCTATGACATCTTAAAGCAGAACTTATTCAACTGAGTGAAAGAGATGGTGCTAGACACCCTGTTTAGCTCTGTCCCTTTCCGTCAGCGGAATAAGTTCTGCTTTAACACGTCATGGTAGGGTAGCAGATCAAAAGTTATTTATTCAAATTAGGATGATAATTAGCCCTTCTTGAACGTTACATTACAATAGACATAGTGTACCCTTTGGTCAGTTTTTCGGGTCACTGACAAATGTCAAAGATCATGTGTCAAAAACCTTCGAATAACAGCTAGGACTAAAACGCTTATTACACCACCCGATATGAAGGGCCCTGCATCCAGGGTGGGCGTGTACCCTAGTTAGTGCGGCGCTTATTACACTTCTCTGCGAATTGGGCCCTAACTCAGTTTATACGCGAATATCAAGAGAGATAAACGTATTGTCGCTGTCGCCATTTTACATTATGCCGTCGTCAGTATCCAAACTTCAAAAAATTGCTGTAGCAGTGACAACCGTGCTCGCAACAACAAATATTAAAAAAACCGGCCAAGTGCGAGTCGGACTCGCGCACCGAGGGTTCCGTACAAACCTGCAAGGTTTACAAAGTTCGTTCATTACGACAATCGAGTCATAACTATGGTATTTTTATTGCAAAATGAAATTCATACCATTACAATGGGGAAAGATGGAGGAGCATAAATTTAAGACAAAGATCTCTTTATCGTTTAAGTAATCCTTTATTTTATATTAACACATATCATTTATCTATAATATAACTGAAACACTTATACTAGCCTTGCAGCAGACTTGCGAAAGTTCTTTTATTAAAGTTATTTATTTACTAAGTTTTTTAGTCACTATTTAGAAATCTGGTTCAAAAATATTAGTTAAGTATTGACTTAGAATTTTTTTTTTCACGGGTTAAAGGCAATTAGATCTAAGTATTTGATATGAATTTCAACTTGATAGCTGTACGCGTTCATGAGGAAAAAGTAATAAGTTTATATTTATTAAATAAAAAATAAATATATATTTTGTAATGTAACTAAAAATTTAAGGTTTTCGGAATTTTTCCTTTATGTCTGCTATAAAACGTTGCTTCATGCCAAATTTCAAGATTCTAGGTCGACTGGAAGTACCCTTTAGGTTTTGATTCCCTTGCGAGTACTTGCGAGTTTCAAAATATGCAGCTTAAATTGCTGTTTCTTTTGATTGCGTTGACATAGAAGTTTGATTTTGTTACAGCTTAAAGGTATTATAGACCTGAGTATTTGGTATGAATTTCAATTTAATACCTCTACGCGTTTATGAGGAAATGGGTAGTAAGTTTAAAATTATTAAAAAAAATATATATTATGTGATGTAACTAAAAATGTATGGTTTTCGTAATTTTTCCTTTATCCATGCTATAAGACGTTGCTTCGTACCAAATTTCAAGATTCTGAGTTCACGGGAAGCACCCTGTAGGTTTTGATTCCCTTGCAAGTGTCGAAAATTTGCGGCATAAACGGCTGTATCTTTTGATTGCGTTGGCTTAGATGTTTGATTTTTCACAGCTTCAAGGGACAGTAGACCTGAGTAATTGATATAAATTTCAGCTTCATACCTCCACGCGTTCCTGAGAAAAAGGGTCTTGACAGACGGACGGACAGACGGACAACAAAGTGATCCTATAAGGGTTCCGTTTTTTCCTTTTGAGGTACGGAACCCTAAAAAAGAAAGAAGAGAAAGATCTGGGTGAAAGAGTATTTGCGGTTACGTGAAAAACTTTCAAATATGCAAATACTAAGCGTGCTTGAACCGAGAGATTTAAGGAATTATCTCAGAGTAGGTGCAGAACAATTTGAACAATTGTTGAGTTTGGTGACACCTTACATACAAAAGCAAGATACGGTTCTAAGACAAAGCGTGAGTGCTAAACAGAGATTAGTCGTTACATTAAGATTTTTAGCTACGGGAAACTCTTACCAAGACTTAAAATATAGCACTTTAATATCGCAACCGCTTCTGACTCAAATTATTCCAGAAACATGCAGAGCAGTTTACAAATGTTTGAGACATTATATCAAGGTAAATAAAACAATTATTTAAGTATGTAATTATATATATTTTTTTTTTAATTTCTTCGTTTTACAGTTATAAACTCTTTCATTAGTTCGCCAGGACCTTCTTTTACAGGCAACGATTCTGAGTTTTCATCTGCGTTATTTACATTGGGAAGGTATTCTAAAATTTGTGTATTGTTATCAACAGTAACTACATTGTCAAATGTTGGTTGATGAGGCAATGGTGAGTTCGACAGTTGAGTTTGTTTCTGTGGTGATTGTAATGGTTGGTGGACTGTTTGTGTGTGATGATTTGATGATAATTGATAAGGCGATGGTGAGTTCGGCAGTTGAGTTTGGTGCTGTGGTGATGGTATTGGTTGGCGGACCGACTTTCTGTGGAAACGAGGCCATGGAGTAAAGTGTGAAATTGAATGATGAGGTGATTGAGTTTGGCTTGTCGGTGATGGCGATGAATAATTTTATGTCGGTGAAGGTGAGTAAAACTGTTTCTGACGCTGGTAAAAGCCACTATTGTTAGGTATAGATTCATGAAATGGATTGAGAACGACGCACGAGGATTCGGTTAGTTGATCAAGTTTGGCGTGAAACAAAACATCGGATATAATTTTTTGTGCTATTATCTTTTGACGTTTGTTTAAATCTTTTACATGAAAGCCAATTGATCGTCCATATACCTCCCATTCTTCGTCTTTTTGAGCCATTATTCTTTCTGCCGATAAAAGAATATTTTCTTGTTTTTGCAATAAAGTATCCTTTTTCTTTTTCTTCCGTAACCCGCTGCTAGAGTTTGTAACACTTGCTGTTTCATCTTTTGATGATGACTTCTGTAATAATAATAGGAAAGTTTTTAAGTACAGATGGATGAATGGATAGATGTTTGTTACTCTTTCACGCAAAAACTACTAGACCGATTTGTATGGATTTAGAACTTAGGTAGTTTATCACCAGGAATACCACATAGGATACTTTCTATACCGAATTTTTGAAATGTTTTTAAGGGAGCGCTATAATAACCGAAATCCAAGCGGGCGAAGCCGCTGGCGTAAGTCTAGTACATTGTTTTAAAAATAAAATTTTCTTTCAGATGCCTACGACAGAAACAGAGTGGAGGGAAGTAGCTGAGCAATTTGAACAAAGGTGGAATTTCCCTCACTGTGTTGGATCATGCGATGGGAAACATGTTGCAATTGAAAAACCTCATGAAAGTGGCTCCTTGTTTTATAACTACAAAGGATTTTACAGTATTGTTCTATTTGCTGTGGTGAATGCAAACTACGAATTCATGTACGTAAACACAGGCACTAATGGATCCGTCGCAGATGCATCAATTTTAAGTTGTACTCCGCTTGTTGACCGCTGTCCAAGCTCGATGGAGCCACCTACAAAGAGTTCTTGAAGAATTACCAATTTTGCTGTCAGACGTTAACTTAACACTGAGACGAGACATGGTTTACAACTAAAAGACAATTTCCTCCGTAGATGTAGATTGTGCATTTCTGTGGTAAGGCGGCACTTTGAAAACCTTTTATAACGTGTTTTAATAAAATTTGTAAACTATCTACCGTATTTTTTTATCATAAAAGTGGCAAAAATAAAGAAATCCCAAATTATAACAATAACTGTAAAAATACCTTTATTGCTATCAACGCTAATTACAGGAAATAATCCCCGATCAAGCTCTATATTTTTTTACCGATTTTGTTTGTTGAAGGTCCATAGAAGTTTTTAAGATCATTTAGAAACCTCTGGCACCCCTCACTTATTTTTTTTTTAAACTCTGAACATTTTTGATTATCGAACTCTAATGGTAATTTTGAACTTTGGACTAATTTTGTGGTAAGTTCTACAATGCCTAGGCAAACGGATTTTTTTTTGCATGGTAGCTATTGCTATCGCTAATAGATTCCACAAAAAATAATATCTAAAAATGATAGGAATAAAGACATAAAAAATAAAAACCAATGCTAGGTGAATATTTTGAAAAAAGTACTTAAAAAAATTCTAGCTCCTAAACTACAAATAATCGCGGAACATACATGGGGGTAATTCGGGTACCCCTTAGCTTAAGGCATCTAATTTTTTTCTTTGGACGCCTATCAACTGGCCACCCTGTATATACGTCCGAATAATGTTGACTGTGAGAACATAACAAGTGCGACATTTCATCAAGGAGATTGGAGATCTACTACCGATGGCTTGACTCCATTACAACACAGACACAATAGTCAAAGGAATGTTGAAGCTGTGGCTGTACGAGACAAATTCAAGAATTATTTCACTACTGAAGGAAGAGTCGGATTTCAAGATAGAATGATAAACGTAGTCCCAGTATGATATTGTAAAATACTTAATTATAGATAGTTACGTTTGAAAATAAAAATAAAATGTCTACATATTTATTTTACTCACCTCATTTTCTAAAGAGTCAGTTACAGTACGACAAGATTCCGTTCTTGAACCCAGAAAATTTAAAGCGTCGAAATACCATAAAGTTGGTACGTATACCTCATCTGCTCCTGCGCCTGTATGCTTAGAAGCCTGAACCTGAAATCGATTGTATAAGAGATGAGATTGATATATAAAAATACCTATTTCAACTGAACACCTGCAGCCCATACTGCTGCATACGGCTGCAGGTCTATTTGACCTAGCAGACCCTGGTGTCAGAGTTTTCAGAAATCGCCTAAAAGCTCCCGACGTGATTTATGTAACTCATATTTATACTCACCTTTTTTAATTCTTTTGCATAACTCGTACGCATATTTTCAATCTTCTTTTTTATTGTTTTTACGGTAGCGTTTTCGTCAAAATTCTTATAAATTCCCAATAAAACTTTAAAGGCTTCAGCTCGCATGTCTTTATTCATGTAATCTTTATGTTCTTTTTGCCATAAATACGGCATGTCTTTGTACATGTCTAATATGCACGATAAAACTTCCTTTTCTTTGTTGCACGCCATGGTAGGATTTAGAAAATTACGCGCCAATTGACGGAACGAACAGCCGCTTCGCGCTTTTTTTTTGTTTTTTTTTTTATTTTTTTTGGATGATATCTCGCAGTTCGAAAATAGAAAGAAGTAAGTAAAAAGAAAACATTAAAAATACTATTTGTAACGTAATGCGCAACTCGTTAAAAACGGAGAACCAAATATATTTATTTTTTGTTGACGCTTGGGTAACTAGCGTGGAACAGATTACACTTTTCCCGGTTTCTTTCAAAAAATTTAAGACAGTGCATATGAATGAAACTTTCAAGATTATAATACAATTTATTTCAAAAGCTTTCAACCTGCACTATTTAAAAAGATTTCGGTTGACTTCGTAAATCATCCAAATAATATTCCGATATGAATACTCTAAGCTACAGGACCGTGCTACGCACTAGTCGCGCGGCAACTGAGCTACCTAACCGCCCTAAACGTTATTACATTACCCAATCTGCAGGGCGCTTAGGGAGCTAGGCAGATCGGGATGACCCGATCGCCCTTAATCGGGACACTTACTCCCTAAGTCTTATTACACCACCCTTAGTTAGGGTTAGGGTCCCTCGAAATTGGGTGGTCTAATAAGGCCTTAACGGCTTAACGTACTTTTCGAGGCACAGAGGAAACTCGGTAACTCGATAAGTCACCCATCAAAATCTTTATCATGATCTGTTTTTTTTAAACTCTTCATAATATATATTTTTTAATTTGACATAAGCCTACATGGCCACTTATACAACGTGGTTCGGGTTGGTCGTTTGCTATGGAAAAGGACAGGCGAGAAACTCCATGAAAATATTTGATACACGATGCTTTTGTGTTACACCGTTTAAGCGTTAGTACTTCTAGGAGGACAGCGTAGGTCCGACAAAATTCGTTATTACTTCATGAAAACGCAAAATTAAATTAAACGTTATGTTAAATTCGAGATGACACGGTTGTCGCAGTGGCTGAGCGATCGACTGCTGCGTTGCGTGTCGCGCGTTCGATAACCGCACGAAACAAATGTTGGTGTGACCAACAGGTACTTGTTTCGTGTCTGTCTGTTTGTGTATGTGAGTTTAAATGTTTGTAAACGCACCTTTTTTTAAAAATTTTTTTTTTATTAAATTTCTACACTGAACTTATGAAATCTTATACCAGTTAAACTCTAAACAGTGTACAAATGGGAGCAGACAAAATAAAGCCATTTCAATGTATTATGATTGATAAAACCTTATAGATTTTCCATATTGTTAGACAAACACTTACTGTGTTTGTCGTTTCAACGTAGAAACGTTGTTATTAAACAAAAAAAAATCTTCTATTTAATTTAACTCTGGATATTATTCTTTTGAAAGGCCAGCTGCTACAACCGTCCCCTAAAACTGTCAAAACCGATTCAGGTTATAAAAATAAGTCCTATTCTTTGGCCGCAGCAAGCGATTCAATTTGAAGTGTCAGTCATTCGTGTGACCGGTTGGATCTGCATCGTTTGATTCGACTTTTACTAAATTGCTTAGGGGCAAAAAATATAAGGCACCTCTGCCGTCATATCAATGTAGCTATCTTGTTTTGGAGGTGGCTGTGTTGGTTTAAAATACAAAATACTATCTTTGAACTTTTATAAAAGACACAGCCTTAAAATGAAATGTCTTGGTTAGTTTCTTTTGCATGGTCCCTTGGTATAAGAACATTTGTTTGAATAAGATCATTTATTTGAAAAAGATCATTTGTTTGAATAAGATCACTTATTTGAAAAAGACCATTTTTTTTTAAAAAGATCATTGTAATTGGTTTATATCGTACTAGCTTTTTCCCGCGGCTTTGCTCGCGTCAAACTCGTTATAATACAGTACCTGCAGTTTTGGCCCTTGCACCTTATTGATTTGTAATAAATGTTTGCAACGCTAAGTTTTCCCTTTTCTTCCCTCTCCTTTTTCCTCAAATCCCACTTTAAAAAAAATTGCCTATGTCCGGCTCCTGTTTCCTAACTATCTCTGTACCAAAATTCATCAAAACAGCCATTAAAGCGTGAAGAAGTAACAAACAAGCTCACTTTCGCTTTTATAATATTAGGTAGTAAGGATTACGAATAAATAAAGACTTTTAAAAATCAATCACTAAACATCTTAAAGTCAAAATTTGATGCGTTCAAATAATAAGGACAGGACATTAAAGCCCGTCATACTCTATGAATAAACCGTCTTTAAATAACGTTTCTAAACGTAGGTACTGTAAGCCTGTCACTTAAAAGACATCATATTATTATTCTACATTACACTAAAACATTTCTCCATCTACCTGCCATTCTTACTAGCTTTTGCCCGCGGCTTCGCTCGCGTTAAATTCGGTAGCGCCTTATTGATTTGTAATAGCAACGCTAAGTTTTCCCGTTGCTTCCCTCTTTCTCTCTCATATCCCATTCTTTTTTTAAAAAACGTAGCCTATGTCCGTCTCCTAGTTCCCAACTATCTCTGTGCCAAAATTCATCAAAATCGGTTTAGCCATTAAAGCGTGAAGAGGTAACAAACAAACAAATAAACAAACAAACAAACTCACTTTCGCTTTTATCATATTAGTAAGGATTCTTACAAGAATATTACAGTCATCTAGAAATGTCCTAATATCCCGAAAAGCGTCATTGGATGAATACTAATGGTATATTCTAGCGGTGTTAGCGGAGGACGGTCATATTCTGCTTGGTATTCATGTTGATAATTCAATATTATTCAGATTTTATTAATTACTCTAATCTGCTTTAATAAGATGGTAGTCGACAACTGGGACATATTAGGATGTCATTTTAAGCTATTGCATAGCTTCTATCGCGGGCCTTAAGCGCGGGGATCGAATCCAGAAATTCCGTAACGAAAAAAAACCTGACGCTCCCCGCTCTGACGGGCACGGAGGTGTGGCTTGAAGGCCGTGCATTGTCTAACGTCGTTTACACAATACGGTCAGTTATTTCAATCCCGATTCTAATGTTCTAATAGCGTGTTTTGTAGAGAATCGGATAGTCAATCGACATTATTGAGTCTTGTTTTTCTTTTTGCGACTTCTTTTCATTGAAAGTACTTTTTAAATATTATATTTAGTTTTTTTATTTATTTTCTACGTTGTTAAAAAAATTTTTCTTTTTGCGACTTATTTTCATTGGAAGTACTTTTTAAATATTTTATTTAGATTGTTTTTATTTATTGCATAAGTTGTTAAAAAATGCTATGCAATAGCTTTACCGCGGTAGTCCCCAAGTGCCACACGTTCTTTTTTAAAGATTCCCACACTAGGAATGTCTCCTGTATCGTGGGTGCGTTTACAAACATTTAAACTCACATACACAAACAGCCTGACCCGGAACAACTATCTGTAGGCCATACAAATATTTGTGCCGCGGGAGTCAAACCCGCGACACGCAGCGCAGCAGTCGCTGAGAGTATTATGGCCTTTTATGACACGAATTTATACGGAACCCTCGGTGGACACTTGGCCGGGTTTTTTTTTAATGCTAAAGGGTTTTTCAATAAGGGCGGGTAGATTTTGAAACGAAATTAAACAAGCTGCGTATGAGGTATCAACATTTTTTTTTATTTATTTAAAAGGCCCATATATGCCATTAAGTATGGAAGATGACATCATTCAAATGCCCGCCTCGGCTTCTCACAGTGGCACGGATCCGAGTGGTCCAATTTTCAATGACTTTTCCGCATAGATCCGCCTGAATTTGAGCGATGGCATGTGTTATGTTCGCCTTCAGGGCATCGGTGGATTGTGGTTTATTTGCATAGACCTGCGACTTCAAAAAACCCCACAAGAAAAAGTCTAGCGGGGTTAAATCGCATGACCTTGGTGGCCAATTCACATCACCCCTGCGAGAGATAACCTTAGTCTCAAATCGCTCATGCAGAATGTCAATCGTGGCGTCCGCTGTGGGGCACGTAGCGCCATCCTGCTGAAACCACATGTCGTCTAGGTCCATATGGTTCAATGTGGGCCACAAAAAATTGGTTATCATCGTTCTGTAGCGCTCGCCGTTGACAGTGACCGCCTCACCAACGTCGTTTTCGAAAAAATACGGACCAATGACGCCGCCGGCCCAAAATCCACACCAAACCGTAACTTTTTGAGGATGCATTACCACCTGATGAACCTCGTGTGGGTTTGTGTCGTCCCATATACGGCAATTTTGTTTGTTAACAAAGCCATTCATCCAAAAATGCGCCTCGTCGCTAAAGATGATTTTTCGCCCGAAATTGGGATCCTCTTCCAAACGATTCAATGCCCAGGCAGCGAACAAACGACGTTGTCTATGGTCATGAATTTTGAGCTCCTGGGTCAGTTGAATCTTATACGGGTGTAACCCTAAGTCCCGTCGCAAAATTCGCCAAGTTGAAGTTTGCGAAAGGCCGAGTTCTTGTGCACGGCGAGGAATCGACTGCCTCGGGTTCTGCTGTACACTTTGACGGACCGCCGCGATGTTCTCGGCTGATCTTGCGTTTCTTGAACGTACAGGTGTGGGTTGATCGATTAACGAACCGGTTGTTTCAAATTTGGCCACCAAACGCTGAAGAGTCGACTGTGAAGGGCCACCACGTCTACCGTAAAATGGGCGCAATGCACGCAACGTTTGCACTAACGAACACTTATTTTGATAATAAAGTTTTATCATTTGTACGCGCTGTTCAATCGTGTAACCTGCCATGGTGATTTGGCATAAGCAACTGAATAATAAGCAAAAGATTTGACAATTGTCACCAAAACAAAATGGCCGCCACGGGCCGCCAAAATCTACCCGCGCCAATTGAAAAACCCTTTATAAGGCTTAAAAATAAGTTTCAAGTCCCACTTGTGGGGCAGCTTGGCGGGGCAAAGTGAAATTGTCGCAATGTTCATTGTAGTGTTTGAGTAATCAAGCAAACATATATGTCAATAGACAAGGAATTGCTTTCACAATCCTTCCTAGTTTGTGATAGAAATTGTGTAACGTAATTGGAGTGCTGAAGTAAGAGATTCCATTTAGAGCCAACAGACAACTAGATTAGTAGGTAACGTTTGTAGGTGTGGTGGAGATTTCTACTGTCTTTTCCTGGCATTTTTTATTTTTTTTATTTTATCAAACTTTAAATTAAAAAAAAAACTTGAGAGGTGTCAAGACACCCGGATGTAACGAAGTTATTATTTATGATGTACAAGAAACCTGTATACACTCAACAAAAACAATCATCGCTACACCACAATGTTCAATGCGAAGTAGAAAGACGAAACGAAAAAAAACTGGCTTGCTTTCTATGAGAGAGAGAGAGAGAGAGAGACGGACAGACAGAGAAACACGCGCACGCCGCACGGCTAACAAATATAGCAAAAAGTGTCGTTACAACTTTTAGTTTTAAGCAAAAATTGTCGTTACAACTTTCGTAACGCGCGATAAAGAACTTCGTTTCAATACTGTACAACGGCGGACTGGCGCCCGGTTCCAATAAACAAAAAACCGGCCAAGAGCGTGTCGGGCCACGCTCAGTGTAGGGTTCCGTAGTTTCCCGTCCGTCACAATAAGTGTTCCCAGTTATGAGGCCAACCGAACAATTCGGTAATACCCGATCCAATGTAATAAGTACCTACAGCGCCATCTCTCGGGGAATTGGGTTACTAATTAATACAAAGACGTGCAATTTCGGTGGTAATTTTGGATTGCGAGAACCGATTTCAATAATTCTTTTTTTGTTTGAAAAAAGATACGTTCAGGATAATAAAATATGTAAACAAAGTTACAAAAAATGCTTGCATATACGATTATACTACAAACTTAGTCCAGAAATTATTTAGTAAAACTTTTTGTCTTTTTTGTACAAAAACTGTTGTGTTAATCAAGTTCAAAATAATTTTCATAGAAAGTCCTTATAAAGTTCTACTTTTCAGATTTTTTTCATATTTTCTAAACTTATGGTTCAAAAGTTAGAGGGGGGGGACACATTGTTTTTTACTTTTGGAGTGATTATTTCCGAAATCATTGACATTATTAAAAAATGATTTTAGTAAACCCCTATTAATTTTTAAATACCTTTCCAACAATATATCACACGTAAGGGTTGAAATTAAAAAAAAAATCACTTCCCACTTTACATATAGGGTGGCTACCCTAATAAAACATTTTTTTTTTTAATTTTTATTTTACCACTTTGTCGGCGTGATTGATATACATATTGGTACCAAATTTCAGCTTTCTAGTGCTAACGGTCACAGAGATTAAGCGAGGACGGACGGACGGACGGACGGACGGACGGACAGACAGACATGGCGAAACTATAAAGGAACTAGTTGACTACGGAACCCTAAATACGATTCGTTTTGCTTACGGTTAGTAGTATTTTGACATAAGTTCTATGAGACGTATGTCAAAATCTTACTATCCGTAAGCAAAACGAATCGTTTTTTGTTTATTGGAACCGGGCGCGCGGGCGTAAATGTGACTATGTGGTCCCAGGGGGTCTACTCTAATTCTACGTAAAACGAAATTGCGGCCGAAACTTCGAACGTTTTCTACCACGGTTTCATTCATTTCGAAATTTCGGGCGTCTGAAGTTTATTTGACATTAAAATTTTCTAAACCTACACTAATTCACGCAAAATGATATAGAGTAGGGTTACAAACGTAACTACTTTTGACTTTCGTTCGTTAACGAAGTTACGTTTCGGAGAAAGAGAGTAGACCCCCAGCTACGGACCAAGCGTGGCAACCTAAATTTTGACCCGAGTGGCTGTCATTATTAAGCCAGGAGTTCGACATTGCCTTACTCAAAGAGACTTTTCACGAAAGCACTTCTATACTTTGGTAGCTTAGCAGCATTTCTGTAGCGTTAAAAGTGGATGCACTAAGCTTAGGAATAAGTGAATATTTCATAGAAAACTCACCCACGTTCGGGTTTATATGATAAAACTTTTCTAATACCCTACAAAATATGAACCACTTACTACTTTTAACAATATTTTACACTGTAAGCCTTCACAGAAATAACAACACACAAGTACTGTACACTTGAAGCAGTTACAAAATTCTCGGAACACTGAATGCACTTCCGTGCAGAATAAATGCGCGAGTCTTAGTATTTTTCATTCTTGTTCAGTTTGGGCCATTACATTTTCTGTCTGTACTTGAGTTTGTCGGATTTTCTCGTGTTTGCGAGTTAACGGCTCTCGTGTTAACTGTAGAGTTAACACGTTACTCTAGTTTAAAAGACGTTTCGAATTTCAAAGTTTAGATTCTTAGGATGTCTTTGTTTTTTTTTTTTAATATAAAAAGCTTTAATGTACGCCTGGTAGCTCAACACATTTGACGGGCCTGTTGATCTAGTGGTAAGTGGCCCTGACTGCTGAGCCGGAGGTCGTGGGTTCGATTCCCACCCAGGACAAACTTTGTGTGATGAGCATGATTGTTTGTTCTGTGTCTGGGTGTGATTTATCTATAATATGTATGTATTTATAAATTATATAAGTATGTATATCAGTTGTCTGGTTACCATAACACAAGCTCTGCTTAGCTAGGGATCAGATAGCCGTGTGTGAGTTGTCCCAAGATATTTATTTATTATTTATTTCTCAGTTATATATGTAAAAGAAATGTGAGGAATTACTTACTTGTTCTAAAAATGATAAAGACTAAAAAAGCCTTGAACATTTTCGCTCCTTTGTAACTTCTACAAAAGACAAGATATACTAGCTAAGTCTTTGTGACAGCCTCATTAACAATAGCCTAAATTCTTATTTTGAATTTTATTTCGTACTGGCTGAAAACAACAAACAGGCTCATTGAGAAAGTTTTTCTTTCTTCGTGTGATAAGAGTTCTTTTTCTTTTATTTAGTAACTTTAATAACTTGGGCTTTCGCAATTTCTCTTGTTTGTTCCCAGATTTTAGGTATCTGAATTTTAGTAGCCTAGATTTAAATTATGTCCTGGGATTTGAATTTATTAACTTTGAAACCCTTGAGCCGTATTACCTCGCAATTTTTGGAGCGAAATTTCGTTTCTAGTGTTCCAAAACCAAAGGCTAAAACGGAATCCTCATGGATTTGCTTTTTCCGTCTGTCTGTCTGGCTGTCTCTCCGTATATCATAGGCATTTTACTCCAAGACTATTGCCACCAGATGTATAAAATGAAGAGAGCAGTTTTCTTCTATGAACCACAGTGAACAACAGTATTGTCAATTTATAAAAATAAATTTAATAGGATTGTACATATTACTAGGGGTTGAAAAATAAATTCAATGTATGTAACCATGCGTGATGTTTATCAATAAGTCTTAATTAAACGAACGAAAACGAAACGGTTGACACAGTGGCTGAGCGTTTGATTGCTGCGCTAGGACCGCTGGTTCGATTCTCGCATGGAACAAACGCTCCTTTCATTGCCCTTTATGTTCCGGGGCCGCGGTATCTCTTTCGAACAACCCGCAACACGGGAACGAAACATGCCCTTGCATATTAAAAATACCCGAAGTCACTCCTCCCGTTCATTCGTAAAAAACTCTGGTAGAAAAAAAAAAAGAATTTGCGGAGTGATATTTCTAAAAGAATATTGACCCCTGTCCCCAAAAATATATCAAACTAGCTTTTGCCCGCGGCTTTGCTCGCGTTAAATTCGGTAGCGCCTTATTTATTTGTAATAGCAACGCTAAGTTTTCCCGTTTCTTCCCTCTTTCTCTCTCAGAACCCACTCTTTTTTTTTTAAAAGCCTATGTAGCCTATGTCCGTCTCCTAGTTCCCAACTATCTTTGTGCCAAAATTCATCAAAATCGGTTTAGCCATTAAAGCGTGAAAAGGTAACAAACAAACAAATAAACAAACTCACTTTCGCTTTTATCATATTAGTAAGGATGACCGATACTTCACAATATATTTATTTAACTTTCCACACAATATAGCTCTTGTGGCGAATAACTTTATTCGTTGGACCGTTTTTAAAGCTGAACGTTTAAATTTGAAAAGTTCGATATTTGAACTGCGTTGCGTTTGTCATATTTGATGGACTCTACTCAACCCGCAATAAATCATAAAAGGGTACGATTGATGACGAGACATTTAAATAAATTGTTTTATTGAACAAAATACTCTGATCATTTTAAAGTTAATAAAATACTCCACGCTTAAAGATGACAGGATCAATAAATAACTTCATAAAGTCAATGAAAACACGCTTGAAGAAGTCGTCTATGAAAGATATCACCTTAAAAAAAAACTTTTGATCAAATAAACCCTGTCAGTTACAACTTCGGGGAAAACCGTCTGGTTGGGTTGTTATAGAATATTTAGATGTCAAAGGTTGTTTGCATTTAACTTTACTTTGTAACACGATATACTTAAGATAAATGTTTCGAGAAACGTTAAGAGAGATATTAGATTCCTTCATTTACACTGTTAACGGTAGAAAGGAGTTTAGTCAAACATAATTCAGGTACTGCAATTCTTACGGAGTATCTTTCTTTGATGTTCTATTTATAACAAACTAGCTTTCGCCGCGGCTTCGCCCGCGTTAAATTTGGGGTAACACAGTTCCCCTTGCGCCTTATTGATTTGTAATAGCAATGCTAAGTTTTCCCTTTTCTTCCGTCTTTCTCCCTCACATCCCACTTTTTTTAAATAAAAATTAGCCTATGTCCGTCTCCTGACTCCTAACTATCTATGTACAAAAATTCATTACAATCGGTTTAGCCATTAAAGCGTGAAGAGGTAACAAACAAACTCACTTTCGCTTTTATAATTATAATATATAATATAATATAAGTAAGGAAGTAAGGAAAGCAAGGAAGTAAGGATTTAACATACATTACGAAATGTTTTATTAGAAAAATGATTTTATTAGCACCATGTGGATAATTAAAACACATCAGAATAATTAACTCACCTACAATGAGGATTATAGCGAAACATTCAGTGTACAGCAAGTGTTATGTCACATTCTGCACTAACTAGTCCATTTGACACGCCCAAGCACTATTTCCTCATTTCCATAATGGCAGGTTTCACCATTTTCCCACTCAATACTATCGCACCCGCAAAACAGACAACACTGTTTAAACTGCAGCGATATTCCGCTGTTATTGTATCACGTACTCTTTTATGATGTCCCAAACCATTCCGGGCGTCCCCCAGGGAGGTATAATGAGACCTTTTCTGAGGATATTCGTAAGCAAGCCATAATCCGCGCAAAAATTACTGTAGACCTCTTTTGTAGGTGTTTTTAAAGAATACACGTAAAAAGATTGCTTTGGTTGGAGATATTGAGATTTGAATGGTGTTTTGCCGAGTTTTTTTGTGGTTTGTACTGGGGATTTAATGGTTGATGTGATGATGGCAGTTTGATACTCAATTTTTTTTTTTTATTAGTGATAGGTTCGCGTTTGATCACTATCTCATCTGATGGTAAGTGATGATGTGGTCGACGATGAAGCACGCTTACCTAGAAATAACCTATTCACTCTTGACTTGAAGACCCCCAGGTTATACTCAATGAGGTTAAACTGTTTTTTGAGATGATATATTTGGAGATTAATTTAGGATCTTATTTCTAATGCATCTACTAGAATGTTGTGGTCATATTTACTATTACTACTTTCTCCATATGATCACTACCCATATCGTAAAAAAATCGTATCTTTGTTTTTTTCGTTTGGGTAATCATCAAATAACTTAACCCCGGGGGGAAGTGTCAGACTAAAACCCATCCATGTTCCTTCTTTTGCCCTTTGTGTTCGGGGCCGGGGTATCTCTTTCGAACAACCCGCAAATTTTTTCTACCCTTATCCCAATTTATTAAGGGTTTTCTACTTCCAAACTGTTTTACTTGATTTCTCAACAGTAATTTCATGTCAAATGATCTTTTACGCAATCCATCCATTGTTTCTATGGTTTCCATTTTCCAGGTTCAAACCTACTCAAAACTTTCCTCATAACATTTTGGCACAACATTTTATTTTTAAACCCACTGGCACACATACAAATCTTTGAAAAAAGAAAAAAAATTCCCAATCAACAGCTTTTATTAAGCTTAGTGCAAATGATCTCTAATGTTCGGCCAGTTAAAACCATAAGCTATTATGGTTTCAACTGGCAAAACCTAACCAAAATAAAAGCGAGGACTGTTTCGAAATTCAATTTCACACGATAACGTAGACAGCACATTATAATTTTATAGGCACAATGAATGTAACATATCATCCATTTTTATCGAAGTTACAATTTCAAAACCGAGTTAAATGACTCACATGTTACAAAAAAGTTTATTTTTGCTAAAAAAGTGCGCTTCGGTAGTTAATAAAAAAAACCGGCCAAGAGCGTGTCGGGCCACGCTCAGTGTAGGGTTCCGTAGTTTCCCGTCCGTCACAATAAGTGTTCCCAGTTTTGAGGCCAACCGAACAATTCGGTAATACCCGATCCAATGTAATAAGTACCTACAGCGCCATCTCTCCAGGAATTGGGTTACTAATTAATACAAAGACGTGCAATTTTGCTGGTAATTTTGGATTGCGAGAACCGATTTCAATAATTCTTTTTTTGTTTGAAATAAGATACGTTCAGGATAATAAAATATGTTAACAAAGTTACAAAAAATGCTTGCATATACGATTATACTACAAACTTAGTCCAGAAATTATTTTGTACAACTTTTTGTCTTTTTTGTACAAAAACTGTTGTGTCAATCAAGTTCAAAATAATTTTCATAAAAAGTCCTTATAAAGTTCTACTTTTCAGATTTTTTTCATATTTTTTAGACTTATGGTTCAAAAGTTAGAGGGGGGGGGACACATTGTTTTTTACTTTTGGAGCGATTATTTCCGAAATTATTGACATAATCAAAAAATGATCTTAGTAAACCCCTATTCATTTTTAAATACCTTTCCAACAATATATCACACGTTAGGTTTGAAATTAAAAAAAAAATCACTTCCCACTTTACATATAGGGTGGCTACCCTAATAAAACATTTTTTTCCAATTTTTATTTTACCACTTTGTTGGCGTGATTGATATACATATTAGTACCAAATTTCAGCTTTCTAGTGCTAACGGTCACAGAGATTAAGCGAGGACGGACGGACGGACGGACGGACGGACGGACGGACGGACGGACAGACAGACATGGCGAAACTATAAGGGTTCCTAGTTGACTACGGAACCCTAAAAATAGTTTAACATTTTTCCTCCAATATGCTTTTTCAAATTTTACTCATAAAATATTCGATTCATTTTCTTTTGGTTAAATTTGAAATGGTCTCCAAATTATATATATTTTTTAACAAAAGTAATATTTGTTTAAACTTGTTAAAACAAATAAGTAAATATCAGGCTGTAATGTTAAGTAAAATACTTGCCCGTTAACTTGTAATTTACAGGTAAGTTTTCTTACCGCAAACTTTCAACACAATTCATCTTACAAAGGAAAACCAACTAAACTAAACAATTCCCTTGCCACAATTAACAACCTAAGATACATAAGACAAACATTAAATATTACTTCAAAGGCTTAATTTAGACAAAGCCTAGGATTTCAAAGAAATCTTTAAATATACCAACGCGAAAAAAGATCACATTTCTGTTTCGTTGAATGCCATTAGAATAGTCTACAGAAACTCGTCTAGGAAAAACAGTTTAGTTTAGTTACAAGGCAGTTGTGAGTAACAAAGCAGGGAGGGAAAATCCTAATTTACAAAATCACTTACAGAGAAAAACTTAATTTTGGGATGCAAATAAATTATGAAGTAGTAATGCTTAAAATAGCATGGCTTTAAATAAAAATACTGTGGCATGCTACGTGGCTACATGTTTAACTGAAACTTAAAATGATGAAAATGTTATTGCATACAAAAAAAAAAAAACAAATCAAATCAGCAGGTAGGGCGCATTACACCAGAACTTGTTTACTAAGGCCTGTATACTAACCTCATTGATGAGGTTCTAGAAAAAGGTGTAAGAAGGGCGATTAAACTCTCCAAGGATTCAGAACTAAAAGAGTAATAAAAAAAATAAAAAAAAAGTGGACTGTGCACAGGAACTCACGCGATTAGTTGATCAACATTTATGGGAAAAGTAAAAACAAATGCATTTCAAAAAGTCATAGAACTAATGTTGTATTTATTAGTTGATAAACTACCTAAGTATTATAAAATTGTAGGCTCGCTCCTTTTTGGATTGGACTGAAAAATGACTGGTGAAAAATGGTTGTACCATAAAGAATACATCTGCCTAACCTTTTGGTCCAGTGGTTAGTGGCCCTGACTGCTGAGCCGGAGGTCGTGGGTTCGATTCCCACCCAGGACAAACTTTGTGTGATGAGCATGATTGTTTGTTCTGTGTCTGGGTGTGATTTATCTATAATATGTTTGTATTTATAAATTATATAAGTATGTATATCAGTTGTGTGGTTACCATAACACAAGCTCTGCTTAGCTTGGGATCAGATAGCCGTGTGTGAGTTGTCCCAAGATATTAATTTATAAATTTATTTTGTGGATCTCTATAATTATATATGTATCTAAATGTCGCCTTGTTACCTTCACCGTACAAGCCGTTATTCTAAGCTACTTTTGTTAATTTTTGAAATAATAAACGTGACTGTAAGTGATTATAACAATGTTAAACTGGTTTGCCCGAGTAGCCACATTCCTCATGGAACCTGTACCAATAAACGTAGATGAAGACCCTGCTATCGCTACGCCCCCGCTCCCGCCGTCATATATATTTTTAAGTATTTATTTTTTATATATAGCTATTCGTTCGTAAAATGAAACACCACAGACTACCTACAGTACTGTCTCTCCTCCTTTAAATCCATCCAAAGGTTGTCTTGAAAAGATAGCTTTTAGTGATAAGACCGCCCATTGTGTCACCCTATTTATAAGTTGTATACTGTCATTCTTGTCATTTGTTTTCTTGTATGGTGTACATAATAAAGAATATTCTATCTATCTATCTCAGCCGTGATGTTATGTAAATTCGTTTAAAGCATATCGAATGCTCCAAATCTTTGTAAATACAATATTCATTTACATATCATTTACTTAGTTCCAACTATTATTTTGCTTCTAGCTTAGAACCTGAGATTAGACTAGACAGGCTTAGTGTTGAATTTAAACTAATTTGTGTGCTAAATCGTAAAGCTAAATTGATATCAAAGTTTATTTAGAAACTGTGGCTTTATGCACGTGGAAATCTAATATATAAAATTCTCGTGTCACAGTATTCGTTCCCATACTCCTCCGAAACGGCTGGACCGATTTAAACGAAATTTTGTGTACATATCGGGTAGGTCTGAGAATCGGCCAACATCTATTTTTCATACTCCTAAGTGAGCAGCGGGTGAAACCGCTGGGCACAGCTAGTATTACTATAACTTTGTTCTATGGTTGTGCTAAAAGTGGGCAAAGTTGTCTATTATTTGAACTGTTTTGTCTATTATTTTTTCTCCTGTGTGTGTTTGACGGCACGGTTAGCGCAGTGGTTGAACGATTGAACGCTGCGCTGCGTGTCGCGGGTTCAATTTCCGCACGGAACAAATACTTGTTTAGCCTACAAATAGTTGTTTTGTATCTGGCTGTTTGTGTATGTGACTTTAAATGTTTGTAAACGCACCCACGATACAGGAGAAATTCCTAGTGTGGGGCAAAAAAAATACCACAACCTGCAATAAAATAAAGATTACTTTGAATAAGCCTTTTCTGAACGCCGGGCGCCGCGAGACGACTCCCGGCCACCGTAGATGCGGGCCTGTGGGCGGTGAGCAATGGGTAGTTCACCGTCCGTCCGTCGATTGACGACAGGCCGTGTCGACGGCGCGTTCGTGTTTCACGCGCGCCTCAGAGTCAGCAAAGCAGAGGGACTTGCCAGAGCCTTCGCCTGCCGGGGCTGCGGGTTGTTCGAAAGGGACACCGCGGCCTCGGAACGTAAAGGGCAATAGGAGGAACATGGGTGGGTCAGTACAAGTCTGACATGCCCCCCCGCTCCGCTCAGAGCGGGGGAAGTCATTGGATGATTTCCCACACGAAAAAAAAAGCCTTTTCTAAAAGAAGCAGTACGGTAAAAGGGAATTGAATATTTGGTTATTGTCTCCCAAGGGTTCGCTTCAACAGTATAACGTTATGGTAATTTTATCAAACGAGGTGTGTATCGGTTGATGTTGCATTGAGCTTGAGTTACATATAAAATGGAGTCACAGATAAAAAAGAGGAACCGTTTTTTTGAATTTATATTCCAAGGAGCAAAACATGTATTGTATGTATTTTATGTACCACAGGTGTTAGGAGTAACAATTTTGTCTTTTAGGTGCTTACTAAGGCGGGATAAAAAAAATATCTTGGGACAACTCACACACGGCTATCTGATCCCAAGCTAAGCAGAGCTTGTGTTATGGTAACCAGACAACTGATATACATATTTATTTATAAATACATAAATATTATAGATAAATCACACCCAGACACAGAACAAACAATCATGCTCATCACACAAAGTTTGTCCTGGGTGGGAATCGAACCCACGACCTCCGGCTCAGCAGTCAGGGCCACTAAGTACTAGACCAAGAGGCCCGTCTAAATTCCGTCCGTTTTCCGGATTTCGGAAAATACACCCCTAAGAGGGTTATATACAATATAGGCTAGTTAAAATTACTCTACAATAGTTAGGATTTGATCAGCGTGTGAAACCGCTGGGCATAGCTATGCTCATAAATATGACGAAAGTTTGTGGCGATAGATGGCTGTTTGTTACCCTTTGACGCAATGTACTGAACAGATTCATATGAAATTTATCACAAAGAAACCTAGATCATAATCGAAATAACACACTATTTTTTATGTCAACTGTACACAAAAACACTGGCTGTTTGTGTATGTGAGTTTAAGTGTTTGTAAAGGCACCCACGATACAGGAGAAATTCCTAGTGTTCCTACTCAGACGGGCGAATCCGCAGGAAGTTTCTATTTAAAACACGACAAGTCCTACTAATATTATAAATGCGAATGTTTGTGAGGATGGATGGCTGTATGGATGATTTTATTCTTTCACGTCAAAACGGCTAAACGGATCTTGATGAAATTTGGCACAGAGGCAGATTTTGGTCTATAATAACATATAGGATATTTTCCGATTACACGCGGGCAAAGCCTTGGCGCCAGCTAGTCCTTACTAATATTATAAAAGCGAAAGTGAGTTTGTTTGTTACCTCTTCACGCTTTAATGGCTAAACCGATTTTGATGAATTTTGGTACAGACATACTTGGGAACCAGGAGACGGACATAGGCTAATATTTTTTTTAAAAAAAGTGGGATGTGAGGGAGAAAGAGGGAAGAAAAGGGAAAACTTAGCGTTGCTATTACAAATCAATAAGGCGCAAGGGGAACTGTGTTAAACCGAATTTAACGCGAGCAAAGCCTTGGGCGCCAGCTAGTATTTTATAAAACTTGTTTTAAATGAAAATAACACGACTCGTACGAGGTTGAGCTGAAATGTAAAAGCAAGCAATGGACAGATTAAACAGAAACAGGGTTGTCAATCAGATGTTATCCATTTAGTTTTTGAGATTCGAATCTGAATGGATAAGGTCTATACAGCCACGTTGCAATCTGTTGGATTAAAACCCTGCACGGACAGTATGGACTGGACAGTGGATAATGCACTCTAACACGTGTGTATTAGAGTGCATGTCCACACAGCTGAAGATTTTTTTTTTTGTTTGTTCCACTCGCTCGAGTTGTTAATGATGAATTCCATGAATTGTTTGTTAAATAATAGATGACGTAGATTTTTGTGATTTGACATTTGACATTTACTAGCTTTTTGACTTTGACATTTATTAGCTTTTGCCCGCGTTAAATTCGGGGTAACACGGTTCCCCTTTCCTGATTTGCAGGTATTTTAAATTGGTAACAAAGAGTGTGTGTAGTGTTTTTAGCTTATTACCTTGAAAAATGCGAAAAGTCCCACATTTAATTTCACCCTCTCTTTTAAGGGGGCATGATTTTTTTTGTTAGTGTCAAATATGCCAATTTTTAGGTTTCTATTTTGAAAATTGCGGAATGCTCCATACAAACTTCCACCGCCCATAGAAATAACTAGCTGTTTCCCACGGTTTCACCCGCGCTGCTCAGCACCTGTTGGTCGTAGCGTGATGTTATATAGCCTATAGCCTTCCTCAAGAAATGGACTATCCAACACTAAAAGAATTTTTCATTTCCAACTAGTAATTCCTGAGATTAGCGCGTTGAAACAAACAAACAAACAAACTCTTCAGCTTTATAATATTAAGTATAGAAGTATAGATATAGATTACTTAGGAAGCTACGAGGGTACTATAAAACGAAGAATCTCATATAGTATGTATTTCCAAAAAAGGTAAAGTTTTGCATCGGCAATAAAAGCAATATATTTCAGGAAGCCTTGCATTCAGAGCGCAAATCCGGCTGTCCCATTAATATATTTACGCCACCGTTTAATTCTAAGTGCTACTTCTGAACAAGGATGTATGAAACTTTTGAAATTACGACATCCTTAAGAAACATACAAACATTTTTATATGACTGTGAAAACAAATGTGAAATCTGAAAAAATAATACGTAAATTCAGTAAAGTCTGAAAAAATCAAATGTCTAATTGTAATTTGCTTGTATATGAAATTTTTACATTCACGTCAAAACAAAATATGGTCAGAACTACGGCTAGCCTCTGAAATAAAAACAAACAGACAAAAATAACAATCCCAAAAAAAACTTAAATGCTTTCAATAAGCGGCTCAAGGGATTCTCTCATCAAAATGCCGCATCGATTCTCTCCAGTACCAAACTAAAATTATACATCCGTGTTGGTAATAGCAGTCGTACCGTTCCATTTGGTAATTACATTAACATATCGACACACACACATACAGGCATATTGAACATATGGACTGCCTCTTTGGTCCAATGTGCAATGGTCGCAAGCGCGACTGTTGAGCCTGAGCTCTTGGGTTTGAATCCCGTATTATTATACTATTACGTTTATTAGTATTATTATATTATTACGAGCCGTTCGGCGATCTCTCGCGTCCGGCCCTGGATCAGTCCATGGTCCGGAGCGAGAGGGAATGGGAAGCGGTCACCTCCTTCTGCGAAGCAGTTATGCTAGCGAAGGAGATAAATGATGTATATTTTGCAAGTAGCTTTTCACAAACACTTTTATCCGATTACTCTGAGAAGAAACAGCCGAAACAAACTCAGAGGTCTGAGGCCGTGTCGACGCGACGCCGCGTTAGCGTTCCACGTGCGCCTCAAAGAGATGTCAGCAAAGCAGAGAGGCTTGCCAGGGCCTTTGCCTGCCGAGGTGTTTGAAAGAGATACCGCGGCCTTAGAACATAATGGAATGGAAGGAACATGGGTGGGTTTTAGACATTACAAGTCCCAGAGCGGGGGAAGTTGTTTGGTGATTTCCCACCCAAAAAAAATAAAGGCTCGAACCATTGGTCCAGTGGTCGTAGGCACGACTGCTGAGCATGACGTGCTGGGTTCGGTTGCGGGATTTTGGTCAGGATTTTTTTTCTTTGCAATAATTTTCTCAGTAAAAGCCACGGAGTTTGGATTTGTGGCGGGTTAGTTTGTGAACGATATGATTTGTGCGATGTGCGCGTGCGAGTGCTGCATATATTATAACTTATAGACATGGTGTGTGTATATAATAAGCAAGTCCGCTCCGCCACTGGGACATTGCCAGTAAATACGACAAATTATAACCTAACTTTTTTGTAGGCTACCTAGCTAAACTAATAATAAGTTTTAAACAGTAAATTTTATCTTGTGCCTTTTTGAGAAGTTTTACTCTCTACCGATTATTAAAGTTAACTTACGAATTATCGATTTAAGAAGTTAACTGTGCCTACCTATGGTAATAACTAGCTTCTATTAGGCCATGATCTGTAGTTTTATATATTTTGCTACAACCACAAACTAAACACAAGAGTCATTTGTCAGTCTTTTCGTTCCTCCACATCTATATTTCATTCTCGTGCAAAGAAAAACGTAAACCACACTACAATGAAATATTATTATGGCATTCAGTGAATAACTATGAAAGCTTGCATTAAAATTCTCAGTTTTACCAACATTTATTATTTATACAGTTTTAAAAAGCGTTTTTAAACTGCAAATACGTTTTATATTTTCAGATAAACGGCTATTCTGAACCCATTTTTTGTTACAATCGGGATACAGTTTTATTCTTTTAAGAACCAGAAGAACTGGCATAAAAGCATACTGCGATTAAATAAGGCTGGAAATAAGTAAAATGTTTTTTTTTTTTATAAAATGCATTCTTTATTTAAAATTTCCATAAGTATTGCTTTTTTGTGTTTCTTTTTTAAATAGAAAAGAATAATTGAGGAGCTCGTGGCCAAATAATAATAAATGAGAGCCACTCGGGTCGTCGACTCGTTGTTTGTGTGTTGAGTGTCCTCCATACTTCGGAAACAACGTTAAGTTGTTACGCACAGGTAGTCAATGTCCCGAAAGTCTGACAACCAGTTTTACCAAGAGATACCGTATTACTTAATTTTAACTGGGGTATGGAGGCAGTAGCTCCATGTAAAATCCTTGGATACAGCTGCCCTAAGAACGTTGCAGCATGCCAAAGCATAGTTTCCGACAGTGTGCGCTTGCATGTAGGATGCCGAAAAATCCTGTTCCTTGCCGATGCCGATAATGGGCGCCGGGCCTTAGTGTGTTTAGAGAGGACTTTTCCATTAGTAGCTTAGTAGCAGACCGTTATGGTGGTTGATGGCGATGGACACTCTTCTACTGGTTGAGTCCTTACTCAACCATAATATTACTTTAAAGTAACAGATATTTTAAGTATCGACCCTTTTTTTTTAGTGTGGGAAATTATCAAATACCTTCCCCCGCTGGTGGAGCGGGGGGGAGTGTCAGACTTGTTCCGACTAAAACCCACCCATGTTCCTTCTATAGCCCGGACCGGGAGTCGTCTCGCGGCACTCGACGCCAGGGACGTCTCCCGCGGCGGATGGGTTGGTTTGAGGTTCTCTCCCTCAAACGCCCGGCTACCTCCTTCACTAGCATGACTGCTTCGCAGAAGGAAGTATCGACCCTTATTATTTGATCGCGAGTGTAGTACTCAGATGCTGGATGCGGCAAGATGAAGACAGGGCGCTATGGCGCTCATTAGGGGAGGACTATGTCCAGCAGTGGACTAATATAGCCTGATGATGATGATGTAGTACTCATATGCTGGATGCGGCAAGATGAAGACAGGGCGCTATGGCGCTCATTAGGGGAGGACTATGTCCAGCAGTGGACTAATATAGCCTGATGATGATGATGATGATGATGTAGTACTCATATGCTGGATGCGGCAAGATGAAGACAGGGCGCTATGGCGCTTATTAGGGGAGGACTATGTCCAGCAGTGGACTAATATAGCCTGATGATGATGATGATGATGATGTAGTACTCATATGCTGGATGCGGCAAGATGAAGACAGGGTGCTATGGCGCTCATTAGGGGAGGACTATGTCCAGCAGTGGACTAATATAGCCTGATGATGATGATGATGATGATGTAGTACTCATATGCTGGATGCGGCAAGATGAAGACAGGGCGCTATGGCGCTCATTAGGGGAGGACTATGTCCAGCAGTGGACTAATATAGCCTGATGATGATGATGATGATGATGTAGTACTCATATGCTGGATGCGGCAAGATGAAGACAGGGCGCTATGGCGCTCATTAGGGGAGGACTATGTCCAGCAGTGGACTAATATAGCCTGATGATGATGATGATGATGATGTAGTACTCATATGCTGGATGCGGCAAGATGAAGACAGGGCGCTATGGCGCTCATTAGGGGAGGACTATGTCCAGCAGTGGACTAATATAGCCTGATGATGATGATGATGTAGTACTCATATGCTGGATGCGGCAAGATGAAGACAGGGCGCTATGGCGCTCATTAGGGGAGGACTATGTCCAGCAGTGGACTAATATAGCCTGATGATGATGATGATGATGATGTAGTACTCAGATGCTGGATGCGGCAAGATGAAGACAGGGCGCTATGGCGCTCATTAGGGGAGGACTATGTCCAGCAGTGGACTAATATAGCCTGATGATGATGATGATGATGATGATGTAGTACTCATATGATATTTTTTATATCTAGTTATAAAATCAAAAAGACAAACATGTTGGACCATACATAACAAAATGGCAGCTGTTCCAGTGCGCGTCGGGAGACCATTAATTAAACAAGTTGGTCAAGCAAGGCGTTCATAACTTTGATGCTCCGGTCGCGGGTCAACGACATTATTTCATGAGGTGTACATTTTTAACGAGGTATCATATAGAGGTTTAAAATGTTAATACATTTACACGGCAATTTATATTCGGTTGAAATATGTATTTAATATTTCATGTTAATGTTCATTAGTATTTTTGGAGATATTACTCGTTTTTTGTTTTTTGTTGATTTACTGTTAATTGTGATTGTATTGTGTTGGCAACACTTCTTCTTCTCGCCTTGTTGAAAACTTTACAAATGAAATACATCCCTGCACATTTCTTTTTCGAGTTCTACAAATATTGTAATGATTTCATCCGACATATCATCAATCAATCTCATTTTAGCGAATTTTATAAAAATAAGTTGAGCTCTTGGTTGCATTTTTAAATTAAGGTATGGCTATACCTATATTTTAGTAGAAACTAGCAGCGCCCAGCAGTTTTACGAGCCTAATGATGGAAAATTGTTATAGAATAGTATATTTTGATTCAATTGAGGAAACTTTGTCATTGCAGCCGAAGCGTATTTAACGCACGAGCCACCAGACAAGTATGTTATAGAGCCGAGAACAGTCGTGACAAATTTTCACGTGAATTAAACAACTTTGGTATCGAAAAATCACAGACAACGATCATTGATGAACTAATAGTTTAAAGAAGTATCCGTATGGGTCGTCGAATCGACTATGATGCAAGATTCAACCAATCACAAGAGACGAAAATATAAGATAGATTTTACAGAATACAATCGGTTGATTTCTGTGCAATTTTTCTCTGCTCTTCCCCGATTCAGTGGAGTCTGGGCCTGACATCCCAACAAAGTAACAACTGCTCTGAGAATTATTCAAATGAATAAATTGAAATGTAAAATGTTTGCTTGGCTCTTAGACATGATTGTGTTTGTTTCATTAATTAATTTTTAAATCATATCTTTTGATATTGTAATTAATCCTTACTAATATTATAATAGCGAAAATGAGTTTGTTTGTTACGTCTTCACGCCTAAATGGCTAAACCGATTTTTATGAATTTTGGTACAGAAATAGTTGGGAACCAGGAGACGGACATAGGCTATTATTATTTTAAAGTGGGATGTGAGGGAGAATGAGGGAAGAAAAGGGAAAACTTAGCGTTGCTATTACAAATCAATAAGGCGCAAGGGGAACTATGTTACCCCGAATTTAACGCGATCGAAGCCGCGGGAAAACGCTAGTATTCTATATTATTAGTATTTTTGACATTGTAATCAAAATTTTGTAATTAGAACTACTTTGGGTTATTATGATTATTGGGTGTTTAATAAATAGACGCGCTTTTGTAGTCTTTAGAAGAGTACTTACGTTTTATGACTTACATTAGTACAGCTACAGTTACGTTATTTATTCATGTGTTATACATCTTCGATCAATAATATTCCTACTAGATAAAAGATAAAGAACAAAATCATATCGCATAAGTGGCCGAGAATGCTAAACGTAAACATTTGTGTTTTTTCGAGAAAGATGCTACAAAATATTGTTATTGTTCGAGTTAATCGAACACTCAGCGAAAATGTATAATTGCATCGGTTTGAGTGAATCGAACACTCTGCGAAAGCACATAATTGCATCGATCGCAAGTATGCACATTCGCTCGAATCTCACAATATCGAACCAGTTCGCGATTAGATCTCTTTAGAGACACCACGCACTCAAAACTATTACCATTTTACCATTACCATTTTACCATTACCAATAAGTAGTTATATAGTTTACCATTTTACTTTGTAACTCTTTATAGTGATTTAATATAACTGTTTCCACTTTAATTGAAGACTTTAACTTTAACCAAATAAACCATTATCATATCAATACGAAAAAGTAGTGTTAGGTCACCATAGCACCGAGCGCAGCTTTTTACATGGTCCTTCGAGCCGGTTCCACACAAAAATTACAACCAAAACCAGAAGAAAAGTTTTTATAATAATAATCATCAATCAGGAAATAAAGATAATTCAAAGTCGAACATGAATAATTCGTGTCATGTGTCACGATCAACAACTTGCATACTTTGCAATACGGAACACGGATTGTGGCGTTGCCCTGATTTCTTGCAAATGACGCACGAGCAGAAATTGAATAAAATTGAGCAATTAAATTATTGTAAGAATTGTCTATGCAGTCATAATAAGAAACCGTGTCAATCGAAAAAGCGTTGTCGTAAGTGTTTAGCTGCGCATAACACTTTGCTCCACGAGGCATTGGCAAGTCAAAGTCCAGCAGCGTCAACAGAAGAAGTCTCCAACAATGTTGACACCAAAAAGAGCACATCTAGGTCATCTCACGTGTCTTGGGATGATATGTCTGAAATACTTTTAGCTACAGCAATCGTTAAAGTAAAGGGAGCTGATGGAACCCAGCACAAGATGAGAGCTTTGATTGACCAGGGTTCTCAACTGTCATTGATCAACGAAAACGCGGCTCAAATATTGGGATTAAAGAGAGCTTATTTTAAAGGTCAAATATTTGGTGTCGGTGAAAAACAAAACAATGCAAAAGGAATGTTACAGATAACCATACTGTCGATAAATAGCGATTTTGCTTGCGAGACACAAGTTGTTATTATGAACAACTTGATCAAACGACTACCAAATAACACATTTAAGAAACCAACATCGTGGGATCATATCCAAGGAATTCAATTGGCTGATCCAGAGTTTCATATAAGCAGACCCGTGGACATGCTTCTAGGAGCAGACGTTTACAGTAAAATAATGTTGGGAGGTATTTTGCGAGGAAATAAAGACGAACAACCAATGGCTCAACAGACACAACTGGGATGGCTGCTGTGTGGGTCCATGAAACCACAATACCATTGCAATGTTGTTCTAAACAACACAGAGGACCTACTCAAATATTGGGAGAACGAAGACATTAGTCAGAAGATAGATATATCAAATGATGACTATCAATGTTTACAGTTTTTTAACCAAACCACTAAGAGGCTTGAAGACGGAAGATATGAAGTCCGACTACCATTTAAGCCGGAACATAAGGAGAAGTTGGGGGCAACCAAACCACAAGCACTTGCTCAATTTAGAAACTTAGAGAAAAAATTGGAGAAGACCAGCAACATGAAGATGGACTACCAAAAATTCATGGACGAGTATTTATCGTTAAACCACATGATACCGTGCAAAGTTAACCAGGCACCCGAGTGTTACTTACCACACCATGCAGTCATTCGGGCTGAATCTACCACCACCAAGCTAAGGGTAGTTTTTAACGCCTCAGCTAAGTCTTCAACAGGGTATAGTCTAAACGACGTCTTGTACAGGGGCCCAAATATACAAAAGGACCTACAAGAGCTTATTCTAAAATGGAGGCAATATCAATTTGTATATACTTCAGATATTGAGAAGATGTACAGAATGATCCGAGTGCACCAAGAAGATCAAGCGTATCAAAAAGTACTGTGGCGAGAATCAAACGACCAACCAATACAATCGTTTCAACTCGTTACGCTCACGTACGGAACCAAACCAGCAGGATTCCTAGCGATGATGTGCATGAAACAATTGGCGTCTGATGAAAGGCAGAAATTCCCTGACGCTGCAAAAGAATTAGAAGACAGCTTTTACATGGATGACTTTTGCGGGGGGCGTCATACCATTGAATCAGCAAATAAGTTAAAATCCGATCTCATTGAATTGTGTCGATTGGGAGGATTTAATCTTAGAAAATGGACCTCAAACAAACCAGAGTTATTAACCCATTTAGAGAGAGAGCAATGTGACCAGTCAACGTACGAGTTCAAGCAAAACGACTCTACCAAAACATTGGGTCTCTGTTGGAACCCGCAAATGGACAATTTCACCTTCAACTCTAAAATAGAACCAGAATCACCTACGGCTATTACCAAAAGAGCTCTACTTTCGGACATTTCCAAGCTATTCGATCCATTAGGGTGGTTAACCCCTCTGAGTACTACCATGAAACTATTGTTTCAAAATGTCTGGCTGTCCAAACTACAGTGGGATGACCACCTACCAGAGAAAATGAACTCCGAATGGACTAAATTAAAACAAGAATTTACAGACATAAAAAATATGAAGGTCAACAGATGGCTAGGAATGGAAGAAAAACAAAGAATAGAGTTGTTAGGATTTTGTGACGCCTCAAACAAGGCGTACGCATGTGTGATATACTGTAAGGTAGTAAAAAAAGGAGAGACAACCATCACATTAGTTGCAGGGAAAGCTAGATTGGCGCCACTCAGCAAAGTCTTATCTATACCAAGACTAGAGTTAATGGGCGCTCAGCTGTTAGCGCAGCTAATGCAAAAAGTTCAGAATTGCTTAGCGGATTATTCTACAGACGTCTACTGTTGGACAGACTCGACTTCAGTACTCGGATGGATACAGGGAGATCCAGCCCGATGGAAACCATTTGTAGCCAATCGTGTAACGACAATCACCAAAATCATACCAGGAAAATATTGGCAATATGTCAAGACAACGGATAATCCAGCTGACTGTGCAAGCCGTGGTTTGACTGTCAGGCAACTCAAAGACCACAAGTTATGGTGGCAAGGGCCGTCATGGCTACCATCGCATGCGAACCAAGAAAATAGTGAAACCATTTATGAGACGAGTTTAGAAACAAAGCAGTCTATTTTAAAACACAGCAATGCGGTAGTCATTGCACAAGAATCGCTGACTACTGAAATTGTCAATCACCTAATTAAAAAGTACAGCTGCATAACAAAAATCACACGTATTTTAGCATGGATACTGAGATTGCCTACCTTGCATAAACAAGTTCGACGACAATACCTAGAATTGCACGAGCTTCGTCACGCAAAACAGCTGATAATTAAAACCATTCAGCGGGCAGAATTTGCAAGCGACCTAGATTATATAAATAAACACGGAAGAGTGCACTCCAAAAGTAAGATTTTGAAATTGAATCCAACCATAGATGAACATGGAATCTTACGAGTAGGTGGCAGATTGGAAAATGCCCACATGAGCCTCGAAATGAAACATCCTATCATCTTACCACACGATCATCCGCTAACCACACTACTCATAAACCAAGCTCATAAGCTAACTTTCCATGGCGGAGCGCGTCTAACGTTAGCAAACCTTCGACAGCAGTTTTGGATAATCGGTGGATATATGGCAACTAAAAAGTATGTGAGAAAATGTGTCATATGCCGAAAACATAATCCCATAAGGCAGCACCAGCTCATGGGAGATTTACCAGGACCAAGGGTGAATCCAGAACATGCGTTTTATCACTGCGGCGTAGATTACACAGGATTCGTCGAGGTCAAGGCTAACAAAGGACGTGGAATCAAAACCACTAAAGGGTACATAGCAGTTTTCGTATGTATGGTCACGAAAGCTGTTCACCTAGAAATTGTGTCAGATATGAGCAGCTGCGCCTTTTTGGCAGCTCTATCAAGAATGGCAGCTAGAAGAGGAGCACCACGACACATTTACAGTGACAATGGGACTAACTTCGTGGGTGCAAACAGACTGATTCACGAAGAGTTTAACCAGCTTCAGAAAATATTCAGTGAAAGTTTCTTAACAGAAATCACTGAAATGGGCATAGAATGGCACTTTAACGTACCCAGCTGGCCTAACGCCGGTGGACTATGGGAGCGAGCAGTACGCAGTCTAAAACACCATCTCAAAAGGGTCGTTGGTCAACAAAGACTAACCTTCGAGGAGTATACCACATTATTAGCTAAACTTGAAGCGTGCCTGAACTCTCGACCACTTTGTGCGATATCCGAGGATGCCGATGATATAAACTTCCTCACACCAGCTCATTTCTTATCAGGAAGACCAGGAACAACCATTATAGAAACTGAGCAAGATGCTAGAACCAGATGGCATCTAACCAATAAATTATTCCAGGATCTTTGGAAACGATGGAAGACTGAGTACTTGGTACAACTCTCGTCTCGCAATAAATGGATGGAACCACAGAAAAACATCGTTATTGGAGATTTAGTTGTGATTCATGATGAGAATCTACCTCCAGGAAAATGGGCCCTTGGCCGTGTGATCAACACGCACCCAGGAAACGACGGGCTAAGCAGAGCAGTTTCATTAAAAACCAAAAATGGGGTCATGAAACGCCCTATCGTGAAGCTCTCAGTATTGTCTATTAATAAAAATAACGTAACAGAACCAAAACCACCTATAAAGCCACCTACCACATTACCAGAAAGGAAAAGAAAGCCAAGGTCAAAGATAGCAACTGTAGTAACCGTTTTACTGAGTTTTTTAATGCTAATTTTTCCAACTTACGGTTCAGTCGAAGTCAAACCATTTCCAAGCAACCAGACGCTTTATTTTGACCCAGTATCTAAAGTACAACTAATCAGGGACAAATGGACATTAGTCATGTACTACGACATGGAACCTTATTGGACAGGCATAAAAACATACAATAAAATAACTAATTATCAAGAACAATTATGCGCTACCATTGAAACACAATCTCATTGTAATTCGATCGTCGAGCAAGCCCGCCACGATTACCAGGAACTAGAATACTACAATGAACTTTTGTTATCACAGCATTTTGATGTCCACGCTAGACAGCGACGCGCGGAACAGACAGGTCGGCACCGACGAGGTTTAATCGACGGTGTCGGGTATCTAGCGAATGATTTATTCGGAGTGTTGGACTCACGTTTTGCAAACCAGTACGAAAAGGACATTGAGACCATACATCGCAATGAGAAACACCTTTCCAATTTATGGAAAAACCAAACTTCCGTAATTGAAGCTGAGTTCAACCTCATGAAAAGAATGGAGATCACTGTAAACAAACAGCACAAATTGATTAATAAAAAACTAATGGATTTGCAAGAAAACGAGAGCGTTCTCCAACGTAACATTCAAAATATTTCATACGCCAGTGAATTCACAATGTTAGCGATGTCCGGGAACGGCTTACTGCAAGGCTTAAAGAGACTTCAAGACACGTTGCTCGATGCAATAACAGACATCTTCCACGGTCAAATTAATATACATTTACTGCCACCAACGCAGCTTAAACGTGAGCTCCAAACCATTTACGGTCAGATGCCGGAAGATCTCACACTACCAATCACAAATATAGACACAGATCTTCAGTATCTTTACAAACTACTGAAAGTCAAGGCCAGAGCAACGCAAAAATATGTAATTATTGAAGTTACTTTCCCACTTGTATCCAGAGAAAGCTTCCAATTGTATAAGATAGTACCTATACCGCACCAAACAAATACACGTATGACAAAAATAATACCAGTCTCAGAATATGTTGCAGTCAACCTTAAGAAAGATTCATACTTTAGTATGTCCACCAGCGAACTTACAGAATGTTTACACCATGGACCTACTTATATGTGTCAGCTGTTGAAACCAATTCTAGACTTAAAAAACGATGAAAGTTTTTGCGACAAAGACCCACAAACAAATACATGCACAGTTGAAAAATCAAACTGCACCAATGCATGGATCGAATTACATTTGACTTCTCAGCATTTATACTTTTGTTGTGACACCTACACAATAAAAATAATATGCGGCGATCAAGTAACAGTTCGTCAGATGAGCCAAGCCGGAGTTATTAGCGTAGGTCAGGAGTGCATCATTAAAGGCAAAGACTTCTCACTATATTCGATTCGTCATCAATCCAACCGTGTCAGCATTTCACCAACCATTTACATGCCGGAATTCGACCAAATCAACCACTTGGTCAACATAAAAATTCCTGACGAAAAGCAAATTGACGACGGAAACCTTACCACATCAATGGATAGTCTCAGGGAACAGATTGAAAAACTGAAGGAAAGCGATTCGGAAATAGAAGAGATATCGCCCCATGATATCCACCAGTACGTAATTTGCTACGTACTACTGTCGCTCGTTCTATGCGCGACAGCAGTTTGGATGTGGAAAACTGGGCGATGCGGCCTGTGCCGCAAGCCTGGGCAGCCTGGCGAGGGATCCCGCCGGCACGAGGCGGCGGTGGCCCCGCCAAAACCGCGGCGTCGCAGCGAAAGTCGCCATGAGCAAGAATTTGCGGCGGCTCCGCCTACACCGAAACCATGCAAAAGTGACAATTATAGTGAAGTGCTTAGTGCGAAAGATCTAAATAATAAAAGTGAAATCGAGTTAAGTTTATACAGTTGTGCCAAACGATGGCCTAGTGCAGTGAAACGGGACAAAATTAAGGACTCAGGCCACCAAAATGTCGCCTTTTCTGTAGAGGACTCGATAGTTTAACTTTAAACCAATTTATGTTTTTTACTAACAATTATAATTATTTATGTAGACCATTATACATTTATGTTGCTTTTATTGTGCATGCGTTATGATTTAATTTTAGTTAACGTTGTTAGACCAGTTAAGATTACTCTAAACAATGTGTTTTTATTGTTTTCTATTCAAGCTTAATGTTTTTAAATGTTATTATATACACCATGATATTGTAGAGTTAGCTTCATCCTGCACTTCTTCTCGTCTCGGGAATATGTTCGAGTTAATCGAACACTCAGCGAAAATGTATAATTGCATCGGTTTGAGTGAATCGAACACTCTGCGAAAGCACATAATTGCATCGATCGCAAGTATGCACATTCGCTCGAATCTCACAATATCGAACCAGTTCGCGATTAGATCTCTTTAGAGACACCACGCACTCAAAACTATTACCATTTTACCATTACCATTTTACCATTACCAATAAGTAGTTATATAGTTTACCATTTTACTTTGTAACTCTTTATAGTGATTTAATATAACTGTTTCCACTTTAATTGAAGACTTTAACTTTAACCAAATAAACCATTATCATATCAATACGAAAAAGTAGTGTTAGGTCACCATAGCACCGAGCGCAGCTTTTTACAGTTATAATATCAAAGTTATAGGTACATACAAGTTTTTAGACGAGCCAACGGGTAGGACTAACTTACTCAAGTTTACCCCAATTTCGAGAGCCGCCCGGATTATTGATATTATAACATTATCGGAAGATATATTTGGACAAAGCCTGCCAACATTTCTTCATAGGGCACAGATCCCCACCTCCCTTAATTATGAATTTAGATCATAATTTACTATGCCATGTTTAAGATTGATATTAATTTATTTTTAAATTTAATTAACGTGTTTTTATTTGTATGTTGTATTATTTGGTAACGTATTGGATATGTCTGTAAAGGTGCTGTACATTGATGGTAAATAAATCCTTATCTACGAATATTATAAAAGCGAAAGTGAGTTGGTTTGTTACGTCTTCACGCCTTAATGACCGAACCGATTTTGTTGAATTTTGGTAAAGAGATAGTTGGGACCCTGGAGACGGACTTTGGCATTTTTTTTTAAATTTGGGACCTGAGGGAGAAAGATTGAAGAAAAGGGAAAACTTAGCGTTGCTATTACAAATCAATAAGGCGCTAGGGCAACAAAAACTGCAGGTAGCAGGTACTGTGTTATACCGAATTTAACGCGAGCGAAGCGAAGGAAAAAGCTAGTAATAAACAAATAAGTATTTTCAATATTAAAATCTATTTTTAGTCTCAGTCCCAGACGCCCGACTTAACTTAAGACTCCGCGCATTTTTATACGTCCCACTTCTTGAAATACAAAGCTCACTGGTAGATATAGCGTGGGCCTGAAGGCGTGCTACACTAGCAAACAATGATGGAAGAAGACGTCTGAGAATTAAAGATGAGCTCCGGTTACAAAGGCACACGTGTTGAACGTTGTAGCATCCGTTCAAATAACAAGACGTGTTTATAGTTTACTAGTTTTTGCCCGCGGCTTCACTCGCGTTAAATATGGGGTAACATAGTTCCCTTTTTCCTGATTTGCAGGTACCTGCTACCTGTAGTTTTTGCTCTTGCGCCTTATTTATTGTTAAAAAAAATGTTGTAAAGCTAAATTTTCCCTTTTTTTCCTTCTTTCTCCCTCACATCCCACTTTAAAAAAATATGTTTATGTCCGTCTCCAAGGTCACAACTATCTCTGTACCAAAATTCATCAAAATCTGTTTAGCCATTAAAGCGTGAAGAGGTAACAAACAAACTCACATTCGCTTTTATAATATTAGTAAGGATTCTGTTAGTTATTGAAAAACATACATGACATGAAATGAGGAGGGATGAAGGACATGTGACTAAAAGTGTGATGGATCTGAATGTTGATGGACGGAGAGCGAGAGGAAGGCCAAAGAAAAGATGGATGGAATTTGTGTCGTGACGTCTGAAAAAAAAACGAGTTGCGCCGACACCAAATAGAATGGTACAAGGGCAGGAAAATTATGGTTATTGAAAAACATAATTGTGTTTTGGATAAAACATTCGTCATAAATTAATTTAAGAGACGGTTTTTATGTGGAATAGAGTGATCTTAAGAAGTTCATAAACTGTTAGCTTTTGAAATTAGTAGGAGTTCAGATGGAACCACCAGTTGTGTCTAATGGCCAAGAATATGGCAAGCCCATAAGGCAAGCAGACCTTTTTTTTTTTTTTTTTTTTTTTTTTTTTCGGGTGGGAAATCATCCAATGACTTCCCCCGGTCTGGGTGGAGCGGGGGGGCATGTCAGACTTGTACTGACTAAAACCCACCCATGTTTCTTCTATTGCCCTTTACGTTCCGAGGCCGCGGTATCTCTTTCGAACAACCCGCAACCCCGGCAGGCAGAGGCTCTGGCAAGCCCCTCTGCTTTGCTGACTCTCTTTGAGGCGCGCGTGAAACACGAACGCGCCGTCGACACGGCCTGTCGTCAATCGACGGACGGACGGTGAACTACCCATTGCTCACCGCCCACAGGCCCGCATCTACGGTGGCCGGAAGTCGTCTCGCGGCGCCCGGCGCCATGGGCGTCTCCCGCGGCGGCTGGGTTGGGCAGATGTTCTCTCCCGCAAACGCCCGGCCACCTCCTTCGCTAGCATTACTGCTTCGCAGAAGGTGGTGACCGCTTCCCATTCCCTCTCGCTCCGGACCATGGCCTGAACCAGGGCCGGACGCGAGAGATCGCCGCCGCCGATCGCCTCTACGAGGGCACGGCGGTGCTCCGCCCAAGCCGGGCAGATCGCCACTGTGAGGCAAGCAGACCTTGGCTTATGGTTTAGGCTTGCCTTATGGACTGGCATCAAGTAGAGGAGTAGGTTATAAAGGCAAGCCAAGCTTGTAGGCTTGTTTGAACGTAACGAGTAACACCATTAAAACCACCACTATATAGTGGATTTTATCACGAGAAATACTTTCAGATAGTTAAAAAAAAAAACGGTGCCCCACGCTAGGAATTTTTCTTGTGGGTGCTTTTACAAACATTTTAACTCACATACACAAACAGCCAGACCCGAGACAACTACCTGTAGGTCAATAAATATTTGTTCCGTGCGGGGATTGAAACCGCTACACGCGACGTAGCGCTCAGCTACTGCGCCAACCGTGCCGTGAAATAGTGCAGTACTCATGAAAATAAGTATACGACCTTCTTGTACTTGCTTCGGCAGTACATTTACTAAAATTGGAACGATACAGAGAAGATTAGCATCGCCCCTGCGCAAATATGACCTTCTTTTGTTATGGTACTAACTTTGAAATATAAGAATGAAATTGAATTGAAATATATGAAA
Source organism: Ochropleura leucogaster (assembly GCA_958449745.1). Classification (NCBI taxonomy): domain Eukaryota; kingdom Metazoa; phylum Arthropoda; class Insecta; order Lepidoptera; family Noctuidae; genus Ochropleura; species Ochropleura leucogaster. The sequence continues at coordinate 4,966,550 of OY288201.1, forward strand.
TATAAGCCAGCTGTTACATACTCATGAACAACTTTGCTCGAGAATTGATGCATTTAGATATTTTTTGGAGTTTACTCCTTAAGAATCGATTTTCATATATAAGGCGCCCGGTATGAGAAAAATCCGAGGAGTAAAACCTACTAAAGTAACGAAAATGTGTCACGTTTTCGGTGCGCACCTTTAGTGCGCAACTTTCTAATTTGGCTGTGAGTGTACGAAGACGTACATAATATGGTATGCTGTACAGGCGACTATACCTATATACTATATGTTACAGTTTTACTCTAAACGGTGTACAAATGGGAGCAGACAAAATGAAGACATTTCAATGTATTATGATTGATAAAACCTAATATAGTTTCCATATTGTTAAGAACACGTGGAAAAATATTTATACAGGTATATTAAAGCACTATTCTATTGCCTAGACAGAATTAATATACAAAAATAAAATCATATTACATTTTGACTAAGAATTGTAGAACCTGGAAGCGTCACTATAATATTTGTATTTGGAAATTAAATATTTAAGTAAGTAATGATAAATTATTATTTAGAAGGTTCCGAACAAACTTGCGACATAAACCGCTATATCTTTTGATTGCATAGACTTAGAAATATGTTTTTTTCATAGTTTTAATTCATAATAATTCCACTCGAATCCTTCAAGTGTTAACGAGATAAATGGTCTTGATAGTCAGACAAACAGACGGACCCCATAAAGGTTCCATTTTTTCATTTTAAGGTATATGTGATGTGATAACTACGCAAACGAAGAACCATTGTACTTTGAACGCTACCTCTGTTGTACTTAAGTTCCAAACAATTGACCTGAACCTACTTACCAACTATTACATTTTACGACGGCTGTGCAATGTTTGAACATCTATAAAGCTGCAACAAACCCCATTTCAGCTATTATTACGGAAACAGGCAACAATTTTAATTAACAAAAGTTATTTGTACAGGATTAACCTTATACTCTTATGGAGACTATAATTTGACAAAGTTAATGGGTCATAAAGTTAAAATGCATATCCTTCTCTGCATGTTCTAAGTTCTCGGCCGTTAAGATATTTGTTTAGACATTTTCTAGCAGTTTTAGTGCTACTTGACCAAAAAGTAATTATGTAGTTTAATGATATTTAAATATTCTAGAATGTATAACTATTTCAAGTAAATTTAAACTTATAAGAATAGGTAATGAAAGTAAATTTATTCGAGACTGTTTTGTGAAAGTAATTTCGTTAAATTCATACTAATTTATACATTTCTTAATGGCGCACACTCGTATATTCGTTGAATTAATTTGTTTCTAAATAAATAACTACCAATTATAACGCAATAATATTGTAACGTTTCGTGTTCTATATTAAGGTTTATTTTCGTTGAATATAACGGCTAAATAGCAGTAAATTAATGGAATAATTGAGTGAAAATACTTGGAACGGCAACATTAGTTTTATCTTTTATCGCTAGCTCTATTATAATAATAGACTTTTAGTTTGATGACTAACAATAATAATAAATGCACAGTGGGCTACTTTCCTTACTTATCCTTACTAATATTATAAAAGCGAAAGTGTTGTTTGTTTGTTTGTAACCCACATATTTCACAACCTCTTTGGTTTCAATACAATTAAAACGGCATTCACTGCATTAGCAACAACAAGAAAACTTTCCAAAATAATTTAAAAAAATATACATTTTATCATTGAAAAACTAGAGTACATTGAAGAACTTCCACTGCGAAGTAAAAAATTCGATGGCACTTTATTTTTCAAAGTTCCAACGATGAACTAAGTCTGTCACTTCGAATAAAACTTTAGTCAAAGAGGTCACGCCCTAAGCGACGACCTTTTCTAAATATAGCCAAAGAGCCAAGAAGTCAAGATGGATCACATCCCGTATAGACGCTGTGACATTCGTGAAATATCGGGAAGCTTCGGTTTTTCTTTTATTTTTAAATGTCGTCGGTAAAAATCGAAAAATGTTGATTTATCGTCTTGAAAAGTATTGCAGGTTGGTTATTCGAAAGTTACCTTGCACTGATGCATTTTATTCAAAGTTACGTTCAAAGTATGTTAATAGAAAACTTACTTTAACATTCGAGTATTCCATATTTTCTGTTATGTATGTGGTATTTGTATAAGTTCTTTTTCCCTCAAGATCGGGTGTGTAATGTTTGGCATAATAACAAATGCTCTAATTTCACTTGAACTAACGTTCATATGACATAATTTTCATATGACATAATATCAAATGACATAAATTCATATGACCTAATGTTTCATATATCATATTCATTTAACATAATAACATTTAGTATAACGTTCATTTTATATAATTTTCAATATGTATAATATTCTTTTAATATAATGTTCATTTGACCTAAAATTCATGTATTAAACATGAATTTAATATAATGTTCATTTGACCTAAAATTCATGTATTAAACATGAATTTTAGGTCAAATGAACATTATATTAAAAGAGGGCACAGTAACATTATAGGGCACAGTTTTAGCCTAACTCAAATGGCACTTAACCAAACCTTAAAATATTCTATGCATGGTCGAAGGTGGGCTTGGTCGACGGAGCCCCGGTTCGCGGGGCTCCTACTTCTGGGTGGTTTATAAAAGAATAACCACGAAGGGCATAGACTCGTTCCCTCGATTTCTCTAGGAATTTATCATCAGATGACCATGACCACCTGAGAAGCACACCTTATCAAACGAAAGTATCTTGATAGGCTTTGATTAATCGGGAAACAAACATAAAAAAGATTCCAACGAATCAAATCAAATCATTTATTTCAATTAGACCATTACAGGCACTTTTGAATGTCAAGAAACAAAATTAATCTACAGACCCGGCGGGTAACAAGACATAACAACTTGTGTTGAATTAAAAACTGTTCCTTTTTTTAAGTCAGTTAAAAATTCAAAACAGACCACTCTCATAATAGAAAATGAGCGTACGTTAGAATAATTAAGCACTAATTTCTCATCCGGGAGACGTTTATACAGAATTCAATTAACACTATGTGTGCAATGTTCGCTCCGAACTATGATGAACACACAGCATAATAAATTGTGGTCTTAGTGAAATGTAGAACACCTTTGATAAAGTGCTGACGTAACGACTAGGGAATGGCAAAGAAAAGGTTTTGTGGTTTTAGGTGTGTATACATGCACGGAATTTTTAATTTTTGTTTTTGGAGTTTACTCCTTAAGAATCGATTTTCATATATAAGGCGCCCGGTATGAGAAAAATCCGAGGGGTAAAACCTACTAAAGTAACGAAAATGTGTCACGTTTTTGGTAGTGCGCAACTTTCTAATTTGGCTGTGAGTGTATTAAGACGTACATATGGTATGCTGTATAGGCGACTATACCTATATACTATATGTTATTGGGCTTGTTTGTTTCTATCAGTGTCGATGTATTTATATTGCTATTTTTTTCATTAATTTGTGAATTTACCCTTTCATATGATATTAATCTTTTTTTGGAGTTTACTCCTTAAGAATCGATTTTCATATATAAGGCGCCCGGTATGAGAAAAATCCGAGAGGTAAAACCTACTAAAGTAACGAAAATGTGTCACATTTTTGGTGCGCACCTTTAGTGCGCAACTTTCTAATTTGGCTGTGAGTGTATTAAGACGTACATAATGGTATGCTGTATAGGCGACTATACCTATATACTATATGTTATTGGGCTTGTTTGTTTCTATCAGTGTCGATGTATTTATATTGCTATTTTTTTTCATTAATTTGTGAATTTACCCTTTCACATGATATTAATCTTTTTTCAGTTGAATATACTCTTTTTGCGTACGGTTAGATACTCGTACTTAAGGAGTAAACTCCAGTCGTGCGTCGGAGCTGACACACACTTTTTGTTTTTTGCTTCGCTGGTATAACTGATTACTAAGGAAGAAAATGAAGGTGTGTGTGGTTCTCAATTTCGCCTTAAATATTCGTTGACACACAGGCCCCTGTTGGTCTAGTGGTTAGTGGCCCTGACTGCTGAGCCGGAGGTCGTGGGTTCGATTCCCACCCAGGACAAACTTTGGTTGATGAGCATGATTGTTTGTTCTGTGTCTGGGTGTGATTTATCTATAATATATATGTATTTATAAATTATATAAGTATGTATATCACTTGTCTGGTTACCATATCACAAGCTCTGCTTAGCTTGGGATCAGATAGCCGTGTGTGAGTTGTCCCAAGATATTTATTTATTTATTTCGCTGTGACTGACCAAATCGCAAAGTAGTAGGCGATTGTTAGAAATATATGTGATGTGTCTAATTGTTTATGATTCAATCTAAGTGACGGCAGGGTTGGCGCAGTGGTTGAGCGATTGACTGCTGGCGGTTCGATTCCCGCACGGAACAAATATTTGTATGGCCTACAGGTAGTTGTTTCGGGTGTGGCTGTTTGTGTATGTGAGTTTAAATGTTTTAAACGCACCCGCGATCCAGGAGAAATTAACAGTGTGGAATATAATGTACTGTAAAGTCGTAACGACTTTTATACATTACATAATATTCTAGAGAAGTTAGTTAATGAAAACTAATTTTAATCATCTTTATATAAAAAAATACTTGTTACTTTTATCTATGTCTTTTTTTTCAGTTTGATATTTTTTTGTTTTAATTTCTGTATTGTTTCTTTTGTTGCAACAAACACATGATTTATTTTTTAATCTATTAAATACTAGATGTGTAAAAAAATATACTAGATTTTTTAACGTAAAATTTAAACATATGTGGCCAATATGTCAAAGTCAAACGTACAGCAGCAGCCAGCAGGTCAAGCTACCCGAAACTGTCAATTTTTCCCAATGAACTTTGAACCTAATCCTTTAGAAATAAAGTGGAAAATCTATCAAAGAAATCTGACAGATTGTAGTAGCTCGATGTGCAGGCGTCTGTACATGCTGTTAACATAATGTTCGAACTATCACAATTTAAAAAAAGAGCTCTAGAAATTGTTACTTGGACTAAACTGGTAGATCTGACTTAGTGGACTTAAAATTATTTAAGAGTCATGCATGACACTTCCCTTGACCCAACTGCTGGCTTAGCTTCTGGCCAAAGGGCTAGAGGCTAAACGTTGCCACACAACGTGTCAACACGGCCATTCTCTTGGTGACATTAGCAACTGACAGCGTTGAGGACGATTTTTGGACGCCATTTTTCAGTTTATTTATAAGTTAATATTTACTTTACATTCGAATCATAGAACCATTTGTTCTAGAATTAATACGTTAAATTTACTTTGAAGATAACAACACAGAATTTGCTCTGTCCTATTTTCCAATTACTGTGTTATTTGCCTGCCAGTCGATTTTGAATTAATTGGTGGCACGTTCAATTTGCATGCTCTATTTTTGTTTCATAATGGTTCAATGTTCGAAATTTGAATTTACTGTGAATTCAAATCCTATATTAATACTCCATGCCACTGAACTGACCAATCATCATGACCAATGAAGTTTAATGACAGCGTGGTACAAATCTATACTAATATTATAAGCGAAAATGAGTTAGTTTGTTTGTTACCTCTTCACGCCTAATTTGTGTAACTGATTTTGATGAATTTTGGTACAGATATAGTTGGAACCTTCGAGATTAACACAGTCTATTTTTTAAATAAAAGGGAGAAATGAGGGAGAAAGAGGGAAAAAAGGGAAAACTTAGCTTTGCCATTACAATAAATCAGGGGCAAGGGCAAAGTTACAGGTAACAGGTACCTGTAAATCAGGAAAGGGGAACCGTTTTACCACGAATTTAACGCGAGCAAAGCCGCGGGCAAAAACTTGTGAACAATACTTCGTTTCGTTATAAGCTTTACAAAACATTCTGTTATTACTATTAAGGTGTTTCGTAGAGAAAGTTCAGAGTATGATTGTGGATAGGAATAAAAGCAGTGGCAAACTAGAAAAACCTTGACGAATGGACTATATAGAGGACTAGCTTTCGCCCGCGGCTTCGCCCGCGTTAAATTTGGGGTAACACAGTTCCCCTTGCGCCTTATTGATTTGTAATAGCCACGCTAAGTTTTCACTTTTCTTCCCTCTTTCTCACTCACATCCCACTTTTTTACCACACCCTATGTCCGTCTCCTGGTTCCCAACTATCTCTGTACCAAAATTCATCAAAATCGGTTTAGCCATTAAAGCGTGAAGAGATAACAAACAAACAAACACAAACTCACTTTCGCTTTTATAATATTAGTAAGGATAACGGGCTGGTGTCCGGAACTCCACGTCTAAGGCGCGTATTTTGCGTATGGGTGGGAATATTATTCGATCCACCCCAGCTCCACGAGAAACGTCAGCAGCGCCTTGGTGTTGCTGACGATCTCGCGAAGAGTACCTGGGTTACCGAAGTACTTTGCCCTGTATGGGGCAACCTCTGGGCAGTGCAGAAGCATGTGTGCTGTTTCGTCCACCTCCATGCAGGCTCGGCACAGTGGGCTGTCTGTGACTCCAAAGACAAAGAGCCGTGGCCAGTAATGGCTGCTGTAATTGTGCGCAGCTGTGGTTTTGTGGTTTGATGACGGGTAAAAGAAAGGTATGGAATAAGAAGTTGGTTCGCCGACCCCAAATAAGTTACGACAAGGGCAGGAGAATGATGATCATTTAGAAGATTCCTTTTGCCGTTATTTAAAAAAAAAACTTCGCTCCACACTTGAAATTTCTCCTGTATAGTGGGTACGTTTACAAAACATCTTGACTTACATACACAAACAGCCAGACTTCAAACAACTAATACGTTTATAATTGATGATGGATCAAATCCTTAACACGTTCCTTTGTCATCATCATTATCATCAGCTAGCAGTATATTGGACAAAGGCTTGTCCTATCCTGCCGGCGTCGCGGGTTTTTCGAATAACATACGCCTCGGAACATAAAGGGCAACGGAAGAAACATGGGTGGGTTTTAGTCAGTATAAGTCTGACACTACCTCCCGCTCCGCCCAGAGCGGGGGAAGTTATTTGATGATTTCCCACCCCAATAAAAATGCTTCTCGTATCCTGTTTTCTGACATTAACTGTTGCAATATGATGCCCAAATTATAAATAAATAAATAATAAATATCTTGGGACACGTCTCACACGGCTATCTGATCCCAAGCTAAGCAGAGCTTGTGTTATGGTAACCAGACAACTGATATACATACTTATATCTAATTTATAAAATAAGTGTCGTGTCACAGTTTTCGTTCCCATACTCCTCCGAAACGGCTGGACCGATTTAAACGATATTTTGTGTACATATCGGGTAGGTCTGAGAATCAGCCAACAACTATTTTTCATACCCCTAAGTGAGCAGCGGGTGAAACCACTGGGCACAGCTAGTAATTTATAAATATATACATATTATAGATAAAAAAAATTATAAAATGAGGTCGTCTATCATTGCTTTAAACAGCATTCTCGTAGACTGTCATATTTTGGTCTGCTATTTGATGGATTCTCTCTGGATTCAACTAGCAAACTTTTTAAATATATATTCATGAGTTCATCGGGCGTGGAGCATCGATATTCTGATAGCTGTTGCGCATACGTTATAGTGAGTACCTCACCTTACATCTTTCTGCTCCCAATGGTAAAGTTTGCTTTGTATACAAAGTGTTATCATTATCTGCCTAGCCTTTTCCCAACTATGTTGAGGTCGGCTTCCAGTCTTACCAGATGCAGCTGAATATCAGTATTTTACATGGAGCGACAGCCTATCTGACCTCTACAACTCAATTAGTACTGGGTAATACGATGTCCATTGATAAGACTGGTTGTCAGACTTTAATATAGACACTGACTACCTGTAACGACTGTCAAAGATCTACAATTGACAGCCGGAACCAACAGATTAACGTGCTTTCCGAAACACGAAGGAAACTCGGTATGTTACAGGTGGTCACTCATCCACAGACCAACCTAGGCAAGCGCGGCTTAACCTAAAGATCGACCCGAGCGGCTGCTAATATTTAGCCACGAGCTCCTCGAGAATATACAAAGTGTTATATTGTCTTTATTTCAAATTCTCGTGAATTAAAAAGCATTGTTTCTGGAAATAAGGGCTTGTATAGAAAACTGTGATGCAACGTCGCATCGCATAAATCTACAAGCTCGCACAACGCATTAAAAGCTTACTTGCGAATTGATTTGCATATTCATTTTCTTATATCTTCTTAGCGGCCTAGTTTACAAAATACGTTTAGTACGGTTGACGGTCGACAAAGGAACGGTCACCCGAAAAAGGTCACCTCGTGAAAGGAAAAGCATTGTCGCACAAAATCGTATCGCAGTTGTCTGCGTTGCGAAATCGCATCGCACCGATTCCCAATTCTGTGTACAAGCCTTTACAGTAGCAAACAGCGATGTTGCAACAATTGCTTTTGTTTTCTAAGAACGTGCTGTTTAAGGAAACTTTGTGGGTTGTGTTTTATTTATTGTAGCGTTCGGCGTTGCATTCTCAATTCACTTGAGATTTTTAGCTACTAGTGTTGTTTTGAAAATATCAGCTTTTTTACGTTATTATATTATGTCTCGGATTGACTTTTTTTTGTGGATGGGAAATTATCAAATAACTTCCTCCGCTGTGGGCGGAGCGGGAGGGAGTTTCAGACTTGTACTGGGTAAAACCAACCCATGTTCCTGTCATTGGCTTTTATGTTCCGGGGCCACGGTTTCTTTTGAACAACCCGCAACCCCGGCAGGCGGTGGCGTGGAAGTTTAAATAACTTCAAGACTCGAACTTATAAATAAACTTAAAAAAGCGTCTAAAATTCGTCATGAACGGGTTATGTCCCTAAGAGACTAGTCCTGTTACCACGTTGTATGGTAACGTTTAGCTTGTAAGTTTTAGTATGTTAAACGATTTAAATGCATTACAAAATCGTTCTGCATCGCCAGACCTCACAACTTACACTCCAAATTCCTAATTTAAAACCATCAATGTTTTTAAAGTAGCTGCAAATACCTCTTAATACTTTTAAAACTTGTGCCGTTGATTACTCTCGAACTCCACATTTACTTCGTCCGAACTGATTGCAACGTTCAACAGTTTGACAGGTCATCTAACGTACAAACTTTATTTTAATCCAACTTCTGTCCACTTTAGAACTCAGAGCGTTCGCTGGCAATTTTCAAACTGTTACCTTCACTACTTCAGCTTTAGCATAATTAAGTACTTTAACGTTTGTGGTTACAGCGACAACTTTAGCTTTTGCCAGTCATGCTCAATATGTTGGTTTTTCGAAGTGGTTGTGTATTTTATTTATGGGAAGTTTAAATTTCTAATGTGCCATTGTTTTTATTTACACGAAATGAAATAAATACATATCTTGGGACAACTCACACACGGCTATCTGATCCCAAGCTAAGCAGAGTTTGTGTTATGGTAACCAGACAACTGATATACATACTTGTATAATTTATAAATACATACATATTATAGATAAATCACACCCAGACACAAAACAAACAATCGTGCTCATCACACAAAGTTTGTCCTGGGTGGGAATCGAACCCACGACCTCCGGCTTAGCAGTCAGGGCCACTAACCACTAGACCAACAGGCCGTCTAAACGGACACAATAGGAATTTCTCCTGTATCGTGGGTGCGTTAATATACATTTAAACTCTTATACTCCGTCTTTTATATAATTCAAAAATTAGGGACACATATTTGTTTTTGTAAATACGAATAAAATCGCGTTGCTGCATTTTTGCGCAACGAGTGCCGTCACACGTAACCTTAATGGGCTATATATTTGTAATTTTTATTCTAATTTACAAATAAAAAATAGTTAAATAAATAAAAAAATACTAAAATAGAATATATAAAGCTAAAAACTATTAATTTAACAACTAAAAAGCAATAAATAACTTTCGCAATTTATAACACCATCCTCTACTTAGGTACCTACTAACCACTTATTCTTTCCGCTTACTGCTTGGTTTGAAGTCGGTGCCACGCGAATCGGTCCATTAACGTCGGCGTAATCGATGTACATACATAGAAAAAAAACATACCGGCCGAATTGAGAACCTCCTCCTTTTTGGGAAGTCGGTTAAAAAAGTGTCCCTTATGTTTGAATATTCTAAAAGACGGACTAAATAGAATGTATTTACTTTGACCCTGGAAACTATCCTATTCATACTGAACTATAGCGCAGATTTTAGAGCCTTTATTACAAAGAGTCGCTTCACATTCGAACGCTACAAAGGATTTCTTCATGTCCAAGGAGCCATTTTTAATAATAAATTGGCACACGTCCGGTCCGGCTAATGGAATTTGGTAGTCCGTAAAATTTCGCTATTATTCACATATGCGGAAAAACCCAATGGAAAATGTATAGTTCTGCCGGAAACTCTTAGTAACTTACTCGGTATTAATCGCTCCGGAAATTGTCCACTATCTAACAAAGGGTTTTTATGGAACCGGTTACAAGAAGCAGGAAATTGAGGTCTTGAGAAAAATTACCCTTCTTCCTGCTACCTCTAGGTTTTGAAAGGAGCCAGGACTAACAAACTTAATAATAATAAACGGTGGGCTCGCATGATGAGAACCTCGTGAAAGCCGAGTAAGATAAGAAAATCAAGTATATTGACTTGGCCCGCGAGGTTGTCGACATGTGGGATGTGGACTCAGCGATCATTGTGCCGATAGTCATATCTGCCAATGGGTTAATTGCCAAGAGCCTCGACCAATAACTGAGGAGGCTCTCGTTAAGTAGCTGGATAAAGGGCTTGATACAGAAAGCGGTATTCTTGGACACGGCTCGTATTGTTAAAGAGGTTCCTTTTTCTGGAGCCCTGACCGCTGAGGTAGCTTGAACGCTATTAACGATACCGTTGGGTAATTTTTTTTTGTGTTTTTAAATGTTTCTTTTTTTATTACGCAATATTTAAAAATGTAATTTATTTATGTGTTTTAATGAATAAACGGAATAAACTGTGTATCGGGCATGCCACCGTCCGGGTAAGTGCATCAGATATATTATTTTAAATTGTTTACGTCTGGCTATTGGCGAGTACTTGCACAGGCATAACCAAATAGCCAGGATTATTGAACAGCAACTTGCACTGAAATATAAACTTGTGGAATCTTAGGTAAAAGTATGTGTTCGAACCATTTCTCGAGAAAGACCATGTCACGCTGTACTGAGATCTGTTTACCAACTGACAGCACTATTGTTGCCAATAAGCCTGACATAGTGGTACTGGATGTTACTATCCCGCATGAAGAGAACCTCGCGAATGCTGTGTAAGAGAAACAACTCCAATATCTCTACTTGGTACACGAGGTGGTCGATATATTTCAAGGTCAATTTATCTGTTACTAGCTTTCGCTCGCGGCTTCGCCCGCGTTAAATTTGGGGTAATACAGTTCCCCTTGCGCCTTATTGATTTGCAATAGCAACGCTAACTTTTCCCTTTTCGTCCCTCTTTCTCCCTCACATCCCACTTTTTTTTTTAATAAAAAATAGCCTATGTTCGTCTCCTGGTTCCCATCTATCTATGTACCAAAATTCATCACAATCGGTTTAGCCATTAAAGCGTGAAGAGATAACAAAAAAACAAACAAACTCACTTTCGCTTTTATAATATTAGTAAGGATTTATTATTTTTTTAAGTTGATGAACCAGCCATTTTCGACTCCCAGTTCTATACAATCACTGTTCCTAGCACAGTAGTCATAAGTTTGAAGATGTGATGAACTATTTTTTATCGCAAGACGGGTCTTTTTTGTTTGACCTCAATCTTACCTGATGTAGAGGAAAGGATAAGGTTCATGCGGACGGTGAGCAATGGGTAGCTCACCGTCCGTCCGTCGATTGACGACAGGCCGTGTCGACGGCGCGTTCGTGTTTCACGCGCGCCTCAAAGAGATGTCAGCAAAACAGAGGGGCTTGCCAGAGCCTCCGCCTGCCGGAGTTGCGGGTTGTTCGAAAGAGATACCGCGGCCCCGGAACGTAAAGGGCAACAGAAAGAAAATGGGTGGGTTTTAGTCAGTACAAGTCTGACATGCCCCCCCGCTCCGCCCAGTCCGGGGGAAGTCATTGGATGATTTCCCACCCGAAAAAAAAGGCATATTCACTGCGCGTTTTTCTATAAAAAATATCCAAAATTTATTCACCCTCATCGGTTCCGTTTGTCACACTGACCTACATATTAAGAGTAGTAAACATGATTATTCAAAGTCAGCGTCCTGTCCACAAGCTTCGAAGAGTCCTTATTTATATTTCTCCATCGTACAGAAATATCCTATTAATATTATAAATGGATGTATGAATGTCTGCTATGCTATTGCTACTTATGATCGAAAAAAAAACTATGTGTTATTCCAGAGTATAGTCTACCTCTGTGCCAAATTTCATCAATATACGTTCAGCCGTTTCGACGTAAAAGATTAACAAACATCAATACATCCATACAAAATTTTGCATTTATAATCCTTTCTAATAATATAAAAGCGAAAGTGAGTTTGTTTGTTTGTTACATTTTCACGCCTAAATAGTCAAACTGATTTTTTGTTAATGAATTTTCGTACAAAGATAGTTGAGACCCTGGAGACGGGACAAAGGCTAAAAAAAGTGGGTTTAAGGGGAGAAAGAGGGAAGAAAAGGGGATCATCGCGCGGGTTAAAGTTAGCGTTAGCCCAAAGTAACTATGCCACGTGGACGAAGTCGCGGGCAAAAGCTAGTATTATTTAACAAACAACTGTAGGAAGTAGGATCGATGCACGGACCAGTAGCATAGACATTTTCTCTAACCATTTTCAACATTACCGTATGGGACTTTTACTAGCTCGGAGTCTAAGAGGGTAAAGGGGTCCTATTGCATCCACTGCCATTCTCTTCATAATTAGCCTTTTATTTATATGTTTCAATTTTCTTATTTTTTTTGGTATAGTGTCCAATTATAATGAGAAATTGTCTATTCAACCGTCTAATTTATGATAATTTATATTTGTCTAATTTATCATTTTAAATCATCTATTTTTAAATTGTTTTATATATTTTTCTTTGCAAATTGTATAATTTATATTCTTAATGTTCTCATTTATAATTGAATCATGTATAACAGTTGCACAACAAGAAGACTTACTTACTACCACTTAGTACAGACGCTTGCAGGTCAAGCTACACGAAACTGTCAATTTTTCCCAATTAACCTTGAACCTAATACTTGGAAATAAAGTCGAAAATCTATCAAAGAAATCTGACAGATTGTAGTAGCTTGTTGTGCAGGCGTCTGTACCAACTTGCCCAGACGACCTCTTTTAATAAGTTTCGTTACACGTGTTTATGGTTAGTGCAACATAACTTTTTGGAACAAACAGTTCGTTTTAATTGTTTACGAGAACATCAATTTGTTGAAATTATCGTCATGAAACTTGACACTTTTCTTCTGTAAACTGTATTTACACGTTTCTGCGATGTTAAGATGCTTTGCGGAAATATGAAAACAAGTATCAAGACTGCTACGTTGGTCTAGTGGTCGCAAGCGCGACTACTGAGCACGAGGACTTGGGTTGGATGCCCAGTTGGGGCAATGTGTTATTGGGGTTTTCCTTTAGAAATTTCTCACCAGTCTGAAATTGTGCCCGTTTGATGGCAAAAGGCTCGGCCCTATTACATGGGCCTTAAATAACGAAACGTGTGTGTTACTGTTTTAGATACACTACAATTGGTGGGCGCGTGGAGCACAAACGCGCCGTCACTATGGCCTGTTGTCACTAGACAGACGGACAGTGAGCTACTCATTGCTCACCGTCCACAGACGTTCGACGACGTCCATTAACGGTGGCCGGGAATCATCTCGCGGCGCCCGACGCTGGGTTGGTTTCAGGTTCAAGTATCAAGACCTTCTGGGTACTATTCCTATTGTTTTTTTTCCCGTTTGTTGTTTGTAAATAATACACAAAGTAAATTGCCTAGGTCCAGGCCTCTCTTTCCCACTGGGAACACTGGGCACGTGCCCAGAGCCCCGCGATGGCTGGGGCCCCCTAGTCTAGTCCCTACTCCACTACTAAACGAAAACCGATAGCTACTCTTACTCTCGGCTGAAAATCAGTTTTAACAATTGCTTATCGACTATGGTCAATTTGTAGAATTGCACTCGCACCTGCAGTGGGGAACGCTTTTTGTACAATGCTCCAAACAGTTTTTCGGTAATGTTGATAGAATGTGAATTGCTAAAAAACATAGATTTTGAAGATGAAATTAAGGTTTTTGCTTAATTCAAATCTAGAAAGGTACCGCTTCACCGTATTAATATAGCCAGAACGCAGCCATAGGAAACTGCTCGCGTATAGTTTGTAACTCAGACGTGCACGTACCTCTTTCCAATCCATACACGGCGAAACGCCTCCGTAGGAATTTATTAAGGTTTTGGTAAAGTTTGTCATTATTTGTTGTCACTTATTTTAATTACTTATTTCTTTAAATAATGTCATTTATTTTAATTATTATTTAAATGAATTTGAAGTAATATCATTTAATTCAATAAGCAATTATCCTAATTGAAATAGTTAAGTTCCGGGTAACCTACTAAAAACAATATCTTTTTTTTATATATAATTCCTTATTTTTGCAATCGTGGATGCTGGTTATTTATTGTGAATTACATTATATTATCTATTCATTATAATAATATCTAATGTAACTGTAAAGAAATAAAAATACAGCTACGTTCTTTGTTTATTCTAACAAAAGAGTGCTTTATTACTATCATCATAGGGCCTCTAATAGGTGAAAGTCGGCCCTTCCTAGGTCTACAGTGCCACTGCTCGCTTCTCTTCCCAATTATGGTTAGTGGACAGTCTGAAGTTCATCTAGTCCTGGATTCGCGATAAGCATGCCTCTTCTTGCGTTGAAAAATCTTCCTTATCAATCGAACGAAATCCAAGTTGTTGTGGATATCCTTACTAATATTATAAATGCGAAAGTGAGTTTGTTTGTTACCTCTTCACGCTTTACTGGCTAAAACGATTTTGATGATTTTTGGTACAGAGATATTTGGGAACCAGGAGACGGACATGGGCAATTTTTTTTTAAAAGTGGGTTGTGACGGAGGAAGAAGAAAGAAAATGGAAAACTTACCGTTGCTATTACAAATCAATAAGGCGCAAGGGGTACTGTGTTACCCCGAATTTAACGCGAGCGAAGCCGCGGGCAAAAGCTAGTTATTTATAACAACTCAATTCAAGTCAAAATATTATCTACCAATGGCCTTAAAATTACGTGACCTAATTCCTGAACATCAATTTGAAGTTATACCATTCAACAACTCCACCTGCCGATTTCCAACAAGGCATCTTATTTGCAAATTCTCAAGACGGTATAATTAGCTTTCGAGCAATTTAATTAAACAATTTGAACCTGCGATGATAATAAATTTGACTTATTACTGTGTGGAGTTAACTTCAGAATAGAGAATGTTTCTGAAATTCTATTAACGTGTTTGTGATGTCAAGTCTTAAGGGAGGTTTGTTTACTTGGTTTGTAGTTATTTATTGCATAGCTTCTATCGCGGGCCTTGAGCGTGGAGACCGAATCCAGAAATTTCGTAACGAAAACACCTAACATTACGAATACGGTCAGTTATTTCAACCACACTTTCAATGTTCTATTAGCGTATTTGGTAGAGAATAGGATAGACAATCGACATTACACTGGATCAATCCCAAGGTCATATTTTTCTTTTTGTGTTTTTCATCACACAAAGTTTGTCCTGGGTGGGAATCGAACCCACGACCTCCGGCTCAGCAGTCAGGGCCACTAACCACTAGACCAACAGGCCTGTCAAATGGATGGACTTAGTGCTCAAACAGGTCCCCCTAAGAAGCGGGGTCCACATGAAGAAGAAGAAGAAGAAGAAGAATCATCACCATTACCCTAAAACCGTCGACTGCTGGGAGTCTAACCCACACCGACCTCCTAATCAAGTGTCATTTAATCCGATCTTCAGAAAACATAAAAAAAACAAAAAGTGTGTGTGTCAGCTCCGACGCACGACTGGAGTTACCTCCTTCAGTACGAGTATCTAACTATACGCAAAAAGAGTTCATTCAACTGAAAAAAGATTAATATCATATGAAAGGGTAAATTCACAAATTAATGAAAAAACAAGCCCAATAACATATAGTATATAGGTATAGTCGCCTATACAGCATACCTTATGTACGTCTTAATACACTCACAGCCAAATTAGAAAGTTGCGCACTAAAGGTGCGCACCAAAAACGTGACACATTTTCGTTACTTTAGTAGGTTTTACCCTTGGATTTTTCTCATACCGGGCGCCTTATATATGAAAATCGATTCTTAAGGAGTAAACTCCAAAAAAATATTATTTAAAAACGTAGGTAAATCAAAGAACTCTTATTAATTTTCAAATAAGCAACTTTTTCTACGTCGCTGTTTAACCAATTTTCAATTCCACGCACCGGTGACCACTTTCATTTTCTTAATTGAAACGAAGCCAGCTGAAGTCTCAAAGGCTATCAGATCAACATGATACTGAGATCGATGAACATGATTGCGTTTTTATTACAGGTTTCGTTTTTAATAAATTTGAACGTTTTAAAGAAGAACAAAATGTCTAAAGATGAAGGGTTGTGTTCTGCAGACATTTTTCTTTATTGGAGTTTACTCCTTAAGAATCAATTTTCATAATTATATAAGGCGCCCGGTATGAAAAAAATCCGAGGGGTAAAACCTACTAAAGTAACGAAAATGTGTCACGTTTTTAGTGCGCACCTTTAGTGCGCAACTTTCCAATTTGGCTGTGAGTGTTTTTCATTAATTTGTGAATTCACCCTTTCATTTGATATTAATCTTTTTTCAGTTGAATAAACTGTTTTTGCGTATGGTTAGATACTCGTACTTAAGGAGTAAACTCTAGTCGTGCGTCGGAGCTGACACACACACTTTTGTTTTTTAATATTGATTTTACGTTGTTTTATGATTTTTGGACTTAGAATAAATCGACGGACCCTACGTACATAAAGACATGTCGAAAATGGCATTTTTTTATTGTCTCATTGGCTTTAGATTATCTATGCGCACATGCTGGCATACGATTTTTATTTAATTTAATTTATTTACCTTGTTTTAGTAATCGTATAAGAGAACAAGTCTTATAAATACAACGAATATGTGTCGTAGAAACGGCCATCTCTCAGTTTTTCTTAGAAAACGTGAAAAAATAAAATATTTATGTGTAAATAGTATCATAAAGCTCTTAAAACTGTTAATACGTTGTAGAAGGTAAAATATTTATTATTGCTCATAGAATTATTTCTAGAGCCTGTTGAACACAAATTACGCTCTCCTGTAAACCTCGGTT
The DNA here is from genome assembly GCA_958449745.1 of Ochropleura leucogaster. Taxonomy (NCBI): domain Eukaryota; kingdom Metazoa; phylum Arthropoda; class Insecta; order Lepidoptera; family Noctuidae; genus Ochropleura; species Ochropleura leucogaster. The sequence continues at coordinate 4,983,928 of OY288201.1, forward strand.
TTCGACTTAACGTTATGTAATAGGGACCGTCGAAATAAATAAATTCTACATAAATACACAGAATTATTTTAATGAAGTTTTTTATATATTTTTTTAATCATGATTATTGTATTTGTACGCCTTGGCAAAACATGTATTTCCTTTCTTCTTTTTTTTTTTTGTAATCGTTCCAACTAATTGGTAACCAACACATGTTTTAGACAAATTAAATTATCTTATTTTATTTGGAAGGGCAAAAAATAATTAATGAAAAAGATATCGTACGAACGGAAGCTGATTAGAATAATTCAAATAAACGAAAAGAGTAAAAAAATCTCTCTAGAGATCAGCTTCTACTTTTTAATTAAGAACATTTAGATTATTAGTTGCTAAGTTACTTAGTTAAATTAAATCGTTAACCTCATTTTTAAAATTCAGTACTCCAAAAGGAAAAAGACCCTTTATCTTGGGAACGCTTGGACGTATCGAGTTGAAATAAAAATAGTAAATTATTAACTAAGGGGATAAAACAGTGTCTTCTGTCGCGGGTGACGATTTAAATCACGAGCGTAACGAAGGACCCGAGGTTTATTCCCGAGCGTAGCGAGGGTGTTAAATACCTAAATCACGATCGAAGCGAGGGATTTAAGACGAGTCCTGAGTGAAGCGAGGGATTTAAGTCCACCCAAGACTAAGACAGCTTTATCACCGAGGAAAATACTCTACGTACTATACTTTTCGTACCACTTGCTCAAAAAAGTGACATTCTATGCCACATAAAGCGAACATAAAAATAGTCATTTTTAATCTGTTAAAAACAGGGAAAGAAAATTGTATTGAATTTCATTTATCCATTCGTTCTTTTTTTTCATTTCATTATTTTATTTGGGTCCCAACGACCCTGGAAAGGTCCCTCTCTAAGTCTTTTTATTAATAGAAGCTTTTTAACTATTTCATTTTATAAGTATTAATTATAAATTATATTTTTTTTCCATTTTTTTTTATTGCTGGATATTTATCCAGTTTTGGATATCCGATCTTACCAACAGACCTTTTTTCATTAACTGTTGCCGACCCAAACTTTGTTAAACTAAAACTAAGCACAGCAAAAATTTCATTATTATGAAATAATGAAATCTCTAGCGTTCTCTGTTTAGCTTTTATTATAAAAGTTTAACATATCTGTAGGGTAGTTGTGAAGTACTAGTACAGTTAACGAATTCAGTAGCCCTACTATGACCTCTTAAAGCAATTCTTATTCCGCTGAGGGAAAGTAGCCCTTCAGGTGGCTCTCGACTATTTAAAGTATTTATCTGTTTTATTTTGTTCTAGGTTATTATTTTGTCATTCCAGTTGGCCAACCATGACGTCTTAAAGTAGCACTTATTCCACTGAGGGAAAGAGACAGAGCTATACAGAGTGTCTAGCATAATCTCTTTCCGTCATGATAGGGTAGCAGTTTTACACTTTCGAGTGTTAGACAACGTTTTTTTTTTATGAATACGGTTTTTGCGGATGGGAAGTCATCAAGTAAGTTCCCCCGCACTTGGTGGAGCGGGGGGAGTTTTAGACTTTTAATGACTCACCCATGTTCCTTTTTTTGCCCTTTATGTTCCGGGACCACGGTTTTCTTTCGAACAACTCGCAACCCCGGCTTGATGATTACCTACAATTTAGTTTAATTTTCTAAAAGTCACATTCACACTCGTAATTCTGGCTTCCATGCATGAACTCATACCGTTTTTATCAGAGGACTAGGTAATGTCTACAGAATGCAGAATATTATAAAAAAAAGTAATTTCTAATTTATAAAGTTTAATAGTAACAAAAACTTGGAAGTGCACATTTTGGCCTTTTTTTGTACCTTTCAATGCTATGGAAAGATTTGTATCTTAAAACTTACGGCTAAACATGATTGAACTTAAACGACTTAATATTTTGCATACGTTTGTATGTATACAATGTTTAAACAAATAAAGGAATCTTATCTAATCTTATCTTAAATGCAACCTGCATAGATGATGCAGGTTTTTTTTTTTTTGTTTTTATTCGGATGGGAACCGCGAGCGATCAAATCAAATCTGATCATTTATTTCGATAAGACCATTACAGGCACTTTTGATTGTCAAGAAACAAAATGAATCTACAGTTCCGGTCACAAGGCATAATAACTTGTGAAAGTACTGTAGTTGCCAATTCCAAAGCATTGATCTCTATGGAGAAGAATAGGCAAGAAACTCCATGGACACTCTTTTCGTCACAATGGTGAAACGCGGGCGTTTCCTCCCACCCGATTAAGTGTAGGAACCTCCCGGAACTTCCTTGTCCGGTGAGGACCGTCAGGCGGTAGATGAGGACGCCATGACGCCACTCCAGCCACTCTTCAAAGAGGGGACTTATTGCCACTAATGTAGCGTGCCCTAACCTGCATGATCTTCACGTAGTATTCTACTTCGACTCCGTTCAACCAAAAAGTTTTTATGCTCAATTAATATCAAGGAAAGACACTTTGATTCTTTCCTCAAGTGAAAATATCTCCGCTAAATGATCCGAGAATCGAATTACACAAATAACAATTCCCGGTCCATTTACTTCTAAAACAATTGTTTGACGTCATTGGATTTACCCGAACAGAGATATGGGTCCGGAAATAAAATATCTGTGGAGGCACGCGAGCCAAAAAAAGAATGCGTCGTTAAAGCATTAGGGTTCTCTAACGAAACATTCTTGATTTGTACTTCGATTTATTGTTTTTTTTTATATAAAAGGGTTTATTGCTGGTCCCAGGTGACGCTGGAGAACAGTACCTGGAATGATATAGGGAGGCCTTTGTTTAGCGGTGGGACATACCAGACAACGTAAAAAAACTTGAGTGGTGCCAAGGGACACTCGGATGGAACGAAGTTATTATTTATTATATACATAAAATCTGTATGCACTCAACAAAAATAATCGTCGCGACACCATACTGTTCAATGCAAAATAGAAAGACGAAACGAAAATAATTTGGCTTGCTGTCTATGAGAGAGAAAGAGAGACAGACAAAGAAACACACGCACGCCACACACATTACAACTATAGCAGAAAGTGTCGTTACAACTTTTGGTCTTAAGCAAAAAGTGTCGTTACAACTTCTGGCTTCTAGCCCTCTCCCGCAACGCGCGAGGAACTTCGTTCCAAAACAACTATTTGGTGTTGCGCGGTTTCTTCTTTGAATTTTTACTGAGATAGAGGTTTTAGTAGCGCAGATACCATATTCTTTTAATGTTATCTAGGTACTACAAATTTAAGCACCAAATATTTGGATATAAAAAGTCGTTTGTGAATTTAGAATAAATTATTTTAAATATAGAACGTTTCTGTGATTAGAAATCTATTTTTTTTTAAACTAGGTTTTGGGTGCTTTCACAAACATTTAAACTCATATACACAAACAGGCAGACACGGAACAACTATCTGTACGCCTTACACATATTTGATCCCTATGCTCGCGGACCGCGGTGCCGTAAATCCTTACTTATAATTAATAATTTAATGGCTAAACCGATTTCATGAATTGTGGTACAGAGATAGTTGGGAACCAGGAGACGAACATAGGCAATTTTTTTTTAAAAAAAAGTGGGATATGAGGGATAACGAGGGAAGAAAAGGGAAAACTTAGCGTTGCTATTACAAATCCATCAGGCGCAAGAGCAAAAACTGCAGGTCCGCTTGGTGTGTTATACCGAATTTAACGCGAGCGAAGCCGCGGGCGAAAGCTAGTGATTGATAAACTAACGCCAAATCTATTAGTAGACAGAGAACACAAACCCAAGTCTGCCAATGATGTCGTGTCTGTATGTCCGACCACTGACCGTGCTATTACAGGCCCTTTAGCCAAACTGCAGTCGGCAGCAGACGACAATCATTATCGCTCAGCAGTCACTAATACATTTTCAACTTTATACCCTAGCGCATATAGTTGAAATCTATTGACGTTTACATATCGTTTTTGTTTCTTTCGTTCGTTATCGCTCAGCAGTCTTTAATAAATTTTCAACTATATGCGCTAGGGTTTAAAGTTGAAAATGTATTAGTGACTGCTGAGCGATAACGATTGTCGTCTGCTGTTTGTCTATAGGCCCAGGATTTCGACAGTTCTAGTAATCTCCTAACTGAAAGGCATCAATGATTTTCCGACGACTTGTTACTGGCAAGGCATTGTGCTGAAGTAGCAATGATTGTTCGATAACCTTGTATTGTTTTGACGTTCTTTGAACGACTGACACGCTATTGTGCATTATAAACTTACTTTACTTTTATTTACAACTAGGTTTTGCCCGCGGTTTCGCTCACGTTAAATTCGGAGTAGGACAGTTCCCCTTTTCTGATTTGCAGGTACCTGCTACCTGTAGTTTTTGCCCTTGCGTCTTATTTTTTGTAATAGCAAAGCTAAGTTTTCTTCCCTCTTTCTCCCTCATTTCTCAATTTAAAAAAAAATTGCCTTAGTACGGCCTAAAAATATATAGAGATAATCGGGACCCTGGAGACGGCTCCAGGGTCCCAATTATCTCTGTACCAAATTTCATCAAAATCGGCTTAGCAATTCAGGTGTGAAGACGTAAAAAACAAACTCACTTTCGCTTTTATAATATTAGTAAGGATAGAAGGTAACTCATAACTACCCGAGCAATATATTGCTGTATGTCAATTTTATATATAATGCTTCGGAAGTATAATATTGGTGTCGATTAAAAAATTTAAATAGGACACAGAAAGCAGCAGCTTTCAAATAGAACAATAATCGGTTCATCCAGTCTAAAGTTCTGAGGTAACAAACATAAAAAAGTACAGTCGATTTGATAATCACCTCCTTTATTTTAAAATTGGTTAAAAAGGAGTAAATGATGCCGAGGCATCTTACAAATAGGATGGGTTTGACCCAATTGACTTAATGGCAAACAAAATATGAGATTATAAATACCTAAATAAATAAATATCTTGGGACAACTCACACACTGCTATCTGATCCCAAGCTAAGCAGAGCTTGTGTTATGGTAACCAGACAACTGATATACATACTTATATAATTTATAAATACATACATATTATAGATAAATCACACCCAGACACAGAACAAACAATCATGCTCATCACACAAAGTTTGTCCTGGGTGGGAATCGAACCCACGACCTCCGGCTCAGCAGTCGGGGCCACTAACCACTAGACCAACAGGCCCGTCAAAGATTGAAAGATTGTGGTAATGTTGCGGTTATCAAATTAGTTAATCAACCAAAATCATAAAATAAGTTCACTGATATAGAAATGCTTGTAGGGATTGGGTGCTGAAAATTAATCGAGATTATTTCGCTACGGAACTCAACATTATTTATTGGCCAACATGCACTTGACAGGATTTGTCTAAACAAGTTTTGGTTCCGATCCTTTGTTTGTATAAAAGGATCCTTTTAATATAAATCTCGTTAATTTATACATATTTTTGTTCGTTGTAATTTGTTTAACCAAGTGATGGAGCTTTTCTTTATTTAGTACTAGCTTTTGCCCGCGGCTTCGCTTGCGTTAAAATTCGAGGTAACACAGGTTCCCCTTGCGCCTTATCGATTTGTAATAGCAACGCTAAGTTTTCCCTTTTCTTCTCTCTTGCTCCCTCACATCCCAGTTTTTTTTTAAAATAAAAATTAGCCTATGTCCGTCTCCTGGTTCCCAACTATCTCTGTACCAAAATTCATCAAAATCGGTGTAGCCATTAAAGCGTGAAGAGGTAACAAACGAACAAACAAACTCACTTTCGCTTTTATAATATTAGTAAGGATAAGGATGCATGCATGCCATGGTGTTTTATTAAATTAATTCATTTTTAAAGGATTACGAATTTTTGCGTTCGAAAAAATATTGTTCGCCTTTTTTATGTTTCCGCATAATTTAAGCTAATTGTTTTAAAAGCTTCGCGTTGAATGTTTTCATATTCGTATCTTTATTTGCATTCCATAATGTGTGATGATGTTACAATGGGATTAAAGCTATTGTTGACGGGCCCGTTGGTCCAGTGGTTGGCCCTGACTGCTAAGCCGGAGGTCGTGGGTTCGATTCCCACCCAGGACAAACTTTGTGTGATGAGCATGATTGTTTGTTCTGTGTCTGGGTGTGATTTATCTATAATATTTATGTATTTATAAACTATATAAGTATGTATATCAGTTGTCTGGTTACCATAACACAAGCTCTGCTTAGCTTGGGATCAGATAGCCGTGTGTGAGTTGTCCCAAGATATTTATTTATTTATATTTATTGTAAAATTACGGACTCTGAACGGCACAGAAAAGACTATAATACAATTGTAAAATAAAATGAATGCATTAACCAAATAATTGTTAATATTAATTAACAAAATTATAACATTTTTATTAAGACAACAAAATTATACATAAACTAGCTTTTGGCCGCGACTTCGCTCGCGTGTTATCCGAAAAAATATCCTTTGTGTTATTCCACACAATAATAATCTACCTCTGTGCCGAATTTCATGAAGATCCGTTCATCCGTTTTGACGTGAAAGAGTAACAAACATCTATACATCCATCTATCCATCCTCACAAACATTCGCATTTATAAGATTTTAGTAGGATAGGATGTAATATTAGTCTGTAGTAAGATAGCTGATTCCCTCGGTTTGGTTATCGGAAAAAAAGTATCCTATGTGTAATTCCAGACTATAATAATAAATAAATATCTTGGGACAACTCACACACGGCTATCTGATCCCAAGCTAAGCAGAGCTTGTGTTATGGTAACCAGACAACTGATATACATACTTATATAATTTATAAATACATACATATTATAGATAAATCACACCCAGACACAGAACAAACAATCATGCTCATCACACAAAGTTTGTCCTGGGTGGGAATCGAACCCACGACCTCCGGCTCAGCAGTCAGGGCCACTAACCACTGGACCAACAGGCCCGTCAACTATAATCTGTTTCCGTGCCAAATTTCATCAAAATCCGTTCAGCCGCTAATACATCCATTCATCTTCACAAACATTTTCATTTAAAATTTAGTAGGACGTAAGATATTCATTTCATTAATGAATTTTGTTCGTTTGCAAGTATGTAGTCAGTTAAAGTAATACTTGATTTCCTCCGAAAAAGCATTTAATTAATTATGCGAATAAACAGTGAAATGAAATGCTTCAATGTATCAACTGATGAAGAATTTGTTTGGCTGACTGAACACCTGTCGTTTCAGGCAGCGTTCATAAGCGGCAATTACGTTTAAATTAAACAAAACTGTTTCATAAAGTTAATTGTTTTTCGTTGAAGTGCCTTTGTATTCACCTGAATAGTCTTTTCCCAACTATGTTGGGGTCGGCTTCCAGTCTAACCGGATGCAGCTGAATATCAGTATTTTACATGAAGTGACTGCCTATCTGACCTCCACAACCCAGTTAGTACTGGGTAATACGATTCACCTTGGTAAGACTGTCAGACTTTCGGAACACTGACAAACTGTAACGTCTGTCAAAGATTTACAAATGGCAGCCGGAACCAACGGCTTAATATTAAGGTGGCGTGCTTTGCAATGCACTGAGGAAACTTGGTATGTAACGGGTGGTGACCCATCCATAGACCAACCTAGGCAAGCGTGGCTTAACCTAAAGATCGACCTGAGCGGCTGCTATTATTTTTGTATGCTTCAGAATAATTAATGCCCAACTCTTTCTGGGTCGCCTAAATATTTTATTTACGAAATAATGTAACACCCAATATATGCCTTCTATTGAACATCCTTTATTAACTTTTATACCCTAGCTCCCTACTAGACCGTTTTTCATTTACCCGGTCTCCCGACGCTATGCTTGGATCGCACCTGTGGTATTATCTCAATTTCCCATCCCATAAAATCGACTTTTATTCTTACACCTTCTCGGTAAAAGCAGTATGTTTGTGGCAGGGGCGAAATTCCTATAGAAGCTATAAGTCAGGCTTGCCCCAATAATCTTACCATACGTGAAAGGTAAATAGGTAACAGATTTTTTTAAACTATAATTTTGTGTTACTAAAGCAGTATTGAGCAGTATTTCAACTATAACAATGACTCTTAACAACCACAAAAACACCAAGAAGTGGGGGGGGGATATAAAAAATTGATAGTGTGCCCTCCATCTAGAGCCCCCGCCCGCCACTGGTTTGTGGGACTCACTTCTAGCTAAAATGCGTGGTTCCAAACCTATCTCTGTTTAGATATAGCTTATGCTTTTAAAAAAAAAAAAAAAAGTAATTTAAACCATAAAGCTTGTTGCATTCTACGTAGTTTAAACCAATGTGGCCAGTATTTTGTTTGACCGCAAATAATGCTTTAGTATGCTTGGTAACATTACGGTTTCACAATGCGGTTTGCTGGTCTTTTAGCAACCGTGGTGGTATTTGGGAAACCGCATAATAGTGGGGTTAGAAATTAGGTGTATGATGATGTATATGCGGCTTAAATACTGTGGGTAATAAATACTAAAGTCTGTATGTATGACTAGTATTTTTCACCGCGGCTTCGTTCGCGTTAAATTCGGGGTAACACAGTTCCTCTTTCCTGATTTGCAGGTATCTGATACCTGTAGTTTTTGCCCTTGCGCCTTATTGATTGTAATAGCAATGCTAAGTTATCCGTTTTCTTTCCTCTTTAACAAACTAACAAACTCACTTTCGCTTTTTTATTATTGGTAAGGGAACACAGGCTAAAGAAAAGGGAAAACTTAGCTTTTGCTATTAAAATCAATAAGGCCAAAGGGCAAAAACTACAGGTACCAGGTACCTGCAAATCATGAAATGGGAAAAAGATACTGCGGCCCTGGAACACAAAAGGCAAAAGCAGGAACCTGAAAGAGTTTTAGTCAGTAAAAGTTTGACACTCCCTCGTTCTACTCAGCCCATAATGGAAGAAGTCATTTGGTGATCATCCGAAAAAAAACCATAAATGCAATGGAATGTTAAATGATAGGCCTTGAAAACCACTTCAATCTGCTCCAAGAAGGTTTTGTTCAAAATTCTCGAAAACCGCAATCAAACCTTCTTTCCACAAAAACCTCCTTTATGAAAATATCTTACAAAACTCCATCTTTTCCAGCGAATCCGTGCAAACTGCAACCGTACAAACTCCGTAATGAGGTTATAACGGCTCGCCTATTATCGTGTTCAGACCCAGACCATTTTGGTTAACGTATCTTGTAATCATTTGTTAACTGAGGAAGCGCTGAGATTTCGTCTGACGGAGATTTTCTTTGCTGCATTAAATATGTTTTTGATGGTTTTCGTCATGATAATGTTAAATTAAGCGAGGGCTTCAAGCAGTAATGCTAGCAAAGGAGGTGGCCGGGCGTTTGGGGGAGAGAACATCAGGCCAACCCAGCAGCCGCGGGAGATGCCCAGGGCGTCGGGCGCCGCGAGACGACTCCCGGCCACCGTAAATGCGGGCCTGTAGACGGTGAGTAATGGGTAGCTCACCGTCTGTCCGTCTTGTCGACAGGCCGTGTCGACGGCGCGTTAGTGTTTCACGCGCGCCTCAAAGAGAGTCAGCAAAGCAGAGGGGCGTGCCAGGGCCTCCGCCTGCCGGGGTTGCGGGTTGTTCGATAGAAATATCCCGGCCTCCGGAACGTAAAGGGCAATAGAATGAACATGGGTGGGTTTTAGTCAGTACAAGTCTGACATGCGGCCCCGCTCCGCCCAGAGCGGGGGAAGTCATTGGATGATTTCCCAACCGAAAAAAAAAGCTAAGGCTTCAATGCTGGGTTTATTGAAGCACTGTTCGGCTGAAAAGGAAAAATGTTAACAAAGCAGTTTATTCTTCTTCTTCGCGTTTTGATTGCAACTCTAAACACATACACATTTGGACACCTATGTTACTATTGTCGTCAATAATTACTCCTTTCTCCTTCATATCATTCCTTACACAATCCACCATCCATAATATTATGAATACCTTAAAATTATTATAATAATACCAAAATTGGTAGGCGTGAAGACGTAACAAACAAACAAACTCACTTTCGCTTTATAATATTAGTAAGAATCACGCATATAGTTCCCGCAGAGATGGACAGAAGTGCTCAAATATATTTGCCTAGTTACATTTAAGGTCTAGTGTAGTAGAAGGCGAACCTATAATAATAATAATAATAATATATTTATTCAAAGTTCAAACAATTGGCACTATAAATACAATTTAAATCCTAGAAATAATGTTGGTATAACAAGAATTTCGATGCCTGTACTAGGTTAAGTGAAACCTGTATCACAGGCGGTATTTTCTAATAATTAGTGTTAGGACAGTCAATTTCTTAACAATATTTAGATAACATTAGTGAAAAAGGTTAACTTAGTATGAGTTACATTATGATATATATTTTTAAACCTATTATAAGATACGAACGAAATAACATTTATAAGATTACCAAGAAAAAGTGTAAATACAATATAAGGAAAAACAAGGTAGCACTTCATTGCAAATAGTAATATGATTGTCAGCAGTATTAGAAATTATACAAGTAAATAAATATTTCAAAACAAAACGCCGTCGAAACATTTTTGTTACGGCCGAGAATTTGCTTAGATAGGGTAAAAATCAACGGAAGTCTGGCCTAGTTGAGTATGACGCACTATATAGGTGGGCACCTAGTCATAGTTCACGGAGTTTATGTATCGGTGTTCAGCAATTTTTCTAGCAGGGCAATCTACGTCTCCCGTTTTGTGATCACTGGGTTTTTTAAAGCGTGAGCAAGACGCGCATCTCGGGGTGTCACCTTTCTTCGTGCATTCAGACATGATATGACCAGCTTCACTACAGTGACCACAAGTAGGATTTACCTCTCTGCAAGACTTTGCTGCATGGCCATACTGTTGGCATTTATAACACCTCGTGACTAATGTAAAGTCTCTAACAGGGCAAGATGTCCAATTTATAAAAATCCTTGTTTGAGGTATTAATATTTTTCGTATATTGGCCGGAACTTCAATAATGTAGTTACAGGTCGCAGCTTCTCGTTTCCCAGATTTGTGGCTTAATTTTAAAGAGGTCAGAAAGGATTCCAAAGACATCGCTGGTATCTTATCGGCTACATTCTGTTCAAAAATGCATTTAAACACCTCATTTTCAGACAGGGATGTCGGCACACCTACAACCACGATCCGGGGTTTACGCTTGCTGGGTTCGTCAGCGGTAAGTCCAGCTGCGGAGAGTTGAACTGCACTCTTTAGTTTATCCGCATCTTGTTGCGTCTCGGTACTAATTATTACGCCACCGTTCTTTGTTTTCCGGACACTACGTACTTGCAGCTTCATTTGCTCGGGACGTATGATTTTTTTCACCAGTTCTTTTGTTTCGTCACTTGTTTTCAACTTATCATCGGGATAAATGGCGACAGAGCTTAAATTATTCGGTCGAATGAAATGGTTCGATCCTTTTTTCACAACATCGGCAAAAGAAGTATTCTTCGCAGGACAAGTATCCAGTAACGTTTGCTTGAGGTCCGAAAAATGCTCTGTTAGATCGCGTTGTTGTTTCAGGGTATCGATCATGACATCCGCGTGAATGGCCCTTTGCTTCAGCGACTGGTATAGAACAGCCATTTGTGACGTACCAGATTCGACTTTACGGCAGAGGTTTGTGATTTTCAATTTCTGCTCCGTATTGAGTTTCCCATCCGCGGCAATAGAGCAAACTTCATTCAGGTACTGCTGGATGGTGGCCATCCATCGTTGGATTTCAGGCGTTGAAACAATAACATCTGCTGGATTTTGTGACGGCGAGGCGGAGCGTTGCGCTGGCCCCCTTGGATTACAGGGGCTGTTTTCCATTTTGTTTTAGTGTTAAAGGTTCACTGTTTTGTGTGCATTGTCCACTAAAACTACACACTAAGCAAGAATACTTTATACATTACGACATTAAAATTAAGGAGGTCAATATTATTAAATATTGCTAATGAACACGTCTGTACACTGTGAGTGCGCAATATGCAATCCAACCTATAACCAGCAAGCGGGCAAAAATCACAAATTCAATCAAAGTTTACAAAGAAATATCCAACAGTCTTGTAAACACAAACAATCTTTCACCGCTGATAAGATTACAATAGCAAGCCTATTTAATATAGTGAGATGACTCCCGACCACAGTAAACGCGGGGCTGTGGACAGTGAGCAATAAGTATAGCTCATCATCCATCCGTCTATTGACGACAGGCCGTGTCGACGGCGCGATCGTGTTCCACGCGCGCCTCAAAGAGATCTCAGCAAAACCGACGCGACGGGCCTACAGGGACACTGTCTGCCCCCCGACAGGCATCCCTGTAGCATATCATCTTATAGCAGTTCTTATTCCTGTGAGAGAAAGAGATGGTACTAGACACCCTGTATAGCTCTGTCTCTTTCCCTCAGTGGAATAAGTTCTGCTTTAACACGTCATGGTAGGGTAGCAGGCCATGTCGACGGCGCGATCGTGTTCCACGCGCGCCTCAAAGAGATGTCAGCAAAACCGACGCGACGGGCCTACAGGGACACTGTCTGCCCCCCGACTGGCATCCCTGTAGCATATCATCTTATAGCAGTTCTTATTCCTGTGAAAGAAAGAGGTGGTACTAGACACCCTGTATAGCTCAGTCTCTTTCCCTCAGTGGAATAAGTTCTGCTTTAAGACGTCATGGTAGAGTAGCAGTTTATTTCTACGGAAACATTTCATACGCAATGAAAACTGCTATAGATTGTAATATTTTCCATAGCTTGTGACAAGGGGTGCTTTGGGTTGCGGGTTGTTCGAAAGAGATACCGCGGCCTCGGAACGTAAAGGGCAACAGAAGGAACATGGGTGGGTTTTAGTCAGTACAAGTCTGACATGCCCCCCCGCTCCGCCCAGAGCGGGGGAAGTCATTGAACGATTTCCCACCCGAAAAAAAAAAAGGGGTGCTTTGTTGACCCAACCATCCACGTAGAGCAATACCTGGTTTCAAAGTTCAAATAACCATAGGCCTCTAACTTGGCTTAAGTTGACGTCGAGAAACATCTCTTTAAGGTCCTTTTTTTTGGGGTGCGAAATCATCAAATAACTTCCTCCGCTCTGGGCGCAGCGAGGGGGAGTGTCAGACTTGTACTGATTAAAACCCACCCATGTTCCTTCTATTGCCCTTTACGTTCCGGGGCCGCGGTATATCGAACAACACGCAACCCCGGACCCTGTAGGTCTAGGCCCTTGTCCTTGGTCCTTGGTTATTCAGTTAAACCATACATGTACGTCTCAAATAGTCCGCATCTGTACGTTTATAAGCATGTATAAAAAGGCTTTTTCATTTAAAATGCACCATCAAAGTTTTATCTGCAAAGAGGTAAGTAGGTTCCTACTCCTCTTGATTAAAATACATAAAAGACACTGTAACCACTTTCTTTCTTTCTTAACTCCTTCCTTCCATTGTATTTTATTATGATTAAAAGAATTAAAGGTAAGAGAGCTTAAGGAGACCTCAGACGAGTTTATTTTCGAATCTGTTATTAAAGCTGTTACAGCAAAATTGATGACCGATTAATCCTTATCCTTTCTTTACTTATTACTTATACATACTATCCTTACTAATATTATAAAAGCGAAAGTGAGTTTGTTTGTTTGTTACCTCTTCACGCTTTTATGGCTACACCGATTTTGATGAATTTTGGTACAGAGATAGTTCCCAACTATCTCTGTACCAAAATTCATCAAAACCAGGAGATGGACACGGTACTGTATTATACCGAATTTAACGCAAGTGAAGCCGCAGGCAAAAGCTAGTATTGTATAATAATTGTTTACATATATTAAAAAGACTTTTTCCCCTCCCCTCCAAGAGCGGGGGAAGTTATTTGATGATTTCGCACCCCAAAAAAAAAGCACCTTAAAGAGATGTTGGTCAACTTAAGGCAAGTTGGATCAACAAAGCACCCCTTGTCACAAGCTATGGAAAATATTTCTATTAATAGCAGTTTTCATTGCGTAGGAAATGTTTCCGTAAAAAAAAACTACTACTCTACCATGACGTCGTAAAGCGGAACTTATTCTACTGAGGGAAAAAGAAAGAGCTATACAGGGTGTCTAGCACCATCTCTTTCTCACACAGGAATAAGAACCGCTATAAGATGTCATGGTAACCCTTCTGTTCGCACCCTTGAAACGTAGAGGAGAACCAATAAAAGTGTTACTTAAGTTGCATAGCTGAAGTCTGGGCTTTTAGATGTGGAACGACTTACCTTGTCGACCTAAGTCATGAGAGAATGAAGTTTTATAAGGCCTTCATTTTTGTCTCGATTTGCAGAGGATTCCAACTAATTCAATAACTATTTATTACTAGCTTTTACCCGCGGTTTCGTTCGCGTTAAAGTTGGGGTAACACAGTTCCCTTTCCTGATTTGCAGGTACGTGCTACCTGTAGTTTTACCCATGCGCCTTATTTATTGTAATAGCAAAGCTATTTTTTTCCTTTTCTTCCCTCTTTCTCCCTCATTTCTCTTTTTTTAAATTAGTCTATGTCCGTCTCCAAGGCCCCAACTATCTCTGTACCAAAATTCATCAAAATCGGTTTGGCCATTTAGGTGTGAAGACGTAACAAACAAACTCACTTTCGCTTTTAAAATATTTGTAAGGATAAATGCGAATGTTTATAAGGATGGATAGATGAATGGATATTTGTTACTCTTTCACGTCAAAACGGCTGAACGGATCTTCATGAAATTTGACACAGAGGTCGATTATAGTCTGGAGTAACACATAGGATACTTTTTTGTAATCATAAATTGAGGATTTCCACACAACCACAAAAAAGGCTATGTGTATTTAAAACCAAAGGAGGAAAGTTTTTAATTCTTGTCTTGAGGACTTACACATATACACAAAACAACCGATGTGAAAAAATCGCCACCACCGATGCCTTGTCCCACAGCAAACCGCCACGGTAGGCAACAATGAAATCCAACATATGCGCCCTCTATGCCAATTTCCACTTCAACACTGCGAAATCCGTTGCATGCCACATTTCAGATATATGCCACTCCATTTTCTATTGTAATGCATTTTGTCGCCCCGATATTCAATTTTTCGTCCGAGTTGATAATATTGATGCGACACGTTCTTTATTTTATTACTAGCTTTCGGGTTCTAGCTAAAATTGGGTTAGCCATTAAAGCGTGAAGAGATAACAAACAAACAAACAAACTCACTTTCGCTTTTATCCGCTTGCGTGTTCATACAATGACATGCTAATTGCTTTTATAAACTAAAATTTATTGTTTTTTGCTATTATAAAACGTTACCCCTCTTTTAGAATGTCATGGTTGTGTTTACAAATATTTAAAATCAATATAAAATATATAATAACAAATATATCCTCTATGGATGTCCTCCGCCTTTGCGGAGAGGTCTGTCAGACTCCTACTGACTAAAACCACACGGTGTTCCTTCTCATCACTTCCGGCCGGGGTGTGGGGACACATTCGCATTCTACACAATCACCCCAGCAGTAATCACTCAGGCACTGCGCCAACCGTGCCGTCCCGCCGTTTTATAAAATTTTCGTTTAAACTAATATTTTTGGAAGCGGTTGATAGTAGAGATGCCACGAATAGTGAATTGGCCGAATATCGAATATTCGGCAACACTGTTGGCCGAAACGCCGAATATTCGGCCGCCGAATATCCGGCGCTAAGTACATGCTTGGTGGGCGCGCGTTAGCTGGAATAAAACAGGTAACAAACTGTTTTTCTCGTTACGTTCGCGCTGAAAAATGCTGAAAAGCTCGTTTTTATCCATCACAACTTACCACTGCTTAATTTTAACTACTAAGATGTTGTAATTTAAAATAAATACATTATTTTGAGTAAAATAACGTGTCTTTTTTTACAGGATTTGCTATTTGGTATTCCGCCGAATAGTACGTTTTATTCGGCCGAATACCGAATAGCAAAAAAGTGTCCGAATAGGCCGAATACCGAATAGTTGCCGAATATTCTATTTGATAGTATTGTATAGTATTACTAGCTTTCGCCCGCGTAAATTTGGGGTAACACAAATCCCCTTGCGCCTTATTGATTTGTAATAGCAACGCTAAGTTTTCCCTTCTCTTCCCTCTTTCTCCCTCACATCCCACTTTTTTCAAATTATTAGCCTATGTCCGTCTCCTGGTTCCCAACTATCTCTGTACCAAAATTCATCCAAATCGGTTCAGCCATTAAAGCGTGAAGAGGTAACAAACAAACAAACAAACTCACTTTCGCTTTTATAATATTACTAGCTTTCGCCCGCGGCTTCGCCCGCGTAAATTTGGGGTAACACAAATCCCCTTGCGCCTTATTGATTTGTAATAGCAACGCTAAGTTTTCCCTTCTCTTCCCTCTTTCTCCCTCACATCCCACTTTTTTCAAATTATTAGCCTATGTCCGTCTCCTGGTTCCCAACTATCTCTGTACCAAAATTCATCCAAATCGGTTCAGCCATTAAAGCGTGAAGAGGTAACAAACAAACAAACAAACTCACTTTCGCTTTTATAATATTATATAGTAAGGATAAGTAAGGAGTAAGGATAGTAAGGATAAGGATATTATACACTTCTGTCTAAGTTGACACACTAATACTTGCTTTTTATAACATAAAATGCGCATTTGTGTTATAGTCCGTTGTAATAAGGGTTGAGCCTATTGCCATCAACTCGGCACTATTCTAGTTTAGTTAGTTTGTTTGTTACGTCTTCACGCCTAAATGGCCTAAACGATTTTGATGAATTTTGTTACAGAGATAGTTGGGACCCTGAAGACAGACATAGGCTAAAAAAAAACCGGCCAAGAGCGTGTCGGGCCACGCTCAGTGTAGGGTTCCGTAGTTTCCTGTCCGTCAAAATAAGTGTTCCCAGTTATGAGGCCAACCGAACAATTCGGTAATACCCGATCCAATGTAATAAGTACCTACAGCGCCATCTCTCAGGGAATTGGGTTACTAATTAATACAAAGACGTGCAATTTCGGTGGTAATTTTGGATTGCGAGAACCGATTTCAATAATTCTTTTTTTGTTTGAAAAAAGATACGTTCAGGATAATAAAATATGTAAACAAAGTTACAAAAAAAGCTTGCACATACGATTATACTACAAACTTAGTCCAGAAATTATTTTGTACAACTTTTTGTCTTTTTTGTACAAAAACTGTTGTGCCAATCAAGTTCAAAAAAAATTTCATAGAATTATTTTTATAGAAAGTCCTTATAAAGTTCTTCTTTTCAGATTTTTTTCATATTTTCTAAACTTATGGTTCAAAAGTTAGAGGGAGGGGGACACATTTTTACTTTTGGAGCGATTATTTCCGAAATTATTGACATTATCAAAAAATGATTATAGTAAACCCCTATTCATTTTTAAATACCTTTCCAACAATATATCACACGTTAGGGTTGAAATTAAAAAAAAAATCACTTCCCACTTTACATATAGGGTGGCTACCCTAATAAAACATTTTTTTCAAATTTTTATTTTACCACTTTGTCGGCGTGATTGATATACATATTGGTACCAAATTTCAGCTTTCTAGTGCTAACGGTCACAGAGATTAAGCGAGGACGGACGGACGGACGGACAGACAGACATGGCGAAACTATAAGGGTTCCTAGTTGACTACGGAACCCTAAAAAAGTGAGAATAGAGTAGGGGGAGAAAGAAGGAAGAAAAGGGCAGAGAAAAATATTTTTTTTCGATCATCAAAGGTGTTAAAGTTATCGTTAGCCTAAAGTAACTATGCCACGCGGACAAAGTCGCGGGCGGAAGCTAGTTTGTTATAATTAACTGTAAGTAACCTATCTATATAGTAATTGAATTATCAATGAAGTAATTCGTAAAAATGAAGTATCTTTTTGTACGTGTAACTCCTAACCAAAAAGAAACCTGGCAATAACTAACCTTAGGCCTATATTACTTAAAGTAGGCGACCATACGTTTTTATCAAATCGCTAGTGCCTTGAAAATTCGCAAAGCGGACACAACCGTCAACGACGTCTGCCCTTACGCGTCCGCCCGTGTTCGGGTCGCGCACTCAGCGATGAGCCACTTCTTCCCAACCGCACCTACCCCGCTCCCCCCACGCCCCGTTCGCCTGGCACCGCTGCCGGTATTTATCACCGAAACAGTATTTAATTTATCGCCGAAATTGCTATGACTCTGCATTTTAAATCTGTGATATCTTTGAAAATATTTATTTAATTTACATGCTGTAAAAAGCCATATTGATCTTTATTAAATGCACAATGTATTTAAGATACTTAATTGGATAAGGATTAATACTGTATTGCTTAAAATCGCTTCGTAAATAAGCCATTATTTCTCGTACAAAGTAAAGGATAAAAAATAGTTATTGTGGGTTATTCCTAAGAGATAAACATATACCATCAGGGACTTTTTTGTAGACCTTTTTAAGTTGTACAATACTGTAGTACATTGTTTTGATCTATCTTGTAGGATTCAGTCAGCGTTTGCAATGTAAGCGCAAAAAAATTTGTTTTTTTACGACCTCACATTAGAAACCTCAAAAATTGTAGCCTATGTGTTATTCTGATGTATAAGCTATAGCCTATGTGTTATTCTGATGTATAAGCTATATTGTGGTAAAGTTTCATTCAAATCCATTCAGTAGTTTTTACGTGAAAGAGTAACAAACATCCATACATCCATACATACAAACTTTCGCCTTTATAATAGTAGTAGGATTATTCTAGTTGATAGTATTGTACATGCTAACTGAATTTACACTAGCAAAAATAATTCGTAATTATCGCGACCCATTGCACCAACCACCCATTATTTGTTTGTAAAATTCAAGGAAAAAATATCCATTGGATTTAATATGCAAAGTTTAATGTTGTTCATAACCCAAAAAGACTACGCCGGCATAAAAGAACGAAAACCCATTTTAACAGCATTTCCTTTATTAACAGTGCCCATGTGAATGTTTCCGGAGGTAAGACAAAAAGACCATTAGAAACGTGAATAAGTGAATTAAGAGTTATGGGGGCCATTAAAGCCCTTATGGGGAATGGGCCGTTATGGCACTTAAGGTGCACTTAGGACTTAAAGGCCCTAAGATCGATGAACTTGGGGAAGATAATCTTGTGAAGAACGGACTTACCGTACAGATTTTTCCTAATAGACAAAATTGTAATGTCTTCAAGAAAAGGCATAATTATACGCATAGCTTTTTAAATAACTTCCCCCGCGCTGTACGGAGAGGGGAGGAGCCCACCCATGTCCCTTCTATTGCTCTTTACGTTCCGGTCTAGGAGTTTTTTTCGAACAACCCGCAACCGCGGCAGGAACCCCGCAGGCCCTGACAGGTCCCTCTGCTTTGCTGACATCTCTTTGAGGCGCACGTGAACCACTATCGCGCCGCCGCCGTCGACACAGCCTGTTGTCAATAGACGGATGGACGGTGAGCTAAAGAGCTCCCGCATCTACGGTGGCCGGGAGTCCGGGGCGTCTCTCGCGGCGGCTGGGTTGTGGCTATTAATGTATGTATGTATAGCTTCAGTTGTTCTGTGTCTATGTGGTGTCAACTATATTTTATTAAAGGTTATTTAACTTAAAAAATATACAATATATGTAAAATAAGTTAGGTTTATGATTAAATTTAAAAAAATTATGATTAAAAACTCAAAATGATTCATAATGTGTTTACATAATTGTATGTATATTATGTTACGGTATTATTATAATTTAACAAACGTAAAAAAATGCTTTTTTAATTTGCGTGCTATAATTATGTCGTTACGTATCTTACCAAGACTTTTTGTAACTTTATAAACCACTTTTTATGCGAGTAAATAAATACATAAAAACTAATCAAAATATTGTTCCTTAGTTTATTTAAAAGAAAATATTCCCCGACAGACGCGGGATCGAATATTTTCTCTGCGACGGCAAGGCGACGGCACTAAACTAGCTAACCTAACTACCATAGCACAGATAATAACACCTCGAGAAATGCAAAGTGGGCAATTTATTTTTTTCATAGAAAATTACTTGGCACACTGTAGCCATGCTGCACTAGTGAGGTGCCGCGGGATTAATTTAAAAAAGGAAGGTATTCTATTTTTTTTGTTTTCTTCTTTCAGCTAATGGCTTTCTAATTTAATAAGTTGCCAACTATACAAAATACAAAAGGTATTAAGTCCGCCTTTGTTCAATGTTTTTTTACATGTGCATGAAGTTCTAATAAAAAAAAAAAACTTAATGATTCACTGGGTGACTACCATCTTCAGACCTGAGCATTATCGGTCTGATTGTTGGTTAGTTGATGTTTGCGCTTGCCTAGGTTATTCCGCGGATGGGTGACCACCCATTATCATCACAAGCTAACCCTTTTTCCACTCTATACTGCCAGATACTGATGAAATTATCAGGTTGTTATTTCAGGCTTCATAGACCTTGCCGGGGTTGTGGGGTTGCGGGTTCGAAAAAGATTCCGAAACCCAGGAACAGGGGCAAGGGCAAAAGAAGGAACATGGGTGGGTTTTAGTCAGTACATGAGTGTCACTCCCCCCACTCCGCTCAGAGCTCGATATGTTATATATATGATGTATAAATGATAAGTTAATAAATAAATTAAATAATAAATATCTTGGGACAGCTCACACACGGCTATCTGATCCCAAGCTAAGCAGAACTTGTGTTATGGTAACCAGACAACTGATATACATACTTATATAATTTATAAATACATACATACTATAGATAAATCACACCCAGACACAGAACAAACAATCATGCTCATCACACAAAGTTTGTCCTGGGTGGGAATCGAACCCACGACCTCCGGCTCAGCAGTCAGGGCCACTAACCACTAGACCAACAGGCCCGTCAAGTTGTATATATGATGATGGTTTCAAAGCTTCATAGACTTTAGTAACTTCAGTATTTATTTATGATAAATAAATAAAATACAGAGAGTTATTTTATTTTAATTTCTGAATAAAAAATATAGCTCATGAAAAAATGCTTATCGTGCTTACCGAAGCACTGAGAAAATTCTGTAATGGAGTTTCTTGCCCATTCTTCTCCATGGAGTTCAACGCTTTGGAATGCGTACTTTTACAAGTTATTATGTATTGTCTGGGACTGTAGCTTCATTCTTTTGTTTCTTAACATTCAAAAATGGTCGAATTATTTTTTTATTTTTTTGAAAACGTTGCCCCACACTAGGAATTTTTGGTGGTTGTGGGTGCGTTTACGAACATTTAAACTCACATATACAAACAGCCAGACCTGAAACAAATATCTGCAGGTAGTACAAATATTTGTTCCGTGCGGAAATCGAACCCGCGACACGCAGCGCAGCAGTCGATCGCTCAGCCACTGAGCTATTGACTGCTGCGCTGCAGTACAACCGTGTCATATTGAAGTAAATGCTTTGAGTTTGAATTTGATTTGGTATGTAATGGCTGACAGTATAGAGTGGATAAGTTGTTAACCGCAAACATCAACAAACAAACAATCAGACCCATAATGCTCAGTAGGCATACTATGACATCTTAAAGCAGAACTTATTCCACTGAGTGAAAGAGATGGTGCTAGACACCCTGTGTAGCTCTGTCCCTTTCCCTCAGCGGAATAAGTTCTGCTTTAACACGTCATGGTAGGGTAGCTGGTATGTAGATTTCACCCAGTGAATTATTAAGAAAATTAATTTTGTTTATTAAAACTTCATGCACGTGTAAAAAAAACATTGTACAAAGACGGACTTAATGCCTTGGACAGTTTATACCAGTCAACCTTAGGGTGATGCAGGGACAAAACCATAATGCAATGTGACCTAAAATATCATTTTTTTTTTATAATAAATCCATAAAATGCAATATAGGCACCTACATACAAAGATAATAATTATACAAAAAGTAAATAGAGATAAAACTACAAAAAACATGAGAGGTCTCAAGGGAAACCCGGACGGAACGAAGATTATATTTATTACTAGCTGTGCCCAGCGGTTTCACTCGCTGCCCACTTAGGGCTATGAAAAATAGATTTTGGCCGATTCTCAGACCTACCCGATATGTACACAAAATTTCGTTTAAATCGGTCCAGCCGTTTCGCAGGAGTATGGGAACGAAAACTGTGACACGAGAATTTTATATATAAGATGTACAAAAAACCTGTAAACACTCACCAAAAATAATCGTCGCGACACCACACTGTTCAATGCGAAATAGAAAGACGAAACGAAATAACTGGTTTGCTTTCTATGAGAGAGAGAGAGAGAGAGAGAGAGAGAGAGAGAGAGAGAGAGAGAGGGAGAGTCACACAGAGAAACACGCGCACGCCGCTCGGCTTTCAACTATAGCAAAAAGTATCGTTCCAACTTTTAGTCTTATTTTTTTCCGTCTAGCCCCCTTTCGCAACGTGCGATAAGGAACTTCGTTCCAATATGAAGAAAAACTTACCTTAAATGTGAACCGACTGGTGGCCGTCCTGCTACCCTACCATGACATCGTAAAGCAGAACTTATTCCGCTGAGGGAAAGAGACAGAGCTCTACAGGGTGTCTAGCACCATCTCGTTCTGCTTTAAGACGTCATAGTAAGCCTACTGATATTTAGAAGGAGCAAATTTCAAAGGAAAAAGAAACAACAACAAAGGACACAGAAGGATTAACTGACCATGTTGTTGTATTTAGGATTTCTTTAATCACACGTTTACTTAACCTTAAGAGAGACAAATATTATGGCTTCTGTTCTTAGATTAACAGAATTAGCTGGATTTAGTTGGTAAGTAGGTTATCGGCATGAAAGTTTCCTTGCGATGTTTTCTTTCATTGTTTCCAGAACATGTAATGTGGCGGGTTTGACCACGGTGAGCAATGAGTAGCTCACCGTCTGTCAGTCTAGTGACGATCGTTTTCCACGCGCGCCTCAAAGTAATAGCAGAACAGAGGGGCCTGCCTGCTACTGCCAGGTGTGGGTTGTTCGAAAAAGGCAAGTTTGTTACAAAGGGCATGAATGGGTTTTAGTCAGTAAAAGTCTGACACTTTGACGCTCCGCCCAGAGCGGGGAAAGTTATTTGATGATTTTCCATGTGGTAGGCCTAACTCACTTTGAGGAATTAAAAGGAGTTCAGTTTTGAAATCCTTACTAATAATTATTATCCCTACTAACCCTTACTAATATTATAAAAGCGAAGGTGAGTTTGTTTGTTACCTCTTCAGGCTTTAATGGCTAAACCGATTTTGATAAATTTTGGTACAGAGATGGTTGGGAAACAAGAGACGGGACATAGGCTATTATTTAAAGTGATAAGTGAGGAAGAATGAGGGAAGAAAAGGGAAAACTTAGCTTTACTATTACAGTAAATAGGGCGCAAGGGCAAAATTACAGGTAGCAGGTATTATGTGTGTGCTATCCCGATTTATCGCGGGCGAAGCCGCGGGCAAAAGCATGGGCTTCCAACTTATTTGAGCGAAGTCGTCTGGTTCATCAACTGTTCTTGTTAACTAAGTAATTAGCCTCTCACACCAATGTGGCGTGAATTTTCAGTTTACTTCTCTTGTTCGAGTGATGATCGACTAATTTCTAGATATGGTATTATTAAATTTGTAAGGGTGAATGCGCACCTGCCGGGGTTGCGGGCTGTTCAAAAGAGATACCGCGGCCACGGAACGTAAAGGGCAACAGAAGGAACGTGGGTGGGTTTTAGTCAGTACAAGTCTGACATGCACCCCCGCTCCGCCCAGAGCGGGGGAAGTCATTGGATGATTTCTCACCCGAGAAAAAAAAGGCTATTGGTAATTAGTAAATAATGCGCGTTTATTTAAAACGTGATTGCACATATAAACAGCTTTTAGATACTGGCAGCCGACCCCAAAATAGTCGAACAATTTTTTTTTTCTTTTTTTAAACTAAATTGAAATAAAAATAGAAATTCCCACAACAAAGTAGAAATTCCTAGTATGGGGCAAATATTAGGAATTTCTACTTTGTTGTGGGTGCGTTTACAAACATTTAAAGTTATAGACGAAATCCTGAATAAAATATCACCCTTTCAGTACATTTGTCTTAAAAAAAATGTGAGGGAGAAAAGGGAAAACTTTCTATTACAAATCAATAAGACACAAGTGGAACTGTGCTACTCCGAATTTAACGAGAGCAAAGCCGCAGGCAAAAGCTAGTATGTAAGTAAATCCTTAATAACTATGTTAGTAGAACTTCACCTTAAACACACACGAAACACAGCCTTGTTTAAATAAACGTAATACTATGGAATTATTGGTAAAATTTCATTTACCTGTTTAGTTACGTATATTGAAGATTTAAACCGCAAATCTAATATATTAAAGTCTCGTGTCACAATTTTCGTTCCCATACTCCTCCAAAAGGGCTGGACCGATTTGAACGAAATTTTGTGTGCATATCGGGTAGGTCTGAAAATCGGCTAACATCTATTTTTCATGCCCTTAACTGAGCAGCGGCTGAAACCGCTGGGCACAGCTAGTATTAACTAAAATTACGATGTAATTAACTGCTCAATGGTTTCCCACTGATTCATGACCAACCTATGATTGGTCAACTCTTTTCTTTATCCTTATTTGGTACAATAGGTTAAACAATTACCACCAAAACCTAAGATACGTACATTTCAATGACTGTTTGGTTTCACGCGTAAACATACTGATTTTCACGTCAACTATGATGAAAGTGGCGTGATTGTTACTCATGTTTTTGGGTAAATAAAATAATAACATTACAAATGCATTCCATTCATCTGGTTAATTTTTTTACTAGCTTTCGCCCGCGGATTCGCCCGCGTTAAATTCGGGGTAACACAGTTCTCCTTGCGCCTTATTGATTTGTAATAGCAACGCTAAGTTTTCCCTTTTCTTCCCTCTTTCTCCCTCACATCCCACCTTTTTTAAAAATTAGCCTATGTCCGTTTCCTGGTTCCCAACCATCTATGTACCAAAATTAATCACAATCGGTTTAGCCATTAAAGCGTGAAGAGGTAACAAACAAACTCACTTTCGCTTTTATAATATATAATATATATATATATAATATACATACAATATATATATTATATAATATACATATATATAGTAAGGAAGTAAGGATTCTATTCGTGCACAACAATCTGTCACATACTTTGAAAAAACCCCCCACACTAGAAATTTTCCGTGTATCGTGACCCGAAACAACTATCTAGGCCGTACAAATATTTGTTCCGTGCGGGGATCGAACCCGCGACACGCAGCGGAGCAGTCGATCGCTCAGCCACTGCGGTAACCGTGTCGTGTGGGTGGGCTGAATGGGAAAGGCCTTTGTCGACCAATGAACTGCTGTAGTCTGATGATGATGTCGACACACCATTGACTACCCGTTTTATTTTTATATTATTACAGTTCATCCAAAGGTTGTTTAGAAATAATCACTATTAGCGATAAGACCGCCATTGTAATAGAATTAACAATTTCTGTAAAACAGTTATGTTCAACTTTTGGTGTACAAAAAAATATATTCTACTAGCTTTTGCTCGCGGCTTCCCGCGCGTTAAATTCAGGGTAACACAGTTCCTCTTACCTGATTTGCAGGTACCTGTAGTTTTTTCCCTTGCGCCTTATTATTGTAATAGCAAAGCTAAGATTTCCCTTTTTTTTCTCATTCTCCCTCATTTCTCATTTTTTTTAAAATAGCTTATGTCCGTCTCCAGGGTAGCAACTATCTCTGTAGCAAAATTCATCGAAATCGGTTAAGCCATTTAGGCGTGAAGACGTAACAAACAAACAAACTCACTTTCGCTTTTATATTATTAGTAATTCTATCCAATGATAGTTTCACGAATGAACAGATTTTTTTTTCACGTCAGCTTAGACGAAAATGTCGTTATTATAACTCACGATTTTCGGTAAAGTATTACAAATACATTTCATTAATCTTACTTTGTTTGATTTGTGTAAAAACGCTCGTCATTTGTTTTGACTTTCATTTGTCGTTCTGAATACGAATGCTTATCTCTTCGGATTCTGTCTAGACTAGCAAAGATATCTTTGATAGGATTCTATAGAAAAACGTTTTTAGAATTTTAAGGCGCGTCGCCCACACGACCAAGAGTCGACGCGCAGACGGGGCGCGGGCGCGTTAGGCGCGTCGACCACACGACATTTGTAAAGAAAATCTCGTTGCGGCGTGACTCCGATGAGAGATTTTCTTTACAAATGTCGTGTGGGCGACGCGCCTAAAGCGCCCGCGCCGCGACTGCGCCTCGACTCTTGGTCGTGTGGGCGACGCGCCTAAGACGTATGGTCGTCAAGACTACCTATAGAAACTGTGGCTGTGAGCAAAAATTTTCGATTATTCTTTTGATATTTTTCTAGTAATATTATTTAGTTATAGTAGGAAAAAGGGTTTTATTCATTAATTAGCTATTGCCCGCGGCTTCGCTTGCGTTAAATTTGGGGTAACACAGTTCCCCTTGCGCCTTATTGATTTGTAATATCAACGCAATTTTTTTCCTTTTCTTCCCTCTTCCTCCCTCACGTCCCATTAAAAAAATATGTCAATGCTCTCACTTTCGCTTTTAAAATATTAGTAAGGATAAGGATTATTAAATTACATGTCGTACTCGTGAAAATATTGCATATGTGTCTATTTGATCCCTAATTTTCCTTTCTTAAATTCTTGATTTTCACAACTAAGTAGGTACAGTTTTTTTTTTTTTAAAAAAAACGTGCCCCACGGTAAGAATTTCTCCTTTATCGTGGTTGCGTTCAAACTCGCATGCACAAACAGCCAGACCCTGAACAACTACCTGTAGGTCATGCAAATATTTGTTCCGTGCGGGTATCGAACCCGGGACACGAAGCGCAGCAGTTCATCGCGTCAAACGTGCCGTCAAATGGAATGTTGGTGATCTCATGGAAGTGCTGGGTCATCGTTTCTAATATTATAAAAGCGAAAGTGAGTTTGTTTGTTACAGGTATAGTTGGGACCCTGAAGACGGACATAGGTTTTTTTTAAAAAAAAGATTGAGATATGAGGGAGAACGAGTGAAGAAAAGGAAAAACTTAGCATTGCTATTACAATAAATAAGGCGCCAGTGCAAAAACTTCAGGTAGCAGGTAATCCTTACTAATATTATAAAAGCGAAAGTGAGTTTGTTTGTTTGTTTGTTTGTTACCGCTTCACGCTTTAATGGCTTAACCGATTTTGATGAATTTTGGTACAGAGATAGTTGGGAACCAGGAGACGGACATGGGCTATTATTTTTTTTAAAAGAGTGGGATATGAGGGAGAAAGAGGGAAGAAAAGGGAAAACTTAGCGTTGCTATTACAAATCAATAAGGCACTACCGAATTTAACGCGAGCGAAGCCGCGGGCAAAAGCTAGTAAAATATAAATCAGGAAAGGGGAACTGTGTTACCCCAAATGCGAAGGCGCGGGCAAAAGCTAGTAATTAAGTATATAAAACAATGATTTGCTTTCGTAACTTGTAGTAATGAGATTATCACATATTTATCTAAATTAAATTTCCTAGTACTACTCACAACAATAGCTATCATAACAATACAATACTCGGTTTATTTTACAACATGTTTTATAGATAGCACCAACACGACCGTGTCTGATTCTGGGAAACCTCATGATTTATGCAGTATTGACACTTCTGACGAATGTAACAGAATATGTATTGCTATGTCAATAGTTCGTGTTGATCTGTCAACAGCTGAGGCTATGCCCCGCTATGTCTAGCCGCTGGGAATATACAATGCTGTGTGTAATCAGAAATGGCGATGGAATATACATCTTCTCATGTGACATTGACAATGGTCCACCGTATATGTAATAGTACATTACTGCCGCGGTCTATAATGACTACTTTGCTGGTCGCGCTGATGATGGCCGACAGCGCAGCGTAGCGCAGCTCCAGGCCGACACAGCGCGGTCAGCGTGTAGCACTTGATGGACGAGCTGAGATAAAGGCCGATACCGTAGGTCGAGGCCTTTACAGCGAGGACAGCAAGGGCTGCAATGATGGCCAAGCTGAAAGGCCTAGAGCGTAGCTAGGCTAGCTCGAGGCAATCATAGCGTGACTAGCGAAGCAGTCATTGTGGGCCAAGGTTTGTATAGTGCTTTACTCAAAAATGCAAGTACCTAATCTAAATAAAACCAGCAAGTAATTTAAATAAAAAATATATTTATATCCGTCTGAATGTCGTTTTCGTTACTCGTTAAATTGTGGTAATTTTTAATGTTCAAATTGTGCTTTATCAGAACCATGCACTTTAACATTGAATAGATATTCCAGAGAGACGAAGGCTTCATTTTGTTGGAAAGATCATTGAAATACGCAAGAAAAACATTTTCGGATAAAGATTTAGATTTCCTACTGATTTTCCACTGCACAAATTTTTCATATGCAAGCTTATATTTTTCCTTTGAGTTTCGCGGTATCAAATTTTCAACCACTAATTTAGCTTCATCTTTAATGTCTGGCGGTGTTAAACACATTGAATCGGAAGAATTTTCGCTTTGAGAGCTCATTTTTAGCAAAAAAATTAGAAAATAAATCAAAATTTTCGCTGAACCGCGCTTTTGTTACTTCTTTGTTTTTTTTTTATCAATGGTAGTTGGGATTATACAGCCTAATATCGAATAAAATCTTTTAATTTTTTTTTTTTTTACCTTTAGACGTACAAACAGCTGTGTTTTAAATAAAATCTTTTTGGAATTGATTTTTTAAAACGTTGAAACGTCAAAATAGCGGCCGGCAAAACATTGCCGGCCTGTTAGAGCGGCCAGCAAAACTTTGCCGGCCGCTCCTTGAAACAGAACGGCAAAGTCGACTTTGCTCAAACAAGGTTGTCAAAATAATGACAACATTACATGCATTTTTGAGTAAATATATTTTTTGAAGTTCCTTATCGCGCGTTGAGAAAGGGGGCTACCCGGAAAAAAATAAGACCAAAAGTTGTAACTACACTTTTGCTTAAGACCAAAAGTTGTAACTACACTTTTTGCTTAAGACCAAAAGTTGTAACGACACTTTTTGCGTAAGACCAAAAGTTGTAATGACACTTTATGCTTAAGACCAAAACTTGTAACGACCCTTTTTGTTAAACCCAAAAGTTGTAACGACGCTTTTTGCTTAAGACCAAATGTTGTAACTACACTTTTTGCTTAAGACCAAAAGTTGTAATGACACTTTTTGCTTAAACCCAAAAGTTGTAACGACACTTTTTGCGTAAGACCAAAAGTTGTAATGACACTTTATGCTTAAGACCAAAACTTGTAACGACTCTTTTTGTTAAACCCAAAAGTTGTAACGACACTTTTTGCTTAAGACCAAAAGTTGTAATGACACTTTATGCTTAAGACCAAAAATTGTAACGACACTTTTTGCTTAAGACCAAAAGTTGGAACGAAACTTTTCCTTAAGAGCAACATTTGTAACGACACTTTATGCGTTAGTTGTAAGCCGTGCGGCGTGCGCGTTTCTTTGTCTGTCTCTCTTTTTCTCATAGAAAGTAAGCCAGTTATATTCGTTTCGTCTTTCTATTTCCTATTGAACAGTGTGGTGTCGCGACGATTATTTTTATAAGATGATGGCTGGACGTTTGAGGGAAAGATCCAATAATGACTAAAACCCACACACCAGAAGGGCCTGCCAGGTCCACCGCCTGCCGGGGTTGCCGGTTGTTCGAAGGAGATACCGCGGCCCAATAACCACTCCCCCGAAAGGGGGAAGTTATTTGATGATTTCCCATCCACAAACATAAACCTGTGAGGGTCTTATTTTGGTGTTCATTCTATTCCCCTTTTTGTTCCCTGGCCGCGATATCTCTTTCGAACAACCCGCAAAACCGTCGATAATAAAACCTTTTATACAGGTAAGCCACATCCTTTTATTCCTAGGTCTCAAATCCAGCTGATTTTGTATGAACTAGAAACTGAGTACTAAAATGTGCCGACGAAGTAAAACAATTACGTAGCTCCCTCTGCTGGCTAATTAAGTGTGTTTAATATTTCATAACCTTTGACGTGATGTTGGCAAACGTAATTATGTCTTTTGAGCACATTTTCAAAGTGTATCAAAGTATTGTAGCTTTCTTTTTCCGTTATTTATCTCTCTGTAAATAGTAACGTTAGTTAAGTGCTGATATTTTAGAAGGACGACGGATATATTATATGGCAATAGACTAATGCGAATGAGTATGATTGGAGGCGCGTGCGCAAGCGACGCGAAGGGAACGAGCGAGCCAAAAAACACGCCTTGATTATATTTTTTATTCTATTTATTCTAGTGTCACGTCCGATCATTGGGTTGTTATATTTTAGTTTTATTTTTTAATCTTTATAATGTTTAATTTATTTTTTATATATTTAAGTATTTACAATATCAATGTATATTGTTTTGACTTCCGTACGTTGATTACTGAAATTATTGATTTCATATTATTTCTTTATAATACAGCTTATAACAATGACTTTGCAGATAACAATGATTTCCCTATTGTTACAATATCATGTTTATATTTAAGTCTACACGCATGACTAAATAGGTCAGCGCCTAAAGTCATGCGGTTATCGAACCTGCCAATCATACTTAAGAATTATCTTCAAGTAAAGTACGGCCAACGAGAAGCGATACCAAATGTAAACAAAACCCATGCTAAAACCCCATCTAAAATGGCCGTCCGAATGTTGGCGAACCCGTCTTAACGTAGTCATGTTTTTGAAGGGAGAACGAGACATTACGACAAAGGCACAAGATGGAAAGAGCTAAATATTAGATTGTCAACGCCACAGTTGTTCTTTAGGTTAATGACCTTTCGTATCGCTTCTCGTTGGCCGTACTGTAGTAAGGTCCTTTTGATTGTAAATGTTTTAGGATTGTGTGCTTTAATAAGAAGCTTTTTCAATCATATTTTCTTTGAAAAAGAAATTTGCTTTTACTCTGGACGCTCTTAATGTGCTCATTTTTCTACATCGTTCTCATATTGTATGTATAATCTCAACATAAATGATAGTATCCACGATTTTGTAAAAATAGTATGATTTAAAAGAGTGTCCATGGAGTTTCTTGCCCATTCTTCTCCATAGAGATCTACGCTTTGGAATGGGTAACTACAGTACTTTCACAAGTTATTATGTCTTGTGACTTCCTGTAGCAGCATCTTTTTTGTTTTCAAGACATTCAAAAGTGCCTGTAATGGTCTAATTAAAATAAATGCTTTGAGTTTGAACGTAGGGACTTAATGTAGCAGTTATGAGTTACTAAACGAAAAAAAAACAACAACCATTTTGCAGCGTTTTAATAAATATTATCACTATAGAGGTTTTATATTCAAAATAAAATTTGACAAAATTTTGAAATTTGACGGGCCTGTTAGTCTAGTGGTTAGTGGCCCTGACTGCTGAGCCGGAGGTCGTGGGTTCGATTCCCACCCAGGACAAACTTTGTGTGATGAGCATGATTGTTTGTTCTGTGTCTGGGTGTGATTTATCTATAATATGTATGTATTTATAAATTATATACGTATGTGTATCAGTTGTCTGGTTACCATAACACAAGCTCTGCTTAGCTTGGGATCAGATAGCCGTGTGTGAGTTGTCCCAAGATATTTATAATTTAATTTATAAAATATTATAAACTGATTAATATTCTATGATAATACTTCACCCAGAACATATTTCTAAACATAAACATATGTTTATCTTTTGGTTCAGTTGTAAGCTGATTATATCGGTTGGTACCGGGCTTGTACAAAACAATGATTACGTAAATGCACTATCCAGATAGGTCGCGTAGATACCGGGAGTCCGATAGTCCAATATTCAAGAGCCTGATAGCAACATTTGTCATGTATATGTTGCAGTCAAAACTCTTAACTAGTCAAAAGTACTATTGACTAGCAAAATCAGTCAAAAGCACTTTTGACTGCACTGACAAAAAAATTATAGGTTTTTAGTACTTTTGACTGCAAATTTGCGGTTAAAAGTACTATTGACTGAAGCTCTTCGTCAAAAGTAGTTTTAACTGCAATAAAGCATCAGTCAAAAGCACTATTAACTAACACTAGGTTAGGTTAGGTTGAAACTGCCAGAAACGACCTGCATTTATAGTAAGAGATTGTTTTTAGTTGTTTACCTGGAACTGAACTATTTAGATTAGGAGGCATTACAATCTTTTTAAGAGTTTTGACTGATACAACCAGTCAAAACTACTTTTGACGGAATCACTTAGTCAAAAGTACTTTTAACCAGCTCCATTGGGCAAAAGTACTTTTAACTGTTATTTTAGTCAAAAGTACTATTTATTGACTAAAGCATACGGTCAAAAGTACTTTTGACTAATTTTGCTAGTCAATAGTACTTTTGACTGGTTAAGTGTTTTGACTGCAACATATACATACTTTGATATACCTATATGATAATAAGGAGTCGTGGGTTTTATTCCGTTACCTAGTTCTCCATGAGACACACGCATTCGTATTTACTTTTTTCCATGTCACACAACCAGTACGGAAAATAGTCCAAGAACGAGTCAGACGTGCACCCCTAGGGTTCCGTATCATTTGACTGCGTAGACTAAGGGCGCTTTCAATCTAGACGTTTCGTATCGTACCGCTACGGTGCCGAAGCGGTGCGTTTGTCGGACTGCACACGTCCCCGCCGCTTCTGACTTGTATTCCCGCTCGGCGCGGCGGCGGCGTGACGCGACGGTTACCGTCGCGTCGAGCGGGACGGCTCTGTGTGGCGTCGTCCGTAATATCTAGTACATTACAACTGCTCAGCGTCGCGTCGCCGTCCCGTCCCGCCGCGCCGCGCCCGCTGTGTGCAGCGACCTTTAACCACTGAGCCAACCGTGTCGTCAACTTTTTGACTCGCCCCTGAGTTTTTATGCATTACTAGCTTTTGCCCGCGGCATCGCTCTCGTTAATTCGCGGTAACACAGTTCTTATTGATTTGTACTAGCAAACTAGCAACTACTTCTGTACCAAAATTCATCAAAATCGGTGTAGCCATTAAAGCGGGAAGAGGTAACAAACAAACAAACAAACTCACTTTCGCTTTTATAATATTAGTAAGGATTTTACGGTAACTCTGGGATGGTCAAAGAGATGACCTAGACAACAACTCAACAACCAAATTGCTCACCCCTCCCAACGACCCTATCACTATCCTACAAGAGAACGACAGTTAAAAGATTACTCTTCCGAGAAGATACAGACCGCCGTCTTTCCTTACTCGCCGACGAGAACAATCGCGACGTAAAACTAAAAGCCCCCCGCCCCCCGTCCCTTAGCTCGAGCCAGCCCGCGACGCTGAGCCAGTAACTCAAAATCCCCTAAATAATGGAACTCAGATCCAGCCTGTCCCTTTCCGCGGGAGACACCCCGGGCGCTGCGAGACGACTCCCGGCCACCGGGCCAGCCCGGATGCGGGCCTGTGGACGATGAGCAATGGGTAGCTTACCGTCCGTCCGTCTATTGACAACAAGCCGTGCCGACAGCGCGTTCGTGTTTCACGCGCGCCTCAAAGAGATGTCAGCAAAGCAGAGGGTCTTGGGCTTGCCAGAGCCTCCGCCTGCCGGGGTTGCGGGTTGTTCGAAAGAGATACCGCGGCCCCGGAACGTTAAGAGCAATAGAAGGAACAAGTAAAAGTCTGATATTCCCTTCTCCGCCCAGAGCGGGGGAAGTCATTAGATGATTTCACACTCGAAAAAAAAAGCCTGCCGCTTTGCTGTTTTCAACCAGCGACGACCTAAGCCGAGGCCCGTACAGGGGTTGCCCTTAGCATGCAGTCGCTTAGCTTATAAGTTTTTGCCCTTGGCTCGAGGCCTTCAATGAAAGGCATCCACAGGCTTGTCCTGTAAAGCAGATAACGACCTCATAAGGCGAACTGCGAGATGCCATACAAGAAAAAATGATAACAGTCAAATCTGAGTAAGTGAGAGTTAAAGGGAGCGCAATCTCATTCTCGCTTATAGAGGTTCCGTACTAACCCGACTTTCTCGCTAATGCAGGTACGTGGGTAGCGTTTCTCTCTTACGTACGCAGCAATGACAATACAAAAATTCATGTACTACAGTACGGCCAACGAGAAGCGATACCAAATGTAAACAAAACCCATGCTAAAACCCCGTCTAAAATGGCCGCCCGAATGTTGGCGAACCCATCTTAACGTTGTCATGTTTTTGCCGGAAGAACGAGACATTACGACAAAGGCACAAGATGGAAAGAGCTATTATTAGATTGTCAACGCCACAGTTGTTCTTTAGGTTAATGACCTTTCGTATCGCTTCTCGTTGGCCGTACTGTATGTAATTTTATTTTATTTACAATTTATTTATACTTTAAAAAATCTGCCATCGATTTTACACGAAGATATTAGTAGCCACAGCGTTATCTAAAATCACACGATACAACAGTGATTAATGTCCTCTAATAAAATCCGGAAGATAATCAGTGAACTTTAAACGATACAATACAACACAGTACAGTTTATATTGGATATACAATTTTATGCTTTAAATTATCGATTTAAGATACCTAATAATATTTACTGCTTTGGATTTTCCCTAATTTTTCCGTTAATCACTATTAGCGGGCGAGGTCAATGCTACGATGTACGAAGTACTAAGAATTTTGATTACGGTCTTTGAATATCAGGGGCGCGTCAAATAACTTTAATGTCATTGGCATAAGGTTTAAATTGTCATGAGTCGTGACACACAGCACACACACCCGCCGGGGTGTTCAACGAGATACCGCGGCCCCGAAACATGAAGAGAACATAAACAATAGAAGGAACTTGGTTGGTTTTAGTTAGTAGAAGTCTGACACTTCCTCCTTCCTCCGTTTCGCCCAAGCGGGGGAAGTTATTTGATGATTGTGGCAGTGTAACTGGATGCAGCTGAATACCAGTGTTCAACATGGAGCGATTACTTACTTACAGTTAGTACTGGATAATATGGTACCATTTTTTTCGGCTGGTATATCTATACTACTATATAATATTATAAAGCTGAAGAGTTTGTTTGTTTGTTTGAACGCGCTAATCTCAGGGACTACTGGTTGGAATTGGAAAATTCTTTTAGTGTTGGATA
Organism: Ochropleura leucogaster; assembly: GCA_958449745.1. Classification (NCBI taxonomy): domain Eukaryota; kingdom Metazoa; phylum Arthropoda; class Insecta; order Lepidoptera; family Noctuidae; genus Ochropleura; species Ochropleura leucogaster. The sequence continues at coordinate 5,019,039 of OY288201.1, forward strand.
GTCCATTTCTTGAGGAAAGCTATAGGCTATATAACATCTCGCTACGACCAACAGGTGCTGAGCAGCGTTGCTGAAACCTCGGGGAACAGCTAGTCATCAAATAACTTCTCCCGTTTTGGGCGGAGCTGAAGGGAGAATCAGACTTTTATAAACTCAAACTGAAAGCATTTATTTCAATTGGACCATTACAGGCACTTTTGAATGCTGCTACAGTCCCAGTCACAAGACTTAATAACTTGTAAAAGTAAAGTTGCCTATGTATAGGTACTATTATAAAACCCACATATAATAATAATTAATTCTTTATTTTCAAACAACAAGATCCAACGCGTTAGTAAAATTCTTATAATTTGTGTTAGTAAACAAATTAGTTATCTCTCCAACATAATATCTATATTTCTAGTTCACTTCATGTGAACAAGCGAAAGGAAACTCACTCATTCATCACCCCCACAAAACGTCTCAGAATAGGAGAGTAGAAATTTTCCGCCGCCGTCCTTAGAATACTGTTGTCACTGTCCTGCAATTTCGTTGTCAAGGACGAGATTTTTTGGAACGAAGTTCCTTATCGCGCGTTTTGAAAGGGGGCTAGACGGAAAAAATTCTTAGCAAAAGTTGTCACGACACTTTTTGCTAAAGTAAGCTATTGTAAGCTGTGCGGCGTCGCATGTTTCTCTGTCTGTCTGTCTGTCTCTCTCTCTCTTATAGAAAGCAAGCCAGATATTTTCATTTCTATTGGAACTTCGTTCCATCCGGGTGTCCCTTGACACCTCAATTTTTATTTTCGAATGACTAAAAAATGGGGCAGCCCCAACAGCATTCTGAAAACATTATTATATTGGATGCGCAGGACCCCTAGCGATCTTTTGGTAAAGTTGACCCACATACTTCCCGTGTACATACCCTGACAGTAAGCTTTGAAAAGGGTTATTTTAACCTGGTTAGTACAACGTTCTATGCTCCTTCTTTTGCCCTTAATGTTCCGGGGCCGCGGTAGCTCGTTCGAACAACGCCGCTAGATGCACTTCTGACAAACATATGCCACCTAGAACTAACTTCACGATGTCGCTGGCTAAATTCACTCTCATCATTTTTCTCCATCGCGCCAAAAGAAGTATAACTTCAAAAATTCGGCGCTTATGGTTAAGTTATACCATAACTTAAGTCTAGACTTCCATGACGTAAAACAGCCAGGATTTCTTACGATTAAATAATGTAGGTATGTATTAATTTATTGCCCTTCACCAGTCATTTAATCTGCATTGTCAAGAGCGGTCGATGGCACAGCATTGAGTGTATCCAGGTCAAGTGTTCTACATAGCGAGAACAACGATATCCGTTCTTTGAACGAACTTACAAAGGGTATACAAGAGAATTTTTGGTGCATTTTGGTAGACTGTGTAGGTGTAGCTTCGTTTTGGTTTCTGATTTGAAGTGAGGTAGTTTTTTTTTAATTCATTGATTTTTCCTCCTTACAATTATTCTTACAGGCCTTAACCTATGCGTCAGTATGCTATCAATTAATAAAAAAAAATATTTAAAAAAATAACTTTATATGAAATCTCTTAATTTCTAATTATAAAAACTTAAAATACCCCTTTATTCAGGGTCTTATATAACTTACAATATCTAATATATAAAATTCTCGTGTCACAGTTTTTGTTCCCATACTCCTCCGAAACGGCTGGACCGATTTAAACGAAATTTTGTGTACATTTCGGGTAGGTCTGAGAATCGGCCAACATCTATTTTTCATACCCCTAAGTGGGCAGCGGGTGAAACCGCTGGGCACAGCTAGTATTTAATAAAACTCTTGCGAAGTCCCTCAAAGTGCATGAGAAAACTCTCTCTCGCGAAGTTCGAGTTCGCGAGAGAGAGTTTCCAAAATAAACGTTGCCCCACTCTAGGAATTTCTCCTGTCTTTTGGGTGCGTTTACAATATTTAAACTCACATACACAAAAAGCCAGACAAATATTTGTTTCGTGCGAGAATCGAACCCGCAACACAACCGTTCCATATTCTAAAGATTCGATATAGTTCTAACTCCTGATCCGTATTACAACTTGAAAAGCCAAATATTGAAGACTAGCTGTTCCTCGCGGTTTCACCCACGCTGCTCAGAGCCTGTTGGTCGTAGCGTGATGTTATATAGCCTATAGCCTTCCTCAAGAAATGGACTATCCTACACTAAAAGAATTTTTCAATTCGAACCAGTACTTCCTGAGATTAGCGCGTTCAAACAAACAAACAAACAAACTCTTCAGCTTTATAATATTAGTATAGATGTAATCATTACTGTTCGTTGATTATATTTTGTTATAGTTCTAAATTGTCTAGACCATAATCTGTCTCTTCTTCCCAAATATGGAGTTTGTGTCCAATTTAACCGGATGCAGCTGAATACCAGTATTTTGACAGGATCGACTGCCTATCTGACTTCCAGAATCCACTTTTACACTCTACTTAAACCATCCGAAAACAATCTCATAATAATGGGATAAACCTCATCTTGATCTCTTCAGCAGTTTGGCAGAACAACGCAGTAACATGCACCCACAGAGAGAAATTTTGTTTTGTAATATGTTTAGAAGATGTACAGACGCCTGCACATCAACTACAATCTGTCAGATTTATTTGATAGATTTTCGACTTTATTTCTAAAGTGTTAAGGTTCAAGGTTCATTGGAAAAAATTGACAGTTTCGGGTAGCTAATTGACCTGCAGGCGTCTGTACTAATTATATTTTCATGGAAGATTACAAAAAAAAACGTTTGTTTTGGATTTAAATCTAATCTTTAAGCCCAGGTGCGTTATTTTAAGCGCCCGGGTGTCACCATTGTGACGATCGCCCGGAGGACACGGTGGAGCACACAGTGGCGATCTGCCCGGCTTGGGCGGAGCACCGCCGTGCCCTCGTAGAGGCGATCGGCGGCGGCGATCTCTCGCGTCCGGCCCTGGTTCAGGCCATGGTCCGGAGCGAGAGGGAATGGGAAGCGGTCACCACCTTCTGCGAAGCAGTAATGCTAGCAAAGGAGGTGGCCGGGCGTTTGAGGGAGAGAACATCTGCCCAACCCAGCCACCGCGGGAGACGCCCATGGCGCCGGGCGCCGCGAGACGACTTCCGGCCACCGTAGATGCGGGCCTGTGGACGGTGAGCAATGGGTAGTTCACCGTCCGTCCGTCGATTGACGACAGGCCGTGTCGACGGCGCGTTCGTGTTTCACGCGCGCCTCAAAGAGAGTCAGCAAAGCAGAGGGGCTTGCCAGAGCCTCCGCCTGCCGGGGTTGCGGGTTGTTCGAAAGAGATACCGCGGCCTCGGAACGTAAAGGGCAACAGAAGGAACATGGGTGGGTTTTAGTCAGTACAAGTCTGACATGCCCCCCCGCTCCGCCCAGAGCGGGGGAAGTCATTGGATGATTTCCCACCCGAAAAAAAAAGGTGCGTTATTTTGATATTTTAATCCATTAAAAGTCCGTAAATACATCCTTACTAATATTATAAAAGCGAAAGTGAGTTTGTTTGTTTTGTTACCTCTTCACGCTTTATTGGCTAAACCGATTGTGATGAATTTTGGTACATAGATAGTTGGGAACCAGGGGACGGACATAGGCTAATTTTTATTTAAAAAAAGTGGGATGTGAGGGAGAAAGAGGGAAGAAAAGGAAAACTTAGCGTTGCTATTACAAATCAGTGAGGCGCAAGGGGAACTGTGTTACCCCAAATTTAACGTGAGCGAAGCCGCGGGCGAAACCTAGTACTTAATATTACGCATGATAGTCTTTGTTTGCCCTCTATTTTTTATGCAAAAAATTCATGAACAAAATTGAAATAATATTAGTAAAAAGCGTGTAGAAATTCTAGATGTTTCATCATAACGAACGAAATAAATATGCTGCCTCCCGTATGCCAAAACGCGGTAACTCGACAAATACATGTTCTAAGCGGTAATAGCGTATATATGTGTAAATGTATCTCTTTTTTTCAGTACCACTATGAGTTAAATAAAATAAATATCTTTGGACAACTCACACACGGCTGTCTGATCCCAAGCTAAGCAGAGCTTGTGTTATGGTAACCAGACAACTGATATACATACTTATATAATTTATAAATACATACATATTATAGATAAATCACACCCAGACACAGAACAAACAATCATGCTCATCACACAAAGTTTGTCCTGGGTGGGAATCGAACCCACGACCTCCGGCTCAGCAGTCAGGGCCACTAACCACTAGACCAACAGGCCCGTCAAGATATTTGTGGTATTTTTTTTGTTTAATGGTTGTTTTAAGTCTTGTGACCCAGAAGAGATGCTTCGGGCGTCGGACTCTAAGAAACGACTCCCGGCCACCGTAAAGACGGACCTGTAGACGGTGATCAATGGATAGTTTACAGTTTGTCAAAGAAAGGCTGCGCCAACGCACGTTTTATGCGCTGCTGACACTGTGGATTGGTTCGAAAGACATACCGCGGTCCCGGAACACAAAAGGAATAATGGACAATTACTGGGTCTGAAATAAATGTAATTAGTTTAATATGCGCCAATCCTTCTTCTACGCTTATCCCTAATTTAATTAATGTCTTCTTTTTCCATACCTACGTCTCAATTTGTCGTCATTTTGAGTCTCCCTTTTTCTATCAAAAAAAAAAACTAAATATATTTATTTCACATAGGCCTACGTGGGCCTTTACAAAACGTCGAGAAAACGTGCACGGTTCGGGTTCGGTTATGGAGAACAACCAGCAAGAAACTCCATGGTTACTCTTTTAAAATCATTTGGTTTTACAATGTTGTTGTTACAGCGTTAGTACTTAAGTGTGAGAGGACAGAGTAGGCCCGAGAATAAGTCATTGCTTAATCTTATACATTTCCTTTAATGTCGTAATAAAGGTAGGTGATGGTTGCTTCCATTATTCCATACAGTGAGAGGTGTATCAAGATGCCAGATATTTAGAAAAAAAAAACTGTATTGTTCTTTTTTGAAAAAAAAAATGTTATGTGTGTGTGTTTTGTTTTGAGTTATCGCTTTTTGGCATACGAGGGCAGTATAACTCAACGGAGTTGATATCTTTCACGAATATTGTTTATTTTACTAACGAGACATCAAACGTACATTTTGTGCCTTTTGAATTTATATTTGAGTGCCTAAAAAGTAAACTTTGTTATTTTTCGCTTCTATTTAGGTTGGCACAAATATTTGGCATTTTTATCTGTGCCATTAATGTATTTCAAGTAAAAAAAACGCCTACGTAAGCAATTTCATTTTAATTGACTGAATTCTGAAAGAGAACTCAGATGTCTCAAATTAAGCCGAGTTATTTTTATTCTCTTTAGACTAACATATCAAAGCTTGTATCTCTGCCTAACACTACTGGAATTAAAGTCATGACGTGATACATATATACGTCATAATCTGCATAGTCCTTATGTAAGTTGACCAAGATTTATTGTCTGGACCTTAAAAGAGACCTCTGACCTCTAAGTTTGTTTCGGCTGTTTCTTTTCAGAGTAGTCGAGTACGAAACACCGGCCTCATCTAGTTTATAAAAAAGACGTGTAAAAGTGTTTGTGAAAACCTACGGTACGGCCAACGAGAAGCGATACGAAAGGTCATTAACCTAAAGAACAACTGTGGCGTTGACAATCTAATATTTAGCTCTTTCCATCTTGTGCCTTTCTCGTAATGTCTCGTTCTCCCGGCAAAAACATGACAACGTTAAGACGGGTTCGCCAACATTCGGGCGGCCATTTTAGATGGGGTTTTAGCATGGGTTTTGTTTACATTTGGTATCGCTTCTCGTTGGCCGTACTGTACTTGCAAAATAAACATCATTTATAAACATCATTTTAGTTATATTCTATGTTTGAATATTCCATTCACTTAAGTACCTACTTTAGAAACACATATCCATAATTATTATTAAACCACGTGCATTCCAACGTGGATTATCAACGTGAACGCCCACACATGCACATTCACTGTAATGAATTCACTCACACACGAACAACTTCACGCATTGAATGCGTGCGGTGCTCACTAGCATGCCCTAGTACTTACGTATTGGAATAATACAACAGACTATGATGAATTTCAAGGAAATCTGTACTATTGTATGTTCACGGGTCCTTATTAGTTTTTTATATCTTGGAACAACTCACACACGGCTATCTGATCCCAAGCTAAGCAGAGCTTGTGTTATGGTAACCAGACAACTGATATACATACTTATATAATTTATTAATACATACATATCTATACTAATATTATAAAGCTGAAGAGTTTGTTTGTTTGAACGCGCTAATCTCAGGGACTACTGGTTGGAATTGGAAAATTCTTTTAGTGTTGGATAGTCCATTTCTTGAGGAAGGCTATAGGCTATATAACATCACGCTACGACCAACAGGTGCTGAGCAGCGTGGGTGAAACCGCGTGGAACAGCTAGTTATAGATAAAGTTATTTTTACCTATCTTATTTTCTGTGTTTGTATGTTTAAAGTACTGAATTTACGAATGAAAAGTCTTAGGAAAAGATGCGGCACAGGTTGCTGAAATTTAAATTTAGAAGGTGCAGTCCTGAGCAGAAATTACCTTATTTTCGATTCCTCATTCCCTTAAGACCAGCTCACTGTTTTTAAGCCCTTGTTCATAATAACATTTTAATGTATAACGAAATAAATAAATCCATAGATATCTTTACAAGTACTGAGCTGAGATTCCTGATCACTGCTTCCCGTTACCTGGAGTCCATTGCACCTCCTAAAAAAAAAAACGTTGCAATGCGTTAAAATTTCGATAATATTGTACCTTAAGTACCTATAATATTATCTAATACACGTATTGATTATTTGTTTTTTTTACTATTATATTTATGATTAATTTTGCTAATTAAAATTAAGAATGTATTTAATTATCTTGATTTTCATGTTTTATGTGCAAACGATAACTTGTATGTGTGGTGTTAACTGTTAGTATAAGTTGGTTATACATAAATAAATACATACTATCCAATTACAGTGTATACTTTTTAAGAAATAATCTATACATTTTCGACTATATGATGGTGATGAATAAAGCCTTCGAAAAGTTAACAATAATTATTTCCATATACATTGTAGGTAAACATGAAATTATCGTATTACATAATTCCTCTAAGCAGAGCTAACTTTACAATGATAGTGCATAGTTATATGCCACATATACATTGTGTTTATAGCGCCAGGCTGTCTGCATTACCTTGCTAAGCGCTTAGCTGTTAGTGTAAGTATCTACGTGAACGCTTGCATACTCATGTTAGCCTAGTACCGTATAAGTAATTATAAACTCTCTATTCATGTTGCTCAAGGTTTTAGCTCAAATTTTATAGTCGGCCGCCTACCTGACACTAACCCTACCTTTTTTTTGCAGGCATTGGCCGTGGCAGGTCCCTCTGCTTTGCTGACATCTCTTTAAGGAGCGCGTGGAACGCTAACGCGCCGTCGACACAGCCTGTCGTCTCCGTCTATTGACAGCGATCTCTCGCGTCCGGTCCTGGTTCAGTCCATGCACCGGAGCGAGAGGGAATGGGAAGCGGGCATCTCCTTCTGCGAAGCAGTCATGCTGGCGAAGGAGCTGGTCGGGCTTTTGAGGGAGAGAACCTTAAACCAACCCAGCCGCCGCGGGAGACGCCCCGGGCGCCGTAGATACGGGCCTGTGGATGATGAGCAATGGGTAGCTTACCGTCCGTCCGTCTATTGACGACAGGCCGTGTCGCGGCGCTGATGTCAGAACCGCAGAGGGGCCTGCCAGGGCCACTGCCTGCCGGGGTAGCTCGTTGTTCGAAAGAGATACCGCGGCTCCGGAACGTAAAGGGCAATAGAAGGAACATGGTTGGGTTTTAGTCAGTACAAGTCTGACGCCCCCCCGCTCCGCCTAGAGCGGAGGAAGTTATTTGATGATTTCGAAACCGCAAAAAATACCTCATTTTCAAGAGTTATGTTTAAGTCATTTACCTAATATATAAAGAACTTTTTGTTTTCGTATTTTCCGGGCCGCTGCTAAAAATGTTTGACGGAATGTCCAAATATTTTTTTGCTTGACCTCAGGGATCGTATGCCGTAATTATTTAGCAAAATATACAATATCAACCAAAGTATCAGTGCCCTTTCACCCTAATGTTATTGTTTTGATACGAGTAGGTTGTTATTGGAATAAAACAGAGTCGGTGCATGAACTCATTCATGTTTTGTTTTGATATAAATTTGTGATGATTATTTAATTTTGATAGAGATAGCTAACTACATCTTCACAGCTTTTTTTTTTGTTGGGAAATCATCAAATAACTTTCCCCGCTCTGCGCGGAGCAGAGTGTCAGAATTTTACGGACTAAAACCCACCCATGTTCCTTCTAATAGCCCTTTACGTTCAGGGGCCGCGGTAGGTATCTCTTTCGAACAACCCGCAACCCCGGCAGGTGGAGGCTCTGGCAAGCTTTGCTGACATCTCTTTCAGGCGCGCGTGAAACACAAACGCGCCGTCGACACGGCCTGTCGTCAATCGACGGACGGACGGTGAGCTACCCATTGCTCACCGTCCACAGGGCCGCATGTACGGTGGCCGGGAGTCATCTCGGGGGTCCGATGCCCAGAGTGTCACCCGCGGCAGCTACCTTGGAGTCTGTTTGTGTAAATAATATTCGCTTTCAAACTGTTTTATATTTCTTCAATAACTTTGTTTATCTTTATTATTTTGTATTGACGGTTTTCGGAAGTTCTTGTCTCGTTTGAATTCGATACAGTTTTGACTTTTCTATCAGCGATTACTCACTTTGTACAGGCCAAAGCAGTAAGTAGGCATAGTATCTGTGCTTCTACAGGTTATTATATTTTAACCACATTCTTAATTTTATAAAAGAACAACCAGAAACAACCTTAAAAAAATACGTATATACGCACTCGGGGACTGCCGCGGTAAAGATATTGCATAGCATTTTTTATCATCTTTTCTCTACGTTTTATAAGTGCCCATGTAGGCCTATGTGAAATAAAAATATTTTGATTTTGATTTTATCAACTTATGCAACAACTAAAAAAAAACTTATGCAATATTTAAAAAAAAAACTAAATATAATATTTAAAAAGTACTTCCAATGAAAAGAAGTCGCAAAAAGAAAAAATAGACCTTGGGTTTAATCCAGCGTAATATTAATTGACGACCCGATTCTCTACCAAACAATTTAACATTGGAATCGGGATTGAAATAACTGACCGTATTAGTAATGTTAGGTGTTTTCGTTACGGAAATTCTGGATTCGGTCTCCACGCTCAAGGCCTGCGATAGAAGCTATGTAATAGTGGTCAAAGCATTCTCCCTGTAAGATAAAGATCGCGGGTTCAAGTCCCGCCTGAGACATTTCACTTTCTCTAATTTATTTCGATTTAAATAGCATAATTAGTGCTTTCAAACCTCAAAATAGCTATGTAATAGCTTAAAAAGTAACTGCACTCCTATTAACCAAAAATTACTACTCCGTATCGGATTTTCTGGCTGATAAATTTTAGTTGAATATCTGTGTTCGAAACTAAATATGTTTTGATGATGAACTGCATCAATGTTTGCATGCCGAAATAGTAGAATGGATTTTCCGTAATTATTGTAAATACCTACATTTTGAGCAAATAAAAGAATACTAGCTTTTGCCCGCGGCTACGCTCGCGTTAAATTCGGGGTAACACAGTTCCCCTTGCGCCTTATTGATTTGTAATAGCAACGCTAAGTTTTCCCTTTTCTTCCTTCTTTCTCCCTCACATCCCACTATTTTCAAAAAAATATTAGCCTATCTCCGTCTTCTGGTTCCCAACTATCTTTGTACCAAAATGCATGAAAATCGGTTCAGCCATTAAAGCGTGAAGAGGTAACAAACAAACAAACTCACGTTCGCTTTTATAATATTAGTAAGGAAGTAAGGATACCTTATTGTAAATGCCTACATTTTGGGCAAATAAATGAATTGTATTATTATTCTATTTTATTCGCACATGTTGTGAAATGCAATATCTTTCGATTCACGTGAGATTTACCAGCGGTCTTTATGAAACGGATGAAAAGGACTTATGGCGCGGAAACGTGGAGTTATTGCTCCATGACACTATTATTTTCACATCATAATGGTAGTTTCAAACATCTGGCAAAGGTTTAGTTATGAAGGATCTTTTTGGATTCAATTTAGTGTAGATGCTATTAAGGTACAACCTTGTATGGCTTGGTAAAAAATAAAACCAACTGTTTTTAGGGTTCTGTATATCAAAAGAAAAAAATATGTTCCTTATAGGATCACTTCTTATCCGTCTGTCTGTATCTGTCTACCTACCAAGATGCTTTGACACTCTCAAGTTCTCTACTCGGAAGTTATTTGGTAATTTTCCATCCGCTAAAAAAACAACTCGATAAAATCTGGGGAACGCGAGATTGTTTAAAGTTGAAATTCTCAAATCTGAGTGTTCCTTAGGACTGTGAAAATTCATTGGCGAAGGGCACGGCGTTTTTGTGGGACTGTCTCTTGTAATGTGACGTTCAAAAAGTGCTGATTATCAGCCTAATTTGAATAAATGACTTTTGATTTTCATTTCAACCATCTAAATCTATGGAGTCAAATGATATGGGTGCTGATGTCGTAAGTTAGTACAGAAACCACGGTGCATGACTCCGACTCACACTTGGTCGGTTTTTTTACGTTATGTTATGATGAAGACGCTGTTGTTTGTTGTTTTTTTCATAAAATTGGAACATTCATCCAGGGGCCTTAGTCTGCTATTACAATAGTGTCAGAATGGTCTAAACTTATATTCTATACTTTCTAAATGTAAGTAATCGGTTTTCGCCTGGGGCCTTAGTCTGCTATTACAAAAGTGTCAGAATGGTCGATCACTGATCGCATAATGGTTAATTTTGACAAGATTAGTATGTAGTAGATTACCAAACTTGTCAAAATTAACCATTATGCGATCCGTGATCGACCATTCTGACACTTTTGTAATAGCAGACTAAGGCCCCAGGCGAAAACCGATTACTTACATTTAGAAAGTATAGAATATAAGGGTCATACACAAAACGGGTTATAAAAATGTTCGAAATAAAAAGTCGTTGTTTTTTTTTCAAATCAGTCTCATTTATTAGGTAATGTTACAAGTAATTAGAAATTAATCAAAAACCAGATCGTTATTCGAATTTCAGCAAGTTATTTCACTTTAAATTTTTTTTACGTCTACAGAAAAGACCCGTTTCCACAGAAGAGAGGTTAATATAATATAATCACTGTGGATATTGACATTTACTTGCCATTTAAACTCGTAATTATTAACAAAAGTTATCCTGTCAAGAATAGGTAGGTACTTTGGTAAATACAAACAAAAAAATCTTAGCAACAATCTTTTTCTTTGATGATATCTTTACTTAATATTATAAAGCTGAAGAGTTTGTTTGTTTGTTTGTTTGAACGCGCTAATCTCAGGGACTACTGGTTGGAATTGGAAAATTCTTTTAGTGTTGGATAGTCCATTTCTTGAGGAAGGCTATAGGCTATATAACATCACGCTACGACCAACAGGTGGGTGGGTGAAACCGCGTGGAACAGCTAGTTAGTAATAAAATGTAATTTTTCAAGGGTCAAATATTGAAATTATACCATTTTTTATTTATTTTAGCCTCTTATCTTTATTTATTTTATTTTTGATTAATAAATCAAATGTCAAACCAAAAAAAAAAAACATAAGAATACCTTTCAAAAATGTTTTTCATCACTATAATCATTTTCAAAGAATGAAGGTCTTTTTTTGGGGTGGGAAATTAAGAAAATAAATGAGCAGAGCGGGGAGTGTTGTCAGACTTGTACTGACTAAAACCCACCCATGTTTCTAAAGGACAATAGATTGTCCTTTACGTTCCGGGGCCGGTATCTCTTTCGAACAACCCGCAACCCCGGCAAGCGGAGGCTGTGGCAAGCCCCTCTGCTTTTCTGACATCTCTTTGAGGCGCACGTGAAACCTGGCCTGTCGTCAATAGACGGACGGACGGTAAGCTACCCATTGCTCCCTCAATCGCCCGGCCACCTCCTTTGCTAGCATTACTGCTTCACAGAAGGAGGTGTGGTGCTTCCCATTCCCTTTCGCTCCGGACCATGGATTGAACCAGGGCCGGACGCGAGAGATCGCCACTGCCGATCGCCAATACGAGGGCACGGCGGTGTTTCGCCCAAGCTGGGCAGACCGCCACTGTGTGCTCCACCGTGTCCTTCGGGCGATAGTCACAATGGTGACACCCGGGCGTTTCCTTTCGCCCGATTATGTGCAGGAACCTACCAAAACTTCCGTGTCCGATGAGGACCTGTGTCAGGTGGTAGGTGAGGACGCCATGACGCCTCTCCAGCCACTCCTCAAAGAGGGGACTTACCGCCACTATTGTGGCGTGTTCTTCATTGTGGCGTGCCTTTAAGAAGAACGAATGTCTTACTCTAGTTTTTTTCATGTGGTTAACTGAGTCATCAGAATAGTTACTCTCACATAGAATGCTCTTTCGCTGAGTACCCGGTTGATTAGTCACATTGTTTAGAAGTTCTGGAGAAGGTATTAACAACAATGGCGAAGGAGTTCTTGGTCCAGTGACAATTGATACAGATGCTGTTCTATGAGAAGATGGTGAACTAGTCACAGAAATACTTGACGAAGGCCTTGAATAACCTACTGATGAATCTTCTATAGGATCTGAGACACATTCCATATGAATTTGTCTTTTTTCAAAATTAGGACAAGGAACATGAGTGGCGCTGGTGGGGCATAAAATACAGCTTAATCTCCTGGCGTGCAGTAAATTAGGTTCAGTGTTTCATACAACTTGGTGGATTTGGAAGGTACCTTTAAACGGACGACATTTATTTGCATCCGCTATTCTCTGTGTTTCAGGAACATGATTATCATCAACAGGAACAATCTCGATACCTTTACAATTGTTAATTGGGTTCTAGACCGACTGGATCGAGGCATTGTACCTGAAACAAACTCAAACACGCTAAGCACCCAACATTTTGCAAAAAATTAATCAGGCTCCTTTTTTGGAAGCCGATACCAATGATGCAGTTTTTAAATCATGCTATCTCAGCCCGCCTGCTTGTTTTACCAACATTGTAGCTTTATTAACATAGGAAACTATTAAAATGTTATTTTTTGTGGACATGCATCTTTCCAGTGGACATTTATGTTCACACGAAAGATTTCCACAGGAGAGATTTTTCAAACTAAAATCAAAGCAGCCATTTTATTTTTAAAGTTAGTAAAACAACAAAAGAAACTTTGAAAATACTCCTCAAAAGGCATATCGCCGCAATATTTACTAAATTATAAAATAATAACTTACCAAATTATAACCCAAGCAGGAAAGACGCACTGAACTTTGAAAAAAACACTTAATTTTATTTAAAAAAATCGTAAATTAGAAAATGGCACGTAGCTGTACTAACAAGGACTCCCACAAATGGCGGCTATCCAGTGTTGTCAAAATAAAAAATATTCGATACAAGGTAGCTTTAGCAGAAATTAAAATGTGGTTGATTTTTAGGTCCACCAAAAAGACCTAAATCCGTATAACAGCATGTTTATTGGAAATAAATAAATATATCTTGCGCAATTATTAACAAGTACCCAATAAATATAATATTCATTATATATAACGTAAATGCAACAATAATGTTTTAACAAAAATGTACAAAATAATTAACTACATCTATCCAATCACTCATACCCCAAATCTGAACAGTCCACACGAAGAGACTTTTGAAACATTTTGTTTTTTTTTTTTAAATAAAGACATATCATTTCAAAGCTTGAAATATTATGAGCAAACAGAAAAGTAACAATGATTTAACTAAAAAATAAAAGACTTCAGTTATTGTCGTAAATTTTTAAGTTATTTTGTCCGAACACCCATATGTGTATGACCCATAAGTTTCCTAACGTTCGTAAGGATCTTACGGTGTCCTAAAAGACACATCGCCGCATTAAATATATTAGTGTTCGCACAAACTTGCTGACATAAATACATAATTTAACCACAAAGCCAACATTAGACTTACCAAGTCTGACACAGTCTGGTCAGACCTTTGTTTATTCATACGAAGTAGTTTCAAACTTACAACTTAACTATATTCGTCCAAAAGCAAACATTAGCCAACTTTAAGAACCTATTTCCATTGCTGTGTTTATACGACAAGCTTTTGTCAAAATCTTTGCTGAAGAAGCAATGGAAGTAGAAGTTGGCGTTCATACGCAATGTATGGAGGTAATAAACTGTTCTAAGTTCTTGCATTTATATGAGAGATTATGGTAGCTTGGCCGAAACAATAGTCTCGTCTAATCTATTGTTAAAATGGTAGTTATGTATAGTTGAGGATAGTGGAAAATGAAGTAAAAGAAATTTAGGCAGTTTAATTTTTGCAAAAAAAAAAAAAATACAGTACGGCCAACGAGAAGCGATACGAAAGGTCATTAACCTAAAGAACAACTGTGGCGTTGACAATCTAATATTTAGCTCTTTCCATCTTGTGCCTTTGTCGTAATGTCTCGTTCTCCTGGCAAAAACATGACAACGTTAAGACGGGTTCGCCAACATTCGGGCGGCCATTTTAGATGGGGTTTTAGCATGGGTTTTGTTTACATTTGGTATCGCTTCTCGTTGGCCGTACTTGTAGTCTTCCAGTGAAAGAAAATAATGTCCTAAGAAAAACCACATTTTATCTAATCAAACTCCTCAAATAACAAGAAGGAACCGTTAAACAACATTACTTATTCCAGAATGTTACTAAGACTTCTCAAAGACATGATTTCTACATCAAATTAAATACGAACCTTTTCACAAATCCTACCAACCTTTAAATCCCACACAGCACTCACCTCCTCAGAAGCACAGCTATCAAATCACCACATCTACACATAAAACATATTTATAATCATTACATGACCACAGCACAACATAATACTCATTACATACATCACCATGACCAATCACACACAACACATACATTACAATGTAGCACAGCAATGGTGGCATAATTTTTAACCTTTATAATTACTTTTAAACCTAATCTAAGACTGAGTCCCTATAAACAGGCATGCCTAATTAGGGAACTCAGAGTATCAAGTTCTTGTATGCTACTTTGGGAATCATGTGAGCTTGTCTCTGGTACGGGGGCGGAGCGCTTGCCTAGTTCCTGTAATACAGGTTAATTCTTAGCACGGGACTGACCTTTGCTCTACTCTCGACTATAGCAAGTTTCTGCCATTACTATATTGTTGTAGTATATAAGTTCTTTGTAACAAAACGTTTTTTCTCAATAAAGCTATTATTATTATTATTACTTAAAAAAAATAAAAGAAGAAAAGGCCTTCAAGTAGTTTTAATTTATGAAGATCTTAACTGATCTGAGTTAAGGAACAATGCCTCGTAACTTTGCTAAGATCTCGAGCTAGAGATTAATTAGAACGGGTAACCCTAAACCCGTTTTCTGGAAACCTTTAAATTTTCCTTTCGTAAAATCTAAATATTTTTATTTCACATAGGCCTACACGAGCACTTACAAAACGTTGAGAAAAGGTGCACGGTTCGGGTTGATCGTTTCTTATGGAGAAGAACATGGAACAAACTCTAAAAAATAAAAAAAAAACAAAATCATTCATTTGCGTAAATAAGGTACAGAAGGTTGTCAAGCATACATTATTGATCTCTTATTTTCCCTTTAAATTCGGCGTGCAAATTAAAAACATGGTGATATATTTTTATTTCTCTATGGTTACTCGGCTCGACTACAACTCATTGCCAAATAATTTTATAAAAACGGTTAATTCATTTCTTAGAAATTACTTTCTAGTTTTTGTTAATTTACATTACAATTTCGTGTTTTTGAAAAATCAACAAGTCTCTGTTCTCTCAGCTCCAAATTTACCTCACATTAACACAACTCCATATTTTTTAAACCACTCAAGCGGTATCCCAGAAAAAAAAAACAATACAATATTTTTATAACGCTGATTTAGGTTTGTACAAAAATAGGGCAACCTTTATATTTGAAACAATAAAGCAAATGGCTGAGCTGTATAATACATAATTTTCGGGAGTAACGTTTTATCGTGAGCTCGCAGCCCTAGGCCGGTATCAGGCGGATAAAACTGGATATAACCGGATAGTTGCAGATTCATTGTCATTAATCATTGGTGGTATCGCCGCTATTCTGTTGTTGTGATTTTGACGGCGACGTTGTTGACATGATTTGGTGGTTTGTTATTTGTATTTAAGCAAACAGATTTCTCTTTGAGGGAAATTAGTCAAAACTTAGGGCTGCCACAGTTAGGTGGAAGTGTGAAGTTGAAAAATAATCTTTGATTCGTTTTTTTTCGGATCACATCTGATTCGGACGGATCAGAATTCGTCGATTCAGACACCATCAAATAATTTCCTCCGCTTTGGGCGGAGCGGGGAAGGACTGTCAGATTTTTACTGGTTTCATCCATGTTCTTTCATTTGTCAAACTATTGGGCCTCTGACCACCTGTAACGACTGTCAAAGTTGTACAAATGACAGCTGGGACCAACGGCTGAACATGCTTTCCAAAGGAAAGAGAAAACTCGGTATGTAATAATGGTCACCCATCCACAGACCGACACTGGTAAGCGCGGCTTAACCTCGAAGATGGAGCAGTGCGGCTGTTATTATATAGCCATGGGCTTCACTGCAAGTCTAGGTATTTCCAAATACTAACATCCTGATTGCTTTCCTTATCTATCCTTTCATCAAAAGATTTATAATCATACTATCTGGCAGAATGATAATAAAAAGAATCCTAAATGTTATTCTAGATTACAATCTACCTCTGTACCAAATTTCATCAAGATCCGTTAAGCCGTTTTGACGTTAAAGAGTAACAAACATCCATTCATCCATCGTAACAAACATTTCCATTTATAAAATTAAGCAAGATAGTATTTATGACTAGCTGTTTCATATACTATATGTTTCACCCACGCTGCTCAGCACCTGTTGGTCGTAGCGTGATGTTATATAGCCTATTTAGCCTTCCTCAAGAAGTGGACTATCCAACACTAAAAGAATTTTCCAATTCCAACCAGTAGTCCCTGAGATTAGCGCGTTCAAACAAACAAACAAACTCTTCAGCTTTATAATCCTTACTAATATTATAAAAGCGAAAGTGACTTTATTTGTTTGTTTGTTACCTCTTCACACTTTAAACCGATTTTGATGAATTTTCAGAGATAGTTGGGAACCAGGAGACGGACATAGGCTAACATTTTTTTGAAAAAAGTGGGATGCGAGGGAGAAAGAGGGAAGAAAAGGGAAAACTTAGCGTTGCTATTAAAAATCAATAAGCCGTAAGGGGAACTATGTTACCCCAAATTTAACGCGGGCGAAGCCGCGGGCGAAAGCTAGTATTATATATAGTAATATAGTATAGATTAGTATAGATAGTAGGAATTAGGATTATTCGTGAAGAGACTGTTGCCTAACGCATTACTACAAATAAAACAAGATTACTGCTTATCCCGTATTTGCAGTAATGTACTTGAAGTCCAATTGGTTTATTGACTTAATAAATGCATTAACGATGATACATTTGGATTTATCACTGATAATAAATAGACCATGTTAAACACAGTGACTAAGTTTCTTTTTTTTAGCAGATGGGAAATCATCAAATAACTTCCCCCGCTCTGGGCGAAGCGGGTGGGAGTGTCAGACTTGTAGTGACTACAACCCACCCATGTTCCTTCTATTGCCCTTTACGTTCCGGGGCCGCAGTATCTCTTTCGAACTTTTCGGCAGGCGGTGGCCTGGCAGGCCTTTCTACTTTGCTGTCATTTCTTTGAGGCGCGCGTGAAACACTTAGGCGCGTCGCCCACACGACCAACAGTCGAGGCGCGGGCGAATTAGGTGCAAAAATCTCTTCTACTTAATTATAATATAGCCATGGGCTTCACTGCAAGTCTAGGTATTTCCAAATACTAACATCCTGATTGCTTTCCTTATCTATCCTTTCATCAAAAGATCTGATTAATAATCATACTATCTTTCATCAGTTAGGGGTATGAAAAATAAATGTTGGCCGATTCTCAGACCTACCTGATATGTACACAAAGTTTCGTTTGAATCGGTCCAGCCGTTTCGGAGAAGTATGGGAACGAAAACTGTGACACGAGAATTTTATATATTAGTTTATGTACTTACATACTACTTATAGCTACAGACACAGTGTGATATTAGCTACATGAAATGTTTTGAGGATAAATTACAAGGAAAATAAACATCCGATAGGAGTTATCAACTAAATAAATGTTAGTCGTGCTAAACAGTTTAAAACCGGCCACAGACAATACATCATGCCTATGCAGTGTTGCCTGTACAGTCTATGAAAGCGTGTCATCATCATTTTCCTGCCCTTGTCCCTTTCTATTTGGGGTTGCCACAACACGTTTTCTTCTTCCATTCGCCCATATAAGACGTCACGGCATCATTTACTCCTTTCTCCTTCAAATCATTCCTTACACAATCCATCTATCTTTTCTTTGGCATTCCTCTCGCTCTTCGTCCATTAACATTCAGATCCATCACTCTTTTAGTCACATGTGCTTCCTATGACTGCGTGTATGTCGAACAAAATTGAATGGTAAATAAATGCTTGAAATAGAACTCGGCTGATGTATGAAGGTTTTGCATGCATATTTCAAAACTAGCTGTTCCTCGCGGTTTCACCCACGCTGCTCAGCACCTGTTGGTCGTAGCGTGATGTTATATAGCCTATAGCCTTCCTCAAGAAATGGACTATCCAACACTAAAAGAATTTTCCAATTCCAACCAGTAGTCCCTGAGATTAGCGCGTTCAAACAAACAAACAAACAAACTCTTCAGCTTTATAATATTAGTATAGATTTTCCAAACGAATATACTTCTATACTAACTTTCATCTAGATTAAAAAAAGTTTTGGGCACTTTTGTTGTAAAACTTAGAAAGAAACCCAGTTTTGAAGACTTTTTAAGATTGTAATTTAATAATTTCTCACATACGCAAAAAAACATAGTGGCTAATTAATCCTTAGTAATATTATAAAAGCGAAAGTGAGTTTGTTTGTTTGTTTATTTGTTTGTTACCTCTTCGCGCTTTAATGGCTTAACCGATTTTGATGAATTTTGGTACAGATATAGTTGGGAACCAGGAGACGGACATAGGCTACTTTTTATTTTAAAAAAGTGGGATGTGAGGGAGGAAGAGGGAAGAAAAGGGAAAACTTAGCGTTGCTATTACAAATCAATAAGGCGCAACAGGAACTGTGTTACCCCAAATTTAACGCGGGCGAAGCCGCGGGCAAAAGCTAGTTATTAATACATTATTTTAGTTTAATAATAATAATTAAATTAATTACGGAATTAAATTAATAATTAAAATTTGTATGTAGGACGATGTCTTGCAGCGAACCTAACTTTTGAATGTACAACGACGGCACATTAACCTACACAAAACCATTTTAACCTGGTCTCTCTACTACAGTGTGCCATCCGTAGTAGAGAGATCAGGTTATAATAGTTTAGAATAGGTTGACCTGCCGTCGTGAGTACACGAGTAAGATCTAATACAACCTACAAAACAGACAAAACAAAATCAGGTACAGAAAGCAAATAAAATTACGTCATCAATGTTTGTATTTACTATACAAGTTACCAATAACATTCTAAGTGCGAAAATAAATAAACAAGTTTGTCTATGAACAAGAGAATAGTACAACAATGGTTTCACAGATAATTTTATATCATGGCATTGATGATGATCGTACCATAAAGACTGGTTCACATGACTCCCGGGTCGAATTTTTATTTTATTTATAAAAAAATCGTTACCCACTATAGGATTTTCTTCTGTATCGTGGGTGCGTTTACAAACATTTAAACTTACATACACAAACAACCAGACCCAGATCAATTAGCTGTAGGCCATACACATTTGACGGGCCTGTTGGTCTAGTGGTTAGTGGCCCTGACTGCTGAGCCGGAGGTCGTGGGTTCGATTCCCACCCAGGACAAACTTTGTGTGATGGGCATGCTTGTTTGTTCTGTGTCTGGGTGTGAGTTATCTATAATATGTATGTATTTATAAATTATAGAAGTATGTATATCAGTTGTCTGGTTACCATAACACAAGCTCTGCTTAGCTTGGGATCAGATAGCCGTGTGTGAGTTGTCCCAAGATATTTATTTATTTATACAAATATTTGTTCCGTGCGGAGATCCAAACAGTGACATGTAGCTTATTTTATTTCAACTGTATACAAAAATTAGCTTCCGCCCGAGACTTCGTCCGCATGGCATAGTTACTTTGGGCTAACGCTAACTTTAACCTGCGTGATGATAGAAAACAAATATACCTTTCTCTCCCCTTTTCTTCCCTCTTTTTCCTCTTTTTCTTTCTTTTTTAAAGTAAGCCTATTTCGAGTCAGCCAATATCAATGAATTTTGGTACAGTGGTAGTTGGAAAGAGTCTTTTCTTCAAAATGGAAGCGTCACTGACCTGCAAATTTCAAAAAAAGAAGTAAATAAATGGGAATTTTGCGGTCTCCTGAACCTTGTCCCTGGCGGATCCACTTCATGCCAAGGCTTCAACTAACATCAAATTAGTCGAGATTAGTCAGATACTAAAATTAATTGGAGACAAAAACATTTTTTTTTAAACACTGCTCCTCTAGCAATTTCTCCTGTATCGTGGGTCCGTTTACAAACATTTAAACTCACAAACACAAACAGCCAGACCCGAAACAACTATCTGTAGGCCATACAAATACTTGTTCCGTGCGGGAATCGAATCCGCGGCGCAACAGTCCATCGCTTAGCCAACCGTGCTGTAATATTTGTTACTATTGGCCAAAATTTTCTTTAGGAATTTAGTTATTTCATACATTTATTTTTATTATCACTTTGCAGAAAGTTATTTTCAGTTCTTCAGAGTTTGTAACAGGGTTATAGATTCACAAATATTTATTACTAGCTGTTCCACGCGGTTTAACCCACGCTGCTCAGCACCTGTTGGTCGGAGCGTGATGTTATATAGCCTATAGCCTTCCTCAAGAAATGGACTATCCAACACTAAAAGAATTTTCCAATTCCAACCCTGAGATTAGCGCGTTCAAACAAACAAACTCTTCAGCTTTACAATATTAGTAAGTATAGATAAGTTTATTAATAACAGAAGCAAAATTAGTCATCCGGCTTTTAATAAAGTCTGAGAAAACAAGCAAGAAAAAAGTAAAGCTAATTTAAACAGAATTCGATTTAAATATTTGTTGTTTTCAAATATGCATGTGATTTTTGCATTTGGAATGTATTTTTCTTGCTTGTTCGCGTATTTACCAGACTTTGTTTAAGTAGGGATTTATAGTGTTATATAGGGGTAAACAGTATGATTGCAACACGCTTTTTCTTTCCTTTTTAACCTATAAATACTCAATAAAAAAATGTCTGATATATCATAACTAAAAATGCTGAAATAAAAAACGTTTTTGTAAAAAATAACCGAGTTCAAAAAATAAAACTAAAAAGTGGAAAATAACTTTACTTCCGGAAGTCGTGGCAAAAACAAAAGTCACTGAGTTCCGGCAATGGCAAGGCAGATGATGACTTTTTTTTGGGAGATTAGTACTGATTTCCATTGATGGAATTTAAAAAAAATGCTTATTCCTTATTCGATCATGGACCTTAATAGACTATGACCTGAGGGTTTTGATTCGGCTGTACGAAACACCGCTCTCACCTAGTATTAAAAAAAAACGACGTGCAAAAATGTTAGTAAAAACCTACTTGCAAAATAAACATCATCAAACATTTAAAATTGTTACGCTAAAGCAAGTTTTAACACTAAAATTGATCGCACACAATTTCTTCAATGTTTTTAAACGAACAAATCGTAGTCACAAATCCTTTTGTCCCGACGAATAATGGCTAGTGCAAGGACTTTGCAACGGACCAGACATCGTCGCTGATATTGCAAAAGTTGAATTAAGCGATTTAGTGCATTGCCGGGGTTGCAGGTTGTCCGAAAGAGATACCGCGGCCCCAAAACATGAAGGGCAATACAAAGAACATGGGTGGGTTTTAGTCAGTACAAGTCTGACACTCCCCCCTGCTCCGCCCAGAGCGGGGGAAGTGATTTGATGATTTCCCACCCCGAAAAAAAAACGATTTTGTGCATTCATGAATAAGACAAGTTTAAAGTTCGTTTTTAAAACTAGGCTTGTATGTCCTATTGTTGGGCAAATACTGCCCCATATCCTTCACGGTAGTGGTCCATATCCTTGCTGGAGGGTTATTCGGGAAGGGATAGGAACTAGTTCAAGGTTAAATCCTGAAAAAGAAGTAATTTAGTTTTATTTTGAAATTTACTATACAACATTATTTTTAGTTTATGCGAAAGCCGATACACCTGTCCAGTATTTTTATATAAAGAAAATTTCAAAACTGTATCATGAAAGTCCACAAAGTTATAAGCTTGTTATGTTACCTGGATTTCCGTACAAATTCACTGTCACCAACGGCGCGGCGGCGCACGACGTCCCCGCGCCGCGCGCCTTTCTTTCATTGATAATAATTAATGTCTCAGTTTGTATTGTAGGTAATTTTAACTGGTGATACATATTCCATCACACTGTCTGGCAGGCTTTGGACTGTTGTAATGTTCAAGTTTAGGGTAGCGCTTGCGAATAGGTACTTAGTTAATATTTTTGGGAAAAAATATTATAACATGGTGTAAAAATGATTGGAATCGATTCAGTTACTTATTCTGAACAAACTATATTCAGGTTTCGCATATACTTAAAATAATGTTGTATTATTATGAAATAAATACTTATACGATAAAATAACGTAACCTAACAGATTATCTTTTTTTTCCTAGGTATATAAGGGCTGGACAAACTTCGGCAGTAATCACCGTTAAATTACTGCAAAACTTTATGTCAATATGCACGTTTCTTTTGCCTCTTTTATACTAACCTGCAGCTCTGTCCCAAGATATTTATTTATTTATTATTTATTTAATCCTCACGGTGTGAAAGCGTTCCCGTTTGTCTACGCCTTTTGGAAAATCAGAATCATCTGCCATAGACTTCTGGGTGGAATTTTATTTTATTTATTTGGGACAAAATAAATTATTTGTTTGGCATAAAAGGTCTAATGATATGACGTGTATTAGAGAAATATTGCAGAAGAGGACATACTGCGTCTACCTCAAATAGAGCAACATAATGACGACACGGTTAGAGTAGTGGCTAAGCGTTTGACTGCTGCGCTACGTGTCTCGGGTTCGATCCACGCACGGAACAAATATTTGTATGACCTGCAGATAGTTGTTTTGGGTCTGGTTGTTTGTGTAAGTGAGTGTAAATGATTGTAAACGCACCTAAGATACAGGAGAAAGTCCTAGTGTGGGGCAACTTTAGAAAAACATAATTAAAGATGATTCACCAATATCTTTCTCGAATGTTCGTTGACCTTTTCAAAAGACTCTAAATAAACATTAAATAATAGGCGAGTTGATTGGCTTAGACAAATATTTGCTTATCATAACATCCTATGTTTTTATCAGTGTTTTTGTGTTTGTTTAGGTATTTATTTAATAAATTAAAATACTCTTCTAGCTGTGGCCTCTTTCATTACATCAGCAATTTTTATCTTTGAAGTTTATTAGATATAATGAGTAATTTTACGGTTCGTATGAAAAACAAAACAACATTTTAAGTGGATGATATTCAGACGACTCCCCCCCATCCGAACCCCGTTTGGAACAAATATTTGTATGGCCTACAGATAGTTGTTTCAGGTGTGGCTGTTTGTGTAGGTATGTGAGTTTAAATGTATGTAAACGCTCCCACGATACAGAAGAAATTCCTAGTGTGGGGCAACGTTTTTTTTAAATAAACCGACCATCGAAATAACGGGTCAAATATTCCAAATAACGGGTCCCTACTGTTAGTTACTGGACTTGTATATTTTTTTTAAAGTTAATGGCACTATTTAACTAATAAGAAAAGATTTTCTTATTAAATATATTTAATTAAAGAGTTTTTTCAAGAAAATCGATAAATAATCGACGAAAAGAAGACATCTATCTTCATTTACGGTCAAACTATTAGACATGATACTTGAACTTTACATCTACTAATAAATTAGTGAAACCATTATACCCCGATAAAACGATCATAAATATTGCTAAATACAATTTGATAGCGGCAATACTGTTATCTTAATTACTAATAGTTGTTAAAAGCACGTCGTTAATCAAAACTTTCCCTAAACGTGTTATGTAGTGAAAATACTACATGCACCGTGTACTTTACAAAACTCCATAATATTTACCTATAAAAAAATGTTCAGGAGCATACGATAATTATAATAAAATAAAATAAAATCTTTTTATTTCAGACATTTTTAGCCCATATTATTGTTAGTACTATGACTCAAAAGCTATGATAGTACATTTATAATTTACTAGCTTTTGCCCGCGGCTTCGTTCGCGTTAAATTCGGGGTAACACAGTTCCCCTTGCGCCTTATTGATAAGTTTTCCCTTTTCTGCCCTCTTTCTCCCCACATCCCACTTTTTTCAAAAAAATATTAGCCTATGTCCGTCTCCTGGTTCCCAACTATCTCTGTACCAAAATTCATCAAAATCGGTTAAGCCATTAAAGCGTGAAGAGGTAACAAACAAACAAACTCACTTTCGCTTTTATAATATTAGTAAGGATAATGCCAATTACTTATTATTTCAGTTGAATTTCTTCAATTGAAATCATATAAAGTTTCTAAAAATCTTGGAGATACTATACATAACACCTGGAAAGTTCCAAAAAACAAATCGCATCCGGTTTTACAAACAGCAGTCGTTACATCACAGTTGTAAGTTTTATCGCTAAATTAATTCTTCCGTTGATAAGCGGGCAGTTTGTAAACATACCTATTTATCATCTGTCTAGGTACTTATGTGTTGTTTAAAAAGTAAATAACGTGTTTGTTATTTGTTTAATTAATAATTGTTATGTCAGCGGCACGAGCCTAGGTGTGTGCCTTGAATAATTAACAAGGCGTCACCCTTGTTATCAAGGAAGAATTAGACGGTGGTATACTTTCAGTATACTAACATTTTTTGGAGTTTACTCCTTAAGAATCGATTTTCATATATAAGGCGCCCGGTATGAGAAAAATCCGAGGGGTAAAACCTACTAAAGTAACGAAAATGTGTCACGTTGTTGGTGCGCACCTTTAGTGCGCAACTTTCTAATTTGGCTGTGAGTGTATTAAGACATATGGTATGCTGTATAGGCGACTATACCTAAATACTATATGTTATTGGGCTTGTTTGTTTCTATCAGTGTCGATGTATTTATATTGCTATTTGTTTTCATTAATTTGTAAATTTACCCTTTCATATGATATTAATCTTTTTTCAGTTGAATTAACTCTTTTTGCGTATTGTTAGATACTCGTACTTAAGGAGTAAACTCCAGTCGTGCGTCGGAGCTGACACACACACTTTTTTATTTTTTTAAATATCGCCACACACTAAGATTTCTCCTGTATCGTGGGTGTGTTTACAAACATTTATACTCATATACACAAACAGCGAGACCCAGAACTATATATCGGCCATACAAAAAGTTGTTCCGTGCGGGGATCGAACACGCAACACGCGGCGCAGTAGTCGATGGCTCAACCACTGCGCCAACCGTGTCTCTCTCACATTTCGCCAGTCACATTTAAGCTCCTTAATAAGGGGTGACACTATTGATAACAACTGGGCTCAAAATCAGAACCCCCTGCTACAGACAATGTGGATTCAAGGACTTATACTCTACCTGCTACCAGACATTTTATAACATAATACTGAATCGCCTGTTCGGCTGTTTGTGTATGTGAGTTTAAATGTATGTCTGTAAGTTTTTTTTTTTTAAAAAGACATCTGCTATCCTGGTCTTATAAGGCACTTACCCCTGAATACTGAAACGTCACTCAAAATTTAAGTACCACTTAAATTTAACAGATACTCAAAAATAACGTTTGACAATACAAAATCTAAAGTTTAAGAGCTGCTCAAATGTTAAGCAGCCCTCAAATTTTGAGTGACGTTTCAGTATTCGGGGCTAAATATGCAATAACTGTAACCGAAAGCGAGTCAACTCATTCTGATAGGGATCGTCTCTAGAGTGAAACACTTTCACCGCAATAGGTATTTCATATTTTGTCAACAAACTTAGTTGTAGGCTCGTAAATTCAAGTTGTAAACAGCCCTATCACGGTCTACAAAGCGTTCTGTGCATCAAATTAGGTAACTCTCCGCAAAAATATTCGTTATGTCTTTAAAAACCATCCTTAAGGGTATTTTTAGACCCACCATTTAAGTTTCGCGTCACTGTTGGAACAGTTTACAGTAATTCTAGAAATATCTAACTAAACTAACCATTTGACTCATATAAGTAGTATTCAAAGCACTTAAGAGTAACTTTTCCTACTTAGATACTAGAGAACCTACCAGTTTGTTTTATATGTCTTCGGGCAATTCAAAACCCTACTTACCTATGAACATGTCAATTTCTATTTAAAAACATTATTCATTGCAACTGGCCTGTCATCTCAAGTAAGTACCAACTAGAGTACCAGTAATGTGTGAGTAATTATAATGTGCACGTTTGAACGCAGCACGGATCGCGACACGTGCCCGCAAGCATGCGTTGCATTTATTGACATTGTTAAGTGTTTCTAATCAGTTACATATCACATTATTGGTTATGACGTCATAATGTGCTGACAATGAGCTCTTGTCTAGTCCGCTTCATCCACGCTTTGACGGACTTGTTGGTCTAGTGGTTATTGGCCCTGACTGCTGAGCCGGAGGTCATGGGTTCGATTCCCATCCAGGACAAACTTTGTGTGATGAGTTTGATTGTTTGTTCTGTGTCTGGGTATGATTTATCTATGATAATTATGTTTGTATTTATAAATTATATAATTATGTATAATTGTATATCAGTTGTCTAGTTACCATAACACAAGCTATGCTTAGCTTGGGATCAGATAGCCGTGTGTGAGTTGTCCCAAGATATTTATTTATTTATTATTTATTTATTTATCCAGCTCACTCTTTGTCTATTTAGGACTTTATTTCTAAATATTTTATTCGAAGTGACCTGAAAATAAAATGAATCTACGACCTAACGATGTAAGATTTCCAACATCACTATAGGCTTGTTTAAAAAATATTACTCCGTCTTTTAGATTTGTCAAAAATAAGGGACACGTATTTTTTAATAAATTTCTTTAAATTAACATGGTTACTAAAACAGGATATTTACCATGTGTCCTTAAATTGATATGGTTACTAATATTATAATTAATACTTGAAACGGGATATTTACCATATTAAACATGGTAAATATCCCGTTTCAAGTGTTAATTATAACGTATTTTTTACCAAAAATGACTAAGACGTCAGACGTCGTGTGACGTCACTTGTTACGTAAAAATGCAGCAACGTAAATAGTCTAAAAGACGGATTAAATAGAATATAATTACTTTGAACGTGGAAACTACCCTATTATAGTCATACTCTATGCCATAGTCTAAAGAATCATTACTTAACAAATAATTAGTCGATCTTTGTAGCCTGTATTATCCCACGGCTCAGCAAAGTCCTCACTAATATTTCAAGAACTCCATTCCCGCGCATCCTCAAGCTAGCCCAGTGCATGTCCAGATCGTCATACCAGCTCTTTCTGGGTCGGCTTCGGAGGTGCCGTCCGTCTCTTGACACCCATTGTCTGGAGACTTTTGCCCAGCGGTCATCGTCCGTGCGGCTGACGTGACTTACGTCAGGTTTTTTTTTCCGGATGGGAAATCATCAAATAACTTCCCTCTCTCTGGGCAGAGAGGAGGGGAGTGTCAGACTTGTACCAGACTGACTAAAACCCACCCATGTTCCTTCTTTTGCCATTTACTTTCCGAGGCCGTGGTATCTCTTTCGAACAACCCGCAACCGGGACGTATTGATCACGTCAGGTATTGATTACAGATTAATAACACACCGTAGGAATATTTTATTTCGTTATGATAACAATATTTTGTCCATAAACAAGAGGCAACGGAAAACCTCCACAATGCTTATCAATCCAAAACATTACGGACATAAACATTTGATTGAGTGTTATGTAATTTAATCATACCTACTGCCTAGTGTCTGCAACTGACTTTTATCTGGCACATTCCAATTCATACTAATATAACAAATCTGAAAAGAAAAACTATCCGTTTATCCCTTTTTTGATGGGTAATCATCGAATAACTTCCCCCGCTCCCAGACCGACGGAAGTTATGCGATATTAGGTTATTACTGACGAAAACTCACCCATGTTCCTTCTAGTGCCATTTATGGTCCGGTATCTCTTTCGAACAACCCGCAACCCGTCCGTTACCCCTTACACCTTAACTACTGGATGAATTTTGATACAATTTGGCAGATAGGTAAACTAGGTGATTAAAGGTAGACCAAGACCGAGGTTTATAAGATTATTTAGGGTTCCGTACCTCAAAAGGCAAAATCTGAGCCCTTATAGGATCACTTAGTTGTCCGTCTGTCTGTCTGTCAATACCTTTGATCTCAATAACGCGTGGAGATATCAAGTTGAAATTTTAAAAACATATCCTCAAGTCTGTAATCCCTTGAAGCTTGAACAACTTCAACTTCTTCTAGTGTGTCAACGCTCTATGTCTATGCAGTCAAAAGATATGGCCGTTTATGTCGCAATATGTACGGAACCGTCACTGTGCGAGTCAGACTCGCACATTGACGGTTTTTTATATTGGTAATCTAAACTTAATGTTGAGTCATTTTAGTTCTAGGCGGGGTATAACCATTTGTGATAATAATTCTAGTTATTAAAAGATAATCAACGTCTGGCCTCCCTGCGATTTTGCTTTATTTACAGCATGTTATAATTTAAATATAAGTAGAATAGTTTTGCAGTTTATTATATTCAGAATATTGGACTTGTATCGGTATACTAATAATCTTTTTTTATTACAAAATAATACACGGTGGTGCGAACGAAACTGTGGGCACAGCTAGTCATAAAAATATACCCACATCATCGAATCACAACATGCAAATTGCGGTCAAACGCAAGCCTATTCAGTGCAAAGGGAAAAACAACATTAAAATACTTAAAACACCTATCTAACAATGGTTTGCAAAAAATCTACTTAGAACAATAAACATCAAAAAAGCAGAGACAACCTGAAACGTGTTTCCACTTAATAAATAAATATTACTAAAACAGATTGAATGAAGCACTTTCATCCTAATCTCTGACCTTTTCAGATAGCACTATCTTCACGAACTAAATCACTAGAACAAATTACAGAGAATTAACAGATAATAACGCATTAACGGGATTACGCGTATTAAGTTATTTTAGGTGACTTGTGGTAAGGTCAACACGAGAATCGGATAATGTGGGTGAAAGGTTTTGTGATTTCTTTTTTGTAACTTATGTCTCATCGTTAGCTTGGCCTTTTTCCAACTTTATTGAAGACGTCTGCCAGTCTAACCGTATCAAGCTGGATGTCAGTATTTAACAAGCTACACAAATGTCTTTGCTACACAAATGTCCTTTTCTTGGTATTGTTCGTCGTTTCGTTGAGCTCCTTGGGTTTTGAGTCGAGCTACACGATAACTGACAAATGCTTGCACTGACTGGACAGGTCCACTCAATCTGTGTGGTGCTTTCTTAAAAATACCATTTCATACACTAATCTGCATAGTCCTTATGTAAGTTGACCAAGATTTTTTGTCTGGACTTTAAAAGAGACTATGACCTCTGAGTTTGTTTCGGCTGTATCTTCTCAGAGTAGTCGGATACGAAACACCGGCCTCATCTAGTTTTAATAAAAAAGACGAGTAAAAGTGTTTGTGAAAACCTACTTGCAAAATAAACATTATTTATCATTTAACATGTATGAGTAACAATAACATACTGATATTCAGCTGCATCCGGTTAGACTGGAAGCCGAACCCAACATGGTTGGGAAAAGGCTAGGCAGATGATGATGATGTAGGAACTGCCTATATGACCCCTAAAGGGTAATAACCTCAAACCAACCCATCCGCCGCGGAAGACGCTCCGAGCGTCGGGTGCCGCAAGACAACTCCCGGTCACCGTAGACGCAAGTCTGTTCTCACCCGCCGTTCAGGGATGACAGTCCGTTTCGACGGCACGTTTGTGTTCCACGCGCGCCTTTAAGAGATGTCAAAGCAGAGTCGCCTGCCAGGGCCATTGCTTGCCCGGGTTACTGCGGTCCTGGAACACAAAGGGCAAAAGAAGAAACATGAATGAGTTTTAGTCAGTAAAAGTCTGACACCCATCCGCCCCGAGCGGGAGAAGTTATATGATGAAAAAACACACATGGAACAAAAATATAAACAAATAGATTTGGAATACCACGCCCAGCACTAAGTGGCGCAAGAAGTGTTCCGGCGCTTCCACGGACAAGTGCGACATGAACGCGCAGTGACATAGTGCAGTGAAGTGCTACTAACATAGTTGTTAAGGATTTATTTACTAACACGATTTGTATTGGCTATATATATGTTTGTCTGTAAGGTATTTATCTATGGGCCTAAATTGCCTGAAAATAAATGTTTTATTATTATTATAAGTCAAAAAGGCTAAAGGTTTAAGAAGAGAAAGAGAGAGAGGGAAAAAAGAAATGTGATTTAAAGAAATCGATCTAAATAAGATTGAATCGTGATTGTACTAATTAGGCTGCTGGTTGTTTTAAATAAACAACGGAAGGTAAGTTGACACTTTAAGAAACGAAAACGTTTAGAGCTAAACATCAACATGGGGCTTAATTACAGTTTCAATAATAATAATGAAACAAAATACGTAGGTAATGAGTGTAATTTACGACTT
The DNA here is from genome assembly GCA_958449745.1 of Ochropleura leucogaster. Lineage (NCBI taxonomy): Eukaryota > Metazoa > Arthropoda > Insecta > Lepidoptera > Noctuidae > Ochropleura > Ochropleura leucogaster. The sequence continues at coordinate 5,050,078 of OY288201.1, forward strand.
GCTGAAACTACTATTAATTATTTTTCCAGGGCAAGACTTAATCTTAATTTTGTAATAAATAATTCAATGTGTATTCTTATCTTCTATTATATAAAATTCTCGTGTCATAGTTTTCTTTCTTATACTCCTCCGAAACCGCTGGACCGATTTAAACGAAATTTTGTGTACATATTGGGTAGGTCTGAGAATCGGCCAACATCTTTTTTTCATACCTCTATGTGAGCAGCGGGTGAAACCGCTGGGCACAGCTAGTCTTATATATAAAATTCTTGTGTCACTATGTTCGTTCCCATACTCCTCCGAAACAGCTCCACCGATTCTTATGAAATATTTTATGCATATTCAGTAAGTCTGAGAATCGGCCAACATCTATTTTTCATACCCCTAAATGAGCAGCGGGTGAAACCGCTGGGCACAGCTAGTAGGTATAACTATAATTTTAAAGTGAAACTTTTATTACATCGTCTCAAACTTTTTCGTATGACTGTGTGTTGCATGTCGCGTGACGGTCGGCCGCGGAAAAGGGATAAAGTGAAAAGCGCTCGTCAGAGCAGCCAAGGCTAATATGGCGGTGCCTATAGTAGCTGACCGTGTAGTGTATAGACTATTACTTATTTGTACCAGTGCTCCACGCTATTTAATTTCTACTCGATACTTAAACGCGTTCCTGCGATAAGGGATCTTTAGTTTAAGGGAGAATTTTTCTTTTAAAGAACGAATTCCAAAAAAAAGCGAGCCAGCCACAGAAAGTAAAATGTTAAGCAGATGTTAACGTAAAGTGTCGTTTCAAGAATAAAATTATTTTCTGTCGTGTAAAGTTTTAGTCACTTTTGTGGAATCCAGAGTGCAAATGTAATACAGGGATTATTATAGGAATTTATAGGCCTCCTACATCCATGAAGATTAATTTAAGAAAATTGGAAAGTAAACATCAATCAACTTAGCTTATCCCAGTCCAATGCTGGGCAAAACGTCTCTAAAACTGTGCCACAACGTCCTTTTTTTGCGGATGAGAAATCATCAAATAACTTCCCCCGCTCTGGGTGGAGCTGGGGGGAGTACCAGACTTGTACTGACTAAAACCGACCCATGTTCATTCGATTTCCCTTTACTTCTCAACAGTCTGTCTTCAGCTTTTTGCAACCAGCTTATCCCAACCTCCTTTTCCGGGTCATTGGTACAGCTAAGGCCCCTCGCCCACGGACGACTTTTTGTAGCGATGCAGTCGCGATGCTGTCGCGCGTAGCGATCGCTAGCTGTGTGCCCTCGCCCACGGGAGCAGATTCAGTCGCGATGCAAACGCGATACGACACAAAAATACCTTGGATTAGTATAGTTGTAAGATGGATTCCATTGGAGCAACATTAGTCACGTTGTCTTTAGTAGCGCGTTGCAAATGCGACTAACACGCGTTAGAAGAGATACTGTCGCGCATTTGCTAAACGCGCGACTGTATCGCTACAAAAAGTCGCCGTGGGCGAGGGGCCTAACTGGGAGTGTCTAATGCTGCGCTTGCTGAGATTTGGTCACCAGTTTACCATTCCAGGACTCGTTAGCTCCAATATATAGCCGAAATTGGTCGTCTTTTGACAGAACTGGCTACCTCAGAGTCACTTCAGATTGCTTAGAGTATGAACACGATTGCTTGAAAAGGACATTCATTTAAACATTCAGAACGGACAAGCCATTAACAAAACAGCTGATAATATTGACTCAGACATTTACCTCCGTTATTTTCCTTCCATTAACAAATAGATACAGTAAAATTTATGACTGCGGGTTTTAGCATCACTTGTAAATAGCGTGATCGAAACGTGAAATCATCAGGGAAATATTATGTACTGCCGCTACAGGCTACGTGCGGTCTTTTTTAACAAATATCTTTTACTAGCTGTTCCACGCGGTTTCACCCACGCTGATCAGCGCCTGTTGGTCGTAGCGTGATGTTATATAGCCTATAGCCTTCCTCAAGAAATGGACTATCCAACACTAAAAGTCCCTGAGATTAGCGCGTTCAATCAAACAAACAAACAAACTCTTCAGCTTTATAATAATTATTAGTATAGAATAGTATAGATATAGATAACATTCAAAAGTACGTATATATAAATACGAATAAATTTAATTTAATAAATACATTATTTTGTTAGAATAAGCATAACTTAATAATTTTGTTGCGACTGATTTCAATATGAATAATATTATAATTAGGTTAATTAAATTAAGATTAATTTTATATCAAAATTAGTTTATAATCTTTTCTGTGCCCTACAGCCTAGGGTCCGCAATTGTATCTTAACTTTAAGTTCATTTTAAGATCTTCAAACATTCATCATTTTCCTGCCCTTGTCCCATTCTAGTTTGGGTCGGCGCAACACGTTTTCTTCTTCCATTCTCCCTTATCATACGTCACGGCATCATTTACTCCTTTCTCCTTCATATCATTCCTAACAAAATCCATCCATTGTTTTTTTGGCCTTCCTGTCGCTTTCCGTCCATCAACATTCAGATCCATCACTGGTTTAGTCACATGTACTTCGTCCTCATTACATGTCCATACCAAGACAAACATGTACGTTTATATTTCGCCAGTTATATTTAAATCCAATGTTGCCTGTTGCCTGTTGGCCTGTTGGTCTAGTGGTTAGTGGTAACTGCTGAGCCCGGGTCTAGCTGCTTGTGTGTGTGAGGTTAAATGATTGTAAACGCACCCACGATACAGGAGAAATTCCTAGTGTGGGCAAACTGCTTTTTTTTAAATCCACAATTGGCACTAAAGGACCCTTTCGCTGGGATTTCCATTGGTTTATTGCACATCTGCGTATACTGTTACCAAGCGCGAAGCTTGTAACGTCTAACGTCACGTTAATGTTAGACGCAGTTGGGAGATACTTTAGGAAACAAGCAATATAATTTGGTATTGTTTTGTATTTTGTGGGAGAATCTCCTCTAAAATTCTTGGTTCGGGAAACCCTTATGTCATTGGATGCTGTCTGACGCAATATTTTACGTCATGTTATCTTTTCTAGGCCAGGGTTTGTTGAGCTGACAGTGGATGATGAAGTAATATTAATTTTCCTTAACGAATTTGAACTGGGTAGAATTAAAATATTTATGAATAGATTTTGTGATGTGAACTTTTAACGTGTATATTATTTTAATTTGTCCGTCATGGGGAACCTCGGTATTCAGATACAACATTTCCTGGATCAGAAATAACACTTCGCAACTATGAGTGATTTTGATGAATTTTGGTACAGAGATAGTTGGGAACCAGGAGACGGACAAAGGCTAATTTAAAAAAAAATGGGATGTGAGGAAGAAAGAGGGAAGAAAAGGGAAAACTTAGCGTTGCTATTACAAATCAATAAGGCGCAAGGCGAACTGTGTTACCCCGAATTTAACGCGAGCGAAACCGCGGGCTAAAGCTAGTTATAAATAAGTATGAATCATAATGTTAATGTACACTCCTCCTTCCTGATATACGCAAGAGTAACCATAGACAAATGTTTCTATCCTTTTACGAGGTCGACATCTAGATGGGATTGGACAGAAATTCTCATGGGAACATATAAAACGAGGAGAGACATTTCAAGTTTCCTTCCTCGGTTAAAATATTATGATTGAAGATGAACCCAATGTAAAAGATATAAGAGATGTAAATTGATTCCAACGAGTGGTTATAAGATAAATGTACCGGTGCAGCCTGAAGACCCAGATAAAATGTAATTTTACTAGCTCATCAGATCTGGTATAGTCTTTACTATCTTACTAATGTAATAAATACGAGAGTTTGTGAGTCACTTGTCCGGTTAGTCAGCTGTCACTTGTACGGTTAGTCAGCTGTCACTTGTCTGGGAAGTCAGCTCTCACTTGTACGGTTAGCCAGCTGTCACTTGTATGGGGAGTCAGCTGTCACTTGTCCGGATAGTCAGCTGTCACTTGTCTGGGGAGTCAGCTGTCACTTGTCCGGTTAGTCAGCTGTCTCTTGTCCGGGGAGTCAGCTGTCACTTATCTGAGGAGTCAGCTATCACTTGTCCGGTTAGTCAGCTGTCACTTGTCTGGGGAGTCAGCTTTCACTTGTCCGGTTAGTCAGCTGTCACTTGTATGGGGAGTCAGCTGTCACTTGTCTGGGGAGTCAGCTGTCACTTGTCTGGGGAGTCAGCTGTCACTTGTCCGGTTAGTCAGCTGTCACTTGTCTGGGTAGTCAGCTGTCACTTGTCTGGGTAGTCAGCTGTCACTTGTCTGGGCAGTCAGCTGTCACTTGTCTGGGGAGTCAGCTGTCACTTGTCTGGGGAGTCAGCTGTCACTTGTCTGGGGAGTTAGCTGTCACTGGTCCGGTTAGTCAGCTGTCACTTGTCTGGGGAGTCAGCTGTCACTGGTCCGGTTAGTCAGCTGTCACTTGTCTGGGAAGCCAGCTGTCACTTGTCTGGGGAGTCAGCTGTCACTTGTCTGGGGAGTCAGCTGTCACTTGTCTGAGGAGTTAGCTGTCACTTGTCTGGGGAGTCAGCTGTCACTTGACCGGTTATTCAAGTGTCACTTGTCCGGTTAGCTATTTGTCACTTGACCGGTTAGTCAGCTGTCGCTTGTCCGGTTAGTCAGCTGTCACTTGTCCGGATAGCTATTTGTCACTTGTCCGGGTAATCAGCTACCACTTGTCTGGGTAGTCAGCTGATACTCGTCTGGGAAGTCGGCTGTCACTAACCTGGAAAGTCTTTGTTTAGAGGCTAATTTCCAATTCATGAATATTCTCATCCGTACCAGTTCTCCTTGTTTCTATTATTGTAGGTATTAATGGTGTTGTTGTTGTTTTTTGTTATTTTGTACACGTCAATATTATGTAGGTGTGTCTATTAGCATATGCAATCGATAGTCAGGTGCTTCTGTTTATCTCGCCGGTGACGTACGAAGGTATTTGTGACCAAAATATTATATGGGTTTTACCTGTTTACAACAAGCCTTATGGTTCAGGTAAATAGGCTTTCTAGTTACTCTATTATTATATCTATGGATCGATCCTTCAATCTACACTGATATTTCGAAGAGGTAAATTTTGTAAGTATGTTGTGGGAAGTCATTTCTTGAACTCCGGAACGGATTATGAAAATTCTTTCATAAGTAGCAAGCGACCTTATTTCTTAGTATAACAGGCTGTATTTAAATAGCTAGTTACTATTGTGCAGGGTTGCCAACCGTAAAAAGAAATCCCTCGAATTTTGACTTTCAAGCCATACGTAACGTATAGTACGGCCAACGAGAAGCGATACGAAAGGTCATTAACCTAAAGAACAACTGTGGCGTTGACAATCTAATATTTAGCTCTTTCCATCTTGTGCCTTTGTCGTAATGTCTCGTAACATTCGGGCGGCCATTTTAGATAGGGTTTTGTTTACATTTGGTATCGCTTCTCGTTGGCCGTGCTATAGTACATTTTATTAGGCTGCGATGTTTGAGTAACATCTGACAGATAGCGGTACTTATCAGCGTAACGCGAATTGAAATATTTAAGTTATCTAAAATTATATATCAAATTTAAAGATGTGACATAATAATTTTATTTAGAAATCTATAATTCTTAATTTTTAGTACTTACATAGTTTTTCTTTCGTAATTTAAGGCTTTAAAAAAAGGGAGAGTAAACTTATTCCTAACACAATTTGGTATTTTAGGTGAGGGTACTGGAAAAACTTAAACTACGTGTTATGTGTTATGTTATTTTTAACAGAAGACATTTGGGACTGTTAGTGATACAAAATATTCGTATGGCCATAATATCAAAAACTCTATTATAATTGTACAAGGTTTAAAGTGTCCTCGTACCTCGTATGGAAGACCACAAATGTTATATTTGTATGAAGAATTTCGTACGATTGGCAACCCTACTATTGTGTTCTTCTTCTTTTCTGCCATTTTGCATAATGTATAAATGTCCCTTCTCCCAAACACGTGGACAATAGGTACTGTAAGTTGTAGTTTATTTCTATGTATATCTATTTCCTGATATCCGACCACAGATAGTTGAAGTCAATATAAATTAATTGAGTTTTACAGACCAACGGACAGCACATTATTCAGTTGCAAAACGTGCTTCAGCAACCTTTGTACTGTAACATTGCAGTAAATGACGTCACGGGTTTTGACACGTGCTTTTTATGCTGCCGTTATTAATATTGTTCACTTTACGTTTCATTACGCTGATGCACGTGCATATTCATAATGTGACATGCTTCTGAAATGTTAATACTTTGTGGCTAAAACTGCGTTAAACGGACACCCGCGCGGTTTCATACAAAAGTGAATTGACGCGGGGACACGCGCGTGGCCCGCCAGGGGTAACACGCGTGGGGTTGTTCAGTCAATAACGGTTGATAAAAAGCTTCTGAAAATGTCTTTCGACAAAGAAAGAGTATTTGTAAAACTCCGGTGTCGCTCTTGGCTTGTCGTCGCTTGGCCTCATATGACTATGAGGCCAAGAAAATAAACTCTTTAGGTACCTGTGACAGGGTCCTTCAGATATCCACAGAGCCCACGCTTGCAGACACGCGGCGGGTGCCTGTCGCCGTTTAACGCAGTTTCAGCCTTAAGGGTTTATTATGCTCCTAGTAAAAGATTATCACTTGCTGTTCGGTTTTAGTCTTGTATATAACACGGGCTATGCAAAAGGAGTATGTTAAGATAGTAGCAGGTGGTGTTATATGGTTTTTGTATGACTAAGTTAGTTTATCTAGGCACGTAGATATACATTTTATACATATATATGATAACAGACTACAATTTATATGTTGTGTTTTGTTGCTGTAAGCGTTTTTAGACAAGTCACTAGGAAATTAAATAATTATATTATTGAAACATGCATAGAAAAAGTTTTCTGAAAATATGAACAAGTCAGTTTTTCAGATTTTTCGACAAATATTTGTATTGTTATAGTGTAGTGTTTATACAGATTAACGACCACGTTCCAATGAGGCAATCAAACAAATCCTTTTTAAGGCAATTTCTGAACGTGTGGTTGACACTTCCCGTGACCCAAGGGCTGGCTTTTACTTTGGCCAGAGGCTTAGCAATGCCACACAACGTGGCAACGCGGCCAGTCTCTTGGGGACATTGCCAACTGACAGCGTTGAGGACGAATTTTTTGACGCTATTTTTTAATTTATTTATAAGTTTAGTTTAGTTTAATAATTTTAGTTTAATTTAGTCATTGTTTGTTCAATAAATGTCATACAATTCATAAAATGTAATGTCTAAAATACATCTCAAACAAAGGGTCTTCGAGAAAACAAACAAATTTAATCAGTTGTTCGCGTAATAAAAACCCTTTATCAATAAAGTTTTTGCCAAGTGCGCAAAACGCAAACATACCTACCAAAAATGAAGGAAAACTAAACAATTATGATAAACGTTATCACACTATTAAAACTACTATTATTGTGTTTTACTACGTCTATGATAATAGTACGTGGTGTTCTATCTAAGACCTCTGACACATTATTTATTGCATCATTATAAAAACTTGAAGTAGGGTCTAAATCTCCTCAATTTGGAAAAAAAATGCAAATTGGTTCCAAATTGAGATGCTCGCGACTTGAGAAGCTCAAAAAATAAGCAATAAATTCTCTCATTTTTGTTGGACAGGAGCAAGAGGAGGAGGATGATTGTTATATGAATAAAGACTTTTTACGATGACTTTTAGAGGTTTTGTTATTCGAGATCATATTCCTACGGTGTTCAGTTTTTGGTGGTAGCGTGCAATCGTTGTTAAGTGTTTCGAAAAAGTGAACATTAGAGATTTAGTTATTCGAGATCACATTGCTACGGCGTTAAGTTTTTCGTGGTAGCGTGCATTCCTTGCTAAGTGTTTCGTATTCCTGAACTTACGGGGACGTAATATTCGATGTTACACTTTTCTAAGTCACGTATCACACTCAACTAATAGCGTGCCGCATAGTAACTGAAGTGTCTCCAGACAAAACAAACGAAACCTCACCGACATGTCTGCTCATATTAATTACAAAACAAACAAAGTTTTCTCTTAATTAACGCTTATCTTAGTAAATCTCAGACTGTACAAATATACCGTAAAGCATGAGTTGTAGGTCTTTTATAATGAGTTATAAATTACTACAGTTTCATCAAATCAGTCGGCCATTTTGAAGGTCATTGCATCATCTTATATTTTTGTTGATTTGTGCGGAATGGCACTTGTTCTTTGTATTATCCAGTATGAGTATGTATGAGTTCGGGAGACGCCCCGGGCGCCGGGCGCCGCGAGACGGTTCCCGGCCACCGTAGATGCGGGCCTGTGGACGGTGAGCAATGGGTATAGCTCACCGTCCGTCCGTCGATTGACGACAGGCCGTGTCGACGGCGCGTTTGTGTTTCACGCGCGCCTCAAAGAGATGTCAGCAAAGCAGAGAGGCTTGCCAGAGCCTCCGCCTGCCGGGGTTGCGGATTGTTCGAAAGAGATACCGCGGCCCCGGAACGTTAAGGGCAATAGAAGGAACATGGGTGGGTTTTTTTGATTTCCCACCCGGCAAAAAAAAAGTATGTATGAGTTGTGGACGAGATATAAGTCACTCTATACAAAATTCAGCTGCATTCAGTTGGACTGGACATTGACCCCAATATAGACTGAGCAAATGTTGCATGCCGCTTTTTTAGGGGCCAGTAAATATGATCATGTTATACTTATCAAAATACAAACATTTTCCCGCGGTTTCGCTCGCGTTAAATTTGGGGTAACACAGTTCCTCTTTTGTGATTTGCAGGTACCAGCTACCTGTAGTGTTTGCCCTTGCGCCTTATTTATTGTAATAGCAAAGCTAAATATTTCCTTTTCTTCCCTCTTCATCCGGGCCGTCTCCACGGAACCCAACTATCTCTGTAGCAAAATTCATCAAAATCAGTTTAGTCATTTAGCCGTGAAGACGTAAGAAACAAACCCACGTTCGCTTTTATAATATTAGTAAGGAAGTAAAGATATGGATGGGTTTAGTCAGTAAGAGTCTGATAGTCCCTTCCGCTCCGCCAAGACCGGGGAAAGATTTTTGATGTTTTACATCCGATAAAAAGAGGAATTGATATACTACCGTGGTATCATTAAAATATTCTCAAGTACTAATAAAGGAAAATTATTGTGTCAATTGTTCCTCGTTAGGATAATAATAAACAGTCTATTTTTAAATGTTCAGTTCAAGGTCCAAAGTCTGTTCTCTGATTATAAACAAACGTTGATTGATTCAAAATTCCTGTTTAAACTATATCAATCAATGAAATAGATATTCAATGAAATACTTACTTACATAACCGTACACATACGGAATTAACAAACAGTTACAAGAAATCATAATAAAGTAAAGTTAAATATTTACTTTAATTTTTGCTCTACTAATCCAATCATTAAGCTAATTGTTTTTTATTGTTTGTTAAACAAACACGTTGTACATACAAGCAGTAAATTGCATGTTATAAAAACGTCTGTACCGAAACTGTGACTCAGAAAGCAATCAACGAAATTGGTATACATTGAAAGGTTTGTCCAAAAAATTAAAGAAAGTTTCTTAGTAGCCAAGCAATGGATGAAACGCTTATCTATTTGTCTCGGATCAGTTACACTGACGACTGGATCTATAGTTCTAGTTAGACTTAATCTACGAGTATGTACCACGGCACGCGTTCGCGAAGTGCAAAGTGTACACGTCACACACACATTCACACATTACACACACATTCACACAAGTGTGTCACTGATACGTAATACGTCGACAACAACTCTGTATATAACATTATCAGTCAGACGGTTTGCACGTGCCTCTGCGTATATAAGGAAACGCTGCGATCCCAAACATCATACCGCATCCAGTTCTCGACTGCTCCACACGTACTGAGCTATACAACCAAATCTACGTCACGTAGACTATCAGCTTCTAAGCTGTGCTGTATACTCTGTTTACTCGACATTTTCTGCTTCCAAAATGGACAAAAGGCAACTCATCGGCAGCGCCACGAGGTACATCGCCGGCAGGAATGCTGTGCAGACGGTCTACTGGAGGAAGTCAGCGGAGAACAACAAGGGACTCGTCAAGACCACCAGGATGACGTTCTTCGGGAAGAACGAGGGCCCCAACAAAGTTGACAGTGCGGAAATGTTCGCGAGGGTTCGCGAAAGGTACAATTAGTTCGAGAAGAACACCCATCGTATTTTGACTGTGATAGATCTTAGTATAATTTCTCTATATAAGTTTATATTATAAGTACCAGTGATTGTTGTGGTTATGTATGCCGTACAAAGTGCTAAGTGGAATCACCGTAATGTACAAATAAATTTATTTTTATAACTATCTAATTCTTTAATTTTCCTTCTATAGCTTTACTCAGATCATTTATCATTGAATGGTCTTAGGAAATTGTTAATTTCTTGTGCTATAATATCTAGTGTCTTTATTAAAAGGCCTCTTGGATAGGCCTTCGTCCTTTCCTATAAAAAAGTGTACAGTCAATAATTTTAGTACAATAGTTTAGACAGACTATAATTCATTATACTTATCAAAAGATCTATTGATTTAGAATTTATAGTCGCTATTGAAACACCGAACTTTGTGTATTAAACGTAGAATGGTAATTAATTCACAAAAGCAATAGAGACAAAAGGTAAATCTTAAGCACTGATTACGATACCTAGAGACTTAAAGAGGTATACCCTCTCTTCATCAATATTTAACGATACAAAACAATATAACACACACACACACACACTCCGTGCCTCGGAAAGCACGTTAAGCCGTTGGTCCCGGCTATCATTTGTAGATCTTTGACAGTCGTTACAGGTAGTCAGTGTCCCTAAAGTCTGACAACCAGTCTTACCAAGGGGTATCGTATTACCTAGTATTAACTGGGTTGTGGAGGTCAGATAGGCAGTCGCTCCATGTAAAATACTGATATTCAGCTGCATCCGGTTAGACTGGAAGCCGACCCCAACATAGTTGGGAAAAGGCTAGGCAGATGATGATGACACACACACACATTTCCCTACAAATAAAACTTCTATAGTTACTACGCGACTATATAGTCACGGTCAAGGTAACTATTGTCAGACGATAGTTTTACGATCATTGTCACTTGAATCATTGGAAGTCAAGGATTATTTACATAAGTTTGTTGACCTGGGAAAAGCAGTTAGAACTAGGCTCCACATAGTTATGTTCATCAATTTAAATTAAAAAAAAAATGTTCATCTATGAACATAATATGACAAGTACGCGCTGAAAGGGATCAATCTGGTTGCGGGTTGTTCGAAAGAGATATCGCGGCCCCGGAACGTAAAGGGCAATAGAAGGAACATGGGTGGGTTTTAGTCAGTACAAGTCTGACATGCCCCCCCCGCTCCGCCTAGAGCGGGGGAAGTCATAGGATGATTTCCCATCCGAAAAAAAAGGGATCAATCTGCCTGGTCGACGTCAAACCGATCTATTTCAATCGAGGTTTATTCGCCTTTCACAGAATAGATCGGAATGCTCGTGCTGAAGACTAGTAAGAGTCAAATTTAACATCAGGACATAGGGGAGAAGAACGGACGTCTACATTTCTCGAGAAGCTAAGAAATAGCGCAGGTATAAACCCATGTTTTGTCAACTCTTACTTAATATTATAAAAGCGAAAGTGAGTTTGTTTGTTTGTTACGTCTTCACGCCTAAATGGACAAACGGATGTTGATGAATTTTGGTACAGATATAGTTGGGAGCCTGGAGACGGATATAGGTTAAATAAAAGTGGGATAAAGGGGAGAAAGAGGGAAGAAAAGGGGAGAGAAATATTTTTATTTTTCGATCAAACCGTGGGTTAGAGTTAGTTAGTGTTAGCCCAAAGTAACTATGCCACGCGGACGAAGTCGCGGGCAGAAGCTAGTTTTGTTATAAGTCCTATGTTACAGGGGCCTAAGGTTTTCATTAACAGGGCAGAAAGTCTAAGGAGGCTGCTAAGAAACTGCACATTTTCATATTCATATTATGTCCCACTTCTGGGCAAAAGCTTCCCCATATTCTTCCAAGTACTCCTCTCCTATGCCACCACAAACTAGTTTTCGGTTTACGCGTCTAGAGCTAACGAAGAAGGGTTGGTGAGTTTCATTAATTGAATAATCTTATTATTTTAAGAGAAAAGATATAACGCGGCCCCTGGAACACAAAGGGAAAAGAAGAAATAGATGGGTTTTAGTAAATAAACGTCTGACACTCCCTTCCACTTCTTCACTATTTTTTCTGCCCGGGGCGGAAAAATGATTTGATGATTACAAATTATCATCCAAAAAAGGGTGTAAATATTAAATGTGAAAAATTTGGTCTAATTTCCTTCTATTGGGCTTTAAGTTCCATGACCCCGGTATCTCTTTCGAACAACCCGCAACTCCGGATACTTACGCCCCGCCCAACCCTTACGGTTATCTTTTTTTAATAAAACAACTTACGACCTCTCGATTATCTACCGATTATTCGATTTGTACGTACTTGGCTTAAACGTTGGACTATTGCGCATAACATAATGAGATAAAACTGTTAATGTGTATTGTCAATGACCATCAAATAGTGTAGAATTACAATCGATATCTACTCACGTTATTGAAGTACAGGCCCCCTATGGTAGTGCAACGATAACCTTTGGCCTAAGGATACTATACCAAGTCTTATTTACCTTCTGACACACAAACAGGACCCCTTTGTGAATATCGTAAGATAAAATGTCGCATCAACTGCCTAGAATTAACTTATAAATAAAATATTTATGTCGTACTAGCTGTTCCCCACGGTTTCACCCGCGCTGCTCAGTACCTGTTGGTCGTAGCGTGATGTTATATAGCCAATAGCCTTCCTCAAGAAATGGACTATCCAACACTAAAAGAATTTTCCAATTCTAACCAGTAGTCCCTGAGATTAGCGCGTTCAAACAAACAAACAAACTCTTCAGCTTTATAATATTAATAATATAATATATATAGTATAGTATAGAAGTATAGATTTAGACATCGGATTATATGCATATCATCATTTATACATGTTTGCATGTACAATTGTAAAAAATGGTATTTTAATTCAGTTATTGTGTATTCTAGTTCTTTTACATCGGTTGTGCTTACTTACTACTTTAGCGTGTTAACTTAAAGTACGTTATACCACAGATAATATAATACTAACGGTTATACGTAGTTTTTCAAGTCATTAAGAAAGTTTACGCAAGTATCAACAACGCCAGCATAAATCCTTAGGAGACAAAGTTTCTGGTAACGACGCTGACGTAGAGATTTTCAGCCCACAAATTAATATTTAAACACCACAAATTTTATCTGATAATTATAAATCCTACTAATATTGTAAACGTGAATGTTTGCGAGGATCGATGGATGGATGTATGGATGTTTGTTACTCTTTCACGTCAAAACGGCGGAATGGATCTTGATGAAATTTGGTACAGAGGTAGATTATAGCCTGGAATAACACATAGTATACTTTCTTTTTTCGATATCACGCGGGTGAAGCCATGGGCGCCAGCTAGTATAGAAATATATTTTACTGTGTAGTGTCACACGATAGATTGTGCATATTTTGAGCATATTTTTTATTATTCTGTGCATATTTTTAGATTTTGATAGTGAATATAATCCGATGTCTAGTCATAATTTATGACTTCCATTCTTGAAATGCACACCTACATTTCACGAGCCCAAGTTTAGCAACATGACATCTTAAAACAGTACTTAATTTTAGTGTGAGAAAAAGATGATGCCATATACAATATTTCAAATGATAATAAAATAAATAATAAATATCTTGGGACAACTCACACACGGCTATGTGATCCCAAGCTAAGCAGAGCTTGTGTTATGGTAACCAGACAACTGATATACATACTTATATAATTTATAAATACATACATATTATAGATAAATCACACCCAGACACAGAACAAACAATCATGCAATAGTGCTGTCTCTCTCCTTCGCTGGAATAAGTACTGCTTTAAGACGTCTGCTGCTGCTGGTACCTATAGTTTTTGCCCTTCCGCCTTATTGATTTGTAATAGCAAAGCTAAGTTTTCCCTTTTCTTCCCTATTTCTCCCTCATTTCTCACTTTAAAAAAAATATGCCTATGTCCGTGTCCAGGGTCTCAACTATCTCTGTACCAAAAATTCATTAAAATCGGTTTAGCCTTTTAGGCTTGACAAACAAACTCACTTTCGCTTTTATAATATAAAGTAAGGATTTTGATCACATTTGTAATAACTTTCGTTTTTTTTGGCTTCTGCTATACCCTAAAGAAATTGTATTTTTTGTAGTTTTTTATTATAAATACATAATTATTATTGTTATTACTCATTATGTAAAATGTTGGTTATTGGCAACTGTGTGAGTCCAATACTATAATTTTTATTTTTAAGACATTTTTATACAGAAGCTGTTGGTGACCTTTTTAATAAACAAATAAAGTATATTTATTTATCAATTGTTATAAAATGGTTCAGAATTATCATGCAATATTAAACTCGGTCAATATACTAGTCGATTATTTGCCACCTATGTAATTTTAACCGTCGTCCACATATTTGTATATTTGAGTGAAATCATGGTTATTAATTAATTAAGTACTAATTAGTAATCATGTTATGTATTATTTGTTTGCTCACCAGACCCCCAATTACAAAAACCAACAGATAATATAAAGTAGCATAATATTAGTGTTTGTCAAATTACGGATTATATCAACAAGATAAACGAAAGTGGGTTACAAAATACATAATTGGTAGCATTGACATACTGACGATAAGCTCTTTTGTTTCTAACCTATTTTTTGCAACTCTTTAATCTGGGTCATGTTAACAGATTAACGAACGTTCTAGAAAAGTGTTGTTCATAACCACAAAATATCTTCATTTAAACTGGTTCTTCTAACCTGACAGACAGATGTGTTGCTGGGGAGTTTGTGCCGCCACTTCTTCTTCCCAGCTAAATTACTAGGAAGTGGCGAAGGGCAGGGCGTTTTTGTGGGACTGTCCCTTGTAATGTGACGTTCAAAAAGTGCTGATTATCAGCCTAATTTGAATAAATGACTTTTGATTTTGATTTTTTGATTTAAACCTAACCAGCGATTGGCTACTGCGCTGCGTGTCGCGGGTTCGTAAGTAAACAAAAAATATCCGCAGTGTTTTGTGTTCCGCAGTTGTTCCGCCTGTTTGTGTATGTGAGTTTAAATGTTTGTACACATGACGGCAGGTCAACTTATTTTAAACTGTTATAACCTGATCTCTCTACTACGGATCACACACAGTAGTAGAGAGATCAGGTTAAAATGGTTTTGTGTAGGTTGATGTGCCGTTGTGTGTTGTGTATACAGGAGAAATTCAATAAATAGAGCAACTTTTTTTCGGTAGAATCCGCATTCGGTTCATCTCTATTATTTTCTTAGCTGATGTTCCCCACGCGTGGCAGTGCTAACGCCATCCTGGACGAGCTCAGCCATAAACTGGATAGCCTTCTTCTGGGGCACTGGGGTCAAATGCAAGTGCGCGTGCCAGGGGCCCCAGAGGCAAATACTTAAATTAATTGTGTGTAAATGTAGGTACGTTCACACACAATAATATATAAATAATAATAAAAAAAAATATATAAAAAATAATAATAATATATAATAGAATATAATAATTAATTTAAGTATAAGCATACTACTAACAATAATATGGGCTAAATATGTCTGAAAAAAAAATATTTTATTTTATTTTTTATTTATTTTATTAAGTAACTTATACACACCGTTCTCTGGCCTCAACATATCTACGTAGAGGACTGTCCCACGTAGCAGAAAGCAGAAAGCAGAATGATGTGAAAAAGGGTGAGGAAACCTTTTACATTTATATAAGAAAATGTGCATTGTTGTTTATGCGGGTATATCCTAGATTAGGTTGGCACAGGAATGTGGAGATTGGCATAAGTAAGGGAAGACCTCGGAACTAGTAAGAGAAGGTGGGGTTTTCGTGATGATGGGAAAATATTATGCTTATATATATATATATATATTATTATGTTAAGTAAGACTAAAAAGGAACAATTATACTCAAGTATACTTAACTATGGTTGCGGGTTGTTCGAAAGAGATACCGCGGCCCCGGAACTTAAAGGTCTACAAAAGGTTCATGGGTGGGTTTTAGTCAGCACAAGTCTGACACTCCCCCCCGCTCCGCCCAAAGCGGGGGAAGTAGTTTGGTGATTTCCCATTCGCAAACAAAAAGTATAACTGTTATTTAGTCTCGCCACTTCTTTATTGTTTGAACCTATCTGTTCAGCAAATGTTTCCATAGGTATTTTGTGAGTAAGTAATTACGAAGTTGACTTAATAATGGGAAATGTGCCAATATATTGTGTTGTGGTAGTTGACATAACCCCGTGTGCAGCGAAAGAATAAATTCTTTATAATACGAAACAGAAACAAGTTATCAATAATTGTACTGAATCAAGGACTAATAAACACTTATCAAAATTTAGCAAACATGATTAAATACTAATATGGACAATGAACTCGCAAAACAAAAGATATCACATGTTAAAACAAAACATACGATGATCTTTTGTTATCTGCATTTTTTTTTGCGCATCTGTTCATTTGTGGCTATGCATCACTGAAATGACTGGGTGTCCGCTGCCACCTGGCAATGAATTACACACCTATGCAAGATGGACTAACCGAATGGATCCCTAGTACATCGGTTCCTCAGTACTGAGGATTGTGGCTCATATTGTTAGTTTCTTATCCTGGCTTGCAGGGTTTCTCTTGAAACTTTCTGAAAAGGTAACCCCAAAGGCTGGAGAATCGAAACTGTCCACTGTTGTGGTAGTCACCATCTTAGTGAAGGAGTATTGCCTAGTAGTTTTTGATTGACCATAGATTGATATTTTCTAAAGGCCCAAAGGCCTAATCCGATCAAAATCGGATAAGTTTATTAATAACTAGGTTTTACATTTTTATGGCCATTGCTGCATAACGATCAGCTAAAGTACTGGCTAAAACCCACCCATGTTTCTTCTATTGCCCTTTGCGTTCCGGGGCCACGGTATCTCTTTCGAACAACCCACAACCCTGGCAGGCGGAGGCCCTGGCATGCCCCTCTGCTGACATCTCTTTGAAGTGCGCGTGAAACCACTAACGCGCCGTCGACACGGCCTGTCGTCAATAAACGGACGGACGGTGAGCTACCCATTGCTCGCCGTCCACAGGCCCGCATCTACGGTGGCCGGGAGTCGTCTCGCAGCACCCGACGTCCGGGGCGTCTCCCGCGTCGGCTGGGTTGGTTTGAGGTTCTCTCCCTCAAACGCCCGGCCATGCTTTCGCTAGCATGACTGCTTCATAGAAGGAGGTGACCGCTTTCCATTCCCTCTCGCTCCGGACCATGGACTGAACTAGGGCCGGATGTGAGAGATCGCCGCCGCCGATCGCCTATACGATGGCACGGCGGTGGACACTGAACACTTACTTCGTCAAGTAGTTCTGTGTGTCTGAAGTCTCGCCTGTGATTTGTTCGAACCTTTTATAAACCCAAAAACTTCCACTGTAGATTCATTATAACATTGAGCCTTAGAAATAATAATAAGCCAACTTAAATGTAGCAGAAAATACAACTTAACGATATTTTAATGTTTGATGCTAAAACAACAAAGATGGAGTGTACTTTATAACTTTAATAAAGCCTTTGTTTAAGTCTGCTGTTGGCTTGTCGTTATTATAATAATATCAAAGACAATAGACCTTTTTTGACCCTTTAAAAGAGCTCTGATGACTGTGTTCTCAAAATAAACATTACAAAATAAGGTCCTTGTTCTTTTTGTGACGGTTTTAAAATAATAGGTTTATTATGTAGCGAGTCATTAAATTGCTGCTCGGAGTTTGCCAGGCATATATTTGACCCTAGGTTTGCTCAGGCGTTTTAACATACTACTTTTGTTTTCGCACAAGTGTTTTCAAAAGCACTAGAGCTAAAATGGTTCATTTAGTCGCTTCTGTAAACTATTTTAGGATAAACTAGCTGCCCGTGGCTTTGCTCACATGAACGTGCACTTTATTAATTGTAGTCATTACGATTTACCACTAAAGCAGCTAATGATTGACTGACAATCTACTTCTACAATAAAAAAACACATAGCGCAGTCAATAGGAAAAATGCCCAGAAGGCTGGCAATATTACCGCGTTGGATGGCAACGCTAATTTTTTGGTAGAAAAGGCAAACCCTCAGGTTACGTGAAGAGTCGACCAACCGATTGATGATATCTCGAAAAACTAGGCACTTGGAGCATATGATATAGTATTTCAACCCCAAACGGCTCAAGCGCATAACTACCAATTAAGTTGTCAATTAAGCTCGCCATAGAAAACGGTGTCAGAAGACACTAAGCTCGTTAACGTTTCCCGGTTTTTTTATAGGGATGGAAAATCATTAAATAACTTCTACCTTAAATAACTTGACTCGCATCCCCGGCAGGGCCCGCAACCCCGACAGGACACAACTCCGACAGGACACACAACTCCGGCAGGAGCGTTACCAAAGCAAGTCATCTGCCAATCGTAAATACGTCAATATTTAAAGTTTGTTTAAGTGTTAACATTGATGGTAAGTCCGTAATTAAGGTATTCACAATTATATTCAATCAATCAAGATATTCGAAGTCTTCTGTAAACAGTTACAGTGATATGGTGTTGCCCTGTCGCACTCCCCGCTTTATAGGTACAGATTTAGATAGGGTTTGCATGAAAACCTACATAGTAGCCCAGGTTAACAGCTCCTGCAGCACCTATATAGCCCAATGCTCGACATTGTCAAAGGCTTTCTTCTAATTGACGAAAGCCATGCATTTGGTTCGTTTATATTCTTAGAATTTTTCAATCAATTGCTTTATCGCGTGAAAATTGCAGATGGCCGGACTGCTCGATAGGCTGCGCTTAGTCAAGTTCTCGTGTGAGACGATTTATCGGGATTTCAGGTTTATTTTGGGTTTTTTATTACGCTGACACCAACCAACCTAACTCCTGGCAAAGTAACCGTACTCCACACCATTCTGGGCCATGTTATATTTACTTCCGTATATTTTTTTTATAGAAAAATAGAGATTTTTTACAGAAATTATCTGTACATAAACTGAAACAATATTTTAGGAATACAATCTAATATATAATCTATATATCTATAATATGCCAGTTCACCTCAATTGACACTCTATTAACTCCGAACGTTTACCCACAGTTTTCCCCATTTTCTTCTGTTTGTTGCAAACAATGTAGAACAAATTGAAGTTCGCTTGTTTGTTCACTATTTTGTCTCTGGTTTAATACAGACTGTATTGAACTGTAGTGTTATTCCATAAACAACAGAATTGTCACGATTTGTTTTAACAAACATTATAACTTTGTTTTAAAATTATAATGGGTGTAATAAAAATACATTTAATGAAACTTAAAGGCAGCTAGTTTTAATTTTTAGTTTAGCTAGTTTTTTTTTAAGTTTTATTTTTGGACCGTACCGACCGTAGATATCTACCATAGGCCATAGATATTGGTGTTAAAATTAGTTTAAGTTTTTTTTAAAACAAATTGTATACCTTTCATTTTTACGGATTGAAATCATTAAATAACTTACCCCACTCTGGGTGGAGCTGGGGGAAGGGTCAGACGTGTACTGGCAAAAAAAAAATTTTATAGGTACCCCATGTGACGCTTCACTCGTTTGTTTTTTTCATAGACTTGACTTGATGCACAGACACAGATCACTTTGACGACTTCGTAAAGAGGCCGTTTACACCTCGTATTTTGTTAGTTGAATGTGTTTCGAAATATTTTTGGCAGAATAACGCTCTCAACTCAGTTCTATGTACGTTTTGATCCTTAACAAATAATTAGTAAAAAAAAAAATCTGCGCAGATAACAGGCCCCTGTAAAAATAACAAACAAAAAACTTGACTTTTCGCATCTCGCTTTTTAAACAGCCAAAAGACATGTAGTTGAGTTCTGTGTGAATCAGAAAATCTAAAACTAATATTAAACAAACTAAAAATATTAATATTAAAAGCAGATTTTAAAAGAAGGTGTCAATGTACTTTTTGTTAATTTTATATTTTAATAACTACGTCAAACTTTTAATTAAATTAAACTACGAGATAAACCGTCAAAGAAAACAAGAAACAATTTGGACATGAACGATGACCCTCATTGAATGTTTACCAGTATTCTTCTTCTTGAAACTTAATTTCTAAGTTACCAATTAACTTTACTACACTCAACAAAATATCCAGACACGCCGCAAATCTAACTTTCCTTGGCCTGAACTTGTATGGTTCCTTAACTCCATCAAAATCAGTTTAATGGTTCCCTTGGTGAACAAACACGGGTAACCAAAGTTATACCGAGTCGTAGGTAGTTCGAGCTCCTTTGTCTTAATTATAATATACGTCCTGTGAGACATCTTCGTGCAACTATCATGTGGAGGACATACTTGTAATATGGGGCAGCGTGAGAAAGTACCTAGAAGTTAGCCAAGTTAGTTGCCCTACATTGTAACTCGAGGTAGGTACTGTAGAGGTTTGATAACAGTGATCAAACCTTTAAAAGTACAGGCTGGCTTGCTATGACGTTCGAATATTCAGCTTGTTTGAATAAACATAAAAAAGAGAATAGAATAGCGAAGGAACTGTGATAGGTATTGCTGAATTGAAAGACTAAAATATAGTCTTTAAGTGTTTTATGTTTTTTTTTTAAATTACGTAAACCTACCAATTTCTTACAGTACTATGATGACCAAGTACCTCGTCTTAGGGACAGTATTTCTTCAACTATAGTCATTGTATTCTTTTTTTCATGGATGTGAAATTAATAAATAACTTCTCTTCGCTCTCGGCGGAACGGGGAGAGTCTCAGTCTTTTGCTGACTAAAACCCATCCATGTTCCTTCTTTTGTCTTTTGTGTTCCGGGGCTGTGGTATCTCTTTCGAACAAGCCGCAACCGGCAGGCAGTAGTCGTGGCAGCCCTCTCTGGACTGTGGATGATTAGATTCCGTTTTTGACATTGCTCACCGTCCACAGGCCCGCATCTACGGTAGCCGGGAGTCGTCTCGTCACCAACGCGTCTCCAACGGCGGCTGGGTTGGATTGAGCTTCTCTCCCTCAAACGCCCGGTCACCTTCGCTAGCATGACTGCTTCGCCCAAGGAGGTAACCGCTTCCCATTCCCTCTCACTCCGGGCCATGGACTGAACCAGGGCCGGACGCGAGAGATCACGGCACAGCGGTGCTCCGCCCAAGCGGGGCAGACCGCCACCGTGTGCTCCACCGTGTCTTCCGGGCGATCGTCACAATGGTGACACCCGGGCGTTTCCTCACACCTGATTATGTGCAGGAACCTCCCGAAACTTCCGTGTCCGGTGAGGACCTACGTTAGGCGGTAGGTGAGGACGCCATGGCGCCTCTCCAGACACTCCTCATAGAGGGGACTTACCGCCATTATTGTGGCGTATGTATGTATTACGATCAAGTTGAGAACTCACCCTGAACTCAAAACTAAGCAAGAAATGTTTGTATTTCGAGAGTCTATTGTTTTGTCCTAAATAAGATTCGAGGTTAGTTTTTATTCATGGCGCCGTAATCAGAAAGTCTTTCTTCCGTAGTAAAATACATTTATTTTTCTCCAAAAAACATTGGCCCGATTAAATTAAAACAATTCCACTGAAAAATATAGCAATCACTTAAAGTACTCAAGTGTCCCAGTTCGCGCATTACCGTTTGATTTTGGCTGTCAAAATGCCAAATTGTGTGCCTGCAAAGAGGATTCATCAACTTTGTCGGCATTTCCTACAATTCTGGCGTATTTTTCGTTATATGAGAGACGCAGGATTATGTGGAGCCGAAATTCAGTAGTGGATTCTAACCAATCCGTCAATGGAATGATCATTGAAGTGGATGGAGATTTTTGTCGTAAGCTCTTTATTTTTCTTTGTTATTCCTTTATTTTTATAAGTGAAATATTTTGTTTAGAGGTACTCTGTAAGGAAAGTGGAAATAATAAAACTTAGCTTTATATTTGACGACACGGTTGGCGCAGTGGCTGAGCGATCGACTGCTGCGATGGGTATCGCGGGTTGGATCTCCGTACATAACAAATATTGGTGACCTACCAGGTAGCTGTATCGGGTCTGGCTGTTTGTGTAGGTGAGTTTAAATGTTTGTAAACGCATCCACGATACAGGAGAAATTCCTTAAATATAAACTTGATAATTTGAATCTGAATCATATGCTCAAATAGCATGTACACATGTTATTGACATGTAAGTTAAGTGTTATTCATGTAAGTTGACCAAGATTATTTTGTCTGGACTTTAAAAGAGACTATGACCTCTGAGTTTGTTTCGGCTGTTTCTTCTCAGAGTAGTCGGGTACGAAACACCGGCCTCATCTAGTTTAAAAAAAAATGACGTGTAAAAGTGTTTGTGAAAACTTACTTGCAAAATAAACATCATTTATCATTTATCATTTATCATGCGGGTTATCCGAAATTGGAAGTAGGTAAGTCAGAAATATTTGAGGTTCGTTAAGCATCACAAAAACATACAACTTTAAACAAACATTCAGATAATCCTAAATTAACAGAATACAAATAAACTTACCCGTGCGGATAGCTTTTTGGGCAGACACAACTACAAAATAATAACTAGGTAAATCAAAATTATAATTATCATATAAATTGGATCCAGCATTTAAACAAAATAATAACATTCGAATTCTAAATTATTAGTTCCAGAATAATCCTTTCATAGACAAAGCATTACCTAAAATAACCGACAGTAATTCGAATACTTTAATCACTTGTGAACGCTCATTATTGGATAGCTATTTGCTTTCAACCATTGCAGTTGAATGTTATCATTAAATTAACAAACATTGCCAGTATTTCACAAACCAGATATTTTGAAATATACAGCGTGTTACAAAATGTGTCATCAATTACGAATATTATATGCAGATTGATATTGTAGACCCCTAGCTGAAGCCCGTGGCTTCGACCACGTGATATCGAAAAAAAGTATCCTAGGTGTTATTTCAGACTAAAATCTACCTCTGTTCCAAATTTCATCAGGATCCGAACATCATCCATCCATCCACACAAACATTCGCATTTATAATATTAGTAGGAAGTAGGATCAAACTGAGTACATAATTATATTTCTCAATGGGATTGGTGTCTTGGAGAAAATTAGCTGTTTTTTTGTAACTTCTTAAAATGAATACCTCCTGTTTCGTGGATCCCTTTACAAACATTAAAAACTCACATACACAAACAGCCAGATCCAGAACAAGCACCGGTAATCCATACAAGAATAGGTTTCGTAGGGGAATAAATAAATAAATAATATAAATAAATATCTTGGGACAACTCACACACGGCTATCTGATCCCAAGCCAAGCAGAGCTTGTGTTATGGTAACCAGACAACTGATATACATACTTATATAAATACATACATATTATAGATAAATCACACCCAGACACAGAACAAACAATCATGCTCATCACACAAAGTTTGTTCTGGGTGGGAATCGAACCCATGACCTCGGGCTCAGCAGTCAGGGCCACTAACCACTAGACCAACAGGCCCGTCGTAACGGAATCTAACCAAATTTAGCGCAGCGGCCAATCGCCCCTGCGCTAAGCGTGCTGTCATGTTTTTAACACCAAGATGTGGAATCGTAATCCTTACTAGTAGGTATTAAAAAAGCGAAAGTGAGTTTGTTTGTTTGATACGTCTTCACGACTATAATAATATGGATAAACCGATATGGATGAATTTTGGTACAGAGATAGTTGAGACCTTGGAAATAGACATAGACTAACTTATTTAAAAAAAGTGAGATATGAGGGAGAAAGAGGGAAGAAAAGGAAAAACCTAGCTTTGCTAATACAATAAATAAGGCGCAAGGGCAAAAACTACAGGTAGCAGGTACCTGCAAATCAGGAAAGAGGAACTGTGTTACCCCGAATTTAATGAAAGCGATGCTGCGTGTAAAAGCTAGTCCAAATATAAATTTGAATGCCTTTTGGACCCAAACGTTCACGACAACAAATTAGTTTTCGCGGATTTTATAAATTGTGGTCGTAACATGCCTAAAATAAAATCACACTGTTATAAACATGCTGTTTATATGTTTAAATATCATGTGCAGGCTGTTGATTAAGCCAGCGGTTGTTGTCAATAGTAGTCGGCGAAGCGGCACATCAGCAGCTTATTAAATTTTGTAAGCAATTGTGTTTGGTTAGCCGCGCGGAATCGGCGGAATATAGTACTGTGTATTTGAGATTGTTTGTGTTGCGTTTGAATAGACATTATTACGATTTATTGAAATGTAAATCAGTCTGTATTTTTGAAATATAAAATTGTGTGCGTGACGGCACGGTTGGCGCAGTAGCTGAGCGATCGACTGCTGCGCTGCGTGTCGCGGGTTTGATTTCCGCACGGAACAAAATATTTGTATGGCCTACAGATAGTTGTTCCGGGTCTGGCTGTTTATGTTTGTGAGTTTAAATGTTTGTAAACGCACCCACGATACAGGAAAAATACCCAGTGTGGGGCAACGTTTAAAAAAAAAAAACATGTTTTTTTTTTAATTTATGAATCTTTGCGTTTTTGTTCTAGTCATACAGTAGCTTTTAAAGCAATGAAAGATTTGACCCTAATAATAATAATATACCAGTCTGTAACTGTGCCGCTGCTGGACAAAGGCTTCTTCTCATATAGAGAAGGCATGAGCATTGATCACCAGGCTTGCTCGAGACGGGTTGGCGATTTCAGACTTATCCTACTTCCTACCAGCTTCGCTCGTGTTAAATTCGGTATAACACAGTAACCTTGCGGCTTATTGATTTGTAATAGCAACGCTAAATTTTCCCTTTTCTTCCCTCGTTCTACTTCATATCCCAGTTTTTCTAAATAAAAATTATGCCTATGTCCGTCTCCTGGTTCCCAACTATCTCTGTACCAAAATTCAAAAAGTCGGTTAAGCCATTAAAGCGTGAAGAGGTAACAAACATACAAACTCACTTTCGCTTTTATAATATTAAGTAAGGATACATGCAAATGTTTGTGAGGATGGATGGATGTATGGATGTTTGTTACTCTTTCACGTCAAAACGGCTGAACAGATCATGATGAAATTTGGCACAGACGTAGATTATAATCTGTAAAAACACATAGAATATTTTTTTTTTATATCATGCGGGCGACACCGCGGGCGACAGCTAGTTAATTGTAAGATTCAGGTTTCCTACACTGATGTCTGTAATATCTTAGATACACTTTAGAAAGTACATATAAATTGAAAAAGACACATTGATACTTCCCCGGATTTGAACTGACAACCTCAAGCATGAGAGGCGAGGCGCTTTACCTCTGGGCTATCACAATACGTAATCATAAAAATACATATTTACTAAGTTTTAGTCAATTTTAATAACCTTTATTATTTTCTTGTTATAAACCAAACAGCGAGAAGAAAAATCACACATTATGAATTTAAAGTGTTTTTTAAGAACTTGATGAGATTCTCAACCAAGACATAAGAGCCACCTGTGTGATGTAAATTGTTACACGTAAATATGGCATATCTTTTTTGTACAAAATAGGGTATTTGACACCACCAATCATTTGATATACTTTTTATGAGCTGTCAAAACGCGCTTTCCCTATAGATTTTGTATGAGACTCGCAACCGATGACGTCACTAAGTTGTCAAGTCAACGATGCAACTATTTATTGATTTAAAAGCAACTAAAAATTGAATTATAAAGTTATTTTGAAATGAATGGAGTTCTCAGGTCTAGTATAAGGTGTCCTTTTAGAAAAATTGTGTTTTTAAATTATTGGTTAATGGTGTCAACTACCCAATTCATTCATGGAAACCAAGTCTCGTAATTTAGCTAACAACAAAATTCTGGCAACATCCCAAATACTAAACAAAATCAAACAACATTTCCAACGTCACGACGAAGAACTTTTTTTTTTTTTTTTTTAGGAAAATATAGCTTTCCACTGTTTTGTAAAGGCACGTGTAACTACTACCCACGAGCAAAAAGCTACGTTCATGCTATATAAATTGGATTTGCCGAAAAATAATTGTCGAAACGGAACTTAAGCTTCATATCAATAGAGTAGGTATTTGTATTTTTTCTGGAGTGAAGACCGAATTGTTTTCGAGTAGGGAACTTTTTTCTTTTTATACGAAAGTGTAACGTTAATAGATAGTTTTATAATCCTTTATTTAACTTGCCTTGTTAGTTAGGTTAGGTTTTAATTACTCTCAATAACTATAACTTAAATACAAAAAAGACGGTAAATAAATTTATTTCCGGAAGTGGGTTCATCAACCAAAAAAAGTCACCGACTCTTGAAAGTTTTATTTCCCGTCTTTTCAGTCATTTATTTTATTTTAAGTCTTATAACAGTTTATTATTTATATTTTAAAAGTTTTTGTAGAGGGTATCATATTAAAAAAGTTCGTAGTTTCTAGTAGTCCGTACTATTAACCGTTTTTTTTTAGGGTGGGAAATCATCAAATAACTTCCCCCGCTCTGGGGGGAGAGGGACAGAGGGTCAGACTTTTACTGACTAAAACTCACCCATGTTCCTTCTATTGCCCTTTACGTTCCGGGGCCGCGGTATCTCTTTCGAACAACCCGCAACCGTACTATTAACCGTTGAGTATTATTTCGAGAGGAGCCAATATTGTTATGGGAGTCAGATATTTTGTTAAAATGATTAAGGTTCATAATAGTAATACTATACGTTGTTTTTATCTATAACAAAGACTACACTAGAAGTTGACAATTGTTTGTTTTATTCTTAAATTACGTTCCATTAAAAACATTAACCTACGTAATTACAATTGCGCGTAATGCAAAAAAAAAGTATTGTTTTTTCAAGCTATACTCGTACGTAATGTTTTTATTTTTATCAGCCGATATTGCGTATAAGGATATTTTTAGCTTAATCAGTAAGTATTACATCGACTAACAATGATAACAATACATTGTTGTTTTTTTGACTCGCAAAAATTTGCTTATCAAGTACGCATGCGAAGCCAGTCACTAAATAACAGATGGAGAGATTTAAAAAAAAAATCGTTGACCCGCTCTAGGATTTTCTCCTGTATCGTGGGTGCGTTTACAAACATTTAAACTTACAACAGTCAGACCAGAAAAAAACTACCCATAAGCCATAAAAATATTAGTTCCGTGCGGGAATCGAACCCACGATACGCAGCGCAGCAGTCGATTGCTCGGTCACTGCGCCAATTTATATGCTAGCAACCTCTAGACAAATTATGAAGACTAAAACTAGAAAGAAGAAACAAATCATGTTAATTCGCCACTTGCTACAAAACAAATATATACATACTACTGAAAAGAAAACTCAAATCTTAAGAAAGAAAAAAAAAACAGAGCTACGTCAATAATTACTACTGTATCATCTACTTAAAAAAAAAATACTTTGCCGCACACTGTGTATTTCTCCTGTATCGTGGATATGTTTAAAAATATCAAATTCACATACACAAACAGTCAGACCCAGACCAACTACCTATCGGTCACAAAAATATTTGTACCGAGCGGTGGGGTCGAACCCACGACATGCGGCGTAAAATAAATAAATAAAATAATAAATAAATAAATATCTTGGGACAACTCACACACGGCTATATGATCCCAAGCTAAGCAGAGCTTGTGTTATGGTAACCAGACAACTGATATACATACTTATATAATTTATAAATACATACATATTATAGATAAATCACACCCAGACACAGAACAAACAAACATGCTCATCACACAAAGTTTGTCCTGGGTGGGAATCGAACCCACGACCTCCGGCTCAGCAGTCAGGGCCACTAACCACTAGACCAACAGGCCCGTCAAAAATCCAAACACTTAACCACTGCACCAACCGTGCCGTCTATTTTACCGTGTTTTCTGATTTGTTTTTTTTTTAATGGTTACTTGCAGTTCAACCTAAGAGGTTGTCGTCTGCTTTACCGGGCGATTCTTGTGGGTGCCTTAAAAATTCAGACCTCCAGCCAGGGCAAAAAACTTACAAACTACAGTACGGCCAACTAGCAGCGATACGAAAGGTCATTAACCTAAAGAACAACTGTGGCGTTGACAATCTAATATTTAGCTCTTTCCATCATGTGCCTTTGTCGTAATGTCTCGTTCTCCCGGCAAAAACATGACAACGTTAAGACGGGATCGCCAACATTCGGGCGGCCATTTTAGATGGGGTTTTAGCATGGGTTTTGTTTACATTTGGTATCGCTTCTCGTGTGGGGCACGGGTCTCGGCGTCTTTGAGGGAGGACAGCAAAAGGACAAGCTGGATCTGAGTGATATAAATTGGAAACTGATTTGAACTTACTGGCTCAGCAGCGCGGGCTGGCTCTAAGGCGCTGCGCAAACCTGGACACTTTTGTGTCCTGTGTCGGATACAAGCTACCGATATCTATAGAGTTGTAGAAGTTGCTGTGTCCTGTAGCGACAGATTTCATACTGGTTATATATAAATCTTTATCTTGTATACGAAAGACACAAAAGTGTCCACGTTTGTGCCGCGCCTAACAAGGGGCGGCTGGGAAATGGCCTTAGTAGCAGATGTTTCCTTTTATTTGTCTTTTATTTTTGCCAGTTAACGTGCCTGATCTACAGATTTTCGTATTCATTTTTATCTAAGTTCCATATCAATAGACGAAAAAATATATCAGCAAAAAATTGAAACGACACAAATGCCATGGGAGTAGTAATAGAAATACTATTCCGTATAAAAGCGATTTGAATAAATAAAATATTCGAAGGCTGGGATTTTATTTCGTTCCAAAAAAGGAGTTTCATTTGTTTTTTGACGATTCCGTATGCTACAAAAAAACAGAAGCAAAATGATTTAACGGATAGTGAAGTACATGGACTTGGAATTGCAAAACAGAGCTTTTTTGCATTTTCTTTTTGCATAGAAATAATGAGGAAAAGAAAGAAGGTCGACAGCATAGTTTAAGCGTATTTTTATGAATTTATTAGCTTCCGCCTACGACTTTGTCCGCGTGGCATAGTTATTTTGGGCGAACGCTAATTACTTTAACCCGCGTTTCTCTCTCCCCTTTTCTTCCCTCTTTCTCCCTCTTATGTCACGTTTTTTTAGTCTATGTCCATCTCCAGAGTCCCAACTATCTCTGCACTAAAATTCATTTAAATCAGTTCGGCCATTTAGTCGTGAATACGTAACAAACAAACAAACTCACTTTCGTTTTTATAATATTAGTGAGAATTTCATCAATTCACTGGGAATCATTGAATATTCAATGTTAAGTCGCTGTTGTATTGTGGATAGCTGACCATTATTACAAACCGAATTCCCTCCGTACTTCAGAAAGTCCCCGTTCCCGACTGTCATTTGTTTATCTTTGACTGTCGTTACAGGTAGCCAGTACCCCCCACTGCCAAGTGTAGGGACCAACACTTTATTATTACAACAAACACAGACCAAGATCCGTTCCAGCCTCGTCACAGAGGCCCTCCGCGTATGTCCGATGAAAAATCTAGAGTCCGACCCTTCCTATAACAGCCAACCCGCAGGTTGAGCTAGTAGTTTTAAAAGTCCCCAAATAATAACCCGATTTGGCCCTTTTTATAGTCGACTAGATTTTGCCCGCGGCTGCGCTCGCGTTAAATTCGGGGTAACACATTTCCCCTAGCGCCTTATTGATTTGTAATAGCAACGTTTAGTTTTTCCTTTTCTTACCTCTTTCTCCCTCACATTCCCCTTTTTTTTTAAATTAGCCTATGTCCGTCTCCTGGTACCCAACTATCTCTGTACCAAAATTCATCGGTTTAGCCATTAAAGCGTGAAGAGGTAACAAAACAACTCACTTTCGCTTTTATAATATTAGTAAGTCGAGGCTTGTACCCCACAGGGGGTGCCTGAAATTCTTGTAGCTTTTAGCCCTGGCCGGGGGCCTTAAATTCATTAAGGTTACCACAGGATAGTCCGGTTGAGCAGTCAAAAAACTCAAGAGAGTTGAATTGCAAGTGGCCCTATAAAAAATACGTGTGGAACTCGGGAACTGCCGCGGTAAAGCTATTGCATAGTATGTTTTATCAACTTATGCAATAAATAAAAAAAAAAAACTAAATATAATATTTAAAAAGTACTTCCAACGAAAAGAAGTTGCAAAAAGAAAAATTAGATCTTGGATTTGATCCAGCGTAATATTGATTAGCGACCCGACTCTTTACCAAACACGCAAATTGAACGAAGGAATCGCGATTGAAATAACTGAAGGTATTCTTAATGTTAGGTGTTTTTCATTACGAAATTTCTGGATTCGTTCACCACGCCCAAGGCCAGCGATGGAAGCTATGCATTAGCTTAAAAAGGTAGTCAGTGGCTCGAAAATCCGACAGTCAGTCACTTCATGAAAAAATACTGGTATTCAGCTACATCCAGTTTGACGCTCAGTGCTCATCCAAACATAACTATGTAGTTGAGAAAAAAGCTACATTGATGAATTCACTACGAATGAAGCCCACATTGTATTTTCTCGGATGATTAAACCAACATTTACATTGGACGAGTTCGAACTATTATGCAAATGAATAGGCGGAGCATTATTCGGGAACATTGAATATTGCAAGCATCGAAGCCGAGGGATCTTGTTGGAATTTCAATGAGATTTGTGTTTTCAAGGATCGTTTTTGACGCTCCTTATTTAAGTCAATTGTATTTAAAGAATCGTAAAGGTCAAGTATGGGTCTAAAATAAGAAGATTTTCTCTTTCTTTTTATTAAAACGTTGCCACACACTAGGGATTTCTCCTGTATCATGGGTGCGTTTACAAACATTTAAGTCACATACACAAACAGCCAGACCCGAAACAACTATCTGTAGGTCATACAAGTATTTTTTCCATGCGGGGATCGATACTGGGACACGCAGCGCAGCAGTCGAACGCTCAGCCACTTTAAGATGTCATAGTAGGCCTACTGTACTTTTGCGTAGTTACAATCTTTTCTGTGTTAGCTCACCGTCCGTCCGTCTAGTGAGGACAGGCCGTATCGATGGCGGGTTAGTGTTCCACGCGCGCCTCAAAAGGACGTCAGCACAGCAGAGGGGCCTGCCAGGGCCTTCGCCTGCCAGGGTTGCGGGTTTTTCGAAAGAAATACTGCGGCCCCGGAACGTAAAGGGCAAAAGAGGTAACATGGGTTAGTTTTAGTCAGTAAAAGTTTGACACTCCCCCCGCTCTTTTGATCATTTCCCTACAGAAAAAAAAGTATTTTCTGGGTAGTACGAAACTTTTATTATATACTGATGAGAATATGCCCCACAAGTACAAAACTTGGGCACGTACGTGTCGGCTCCAATAAACTGTTCACTTGAACTAACTATTTCAGACTTTGCAATAACTTAAGATGCACTTTGAAATATTATACCAGATGGCGTTAATTGGTGTATTCAAATCCACAGTTCCGATCTTGTAACTTTGCAGTTAAATCTTGTTTTGTTAGTTTGGATCAAAATTATATTACAAATGATAGTTTTGGTTGTAGTTAACTGTGATATTTTAGGTATATTGCTATCAATAAGGTAAGGTAAGGTAGGTAAGTAAGTAGAAAATACAAGATGGTTGTAGGTATGAAGGAAAAGGCATAGCTAGTTGCTAATAAAAATGGTTACGACTAACATTAAATACGCCTTATAAATTTAGTAACAACGTGTTACATAATTCTATTATTAATAAAAAACCTTAATATGTTTTTATATATCTATTTTAGAAACAGTAAAAAGAAAATGAAATAAGAAATTAATAATGGTTCAAACAAAAAAAAAATCAAAATAAAGATCATTTATTTAATAAATCCTATTTCCCCCGAATGGATAGACATATTTGATCAAAAGTATCCAAGAAAAGAAATAGTATAGTATAGGATAGTATCAAAAAAAAATATTAGTCTGTATTTTAGATTATTCAAAACTAAAGAACATGTATTTTTTTTGCAAATTAGAATAATAATAACAAAGATAATAGCCGATTAAAGTTCGGTGTGACGTCACGCGTTAGTGCATTTTTTCGCATCGACCATTGCTCACTGTCCACAATCCCGCGTTTGTGACTGGGGGGTACCATAGACCTGGCGCTGGCATTCAAATAAATCCCGCTAGTGACAAGTAGACCTAACTTTTTACAAAACTGCGCAGCTCGGGAATCGAACTAGTTCACAGCAGCTAAAACTAAATATTGGTCACTAGAAGAAACGGATAAAAGGTCTTATTCCCAAAAGTAATGGAGGATATACCTAGCTGGATGTTAATGTACCCCAACCCCTGTGTTCGTACTACTGGTGCTCCTACCCTGTACGAGGTCTAGTATTTTGGTCCACTCCCAATTAGAATGTAAATTGTCAGAATTAATTTCACGATTCAACCCTGTTTATGAGATGTGGAGTACCTACTTGTTTTGATTTTGTATTGTTTTAATAGCTGTGGGAGCTTTGAAAGCTACTGTATTAATTATGTTTGTGTTAATACTTACATACTTAGGTATTGTGACCGATTTTGAAATTTAGTATATTTATCTATTCTAATATTTCACTATTAGGAACAAGTGACTAAATAATAGCAGCTGCTCGGGTCGATTTTTAGCTTAAGCCGCGCTTGCCTACGTTGGTCTGTGGATAGGTGACCACGCGTTATATACCGAGTTTCCTCCGTGAATCGGAAAGCACGTTAAGCCGTTGGTCCCGGCTGTCATTTGTAAATCTTTGACAGGAGTTGCAGGTAGTAAGTGTCACCAAGGGGTATCGTATTACCCAGTACTAACTGGGTTGTGGAGGTCAGATTGGCAGTCGCTCCATGTAAAATTGATACTGATATTCAGCTGCATCCGGTTAGACTGGAAGCCGACTCCAACATAGTTGGGAAAAGGCTAGGCAGATGATGACCTAATATTTCTTTATTAAAGTTTTATGTAGAAATAGCATAGATAAACTGATTAGTTTAACCTCTAGAGCCCCAGCGGCACAAAAAAGTACCTGTAATCAAGTACTACCGTTGAGCCCCACTGGCACAGATTTGCGCCATAAAACCCCGACCGATTTAAAACTGTAAAGATAAGTTTTAAAATCAGATTACGCTTACAATAAGAGCCCGCCCGGCGGTGCTTGACTATAGTTTTCTTTGATTAATACAATAAATCTTTTTTTACGGATGGGAAATCTTTTTCGGATAGACTTTTACTGACTAAAACCCATCCATATTCCTTCTTTAGCCCTTTATGTTCCGGGGCCGCGGTATCTCTTTCGAACAACAAGTAACGTACAATAGACCCTTTTTTTGGGTTGTGAAATCATCCAATAACTTCCCTCACTCTGGGTAGAGCGGGGGGTCAGACTTGTACTGACTATAACCCACCCATGTTCCTTCTATTGCCCTTTACCGGGGCCGCGGTATTTATTTCGAACAACCCGCAACCCCGGCAGGCGGAGGCTCTAGCAGGCCCCTCTGTACAATAGACCCTTTCATTTTGTTCTAAATTCAATTGACTAAATCTAACATGTAGTTTAAGTTCTCTAATACATTCAAAATCAAAAGTCATTTATTCAAATTAGGCTGATAATCAGCACTTTTTGAACGTCAGATTACAAGAGACAGTCCCACAAAAACGCCCTGCCCTACGCCACTTCCTAGTGTTTTAGCTGGGAAGAAGAAGTGGCGGAACAAACTCCCCAGCAACACATCTGTCTGTCAGGTTAGAAGAACTCGTCGTGAAGTATCGTTGATATCAAGTTTTCTATTGATAGAAGCTCCTTTAACTTTACGCTGTCAAAATTTTGTTAATATATCTCTAGCATGTGAAACAAAATTAATAATAGCGCTTACATTGTTAACATAGTTTTCAATTTTGTTATTAAATTCGTTGTTCGGTAATTTAGTTGTGTTATTAGTTTTCATCACTGCGTCTTAATTAGTGGTATACAAATAACTGATAGTCAAATAATGCCAGACGTTTAGTACAAATTTATTTTTGGGTAACATTGTGTACCGCACGTTAGGCCAGAGATTAAACGCCACGTCTCTCATGAAAGAAAGAAAGAAAGAAAATTGTGTTTATTCAGAATAATTAAAAACAAGGGACACCCGGATGGAACGAAGTTCCTATAGAAATGAAAATATCTGGCTTGCTTTCTATAAGAGAGAGAGAGACAGACAGACAGACAGACAGAGAAACATGCGACGCCGCACAGCTTACAATAGCTTACTATAGCAAAAAGTGTCGTGACAACTTTTCGTAAGAATTTTTTCCGTAGAAGAGGAGGAAGGAACAGAAAGAACTTCGTTCCAAAAATCGGGAGTACATTAATATTAAATTAAATACATAATGCCAAAAGGGCCTCAGCTCAGCATAATGCCAGATGGCACAAAGCTGCTATCTGACGCTGATTTCCAGCTGCTGTCCACAAGTGCTGTACGCAATTTTTGGGGGATTACTTAGATGATAAAAAACTTGGCTCAAAGCCTCTCCTGCCCCACACTCTGAACTCTAAGAAAATATTATTGACTAGCTTTCGCCCGTGGCTTTGCTCGCGTTAAATTCGGTATAACACACCAAGCAGACCTGCAGTTTTTGCTCTTGCGCCTAAGTTTTCCCTTTTTTTCCCTCGTTCTCCCTCATATCCCACTTTTTTTTAAAAAATCATCAAAATCGGTTCAGCCATTAAAGCGTGAAGAAGTAACAAACAAACAAACTCACTTTCGCTTTTATAATATTAGTAAGGATTATCATGTGAAGTTATGCCGCAGAATATGGTAAAAATATTTTTGCATTGTATAGATTTGATCTCAGCAGACTAAAGTGTTTTTTGTGTAGCAGTTTTAACTGGTGGGCAAAGACATCTCTCCATTCCTTCTAAAGGTGACAATTCTGTCCTGCTTTTTGCCTTCCCTCAATCATGGTGCAAATTTGAAATAAAGGGAGCTCACATTTACGGAAA
Source organism: Ochropleura leucogaster (assembly GCA_958449745.1). Lineage (NCBI taxonomy): Eukaryota > Metazoa > Arthropoda > Insecta > Lepidoptera > Noctuidae > Ochropleura > Ochropleura leucogaster. The sequence goes on from OY288201.1 coordinate 5,085,177, forward strand.
ATCATAAAAAAACATTTCGTAGATTACAGTTGTTCTACTTCTTTCTTAATCTCAAGGAAGACATTGAGTTTATTCCGTTTTTACTTTCGTGGTGGACACAATGTTTTTTTTTATCTTGGGACAACTCACACCGCTATCTGATCCCAAGCTAAGCAGAGCTTGTGTTATGGTAACCAGACAACTGATATACATACTTATATAATTTATAAATACATACATATTATAGATAAAACACACCCAGACACAGAACAAACAATCATGCTCGTCACACAAAGTTTGTCCTGGGTGGGAATCGAACCCACGACCTCCGGCTCAGCAGTCAGGGCCACTAACCACTAGACCAACAGGCCCGTCAAAAGGCTAATATATATTTCAAAGTATCCAGCCCTGTTGCAGGATGTTTAAAATAGATACCACGGAAACCGTGACCCTGAATTACAAAGGGCAAAAGACGGAACATGGATGGGTTTTAGCCAGTAAAAGTCTGACACTCCGCCCTGAGCGGGGAAAATTATTTGATGACTAGCTTTTGCCCGCGACTTCGTACGCGTGGATTCATAGTTCCCGTTCCCGGGGGATTTCCGAGATAAAAACTATCCTATGTCCTTTCTCGGGTCCCAGACTATATCTGTACCAAATTTCATTAAAATCGGTTCAGTGGTTTAGGCGTGAAGAAGAGACAGACAGACAGAGTTACTTTCACATTTATAATATTAGTTTAGATTTAGATAGATTTTTCATACGCAACAAAAAGGCTTCCAGTCCTTCGTAACGATCACAAAAGCTGAATAAAATGGCTAATATAAAATTATATATTAGTCCGTTACCATAAAATCAATGCTATGGGCAAAACATAACCGTTTAGGCTCCAAAACCCCTAAAGATAAAAATAAAGGGATACGCATAAACATAATCTCATCGTATCATTAAAACACGAACAGATTAGTTTCAACGAGTTTTTAAAAGCATTCTCAAATGTATGGGCGAGTTGGGAAGGAAACTGGGGAGATTGGAAAGCATTTCAGTTTACATAACATAATGGGATTCAAGTATTCGCCTCGAGGATGAAGGTGGCCAGATTATTCGAAGCGGTCGGTTTAAAAGGGATAGCTTACTGGTTATTCTAGAAGCTTCGAATGCAGAGATTTTTACAAAATTTCTTTGAACTTGATTCCACTTTGATTTTGACTTTTTAAACGTGTGATCGCGACTATATAGTATGAAAATATCTAAAACTAGCTGGCACCCGCGGCTTTGCCCACGTGATGATCGAAAAAAAGTATCCTATGTGTTATTTTCAGACTATAATCTACCTCTGTTCCAAATTTCACCAAGATCAATTCAGTCGCTTTGAAATGAAAGAGTAGCAAATATCCATACATCCATCCTCAGATACATTCGCATTTATAATATTAGTAGGAAGTAGGAGTAAGCCTGGAACAAGTAAAACATGTCTCTTCCACTTACTCATCATTTGCCTAGCCTTTTCCCAACTATGTTGAGGTTCAGACCTCAGGTCTGGAGGAATATTATAAAAGCGAAAGTGACTTTGTTTGTATTTTGATGAACTTTGGTACAGAGATAGTTCGGACCCAGACAGGAGACGGACATAGGCTATTTTATTTAAAGTGTGATATGAGGGAGGAAGAGGGAAAAAAAGGGAAAACGTAGCTTTGCTATTACAAATCAATAAGGCGCAAGGGTAAAAGTTACAAGTTGCAGGTACCTGCAAATCAGGAAAGGGGAACTGTGTTACCCCGAATTTAAAGCGAGCGAAATCGCGGGCAAAAGCTAGTTTACTATATTTTCAAATGAATAATTAAGTTCCTTTGTTTATGTGCTACGTTTATGTGTTAGACTGCTTCTCTCAACAACACCGCGTGTTGGCGGAAATGGAAGGGGGGTGCTGGGGAAGCGGGGGACAGAGTACCTGGTCAGGTAATGGAGACGCTGGCAGTGAATTCTAAAGACAGGCGGTTAACATAATAAATTTGGAAGCGCAATGCTTTGTCTTGGTTCATGGGACAGCAACCATTTACCTAATGGTGTCACTTTGCTGTATCTTTTTTTGGCCGATGATAGAACTGCCCCACTCAAGAGTGGGCAAAACGCACCCACGATACAGGATAAATTCCTAGGAATTTCTCCTGTATCGTGGGTGCGTTTACAAACATTTAAATTCACATGCACAAACCTGACCTGCAGATAGTTGTCTCGGGTCTGGCTGTTTGTGTATGTGAGTTTAAATGTTTGTAAACGCACCCACGGTACAGAGATTCCAAGTGAGGGGCAAATTAAAAAAAAAGCAGCCAAACCATAACAATACAGATATTTGTTCCGAGCGGGGATAGATACTGGGACACGCAGCGTAACAGTCGAGCGCTCAGCCACATTACCAACCGTGCCGTCAAAACCAATGCACACTCCCGGTTGAACGGGTATTCAAAAGTAGAAAGGTCACAACTAACGATGACATTTATCGTTTTTTTTTTATTCATTGGTTTTATGAATTATTTATTAAGTTTCCGATCACCAGGTGTATCTCGTAATTGCTTTCGATACTTCACTGAATACTCTTGTCTGCTACCCTACCATGAAGTCTTAAAGCAGAACTTATTCCAGTGAGGGAAAGAGACAGAGCTATACAGGGTGTCTAGCACCATCTCTTTCTCACACAGGAATAAGAACTGCTATAAGATGTCATGGTAACCCTACTGACCTTTGCTTTGGAACTTGGCATTTTTTTAATGGTTAGTTGTTTGATGCAGAGTACTATCTAGCTGAAGTTGTTAGTTCAGTTCAAATATTTGTAACAGTTTTTTTTAAATTTGAAATGTTATCGTTCAAGTGTGTGAGTACAAGTCTGATACTCCCCCCCCCCGCTCCGCCTAGAGCGGAGGAAGTTATTTGTTAAATTCTCATCCGCAAAAAATAAGTTAAGAATATCATCGTATGGACGGACGCTCAAAAGATCTACGCGTACTATTCAAATAAAGAACTACAAATGACAGTCGTGTATGACAATATGTCTTTGCCAAATTGCAATTCCGTTTATTTTTATATATTTATTGCGTTTTATGGCAGTATATATTCGTAATCCTTACTTAATATTATAAAAGCGAAAGTGAGTTTGTTTGTTTGTTTGTTACCTCTTCACGCTTTAATGGCTAAACCGATTTTGATGAATTTTGGTACAGAGATAGTGGGGAACCAGGAGACGGACATAGGCTAATATTTTTCTGAAATAAGTGGGATGTCAGGGAGAAAGAGGGAAGAAAAGGGAAAACTTAGCGTTGCTATTACAAATCAATAAGGCGCAAAGGGAACTTTGTTACCCCGAATTTAACGCGAGCGATGCCGCGGGCAAAAGCTAGTTCAATATAAAGACAGAATACCTACAAAAGCACTTACGTACACTGTCTTGCACTAATTTCTGTAGCAACGTGTCAGAGATTTGCATGTATAGTGGCGCCATTAAGGTAACTGGACCGTCGAAAGATCTAAGAGAATATTCTAGAGGACATCAATCTTTGCTTTGGCTAGCTAAGCTCGATTGGTAGTTCGTCCGTCTGCCTAGCCTTTTACATGTAAAAACCGTTCCATATGACAAATATACATTACTTTATAATATTTACGGTTACGGTTAATATATATTTATTTCTCAGAAGAATTACAAATTCACTTACAGAGAAAAACTTAATTAAATGCAACTTAATTAATAGCAGTAAGCGTAGCTTAAAACAAGAATACTGTACTAATCACGCTATGGTTTGTACATATGTATAACTAGAACTTAAAATTATGTTAACGTTTTGGCATAACAGAACAAAACAAAACAAATGACCAGGTAGGTCTAAAAAAGTTTGCTAGTGGAGTTTTTTTTTATTTTAGGGACGCGGGTAGGCCGCGTTACACCAGCGGTAGCGTGGTTACTAAGGCCCACACCACAGTGCAAGATAAAAGCAAAAGAATATATCATATTTTCCGAACTATGTTGGGGTCCGTTGAATACCAGTATTTTATATGGAGCGACTGTCGATTTGACCTACACAACCCAGTTAGTACTGAGTTATATGAACCCTTTGCTGGTCAGAATATCAAGGTCAAGAAATGACGAAACTCGGAGGCATGGGAGAAACTCGGTATGTATTGGGTAACCCATCCACTTTTTTTTTCGTGTGGAAATCCTCAATGGATGTCCTCCGCCTTTGCGGAGGGGTCTGTCAGACTCCTACTGACTAAAACCACACGGTGTTCCTTCTCGTCACTTCTGGCTGGGGTGCGGGGACACATTTGCATTCTACACAATCACACCAGCAGTGACGGTTTGCTTGCGGCAAACCCCTTCTCAGGAAAAGGGGAGGAGTGGACTACTCCTTTCCCTGTCATTCTATATAAGAGGCACGCGGAAACACCACGCGACGCCAACTCAGGTCTATATGCTAGGACAACAGACTTCCTCAAGTCCATTGTCAGCAGGCTATTTTATGGGGGGCGGAAGAGGGCATTGTCGGCCCTCCTCCTGCGCCCAGATCTTCGGGTGCGGGAGGGTGCGTTGGAAGTTTTCTCCCTCTCCCTTTCTGCTGCCTCTTTGCTGCCATAACTTCTAACCCATACATGGGCCAACATAAAGCAAGCACAGCGACTGAAGCGGCTGTTAATATTGTAAGAGGTTTTTTAACCTAACCAATGCTGGCTGATCAACCCTAAAGTTCAAATACTTAGGTCGTTTTAAAGTTAGAATTAGAAAAAAACATAAGATAGGTTTGATTCAAGCAATGTGATACCTATGTAACTTAAAAATATGATTTAAACTAGCTTTTGCCCACGGCTTCGCTGGCGTTAAATTCGCTGTAACACAGTTCCCCTTTTCTGATTTACAGGTAGCTGCTACTTGTAGTTTTTGCCCTAGCGCCTTATTTATTGAAATAGCAATGCTAAGTTTTCCCTTTTCTTCCCTCTTTCTCCCTCATATCTCAATCTTTTTTTTTTAAATGGCTTATGTCCGTCTCCAGAGTCACAACTATCTCTGTACCAAAATTCATCAAAATCGGTTTAGCCCTTTAGGCGTGAAGGGGTTGCCGTTTAAGCCAACAAACTCACTTTCGCTTTTATAATATTAGTAAGGATTATAATTTAAAAGTATTAAAAGAGCATTTTATTGAAACACACAAATAATTAGCCACGAGCTCTTTACATGAAACCTTCATTTAAGAATTACTTAAAGCTTGCGCAGTCACGGTAATTCAGAAATCCTTACTTAATATTATAAAAGCGAAAGTGAGTTTGTTTGTTTGTTACCTCTTCACGCTTTAATGGCTCAACCGATTGTGATGAATTTTGGTACATAGATAGTTGGGAACCAGGAGACGGACATAGGCTAATATTTTTTTGAAAAAAGTGGGATGTGATGGAGAAAGAGGGAAGAAAAGGGAAAACTTAGCGTTGCTATTACAAATCAATAAGGCGTAAGAGGAACTGTATTACCCCAAATTTAACGCGGGCGAAGCCGCGGGCAAATCAAATCAAATCATTTATTTCAATTAGACCAATACAGGCACTTTTGAAAGTCAAGAAACAAAATGAATCTACAGTCCCGGTCACAAGGCATAATAACTTGTGAAAGTACTGCAGTTGCCCAAAGCAAAAGCTAACTATCTCTATAATAGCCAAGAATCACGACACACTTTCTTAAGACTTTGGGCTCCTAAATAAATACTCTTTGCTTACCTTTTCACCTGCGCAACTTTGTTAGGAAACATTTCGCGTAGATTACATTATGGGCTGGCAAACCTTTACGAGGGTAGATTTCACCTTTTTATTTCCGGAGTTTGAGTGTTAAATCTTACGGCTTTTTTTGGGGTGGGAAAGCATCAAATAACTTCCCCTGCTCTGGGCGGAGCGGGGGGAAGTGTCAGGCTTGTACTGACAAAAAACCCAACCATGTTCCTTCTATTGCCCTTTACGTTCCGGGGCCGCGGTATCTCTTTCGAACAACCCAGAAAAATTTTCGGGCTCCTTGTAAGCTGTAGGAAGTATACATTGACGGGCCTGTTGGTCTAGTGGTTAGTGGCCCTGACTGCTGAGCCAGAGGGTTCGATTCCCACTCAGGACAAACGTTGTGTGATGAGCATGATTGTTCTGTGTCTGGGTGTGATTTATCTATTATATGTATGTGTCGGCGTGTCATGGCATGTCAATGCAAGAACGTCAAGAGTGGCAGGTTGTCACTCTAGTGGAGCGTCGTGTGGATGGTAGCCAGGCGGCCATCTTAGGAAAAGGATGGGTGTCTGAGCACCACGTGTACGACGAATCGCTAGCAAGCGTCTTAATCTAAGTTGCTTTAACCAAAATTGGTGTTGTGTTAACGTTTAATAGTTGTGGTTATCGTGTTAGTAGATTTATTTTAAATTAACAAGAACTAATGAGAAATTGAAATAATTTGAGTTAAAAAGAGGACATTTATTTAGCTGTCATTTCCCAACTGCTTATCCACGCAGCATAATGAAAGAACTAAAGCTCTGCAGGCCTTCCTGCGTCGATATCAGAAGTGGGATCGAACGAACAGCAAAAATAAGCGACGCAAACGGAATTAACAACCGCTACAAAAATTTTAAGCAACATTGAAGCATTGCTCACTCGTGAGTAGTATGAACCAAATAACGATTTTAAAATTTGATCCGGATGAGCCAGATTCGGATATTGATGGTTGGTGTAAAGTGACAGAAGTAATAGTGTGAAATAAACGCCTGGAAGGAGTGAATTTCCTCATGGCCTTAACAATTGTGCTGAAAGGACGTGTGCCTGCATGTCTTATTCAACTTAACCTACACCAAATCACGTGGAGTTCGGTTAAACAGATTTTAATTGCAAGATTTTCGAAACCTAAACTTATCAAAGACTTTTTCGATGAAATCTTACGGTTTCAAATGGGCGCCAAAGAGACGGCGTCTGAAGCAGCTCTTCGGCTGTATATTCTCATCGAACGAATACCTAATTGTACGAGGTCTGAAGAAGTAAGAACTGGATTCGTTACATCAATAATGTGTCGCAATGACAGTTTAATAGGTCGTGAATGAAACACGCAAATTGTTACGAATCGTTTACAATTATTTCGCATTCTTGGCGGAATATAGCTCAAGCGACGTTTTATTCTGAAGCTCAAGAACCAGAAGCCAAGCGAGCCCGCACAACGCAGAAGTTCCCTGTTGCCACTATTGTGGGGTAGTTGGAAATCGAATTGTCGAATTTAGGAAATGATATAGCGATGTTGGGTCAAAATTGCAAAATACTTCGAATTTACCACGTACTGCGGAGAGGACAACTGTGACCTGCTAAACCTGCGGTCAACCTGGGCACGAGGCGACTGTTTGTCCAGTTAAGAAGAGTGGTGCTGGAGCTGCAGTCAAGGAGGCCCCATCAGTTCGAGCACCGCCCTTCAAGGGGCACTTTGCGGACATATGCCGGTGAGCTCGTTCCTTTATTTTTTGATAGTGGATTATCTTGTTCTCTTCTTAAAGAAGCTTTTATGACAAACTTGCGGGCACTGTGCGTGAAAATGTAGTTTATCTAAGTGGATAGGCTGTGATGATACACAATGCTCATCTCAAATTCAAAGCGATTTCGCGATGTGACAATTGATGAACTCTCAGTTAATTTAAATTTTCATGTGGTTCCCGATAGTGTTATTTCTGATCCTATCATAGTCGGAAGGGATATTTTTGATCAAGGGTTGTGCTTTACTTAATTTATGTGATTTTATGAAAGAAAGTCATTATTGCGATTTAAATCCAAGGAAACCGGACTTGCTAGGACGAGATAAGGAATCCCTATTGTCGCTATTAAACAAATACTCCGATTATTTGACCACAGAAACCACCTCCCACTGAGTTACAGTAGGCTCATGACAGATAAATCTGATAGACAAAAAAAAATGTATAGCGGTATCCATATAGGTTAGCACCAGATAGTTAGAAAAAAGGTTCAGGAATTACTTGATGCTGGGGTAATTCGTGAAAGCTCCTCCCCTTTGTTAGCCCAATATTGTTAGTAAAAAAAAAACTCGTATTGAATGTACGTTGACTACCGCGAATTAAACTCCAATACCCAGCCTGAATACCACCCTCTGCCGCGAAACGAAAAGTAAGTAGATCAGCTTGCCGGGGCTAAACTTTACTCCTGGGGCCTTAGTCTGCTATTACAATAGTGTCAGAATGGACGATCACTGATCGCATAATGGTTGATTTTGACAAGTTTAGTATGTAGTAGATTACCAAAATTGACAAAATTAACCATTATGCGATCAGTGATCGACCATTCTGACACTATTGTAATAGCAGACTTAGGCCCCTGGTTATACATGGCATCAGGGTTCTTTCAAATATTGACCCCGACTCAGTTTACAAAACTGCATTTGTTACAGCCGAGGGGCAATATCAGTATTGCTACTGCCTTGCTATGCCCTTCGGGTTACGAAACGAAATGCTCCATCAGTTTATCAGAGTTGTATAACTAGAGCGCTAAATCATTTAAAAGACAAACTGCTTATTTACATGGGTGACGTATTATGTTATTCTATTGACGTAACTCAGGGTTTGCAGCGCCTAGGTGATGCTTTGAGGGCCTTAACCGAAGACGGATTTAAATTAAATTCATGAAAAATAAAATTAAGTATCTGGGATAGTCGCTTCAACCTGGTGAGATAAGACCAAACTCTCTAAAAATACGCGTAAGCGTTAGTAGATTCTCCCCAACCAAAAGCAGCTACGCAGGTTTGGCAATTTTTCGGTCTTGTTTCGTATTTTCGTAAATTAATTCCTGATTTTACTTGTATTGTGGGACCGTTATATCCTTTGACTAGACTAAGAGGACCTATAACGTGGACACAAAAACATGAGCAAATACGTAACGATGTAATATGCGTACTTATATTTTCGAATCGGAATTACCAGTAGAACTACACAGATACAAGTTCTGACAGATATGGGGCAATTCTAATACAAAAGAAAAAAACAACGTACCGCATGTCTTAGAGTATTTCAGTCGTCGCACGTCTGAAGTTGAGTCGCGTTACCACTCGTACGAATTGGAAACGTTGGCAGTTGTACGAGCGGTAGAACACTGTCGCATTACCTTAAAGATCGGCATTTTGAAGTTTTTTTTACTGATTGTGATTTCCTTAAAGCGTCAAAATCATAGAAATATCTCCTTTCCCCCGTGCATCGGTGGTGAGCCTTTTAACAAGCGTACGATTTTGGCATCGTGTATCGTGAGCGACGAGGAATGGCACACGCGGACTACTTCTCCCGAAATGCTTTCCCTAATACTGATGATGGTGTCTAGTGTTAGTTCATTTACAAAGAAAGTTTAATACGTCGAACTTTATCAGGATTGGCTTTCTGTGGTACAAAAACAGGAAAGCGAAATACAAGATCTTGTAGTGAAACATAAAAAAAATGGCTTTCCTGGGTCAGTACCTCAAGGACACGAAAGTTTGCTCGAAACTGCAACTAATCTTTTGTATTAAGACGAGGCCGAGTCGGCGCCAGAAAATGTAAACAATGTAACCTTAACTAATAGGGATGACTATCAGTGCTGGTTCTAGTATCGTGACTGCCATTTCAGACATTCTCACTACACACTCTGACCCTGAAACATGGGATGTTCAAAACAAAATTGAAATTTACGATGAACCTAATCTACAATCATAGGTATGTCATCATAATGTTCTTGTCTTGCTAGTTTTTGTTAAGTTGCCTATCCTGGATAAGATAGTGACGTCGGTTGTCGTATACCGATTGGATTCACTCCGGTCCAGATGTTTGGTTCCTGTTGTCGATCCTGGTCGAAGGGACAGTGTCGTCCGGGCTAGACCCATGAGGGTTAGTTGAAGGGACACACTCGTCCGGTCCAGATGTGTTGTGTGGCTATCCTGGTCGAAGGGACAGTGTCGTCCGGGCTAGACCCATTAGGGTTAGTTGAAGGGACACACTCGTCCGGTCCAGATGTGTTGTGTTGGTATCCTGGTCGAAGGGACAGTGTCGTCCGGGCTAGACCCATGAGGGTTAGTTGAAGGGACACACTCGTCCGGTCCAGATGTGTTGTGTGGCTATCCTGGTCGAAGGGACAGTGTCGTCCGGGCTAGACCCATTAGGGTTAGTTGAAGGGACACACTCGTCCGGTCCAGATGTGTTGTGTTGGTATCCTGGTCTAAGGGACAGTGTCGTCCGGGCTAGACCCATGAGGGTTAGTTGAAGGGACACACTCGTCCGGTCCAGATGTGTTGTGTTGGTATTCTGGTTGAAAGGACAGTGTCATCGGGGCCAGACCCGTTAGGGTTGGTTGAAGGGATGCACTTGTCCGGTACAAGATCATATGGTTATAGTCCTTACCCGCGAAGTGATGATGATGTAGTGGACGAGAATCAGAATAAAGTCGTGATATTATCAGTATGGACGAGCGGATGTCCAGTGATTGAATGTTGTTTTACCAGGAATACTATAACGCCCGAGGACGGTCGTATGTCAGTCCGGCCGTGTCGGCGTGTCATGGCATGTCAATGCAAGAACGTCAAGAGTGGCAGGTTGTCACTCTAGTGGAGCGTCGTGTGGATGGTAGCCAGGCGGCCATCTTAGGAAAAGGATGGGTGTCTGAGCACCACGTGTACGACGAATCGCTAGCAAGCGTCTTAATCTAAGTTGCTTTAACCAAAATTGGTGTTGTGTTAACGTTTAATAGTTGTGGTTATCGTGTTAGTAGATTTATTTTAAATTAACAAGAACTAATGAGAAATTGAAATAATTTGAGTTAAAAAGAGGACATTTATTTAGCTGTCATTTCCCAACTGCTTATCCACGCCGCATAATGAAAGAACTAAAGCTCTGCAGGCCTTCCTGCGTCGATATATGTATTTACAAATTATATACCTAAGTATGTATATCAGTTGTCTGGTTACCATAACACAAGCTCTGCTTAGCTTAGGATCAGATAGCCGTGTGTAAGTTGTCCCAAGATATTAAAAAAATATATATATATAAAGTTTTGCTGAAGAGTATTTTGTTTTGTACTAAAATTAAAAGTAAGGAAATCTTATAAAACACGAGCTTTGAGCAGTACTTTCACCCGGTGTCCAGATGCTCTTCATAAGAGTGCCACCTTTATCACTTAGTGGTATGAAAAATGGGTACATCTAAAATTTCATAAAAATCAGTCAAACCGTTTCGGAGGAGTATGGCAACTAAAACACGAGAATTTTATACTTTTGATATTAATAATATCTTGGGACAATTCACACACGGCTATCTGATCCCAAGCTAAGCAGAGCTTGTGTTATGGTAACCAGACAACTGATATACATACTTATAATTATAATTTATAAATACATCCATATTATAGATAAATCACACCCAGACACAGAACAAACAATCATGCTCATCACACAAAGTTTGTCCTGGGTGGGAATGGAACCCACGACCTCCGGCTCAGCGGTCAGGGCCACTAACCACTAGACCAACAGGTCCGTCCATATTGACAGATTTTAGATACTTAGATGTGATGTATACAAATAAACGTAGCAAGCAACTCGACGGCTACGTCCGATTAGTCCTAAACTAGCCCTCCTGGCGACTTGACGGTCCCTTCGAGTTGCACGCTGCTTACTGTTCAAATAGTGTTTTATTTAATATAAACCACCAATATCAAACAAGTGTTATAGTGAACACCACATTAATAGTTTTTCTTGGTATGACAAGGTTTGACAGGGTTTTCTTCAATCAAAATTATTTTATGGCCCTAAATAAATAAAACCCTTTTATCTAAGCTTTCATGACGCTGTTGGAACGGCTACATAATGGACTCAACTAAAAACTAGTTTTATTTATATTTTTGGAGTTTACTCCTTAAGAATCGATTTTCATATATAAGGCGCCCGGTATGAGAAAAAACCGAGGGGTAAAACCTACTAAAGTAACGAAAATGTGTCACGTTTTTGGTGCGCACCTTTAGTGCGCAACTTTCTAATTTGGCTGTGAGTGCATTAAGACGTACATATGGTATGCTGTATAGGTGACTATACCTATATACTATATGTTATTGGGCTTGTTTGTTTCTATCAGTGTCGATGTATTTATATTGCAATTTTTTCATTAATTTGTGAATTTACCCTTTCATATGATATTAATCTTTTTTCAGTTGAATAAACTCTTTTTGCGTATGGTTAGATACTCGTACTTAAGGAGTAAACTCCAGTCGTGCATCGGAGCTGACACACACACTTTTTTTTTATTTAAATGGTGCAAAGTTTGTTTTCAGTCTTGTCCAAGACAGAGATGAGGTCAGCGATGGGACGAGCTAAATAAGAAGAAGAAGTAGCCTTTTAGATTGGGATCCCACAGAAAACAGACAAACGGACAAAAAACTGATCTTATAAGGGTTCCGTTTTATCCATTTGACGTACAGAACCCTAAATCCTTACTAATATTATAAAAGCGCAAGTGAGTTTGTTTGTTTGTTACCTCATCACGCTTTAATGGCTAAACCGATTGTAATGAATTTTGGTACATAGATAGTTGGGAACCAGGAGACGCACATAGGCTAATTTAAAAAAAGTGAGGGAGAAAGGGTGAAGAAAAGGGAAAACTTAGCGTTGCTATTACAAATCAATAAGGCGCAAGGGGAACTGTGTTACCCCAAATTTAACGCGGGCGAAGCGGCGGGCGAAAGCTAGTACAACAATAAACACAAAAAGATAAAGTAAGTTCTCCAACAATGGCGTTTGTTTTGTTAGACATTCACTTGCTTATAATACAACCCTCTATCTAAATCGTCTGTAATCCAGGTTGCATATAAACTACACACTATAACGACCACATAAACCCACCAAGTAATATTCAATACCACTTACGGAACCCGTATAGCAACAATGTATTGGGTACTGAAGTGTTAACTTAATACACACGTGTTTTCAGCACCACAGTGTATTTGTGGTCGCAGTAATACAATTAGGCCCTTTTTGTGAAAATAAACGCTTTTTTTTGCAGATGGGTAATCATCAAATAGCTTTCTAACTCTGGGTGGAGCGGAGTTAGTGTCAGACTTGTACTGACTAAAACCCAATTATGTTCCTTTTGGGGCCGCGGTATCAGGAATTTCTCCTGTATCGTGAGTGCATTTACAAACATTTAAACTCACATACACAAACAGCCAGAACCGAAACAACTATTTGAAGGCTATACAAATATTTGTTCCGTGCGAGAATCGAACCCGCCACACGCAGCACCGCAGTCAATCGCTCAGCCACTGCGCCAACCGTGCCGTCAATTTTACCTGAAGAATTATAATATAATATTTTAAGTCTCTATAAAATAGACTATTTTGCCCGTTATATCTAAGTACCATGTAATAGAAGGTGACCCTATCCCCAGCAACTGGGTAAAAAGTTAGACTCGGTATATTTAGCATTTGACCAATCCCGGGAATGGAATCCGGGACATCATGCTTAACAGTCGAACTTGCGACCTCTAGAGCAGCCAAAAGCCCGTCACTTGAAGCGTATAGTATTCGTTTTGCTTATATTTCGGTTCCGAGCATTTGTTCCTAGTTGAAATACTGTCATTATTAATATTGTCTGTGACCCAGGGAATAATTTCAAGTCACGTAGCAGATCCACAACCCGATTGCGAGTAGTCGGAACTCCTAGAATTTATTTCATAGCAATAATACATGGGGGCAATTATAACAACGGTTTATGAAGATGGAATGCGCGAGTTTGGCCTAATTCCTGTTCTTCCGGGCACATTAAATATTATTTATTTCTGTTTATATTTTTAGAGATCATTTGGTTTGTTGTGGGATATTAAGGGAGTGTACCTTCACTCCCCTAATATCCCAAAACATTTTGAATTTAATGTCTGTTTTCTGCAAGGCTGAAGAGAAACTGTAATTTTACTTAGACAATAAATAAATAAATAATAATAATAATAAATATCCCAAAATATTTATTATTATTATTATTTATTTATTTATTGTCTAAGTAAAATTACAGTTTCTTACAACTCACACACGGCTATCTGATCCCAAGCTAAGCAGAGCTTGTGTTATGGTAACTAGACAACTGATATACATACTTATATAATTTATAAATACATACATATTATAGATAAATCACACCCAGACACAGAACAAACAATCATGCTCATCACACAAAGTTTGTCCTGGGTGGGAATCTAACCCACGACCTCCGGCTCAGCAGTCAGGGCCACTAATCACTAGACCAACAGGCCCGTCAATAATAAAATAATAAAAACTTGCGACACAGCGATCTTTGTACCGATAGTCGTATCTGCCAATGGCTTAACTGCCAAGAGCCTCGGCGAATACATAAAGAGGGTCTCGTTAGGCAGCTGGATCAAGCGTTTGATACAGAAATCGGTACTCTTGGCTGTTAAGAGGTTCCTTTCTCTGGAACCCTGACCGCCGTTAGCTTTATACCATGTTCCCGATACCAGTGGGCTACTATTTTAAGTATTTATAAATGGTTTTTGGTTTAATTAATTTTTTAATAAAAAAATATGTAAAAGCTAGCTGTTCCTCGCGGTTTCACCCACGCTGCTCAGCACCTGTTGGTCGTAGCGTGATGTTATATAACCTATAGCCTTCCTCAAGAAATGGACTATCCGACACTAAAAGAATTTTTCAATTCGAACCAGTACTTCCTGAGATTAGCGCGTTCAAACAAACAAACAAACTCTTCAGCTTTATAATATTAGTATAGATACAAAAAATATGTATAAATAAAAAATAACTCTATCAATGAATATTACAAAATAGCTAGTTAAGACAAAGAGCTAGTAAATCGTTATAAAAACGTAAAATATAAGTTACTTAGTGGCGTGCGGTGTATCTGAAAACTCTAATTTGGTAACAACTAAATCTACCACTGATAAAAGGCAACTACAGTACTTTCACAAGTTATTATGTCTTGTGGCTGGGACTATTGCAGTATCTTTTTTTTTGTTTTTATGACATTCAAAAGTGCCTGTATTGGTCTATTTGAAATGAAAGCTTTGAGTTTGAGTTTGCACAGACTACGAACATTTTAGCGAAAAACAGAAAGTATAGTTAGGCCAACTAGCAGCGATACGAAAGGTCATTAACCTAAAGAACAACTGTGGCGTTGACAATCTAATATTTAGCTCTTTCCATCTTGTGCCTTTGTCGTAATGTCTCGTTCTCCCGGCAAAAACATGACAACGTTAAGACGGGTTCGCCAACATCCGGGCGGCCATTTTAGATGGGGTTTTAGCATGGGTTTTGTTTACATTTGGTATCGCTTCTCGTTGGCCGTACTGTAGTTAAAAATGCGTGTCATATTTTTTTAAGAACAAAAAAAATAATTCAATACATTTCATCAGACTTTTGTCGGGATCGTCAATTAAGATCTTCACAAGTGCATCGGACTGAACACGTTTTCATACGAACGAATTCTCTCGTTAAATTGGTCATACAATTGAAATTGCCGACATATTTTTATGAATAACGTCATGCTTCAATAAAATCAATTGACTCCAATAAAATGTTATTAATTACTACATTGCACCAACAAAAATACTTGAATGGAAAGTTCAAAGGTCAAGTGACTGTCTGAACATAGATAGAGGTTTCGGCTTTTGTTTTGTTTTTGGAGTTTACTCCTTAAGAATCGATTTTCATATGAAAAATCGAACCCACGACCTCCGGCTCAGCGGTCAGGGCCACTAACCACTAGACCAATTTCAGATACTTATTAATAGTTTTTCTTGGTATGACAAGGTTTGACAGGGTTTTCTTCAATCAAAATTATTATAAGGCCCTAAATAAATAAAACCCTTTTATCTAAGCTTTCATGACGCTGTTGGAACGGCTACATAATGGACTCGACTAAAAACTAGTTTTATTTATATTTTTGGAGTTTACTCCTTAAGAATCGATTTTCATATATAAGGCGCCCGGTATGAGAAAAATCCGAGGGGTAAAACCTACTAAAGTAACGAAAATGTGTCACGTTTTTGGTGCGCACCTTTAGTGCGCAACTTTCTATTTTGGCTGTGAGTGTTTTTCATTAATTTGTGAATTTACCCTTTCATATGATATTAATCTTTTTTCAGTTGAATAAACTCTTTTTGCGAATGGTTAGATACTCGTACTTAAGGTGAAGATTTCTTGAGAACGGCCAAAAATCAGGTTTTTTAACGCAGTGTATCTCTTAAACCATACATAATTTTAATCACTGAAAAAAATAAGATATTTTTAAGGCTTTTTTGCATACATTGATGGAATTCAAATTATAATTAAATATACTTAAATGTGTAAAAAAAATATTCAAACACACCTCTAAATTCTCTTTTAAAGCAGTTTATCTCTTCAATATTAATCGTAATTATAATCAAAAGTATACAATGAAATTTCTAATGCCAAACTGCGTCCAATGATGGATTGTTTTTGATTGAATAGTTAATATTTAATTTTATACAAATTTATTTGTATTTTTACGATAGACGTATGCAGTAAAGTCCAACGTCAAAATGTATGAACAAGGTCAACGACATAATACTGCGCCTTAAGGAGTAAACTCCAGTCGTGCGTCGGAGCTGAGACACACACTTTTTTTTTGTATCTGTTCCATAACATAACATTACGGCTGTAATCTTCAGGGATTAGGCAGCGATATACCATTATACAATATGTCTGGTCATGGACTAGCGATATTCTAGATACTTATGTAACTAGTGTTTTAATAAAAACTTTGTGTGATGAGCATGATTGTTTGTTCTGTGTTTGGGTGTGATTTATCTATAATATGTATGTATTTATAAATTATATAAGTATGTATATCAGTTGTCTGGTTACCATAACACAAGCTCTGCTTAGCTTGGGATCAGATAGCCGCGTGTGAGTTGTCCCAAGATATTTTTTTTTATTTTTTTTTTATTTAATATACTATTACGATACACACTTGGATCTAATTCCCTTCCCCGCATTTTGGCAGTCATTTTGAGATATTCTCAAAATGACTCGAAAAACTTCGAAAGTCCAAAAAATATCGTAAGTTTTGTAAAGTTTTTTGTGAAAATTAATGGTAGTTATTTTTGAAAATCAATAAATTTGAGTACTAAAATTTTTGTTATATAAGTACATAGAATATAGCTAGTCCGTGACCGGACACGTTGTATGTAAGGTAAATATTAGTGCCTTGATGAAATGTGTACATTTTGCCAATTATATTTAGGCCCTATGTATTATGGATGTATGAGTTAATTAACTTAGCAACGATATGCCATAAAATTATTTGTAAACACATGTACGCCAAGCCGTTATTTTAAAGTTGTCATTTGTGGATTTTTGCCAGTCGCCACAGGTTGGTGGCTCAAAAGTTTGACAACCAACATTCACTTAGTATCAAGAGTAAGAAGTAAGCTTATAGAGGTCAAATATGCAGTCGAGGCAAGCTACCGAGTTTCCTCCGTGCCTCGGAAAGCATTAATTAAGCGTTAAGTAAATGCACACGTGCTTTTACTTAACGCTTAAACACAGCACTAGATCAACGTCGCCTTAAATCGTTGTTAACCATTATTTCTGAGAAACTACCACTATCCTACAACGCAGATTGAAACTACGTATTTATTTAGTATGGTGTAATTGTCATCGCCTTCATCGGGATCAGCTTTTGGAGCCGGGGGCCTAAAACCCACCAATGTTCCTTCTCTTGCCCTTTACGTTCCGGGGCCGCGGTATCTCTTTCGAACAACCCGCAACCCCGGCAGGCCGCAACCCCGGCAGGATAATATCTTATGCCAATTTACAGGAGAATTATGAAAAGACCAGTGACTGTTTTCTGCCGCTTGTGAATTTTTGTATTTGTGTTTTATCAAAACGAACGAATATTTCAGAAAAGAGCTATACGCACAGAGCACAGAGCAATCCCATAACCTACTTAACAACGCTCTTGTCAATACTAGTTTCAAACATAATAAAAACGAAGCGTGACTAAAGCATAACGTATGTTAACGCTATGTTATTTCCTTCTACATGCATGGCCTTTATCGTAAGAAACAAGAACAGCCAAATTTTAATACAGAAGAGGATTGGTAGACTTGGCAGAAACGAGCGTTTTTAATTCTTACTAGCTGTTCCACGCGGTTTCACCCACGCTGCTCAGCACCTGTTGGTCGTAGCGTGATGTTATATAGCCTATAGACTTCCTCAAGAAATGGACTATCCAACACTAAAAGAATTTTCCAATTCGAACCATTAGTTCCTGAGATTAGCGCGTTCAAACAAACAAACAAAGTCTTCAGCTTTATAATATTAGTATAGATAATATACCAAACTATCGAATAACTAAACATAAGTTCAATTTGTATCAGGTTTACATAAACAATTTACGCGATTAAACTTTTGCTAAAATAAAAAAATACATGTATTTTTCCCATCGGTTTCGGACCTACCTTTACATAATACTCACCCTACAAGTAATATCAGGCGTGATGTTTATATTTTTTTTTTGTCGCGTAAATGTCTTTTGTCCAAATTATAGCGCAAATATCGTCAGCGCAAATGCCCATTCGCGAAGGTCTAGGCGCGCAAACATTGGAACGATGTTTTCAAACAAAGTTTCTTATCGCAAGTTGCGAAAGGGAGCTAGCTAGACGAAAGAAAAAATTAACATCAAAAGTTGTAACGGCACTTTTTACTATAGTCGTAAGCCGTGCGGCGTGAGCGTGTTTCTCTGTCAGTCTCTCTCTCTCTTTCATAAAATCAAGCCAGTTATTTTCGTTTCGTCTTTCTATTTAGCATTGAACTATAGCTTCGCATTTTTGTTGAGTGTATACAGGTTTTTGTACATAATCCTTACTTCCTTACTAATATTAATAAAGCGAAAGTGAGTTTGTTTGTTTGTTACCTCTTCGCGCTTTAATGACTAAACCGATTTTGATGAATTTTCGTACAGAGATAGTTGGGAACCTGTAGACGGACATAGGCTATTTTTTATAAAAAGAGTGGGATATGAGGGAGAAAGAGGGAAGAAACGGGAAAACTTAGCGTTGCTATTACAAATCAATAAGGTGCTACAGAAATTAACGCGAGCGAAGCCGCGGGCAAAAGCTAGTTAATAATAACTTCGAACCATCCGGATGTCCCTTGACACCTCTCAAATTTTCTTTTCGTGCAAACGGTTGCAAGTAAGTGTCCTTCGCCAGTGTCATAATACCGTGTAGAAGGGGTATTTCTAAAATTTTATATACGCAATTCTTCAACTCTATTGATATAACCATCATAAAAATATGTATTATTTTTAAAATAGAGTACATGGAGTTTCCTGCCCATTCTTCTCCATGGAGAGGTATACGAGTATACATGTATACATCTACAGTACGGCCAACGAGAAGCGATACCAAATGTAAACAAAACCCTTGCTAAAACCCCATCTAAAATGGCCGCCCGAATTTTGGCGAACCCGTCTTAACGTTGTCATGTTTTTGCCGGGAGAACGAGACATTACAACAAAGGCACAAGATGGAAAGAGCTAAATATTACATTGTCAACGCCACAGTTTTTCTTTAGGTTAATGACCTTTCGTATCGCTTCTCGTTGGCCGTACTGTATACGGTTTTGAATGGTCAAGTCTAGTGCTTTCACAAGTTATTATGCCTTTTAACTGTGACTGTTACATTAAGTTTGCGTCGCACGCTCGTGCAAGCCCCACAGTTAAATCGACGCTGATTTTTCTACGTCATTAGCCATAGCTTACGAGTAGTTCAGTTTTCCTCTTAAGTCTACCATTTTATCTTGACCTCTAACATTTTACCCAACTATTCTTTCTTCGTACTATTTTAAGTTTGTAGTAAGGGAATGAGACCTTTTTATTCTGGTCCTTTTACATGTAATGCATTGTCAGTAGTTTCATATCAAGATGTTGGGCTTGCGATATAAAAATGTGAGTTACGGGATTTTCATGTGCAGCGACATTTATGCTAATTTAATGCTTATGACGTTGTGTTTTTGTTTCAGTTTCATTTGTCATGATGTTTGTGTCCTGTTAAGTTTCATGGATAAGAGGGGCAATAAATAAGTATGACATTCCAGAGGTTTAGGAGGAATACCAAATATCGAGTTGTGGCACACTTAGTAAAAAAAGTTTTTATGAGTTACTAGCTTTCGCCCGCGGCTTCGCCCGCGTTAAATTTAGGGTTATACAGTTCCCCTTGCGCCTTATTGATTTGTAATAGCAACGCTAAGTTTTCCCTTTGCTTCCTTCTTTCTCCCTCACATCCCACTCTTTTTTAATAAAAAATATTCCTAATGCCTATGTCCGTCTCCTGGTTCCCAACTATCTCTGTACCAAAATTAATCAAAATCGGTTAAGCCATTAAAGCGTGAAGAGGTAACAAACAAACTCACTTTCGCTTTTATAATATTATAGTAAGGATAGTAAGGATTGTTAATTTAGGAACTGTTTCAAATTTAACTCTTTAGTAAAATATATTTCCGAATTGAAGGACCAAGTATCAATAAATTCGATGTATTTTCACTACCATAGTCATAAGACATGGAAAAACTACAAATATTTGTTATTATAGATTTTATACTTTCCTTACTTTCCCAAAAGAAGTATTTTTTGTTCGACAACGAAGAAGTTTCATTTATAATCAAAAAGTTAACAAATGAGTTAAATTGCATTTATAATCAATTGTCATTCGTTTATTTTTATAAAAAAAAAACAGCTGGCACTAGAAAGAAATTAGTAAAAGATAGAAATTAATGTTCTCTGACTCAAAGAATAATTTTAAAAGAACATTGAACACTCAGAATGCTAGAGACTTAAATAAAACTTTTAATCAATAAATCTACTAATGCAATTGCATCTTATAATTAACAAGCAATTGCCCGGGACTTCGTTTGCTCGAATTTTGTTATGAGCATGTGATTTCAAAAAAGTAATTGAATAGAGTTGATAACACAATTAGTGTTATCAATATTTTTAGTGGTTGTGCAGCGGGTGGCAGAAGAAGTGCGTTTTTACTGAGCGGGGTTTAAAAAACTATGAAACGACGACTTTAAAAAAAAAAAAAACTTGTCCTCACACTGTATTGTGGGTGCGTTTACAAACATTTAATCTCACACACACAAACAGCCAAACCCGTAACAACGTTCTTTAAGGCGTTCTGTAGGGCATATAAAACCCTATTTTGATCAATGCTAAAACCCGGTTTTCTCGGGTTTCACAATAAGACCAAAATCGGGTTTCTATGTTCTATTCTTAACCTCCCTTTTTCTATATTTCCATAATGTCATCTAACTTACAAACGAGAATGTTCCTATGAAGGAAGTGAAATTAAATTTACATCAAGTTAAACATGACATTTAAATGTCAATTACATGGAGGGAACAACATGTTTTTCAAGTAAAATGTTGAGGAAGGAACGGCATTTTATTTTTAAAGTAGTTACTGGTACCGTTTCTGAGGAACCACCGGATTAAACTAGACTGTTAAAATGACGTATTCCGAACCATTTTAGTCACGTAAAGATAGTCCGTTTACAACCATATTTTTAATTAAATCATTAATTTCCGAATAGCGTGGTTGCTATTTTCTCTAAATAATCTAACATTACCGCGGCCCCGGAACATAAAAGGCAATAGAAGGAACATGGGTAGGATTTTTTTGTCAGTACAAATCAGACGGAGTGTCAGATTTGTACTGAGCCCAGAGCGGGGGAAGTTATTTGATGATTTCCAATCCGCAAAAAAAGACAGTACATTTCTAACTTCTAATTCAACTGCTCACATCACGCAGTAATAAGATATTCGAAACAAATATTTCAGAAAATTTAGAGTTTTTTCAACTTCGTCAATGAACCTTATCAGTCCGTTTAAATGGACTGAGTCCATTAAGAGCTTAAGATTTAAGTTCCAAATTTCATTTATATGCGAGATCACACCATCATATTTGTTCAAGAGAGTGTTGTCATATAATGTCCTCAGTAAATGTTGTGAAAAAATACTTTACGAATTCTAACCCTGTTGTAAAAATGGGTGAAATGCGAAATGTACCCTATTTGAATTTTATTACATACATAAAGGCTGTTATTTTATGGTCATGAACCTAGGACTAAATTGTAGAGGGTATAAGTATTATAATGAGACTAGCTTTCGCCCGCGGCTTCGCCCGCGTTAAATTTGGGGTAACACAGTTCCCCTTGCGCCTTATTGATTTGTAATAGCAACGCTAAGTTTTCCCTTCTCTTCCCTCTTTCTCCCTCACATCCCACTTTTTTCAAAAAAATATTAGCCTATGTCCGTCTCCTGGTTCCCTACTATCTCTGTACCAAAATTCATCCAAATCGGTTCAGCCATTAAAGCGTGAAGAGGTAACAAACAAACAAACAAACAAACAAACTCACTTTCGCTTTTATAATATTATATATATATAATATATAATATATATATATATATATATATATATATATATATATTTATATATTATATATATATATATATATATATATATATATATATATATATATATATATATTATATATATTATATATATATAATATTATAAAAGCGAAAGTGAGTTTGTTTGTTTGTTTGTTTGTTTGTTACCTCTTCACGCTTTAATGGCTGAACCGATTTGGATCTTGGCTGAAATAACATGCTCAGTAAATATGTAAATATCTATGAAACGAAACCACGCCCTCTGATTGGTTGATTGGCATTCCACCTGAACGAGGAAAAATCCTTTCTAATATTATAAAAGCGAAAGTGAGTTTGTTTGTTTATTACCTCTTCACGCCTTAATGGCTAAACTGATTTTGATGAATTTTGGTACAGAGATAGTTGGGACCTTGGAGACGGACGTAAGCTTTTTTTTAAAAAGAGTGAAAAGTGAGGGAGACAGAGGGAAGAAAAGGGAAATCTTAGCATTGCTATTACAATAAATAAGGCGCTATGGCAAAAACTACAGGAAAGAGGAACTGTGTTACACCGAATTTAACGAGGGCGAAGCCGGGCAAAAGCTAGTATCTTATGAAGTCGAAAATGATTGGTAATTCCAGGTCTAGATCTGGAATCAACAGCGGCGGTAGTCTAATGAGGCTAAGAGGCGTGAAAAAATAATTTCGGAGAAAAATCTTGAAGGAAATGTTAAGAACGGTCGTTAGGAAGAAAATTAGATTTTTGCTCGTTCCGTAATTTCTATTTCTCTATCTATTTATAAATTCTTAATAAAGTTTAAAAAAAAAACGCCAAGAGTGAGTTAAACTCGCGCGTAGAGGGTTCCGTACAACCTTGCGACATAAACGGTCATATCTTTTGACGACTGCGTAGACTTACGAAGGTTTTTTAGAGGGTTGACTTTTCTACAGCACAAAGGGAAGGTATGGTTTTATTTTCAACTCGATTCTTCCACCCGTTCCTGAGATAAAGGGTCTTTAGGGACAGACAAACAAAAAGTGATCCAATAAGGGTTCCATTTTACCTTTTGTACGGAACCCTAAAAAGCAAAAACTGGTCTCTATGAAAATACATTTAAAATACATTTTAAGACTAACTGTAGGTCCTGGTATAGCCCAGGGAATGCTCGAAAGAAATAAAGTGGTCCTGGAACACAAAAAGCTAAAGAAGTTTTAGTTAGTACAAGTCTGTAGGCCTACCATGACGTCTTAAAGCAGAACTTCTTCTTCCACTGAGGGAAAGAGATAGTGCTAGACACCCCGTATAGTTCTGTCTCTTTCCATCAGTGGAATAAGTTTTGCTTTAAGACGTCATGGTAGGCTAGCTGATCCTCCCCTTCCGTTGCGTCTACAGCGGAATGAAATAGTTGATGATTTCCAATCCGAAAAAGTAAAAAGGTGCAAATAAAGCCAGATTTAATTGCCCCACTATAATTATATAAATGCGAATGTTTGTGAGGAGTGAGCGACGATGGATGGATGGATGGATGTATGGATGCATGTATGGATGTTTGTTACTCTTTCACGTTCAAACGGCTAAACGGATCTTGATGAAATTTGACACAGAGGTAGATTATTGTCTGAAATAACACATAGGATACTTTTTCGATCATCATACAGGCGAAGCCGCGGGCGCCATCTAGTTCTTACTACTTCCTACTATTATTATAAATGCGAATGTTTGTAAGAATGGATGTATGGATGTTTGCTACTCTTTCACGTCAAAACGGCTGAACGGATCTTGATGAAATTTGGCACAGAGGTAAATAATTAGAGTCTTGAATAACACACAAGATACTTTTTAGTCGATCATCACGCAGGCGAAGCCGTGGGCGCCAGCTAGTGTACCATATGTAATACGGCTTTTAAATATTTGTGCTCTTTTCCGGAGCCTCTGATTGGAAAGTCACAGGTTGTTGGCGCTCAAAAATCGAAGGAGACTTTAGCTTTTATCAATCAACGCGTCAAAGCAAATCCTGGGTTAATTAAACAAGATTTTGTTTAACATACGAAAACAGAAAACTGCCGTGCAGTGTATTTTCATTTGGAATCCATTAAAACCGGGCAAGAGCGAGGCACACACGTGCGTTTATTTTCAATTTTCAACTTAATCTTATTATATCAATTAAATTAAATCGAATATGTTATATCTGCCGGGATTGCGGGTTGTTCGAAAGAGATACCGCGGCCCCGGAACGTAAAGGGCAATAGAAGGAACATGGGTGGGTTTTAGTCAGTACAAGTCTGACATGCCCCCCCGCTCCACCCAGTGCGGGGGAAGTCATTGTAAGATTTCCCACCCGAAAAAAAATAAATTATATCAATTATAGTAATGTTATAAATACATATAAAATAATTATCATGAAGAGCAAAGAAATTTTTATAGTCAATTGGTTCGCCCCTTATTGCTCATAGCTTGACAAATGTGGGTGTACTGTTAGTTACACCTGTGTACTAATAATATTAGTAAGGATTCTATCGCCACGCGAGTGAAACAATATAATAGAAATAATATTTCTTAATTTTTCACGTTAATTTAATTTTATTGAAGCATGTTTTAAAAGGTTATATTTTTTTAGGATCATACGACAATGTATCGGGTCTGGTGTAATATGATTTAATCGTTACTAATAATTATAAAAGCGAAAGTGAGTTTGTTTTTGTTTGTTACCTCTTCACGCTTTAATGGCTGAACCGATTTTGATGAATTTTGGTACAGAGATAGTTGGGAACCAGGAGACGGACATAGGCTAGAGTGGGATATGAAAGAGAAAAAGGGACGAAACAGGAAAACTTAGCGTTGCTTTTACAAATCAATAAGGCGCTGAAGCCGCGGGCAAAAGCCAGTAAAAAAAAAAAAAAAATATTTCTGACTCCGCAGTATGTTAGTAGGTAGAGAAAAGAAAAAAAAAAGATTAATCTAGTGTTTATAGTAAAACATAATAATGATTTAATTTTTAATGTGAGGTTAACCCAATGCTGTAAAGCGTGTCCAGCCTGTCTGCAATAACGGCCAGGATACTGTTTGTATGCATGATTTTGTTCACACCTATAGACGCATGAAATATTGCACTTTTTGTCATGATTTTCATATCAATGTCCCATCTTTTGTCCTTACAAATGTCTCGTTGGATTGAAACTTTACCGTATAGATCCCAAGATGGTGATTTGCGGAAAGTGAACGTACCTCGAGATAAAATGTGTCGAACTAAAGCATGCTGTTACCCACATAAATCATGTCAAGTACACTTGTACTACCACCAGAACATTTTTTTTTCAACAGTTATGGAATTGTGAACACATTGTTTTGTATTGCAGATGGTTGACAATATTACTGCCTTTCGAATAAGCCTATTTTTATCTCAGTCTGACTAAAACTTTGAGATTTATGATATTTTTTGTACTCGCATAGAGCATATTTCAACAAAAAAAACGAAATGGCTGCCGCATAGCGGGGAAGTGTATTGGACCCAAGCCTAGGGTGTAATTCTACTTTAAAATAGTTTTTTATATTTAAGTATTTAGAATATCGCTAGTCCATGTCCGGACACACTGTATATGCTTCCACTTTGGTAAAATTGTGGTATTAAAAGGCTTTTTTCTTATGGAATTGCTATTAAAACTTTAAGTTAGATGTATTATATAACTAGCTTTCGCCCGCGGCTTCGCTCGCGTTAAATTCGATATTACACACCAAGCAGACCTGCAGTTTTTGTTCTTGCGCCTGATGGATTTGTAAAAGTAACGCAAAGTTTTCCCTTTTCTTCCCTCGTTCTCCTTAAATCCCACTTTTCTTTAATAAAAATAAGCCTATGTCCGTCTCCTAGTTCCCAACTATCTCTGTACCAAAATTCATCAAAATCGTGTTAGCCATTAAAGCGTGAAGAGGTAACAAACCAACAAACAAATAAACAAACAAACAAACTCACATTCGCTTTTAAAATATTAGTAAGGATAGTAAGGAAGGATAAACATGTGTTTGTGTGTGTGTGTGATTATGGTTGTGTGTGTGTGTGTGTGTAATATGTGTCATGCCGCGATCATGGTGCTTGCATCTGAAATTAATTTCAGGAACAGTAAGTGACAGTGTAAATGCATTAAGAAATCTTAAAAGTAAATGCTTTAAACTGTATTTAAACATGGTGATTTTACAAGATTTTGTGTCCTTATTTTTTTAACAGATTAACATTTATATTAATACTCAACTAATCAAAACAGAGCTGAGATTAGTAATTAAAATTGCGTGAAGTACCCACTAAGTGCGAGTAAATTGCGTAAGGTAAGTTGTGTTCATCGGGTCGTACCGTTGCTAATGAGTTTTCTTATGTACCTACGTACTGTATGTTTATTTAGATACTGCTAATATAAGTGATTGGATTGGAGACGTAGATAAGAAATAAACAGAATGACAACTTCGTTTTAACTTACAAAAAGAGTCTTTTAAATAAATACCTAAATAAAAGCCGCCAGGGGGTTTAAATATAAAAAAAGTTGCCCCACACCAGGAATTTCTCGTGTATCGTAGGTGCGCTTACAAACATTTAAATTCACACACACAAACAGCAAGACCCGAAACAACTACCTTATCATACAAATATTTGTTCCGTGTGGGGATTATTATTGCCAATTACTATACGAACTGCATCTGTATCAGATAATTATTTGCACTTGGTGACTATTTTACGTATGGTGATGGTTCCACTAAAGGCGCCATTTTAGACCCTCTGTCGGAATTATAAAACTTGGTTAGGCTCCAAGCAATAATATTTCAATTGAGAATGATTTTAGATTACACTAGTTTTCGCCCACGACTTCGTCCGCGTGGAATACTTACTTTGGGCTAACCCTAACTTTAACCTGCGTGATGATCGAAAAAAAATATCTTTCTCTCCCCTTTTCTTCCCTCTTTCTCTCTCTTTTCTCACTTAAAAATAATAGCTTATGTCCGTCTCCACGGACCCAACAACCTCTGTACCAATTCATCAAAATCGGTTTAGCCATTTAGGCGTGAATACGTAACAAACAAACTCACTTTCGCTTTTGTAATATTAGTAAGATTTTCGGTGGTGCCCGATAACATACTCATATTAAATGCCGAATGTCTACATTTTGTTTGATACAAGCTAACAAGACTTCTCCGTATTTCTAAATTAATTTAACCTTTACCTATTTATAACTGTTTTCTTATTTGCAGATACTTGATCAGCCATTAGTTGATGTACCTCATCATCTGCCTAGCCTCTTATGTTGGGGCTAGCTATCAGTATAAGATACTCTATAGTACGGCCAACGAGAAGCGATACCAAATGTAAACAAAACCCATGCTAAAACCCCATCTAAAATGGCCGCCCGAATGTTGGCGAACCCGTCTTAACGTTGTCATGTTTTTGCCGGGAGAACGAGACATTACGACAAAGGCACAAGATGGAAAGAGCTAAATATTAGATTGTCAACGCCACAGTTGTTCTTTAGGTTAATGACTTTTCGTATCGCTTTTCGTTGGCCGTACTATAGATAACTTTTATCAGAGGAAAAAAAAATGGCGGTTTGACGGCTTATCTATAGAAAATATGTCAAATCGCTATTTTTATTCGTCAGATAAAAGTTATCTGACTATTGGAAAAACAGCCCTTAACGGATTTAGCTAATTAAAAGTGATTTACTGGGAGCAACTGCCTATCTGACCGCAGTAACCCAGTTTACATATTGTAACTCATGTATGTAAAACATGAGAGAGCACTGGTACCCATAACACAACTTTAATCTTACCTTATAATATCTATATTATATACATAGATATATATATTTATATATATATAATATCTGGTTTGTAAGGCTGGTTTCTTGCGTCAGGCACCGCGTGATGACTCCCGGCCACCGTAGATGCGTGCCTGTGGATGGTGAACAATGGATAGCTCACCGTCCGTTCGTCTATTGACGACAGGCCGTGTGCAGAGGGGCCTGCCACTGCCACCGCCTGCCGGGGTTACGGGTTGTTCGAAAGAGATACCGCAGCTCCGGAACGTAAAGGGCAATAGAATAGAACATGGGTGGGTTTTAGTCAGTACAAGTTTGACACTCCCGCGAGAAGTTATTTGATGATTTCCTATCCGCAAAAAAAGCTACCTGACACAGCCCGGACCCAAGGCGTAACGTGGTTTCCGAGTCAAGGTGGGAACTCGGTATGTAATGGGTAGTCACCCATCCACAGGCTAACACCTAGGCAAGCGCAGTTTAACCTCAAAATAGACCCAGTTGCCAGTTATTATAACCACCTATTAAATGTAAAATATCATCTACATCTATACTAATATATAACAAGATATTTATTATTATTTATTTATTTAATATTATAAAGCTGAAGAGTTTGTTTGTATGTTTGTTTGAACGCGCTAATCTCAGGGATTACTGGTTGGAATTGGAAAATTCTTTTAGTGTTGGATAGTCCATTTCTTGAGGAAGGCTATAGGCTATGTAACATCACGCTACGACCAACAGGTGCTGAGCAGCGTGGGTGAAACCGCGTGGAACAGCTAGTCAACTTATAAAACAAGAGCGAAATTATGACACATGAACGTCATTTTCTTAACAAAATTAATCTTCAATATGAAGTTAATTGACATTTTTTAAAAAGCATTTTTCTTAATTAATTTAAAAATTAAGAAAAATAAATTGACTCAACCTCAAATACGCGATTACAAAGTAAGTTCAAGCAAGGTGAATCTGAAGTTTAATATAAATTCAAAATGAATCTCATTCAATAAATTGGTTATTTAAATATGAGCCAGTATTAACGCTTTATTTTAAAATGTAATATTCCCTAATTAGTATTAAATTCTCACACGAATACATATTTCACCACCTCTTTGGTTTCACTGCAATTAAAATGGCATTCGCTGCATTAATTTACAAAATGACTGAATACGATACTTCGTTCGCTAATTGACAGATAATAAAGTATTGGGACAAATAACCTCATTACAAGAATCCTTACTAATATTATAAAAGCGAAAGTGAGTTTTTTTGTTACGTCTTCAAGTCTAACTGGCTAGACTGAGTTTGATGAATTTTGGTACAGAGATAGTTGGTACCTTGGAGACATAGGCTATATTTTTTATTTTTTGCAGTAAGAGGGGAAAAAAGAGAAAACTTAGCATTGCATTTACAATAAATAAGGCGCATTGCAAAAACAACAGGTAGCAGGTAGGTACCTGCTACCTGTTGTTTTTGCAATGCGCCTAAAGAAAGGGGAACTGCGTTACCTCGAATTTAACGTTAGCAAAGCGTTTATATAGCTTGCTGTGTCGTGTGTACTAGATTTTGACCGCATTCTTACTAGAGATGTGGTCGGAAATTATCCACGTCAACTGCCTTGCGTTTAACTGACTTAAAAAAAAACGAGGAGGTTGTCAATTAGATTGTATTTTTATGATATTATGTGATTTCGTCGCCAACTGAGGGTCGATTTTCATTTTTTTCTATATAATCGAAAGGGTAAACGATATACGATATAGAAAAATGATCCCGTATAAAACTTATTTACATAGCTTTAGTAGTCGACTTATCTTCTACAAGACAAGGTTTTTTTCTAATGTTTGTGGTCGATATGCTTATGTCTTTAAGTAAATGTAAAATGAATACTCGATAAAATTTTGTGTGAGTTACCTTAATCATACCATAACTAAAAAGGATGCAATAAAAAACATTTTTGCAAAAAAAAGAATTTACAAAAAACACAAAAAAGTGGAAAATAACTTTACTTGTGGAAGTCAGTGGCAAATATATCGATGAATAAAACTAAAATTTACAGTCTTTCGGAATCAAACTAATTTTTTTCTTCTGCTAAGACGTTCTAACAGGGGCTTAAGTCTGCTATTACAATAGTGTCAGAATGGTCGATCACTGATCGCATAACAGTAAATTTTGACAAGTTTGGTAATCTACTACATACTAAACTTGTCAAAATCAACCATTATGCGATCAGTGATCGACCATTCTGACACTATTGTAATAGCAGACTAAGGCCCCAGGTAATTGAGAGAATTTTCTAAATTGGGTCAGCAATAGTACAGAAGATTACTACAACATCTTTCTTTACAAACTTAGTCTCTTTTTATAAAAGAAAATGAAAAGGAACCACAGATGTTGTTGATGGTATACTAAAGTCCAGAACATACTTATAACACAATAATATTAAAATGGAGATAGTTTGTATGTGTGTGTATTTGTTTGTAACTCCTTCACGCTGAGCCGTCTGGACCGATTTGGATGGATTTCGGTATTTAGGTAGCTTATAAATTATATATAAGCTACCTAAATACCGAATATATATAACCTAAATTAGCACAATTTGGTGAGACTGCGAGGCGTTGCTCATAATTTCATAAGTATGAGTTTGTGAGGATGTATGAATGTTAGTTACACTTTCGTGTGCAAAACTACTAAACTGATTTCAGCAAAATTTGGCAGACAGATAGATTATAAACCTGTATTAAAAAATTAAGATACTTTTATCCCGGTAGTACGATACTGTAGGACAAAATTATCGAATTCCTTGCGAGTAAAACCGCAGAAATCAGCAGGTCAGGGTAAACGGTTGATAAGCACGCATTGTCACAGCTTTCAAAACCATTTCTATGTCGAGGGTCTCTTAGTAAAGTATAACAAATAGGTGTTGCTTACAGAGGTATTTACAATCAACATATTTGGGACACGACTGTAGATAATAGAGCGTTGTTGGTCTAGTGGCGAAAGAACTACTATTAAGAAGGTCTTGGGTTTCTTCCCAGTTTGGGCTTAGCGTTATTTATATAACTGACAAATGCTTGCACTGACTGGAACGGTCCACTCAAACTGTGTGGTGCTTTCTTAACCCTCGGTATGCCTGGTAGCGTCTGTCAGACCCACCACGACATAAAAACCGTTGTATTTTATTCAAATTTGAATTCTGAGGGCACCTGCAAGCTGTAGCTGGCCGTTACGAACTACTCAATGCTTTCCGCCCGCTACCTCAGTCCGGGACGCGTGCCCACAAAGAAAAGACTTGTTTAAAGTGCTCTGTCTACTATTAATTTATAATAATTGTTAACCAAAACGCTCAAAGCTTAATTTTATGTTAAAAAAGAACAAATATTCATTTAAAAAATAAAGATCGTTGATTTGTAAAACGATTTTTATTTCTAATCCTAATAACAAATATTTTTATTTATTTACTGCAATATGTATATGACATAGTGATCTAAAACTGGGTCTGTCAGACCCACCAGGCATACCGCGTCACTTCACGCCACCAGGCATGCCGAGGGTTAAAAATACCATTTCAGACATTAATCTGCATAGTTCTCATGTATGTTGACCAAGATTTTTTGCCTGGACCCTAAAAGAGACCTCTGAGTTTGTTTCGGCTGTTTTATCTCAGAGTAGTCGGGTACGAAACACCGGCCTCATCTAGTTTAAAAAAACCGGCCAAGAGCGTGTCGGGACACGCTCAGTGTAGGGTTCCGTAGTTTCCCGTCCGTCACAATAAGTGTTCCCAGTTATGAGGCCAACCGAACAATTCGGTAATACCCGATCCAATGTAATAAGTACCTACAGCGCCATCTCTCGAGGAATTGGGTTACTAATTAATACAAAGACGTGCAATTTTGGTGGTAATTTTGGATTGCGAGAACCGATTTCAATAATTCTTTTTTTGTTTGAAAAAGATACGTTCAGGATAATAAAATATGTAAACAAAGTTACAAAAAAAGCTTGCATATACGATTATACTACAAACTTAGTCCAGAAATTATTTTGTACAACTTTTTGTCTTTTTTGTACAAAAACTGTTGTGTCAATCAAGTTCAAAATAATTTTCATAGAAAGTCCTTATAAAGTTCTACTTTTCAGAATTTTTTCATATTTTTTAGACTTATGGTTCAAAAGTTAGAGGGGGGGGGACACATTGTTTTTTACTTTTGGAGCGATTATTTCCGAAACTATTGAGATTATCAAAAAATGATCTTAGTAAACCCCTATTCATTTTTAAATACCTTTCCAACAATATATCACACGTTAGGGTTGAAATTAAAAAAAAAATCACTTCCCACTTTACATATAGGGTGGCTACCCTAATAAAACATTTTTTTCAAATTTTTATTTTACCACTTTGTCGGCGTGATTGATATACATATTGGTACCAAATTTCAGCTTTCTAGCGCTAACGGTCACAGAGATTAAGCGAGGACGGACGGACGGACGGACGGACGGACGGACGGACGGACGGACAGACAGACATGGCGAAACTATAAGGGTTCCTAGTTGACTACGGAACCCTAAAAAGGACGTGTAAAAGTGTGCGTGAAAACCTACTTGCAAATCTTTCTGCAATTTCTTAGTAGCAACCCTGAGTTGGCTCTATAACCGGTTGATGACCCTTAAGCCGACCGCTGTAATATGGAAGTTCAACATAATTGGTGAATTCTGTTTGTACTTACTATAAGTGTACTTGTGCCCAATTTTTGGCATTACAACGGTGCCGTTCATGTGTGTGTAGATAATGGTCTTTTGTTGCTAATATAGTTTTGGCGTATCATTTTTGGTCGAGAAATAAGCTTTAGTTTTAATCGCAACCCTAGACAGTATCAAGTTATTTATTTGTGATCTTATTGATTTTCTTGCTTTAATCAAGATTGTTTTTATTTTGCTTGATATTCTTAATTTTTATTTACCTTTAATTTTGGTATATTGATTTCAGGGTTCTAGCGGACATATAGCGATTGCAATATGGTGTTGTAATGCAATCGTTATTATGTCAATTTTTATTATTATAATGCGTATCTTACATATTTATTGTTTAAAAATTAAAAATGACTATTTGTAATTACAGATCAAACACAAAAATAATTACTTTTTGGATACATAGATTGCGTATTACGTTCATATAAAATACATATTTTACACTACTAACACAGTCAGAAAAGAACCCATAGATACTACCATAGACATATTTACTCTATCACACACCTTTCTTCACTTATCCTGAATGTTTTTTTAATTTCAGACATTTTTAGCCCATATTATTGTTAGTAGTATGACTCAAAAGCTATGTTAGTACATTTACACAAAAATAATATAAGTATTTGCCGCCCTCTGGGGCCCCGGGCACACGCACTTGCATTTGAACCCAGTGCCCCAGAAGAGGGCTATCCAGTTTATGGTTGAGCACATTCAGGATGGCGTTAGCGCTCCCACGCGTTCGGAACATTAGCGAGGCGATGCGGAGTCGCAGCACGAGCACAGTGTGAAAGTCTTTTTTGACATTGTTATAAATCTTCTATTATTTTAAAATTGTATATAGTAAAAATGGATGGATGCCACACTTTTTGAAATTTATAGTTGATAAAACTTTTTTAATAAGTGAAATCAAAAATTATTTATTTGTAAAATTTAAGCTATTTTTCCATGGTGTATTTGTGGATTTTCATAGGTTCAAAATTTGTAAAACCTCACTTTAATATCAGCATCATTATTAACATAGGTATCTCTGAATAAGTTTTCCTCTCTCATCGTGTTAAATAACACCGGGATCTTGTTTGTTTACGCAGCGTTAACAACACTTGAACAATATTAATTTTCCTATATTATAAAACTTCGCGTTATTCTTTCGTAAACTTTTGTGTTCAAATTAAAAATGAGTGAGCCATACTTTCCTTCTCTTTGCCACAAAACATGACAAAGCGAAAAACTTGGAGATGAGTTATTATAATAGTGAATTTCCAAAATTCGTTTTGGGGAAAACGCGCAAAGAATGCTGGCTATGGCTGTACTATAATTGTTGATGATGATAAAATAAAATTATCAAGGAGTATGTTATGTACTGTGAAGGTTTTATACCATTAATTAAACCTTATAAAGTGCTGGCTGGTTTGCAATGACGTTCGAATACTCAGGTTGTTCAAATATAGAATAGAAAAAAGATGAGAATAGAGAAGATTTTTAATAATAGTACGGGCTATTAAGTCCATCGAACTGACTGTTCCAGTATAGCAATAGCTTTTGGGTTCGATTACCGGGTTGGACAAAGTGTGGGGTTTCTACCAGGAATTTCTTAGTAGGTAGTAGCCACGGAGTCTGGATTAGTGCCTTGTTGATGTCACGTCCCCCACGATTTGAACATAACTTGTGCAATGGGGGTGTACTTGTTAGATACACCTGTACCTTACGCTTTAGAGATTACAAGGCCTGATGTTGTATATTCAATTATATTCCAAAGTTTTTAAGAGCAGCTACTGAAATAGAAACATTTAAAAAGAAACTACATCAACTATTTTTTTTTTAGAGATCATCATTTATTTACCTTAATACATATAACTAACTAAGCGCACAAACTAAATATAGGCACAAACTAATAATAAAAATATGTTCAAGTAAAATATGGTAAATTAGGGGGCGTCAGAACATTCGTCCGCATAACAGGAAACTTTTAGTGAAAAAGTGATATACTCAATCAAAGATTTCTTTGCCGACAAATCACTGTCAGAATACAATCTCCCTTAGTCATGATGTGTTCTGTGAACATACGATTCGAATATTTATTATTGGTAAAACTATTGTTTAATAAAAATATTGAATGGTTTATTTAATCTATACTAATATTATAAAGCTGAAGAGTTTGTTTGTTTGTTTGTTTGAACGCGCTAATCTCAGGGACTACTGTTTGGAATTGGAAAATTCTTTTAGTGTTGGATAGTCCATTTCTTGAGGAAGGCTATAGGCTATATAACATCACGCTACGACCAACAGATGCTGAGCAGCGCGGTTGTAACCGTGGGGAACAGCTAGTTTATTATATGGCCAAAGGGTTGGACATAGCTGTTCACAAATTATTTTTTGACAACAGCTGTATTATGTACACTTTCCTAATGATCAACAATAAAGATGATTTGATTTGTTATATTATGGTAGTAGAAATTAAAACCTATTTACAGTACCTGTTGCGGGCATTACTGAAACCCTTATTTTTAACATATGTAAGACTACCTGTTCCCCACGGTTTCACCCGCGCTGCTCAGCACCTGTTGGTCGTAGCGTGATGTAATATAGCCTATAGCCTTCCTCAAGATATGGACTATCCAACACTAAAAGAATTTTCCAATTCCAACCAGAAGTCCCTGAGATTAGCGCGTTCAAACAAACAAACAAACTCTTCAGCTTTAGGTATAATATTAGTATAGATTGATGTGCTTAATGACATTTACATTACAGGGCCATATCTTTTACAACAGAAAAGTTTTATTTTTTTCACAAATTTCACAATTTTTTTATTTTATCGCACTGACTTTTGTTTTTAAATACCAAAACTTTAGTTTAAAACCTTTGATATCAGAAAAGAAGTACTATCTTGATTGAAATCGTAATTAAATAAGATAAGAGACCTTTCTTGAGTTTTAAAAGAACAAAAACCTAAATGAACTCCATTATCAAGTTTCTTACAAGTTTTCAATTTGAATATTTAAGTACTTAAGTAAGTTTTAAGTCTGTGGCTTAAATGAAGTTATGAAAATGCCTGTGTCAAATCAGTTATCTCTTATTGTGAAAATTGTGCCCGCTTTCTAAGAACACTATGTAGTAGTAATGTCAAAGTCAAGTTAAAAATGTCACTTTCAGTTTGACATGAGCTGTCAAACTGACAGTGACATTTGCAACAAGGTAGTGGGACGGCAAGTGTTCCTGCAAATTCTCATTATAGCCCGAAGCTATGAGCCACATCCTTATTTGTAAGGATGAAAATTCATTTAAATAAACCTTATAAGAGAAGATGGCGGGATGCTTTGGATGGCTTTCTTGTTAATTGGCAGGAAGAGGCGTAAGATCGAGAAAAGTGGAAGGAAAGGGGGAAAGCCCTTGCCCAAGAGAGACACAATTCTGCTAACAAAAAAAAAACCGTAAAACCATTAGCAAGTTGTTTTATTAACATAGACATAATGTTTTGAATTTGCGATGTCGAGAAAAGTCTTTGGAAAAAAGTACTGTTAAGGGTAAGTTCAAATAGGCATAACTTTTACTACTATATACATTTGTATAGGAGATAGCCGAGGGTTAAATAAATAATAATCTTTTTTTATTAATTGCAACTAGGCCAAAAACATTGTTGGCAACAGAATTCGTAAATGTCGGTAAATAAAATTAATTTAAATAAAAAAAATAAGTACTTTTAAAAGGGTTCCGTACAAAGTTGAAACATAAACCCTCATAATTATCTTTTGACTGCGTCGATTTTGATTTTCACATCTCTAATGAACCACAGATTTGAGTATATGGTTTTAATTTTAACTTGAAAACTTCACGCATCACATGTCGATGTACACCATGATTCATTAAATTCCTTTAAGACCCAAATATTAATGTCTCAAAATCAATCTCCTAAGGACTTGTAGTTTTAGAATTAAGCCACCTACATCTGGTAACTTGCCTACTCAAATTGGCTTCTATTGTTTTTAATTTATAATTTAATTTAATTTTGATCTCATTTGTTTTTCCTTTTGTAACAAGTTTTGCATTTTTTCGTTTAAGTGTCTTCTGTTATACCCTAAAGAAATAGTATTTTTTGTTGTTTTTGTAGTAGTTTTTTTTTTTTATTATAAATACATAAATATTATTGTTATTACTTATTATGTAAAAATGTTGGTTAACCTGTAATTGTCAACTGTATAAGTCCAATACTACGTAATTTTTATTTTTTAAGATATTTTTATACAGAAGCTGTTGGTGACCTTTTTAATAAATAAATAAATAAATTCACGCATTTCCGAGATACAGGGTCTTTACGGACATACAGACAGACGGACAACAAAATGATTCCGTTTTTTCCTTTTGTTATTCAACATTATTTTTAGTTTATGCGAAAGCCGAAACATCTGTCCAGTATTTTTAAATAATGAGTCTATGTACAAAATTTCAAAACTGTATCATGAAAATTACTATACACTGGTGGTTACCAAACGTCTTTACTAAAAAATAATATTTTAACCATGGGCCCTCTTATTTATAATAAACTACCGACATATTTAAAAGAATTACCCACCAGAAGTTTTAAAAACAAGTTAACAAAACTGCTACTGGAAAAATGTTACTATTCAATCAAGGAATTTATTAATGACAATACTTTCTGTTAACGGTGTGTTTGCTGCTCCTTTATTATTTAATGACATAATAATAATAATGTTACATGCTTACTTTAATATTTTAAATTTAATTTTCGACATTTGTAATTAATTTTTATTTCTGTGTATTTATTTTTTGTTTTGTTTAGATTAGTAGTTTTCATTTATTGATTTAATTAAATTAAATTATTAAGATTTTAGATTAAGACTTGTGCCATTTAAGTTACTAAATACCAAACGTAAACCATTATTTGTATACCTACATTTTAGCAAATAAATGATTTCTATTTCTATTTCTAAAGTTATAAGCTTGTTTTGTTACCTGGATATCCGTACAAATACTCTGTCACCAACGGCGCACGGTGTCCCTGCGCCGCGACTGTGACTCGCGCGCATTTTTTTTGCCGAGGTCCGACCGGGTGTTTTGCGCGCTTGCGAATAGGTACTTAGTGTCGAATGGTGTTCATATTATATATTTTTTTAAATATTTTTGGGAAAAAATATAACATGGTGTAAAATGATTGGAATCGATTCAGTTACTTATTCTGAACAAACTATATTCAGATTTCGCACTAAAAATAATGTTATCGAACGGAACCCTTAAAACTAGCATAAAAAGTGCGAACAAAAATAGACCTTAAGTCGGCACTTTTGTTTCGCACTATGTCGTTTATCCCATGCATCATCATGTAAGGCATCTACAGTAAAACATTCTTGTTCGGTTTCAAGAATCAGGGAAAATGGGAATACCATAATGTCCTTTTGATATGACCCATACGTTACCTTATCTCTGTTTTGTAACCCTCGTTTATCATCACGCTGTCATGGTATGGCAAACGGGCAGAGTAGTGTAGAAAAACTACGCCGCACGTTATTAATGCTTGCTTTAGACGTTTTCTTAAAACAAGCATAAATTATGTGGTACGAAGGAGGAGTTCAGGAACTCTGAAAAAGTTTGGCCGAAGATTAGGAATAAAACTACTCTTAGTTTTGGAACGAAGCTCCTTATCGCGCGTTGCGAAAGGAGCTAGACGGAAAACATTAAGACCAAAAGTTGTAACGACACTTTTTGCTATACTTCTAAGTCGTGCGGTGTGTTTCTCTATCTGTCTGTCTCTCTCTCTCTCTCATAGAAAACAAGCCAGTTTTTTTCGCATTGAACAGTGGTGTCGCGACGATTATTTTTGTTGAGTGTATACAGGTTTATTGTAGGTAGGTACATAATAAATAATAACTTCGTTCCATTCGGGTGTCCCTTGACACCTCACAAGTTTTTTAATTCTTACACCGTAAAAAAACCGGATAAAATGGTAAAGTAAACGTCAATTAAAATTAGCTACGGGTGAATTTTAAGTAGCTACGGGTTACGAATAAACACCAATCTTCTTTCTTTCTTTCATCTGCCCATTATTAACAAAAACAAATGACCAGTAGCACTGAGTGAAAGAGATGGTGCTAGACACCCTGTATAGCTCTGTCTCTTTCCCTCAGCGGAATAAGAATTGCTTTAAGAGGTCATAGTAGCCCTTCAGTTTTGTTTACCACCCATTTTTGTGCGGACCAATAGAAGTAAAACAAAACAGTTTTTGGCGTACTGTTTAACGGTTTATAGGATGCACCTAATCTTCAAATTTCAACTGTGTTTTGCCAACGGTCTCAGAGTCTCAGGATCTCAGGCCCGTCAGGATTTGACGGGCGTGTTGGTCTAGTGGTTAGTGGCCCTGACTGCTGAGCCGGAGGTCGTGGGTTCGATTCCCACCCAGGAGAAACTTTGTGTGATGAGCATGATTGTTTGTTCTGTGTCTGGGTGTGATTTATCTATAATTTGTGTGTATTTATAAATTATATAAGTATGTATATCAGTTGTCTGGTTACCATAACACAAGCTCTGCTTAGCTTGGGATCAGATAGCCGTGTGTGAATTGTCCCAAGATATTTATTTATCTTCCATTTGGCTAAAAAACGACCAAAGAAGATAAAGTTATAAGTGTTTATAGCGTCCGAGCACTGCGCGTAGGAATACTCCTTAGGATAGTTAAATACAAGTTTGGTCGTTCGTCCAATCTTTTTGATGGCTATCAACTATAGATATTTATTTATATATGAAGGCGCGTCTCTGGTGCCAACCAGTAGTAAAGATTGAAACCTTATTTTG
This sequence comes from Ochropleura leucogaster, assembly GCA_958449745.1. Classification (NCBI taxonomy): domain Eukaryota; kingdom Metazoa; phylum Arthropoda; class Insecta; order Lepidoptera; family Noctuidae; genus Ochropleura; species Ochropleura leucogaster. The sequence continues at coordinate 5,124,965 of OY288201.1, forward strand.
ATTTGACGAGAAGGACAACACAGTTGTCAGTCAACCACCGTACCGAGGCAGTTTTGAATGGAACGGTAGCGTGGACTAGACGGTTACGACGGATCGCTTACGTCCCAAATCGAAATCCATTTTCATCTGAGTTAAATTAAGTGATTATTGTAATTTAAGTTGTGGATCGTAATTATAAGGCTGCTGATCGATAAGCTGTCTACTTACTTCTAGAATACCTCCTGCGATTACCCATTTTAAGATGAGTGATTCTGATACAGGTACCCGCGTGCCTTTAAATACAATACACGTCAGTAAATAAATAGAGCAGCTCGTGGCTAAATAATAGCAGCCGCTCGGGTCGATCTTTAGGTTAAGCCGCGCTTGCCTAGGTTGGTCTGTGGATGGGTGAACACCCGTTACATATCGAGTTTCCTCCGTGCCTCGGAAAGCACATTAAGCCGTTGGTCCCGGCTGTCATTTGTAGTCACAGGTAGTCAGTGTTCCGAAAGTTCGACAATCAGTCTTACCAAGAGGTATCGCATTACCCAGCACTAACTGGGTTGTGAAGGTCAGATAGGCAGTTGCTCCATGTAAATTACTGATATTCAGCTGCATCCGGTTAGACTGGAAGCCGACCCCAACATAGTTGGGAAAAGGCTAGGCAGATGATGATGACACGTAAATAAAAACCGATACTTACAAATTAGTGAGTTCACCGCATTACCGAAATACAATTAAAATAATTACTCCAAACTACTGGTGGCCTAGCAAGGCCGTAAACACAATAAAACCAATTTGTGTCCCACCTATCGCTATCTGATACGGTAGATGACTATGTAATTGATCGAACGACACAGGTGAATAATTTCGCAATTTTCTGGTTCATTTTTAAATCCACGTAGGTGTAAGTCGAAAATATTTCAGTTCTGCTCCGGTACTCGGAATGGTAATGTATTTTTAAAAAAGGAAAAGGTTATTTCAACGATTTTTTTTTTTGCTAAAGGTATGTTACAGGAGTTTTTTTAATCTGTCACAGGTATTAAATTTTGTTCGGTGTGGAATTTTTTTGGAACGTGTCACATTCTGCGAACAGATGTAGGAGAGGAATTCTCGTTGTTTATTTTAATATTTGCTTTCTAATCTCCGCCTTATCCTATCGATAATAAAACACAATTTACTCAACAGCATTTTGAAGACAAGACAAGTCTTTCGTTCATTGCAGCTGAAATTATGTTGTGATTTGAAGTGTTTCGATTCGAAAATTGTGGACTTCAGACATAATTTAAGCGGTCACTTTATGCCGTGTCGACGGCGCGTTCGTGTTTCACGCGCGCCTCAAAGAGAGTCAGCAAAGCAGAGGGACTTGCCAGAGCCTCCGCCTGCCGGGGTTGCGGGTTGTTAGAAAAAGATACCGCGGCCCCGGAACGTAAAGGGCAATAGAAGGAACATGGATGGGTTTTAGTCAGTACAAGTCTGACATGCCCCCGCTCCACCCAGAGCGGGGGAAGTCATTGGATGATTTCCCTCCCGAAAAAATAAAAAAATAAAAAGGCGGTCACTTTATTCTGAGAAGCAGTTATGTTGGTGACGGAGGTGGCCGGGCGTTTGAGGGAGAGAATCTCAAACCAACCCAGCCACCGCAGGAAACGCTCCGGACGTCAGCCGACGCGAGACGACTCCCAGCTACCGTAGATGTGAGTCTGTGAACGGTGAGACCTATTGCTCACCGTCCACAGACAAATTTGAATGGTGAGCAATGGATAGTTCACCGTCCGTCCTTCTAGTACAGGCCATGTGGAAGGCGCGTTTGTGTTCCACGCGCGATCAAAGAGATGTCAGCAAAGCAGAGGGGCCTGCCAGGGCCACCAGAAAAACATGGGTGGGTTTTAGTCAGTGAAAATCTGATTCTCCCTCCCGCACAGAGCGGGAAAAGTTAATTGACGATTTCCCATCCGTGAAAAAAAAACATATTTTGGCCCTTCAAGAAAAATCTGCCTTTCTAACCTTAGTTTTTAGACGTTTGCTTTAATGTAATCTAGCATCACAAACACAGTAAATTAACAAAAACGTCAAGGATTTTATCTCTCACAAAAATCCTTAGTAATATTATTAAAGTGAAAGTGAGTTTGTTTGTTTGTTTGTTACCTCTTCACGCTTAAATGGCTACACCGGTTTTGATGAATTTTGGTACAGAGATAGTTGGGAACCAGGAGACGGACATAGGCTACTTTTTATTTAAAAAAAGTGGGATGTGAGGGAGAAAGAGGGAAGAAAAGGGAAAACTTAGCGTTGCTATTACAAATCAATAAGGCGCTAGAGGAACTGTGTTACCCCAAATTTAACGCGGGTGAAGCCGCGGGCGAAAGCTAGTATTATTATAAAAGCGAAAGTGAGTTTGTTTGTTTATTTGTTTGTTACCTCTTCACGCTTTAATGGCTAAACCGATTTTGATGAATTTTGGTATAGAGATAGTTGTGAACCAGGAGACGGACACAGGCTAATTTTTATTTGAAAAAAGTGGGATGTGAGGGAGAAAGAGGGAAGAAAAGGGAAAACTTAGCGTTGCTATTACAAATCAATAAGGCGCAAGGAGAACTGTGTAAGCTATTATTATGTATAGTATCATGGGTGCGTTTATAAACATTTATACTTACATACACAAACAGCAAATATAAAACAACTACCTATAGGCCATACAAATATTTGTTCCGTGCGAGAATTGAACCCGCGACACGCAGCGCGCCAGCCAATCGCTCAGCCACTGCGCTAACCGTGCCGTCCGTATATTTAAGGTACTTGGCAAAACACTTATTGATGTTTGACCGTGTAACGTAGGTATTGATAGGGATCCCACAATGGTATCTATAGATTACATTTAGATTAAATTCTTCTAACAAAGGGCCTTAATATACGTGTTGGATCTTAGCACTAAATGAGCCCTCGGAAAAATACGGCAGACATAGCTGTCGGAGAATTTATCTGACCGTTACCTACAGGCCGCTTATTATTAATAATCTTACTAATATTAATAAGATAGATTGCGACCACGGCTTCGCCCGCGTGATATTGAAAAATAATCTACCTTTGTGCCAAATTTCATCAAGATCCGTTCAGCCGTTTTGAAGTGAAAGAGTAACAAACATCCATACATCTACCCATCCTCACAAACATTCGCAACCTATTCTACTAATATTATAAATGCTATAACGTGGTAATTCGGTATTACGAGGGCGAAGCCGCGGACGCCAACTAGTTTATAATCTTAGTAAGATTATTCGTACATTTATTTATTTTTCAACATATAATTAATTTTTTAAATATTTCTTAAGCACAAAAATGAAAAAAAAAAACATTTAAAAATATAAAAGTAAGATTATTAATAAGCGGCCTGTAGGTAACAGTCAGGCAAATTCTTCGACATTTGCCCGCGGCTTCGTTCGCGTTAAATTCGGGGTAAGACAGCTGCCCTTTCCTGATTTGTAGGTACTGCTACCTGTAGTTTTTGCTCTTGCCCATTATTTATTGTAATAGCAATGCTAAGCTTTCTTCCCTTTTACTCCCTCATTTCTCACTTTTTAGAAAAAAAAGTTAGCCTATGTCCATCTCCAGGGTCCCTGCTATCTCTGTACCAAAATAAAACAAAATCGATTTAGCCATTTAGGCGTGAAGACGTAACAAACAAACAAACTCACTTTCGCTTTTTTAATATTAATAAGGATTGTATGTAACTATAATAGCAACAAAGGCTTATTTTTTTATTTTGTATTTAAACGGCCAATCAGATCATATTACGCGCGCCTGAGAATTTCCATGTTTTATACATATACTAGCTGCACCCAGCGGTTTCACCCGCTGTTCACTTAGGGGTATGAAAAATAGATGTTGGCCGATTCTCAGACCTACCCTATATGTACCTATACAAAATTTCGTTTATATCGGTCCAGCCGTTTCGGAGGAGTATGGGAACGAAAATCGTGACACGAGAATTTTATATATTAGTTTTGTGTTCTACCAACGAGATAAATCATAGCTTGCCTGAGTGCTCGACATTTAAAAATTCAGTAAGTCACCGCAACGTGCATGTCGCTGCGACCACAGAATTTATTATTCACAGACTCAACTGAAAATAGAGCACTATTTTATTCTATTAGCTTCTAAAATAACCAACAATCTTGAGTGCCGCGCTGTCATATATTACCAGTTTTTTTTGCTATATAAAATACTAGCTTTTGCCCGTGGCTCCGCTCGCGTTAAATTCGGGGTTACAGAGGGTTCTCCTTTCCTGATTTGCTGGTATCTACTACCTACAGTTTTTACACTTGTGCCTTATTGATTTGTAATAGGAACGCTAAGTTTTCCCTTTTTTTTCCTCTTTCTCCCTTACATCCCACTTTTTTCCGTCAGATAGTTGGGAGCCGTCTCCAGGTTCCCAACTATCTCTGTACCAAAATTCATAAATACCTATCGGTTTAGTCATTAAAGCGTGAACAGGTAACAAACAAACTCACTTTTACTTTTATAATATACTAGCTTTTGCCCGCGGCTTCGCTCTCGTTAAATTCGGGGTAACACAGTTCCCCTTGAGCCTTATTGATTTGTAATAGCGACGCTAAGTTTTCCCTTTTCTTCCCTCTTTCTCCCTCACATCCCACTTTTTTCAAATAAAAATTATGCCTATGTCCGTCTCCTGGTTCCCAACTATCTCTGTTCCGAAATTCATCAAAATCGGTTTAGCCATTAAAACGTGAAGAGGTAACAAACAAACAAACAAACTCACTTTTGCTTTTATAATATTAGTAAGGAAGTAAGGATATAGCCAAGAGCATAGTGAGCCTAGTGATGTGACCGTGATTAGGAAAGAAGTAAAAGTATTATTCTCAAGCAAAACTTCCCATTTTGTCCGATGGATTCCAGACTTGATCTTTGAAAAAGATTCATGCTAAAGGTTTGCTAACGAGCAACGCAGAGAAAACGCAGAATGCTAGTCGTTAATCTGACTGACTACGTACGAAACTACATCACTGACGATGCCCAAAAAGCCGCTTGGTTGAAATGGAACTGGTCTTGACTCGTCTGTCGTATGCCCAATGAGTTGTGAGCCAAAATAACAACTTTCTGGCACCCTGACGAGGCCAGAAGGCGACGCGACAAACCAGAAAATCGGGATGAAGTATTCTAATAGTAATATTTGTCTTTACTCCTGTCTCATGTGATTTCATAGTTGCTCAGTCATGATTCCTTTATAGTTATTAAACAGATAATAATTTATTTAAGCACATCGTTCTATTCCACAATAAGGTATTATGATAATGACCAACAATAGACTAGAAATTTACTTAGATGTCTAGCCTACATGCTTACATGTATTGTTGCTGTTAACAAGACCATAAATTGCCGCAATCTAATTTACAATGTAGACACAATTTCATCAAGACAATGGTTGATTACCTATTTACTTGTCGTAGCTGGAGATGTCATGGACGATATTATTGCATGTCTAATGTTATTGTATATATATACTAGCTATGCCCAGCGGTTTCACCCGCTATTCACTTAGGGGTATGAAAAATAGATGTTGGCCGATTCTCAGACCTACCCGGTATGTACACAAAATTTCGTTTAAATCGGTCCAGTTGTTTCGGAGGAGTATGGGAACGAAAACTGTGACACGAGAATTTTATATATTAGATATATATATTACATATTAAAATAGGCAAATAATAGTGAATTTATTTATCGATAATTATCAACATTTTATTACACAGAAATGTGCATTATTTACTTACTCTGATAGGCTGAAACAATAAAAAATCGGCCAACGATTCTGTACAAACTTGTGACGTAAACGGTATATTTTGATTACGTAGACTTAGTGGGTTATCTTTTTAGTATCTCCAAGGAACAAATTTTATTTTTAACTAGCTGTTCCTCGCGGTTTCACCCACGCTGCTCAGCTCCTGTTGGTCGCAGCGTGATGTTATATAGCCTATAGCCTTCGTCAAGAAATGGACTATCCAACACTAAAAGAATTTTTCAATTCGAACCAGTACTTCCTGAGATTAGCGCGTTCAAACAAACAAACAAACTTCTCAGCTTTATAATATTAGTATAGATTAGTATAGATTTTACCTCGATATCTCCACGCGTTCCCGAGGTTTTCACAGACAGACAGATAAATAACGAAGTGATCCAATAAGGGTTCCGGTTTTTTCTTTTGAGTAACGGAACTCCAAAAGAATGAAAATATAATCACAAGCAGAAAATAATTAAAGGGTGTAACACAATTAGTGCGCGTCGCTGTACATAGGACAGTGCCTAAAACACTAGCAACATTAGACCCGATTAAAATGACGCTTAAATTATATTCAAGATATAAGTCTTTAAAGGGTCCACCCTTTATAGCAGAACTTTTTATGTCATAATTTTATTTTGCATAACAACGGATGGCATAAACTTCACTTCGCAGAAAATAGTTTAGCAGACACTCATTTATCATACATTCTAAACTCATAATTTTGTAAGTCAGAATCATCTCTAGGCATAAACTTCATATATCCATAATATTTAAAAAGTAGAAACATCATATCGCAGAAAGTTCACAGTCAGAATCGTCTTTTGGCATAATATTATTTTATATCGATAATCATTAAACGTCAGAATTGACATATCGTAGAAAGTTTATAGTTAGGGTCATCTTTGTCATTATAAGTTGTCATTTATTTTGATTAATTATTTCTTTAAAATAATGTCATTTTCTTAGTTGATTTTGAAATAATGCCATTGAATTCAATAAGTAGTTAGTCGTTTCTGGCCGTAGGAGGTCACAGTTTTAACCTAACCTAACCTAGCCATTACTCCCGTCTGCATAGTATGCCAAGTGAAATTATACCAAATAATATACTATGCTAAATTTGAACTCTGCGAATCGTAATTATACTAAATGTAATTCTGCCATCCTAAAAGTATGCCATTGTTAATTCTAAGTTTTAAACATTATGCCAAATGATAATTATGCCAAATAATTTTTATGCGTTTAAAATATTAGTTTAAAGAAAATTATGTGTGTTATACCAAATAAATTTCGGTGCATCAAGATTCTGCCAGATAGAGGGAACCTGTTTTTAAACTGACATGGTTACTAACATTATAATTAACACTTGTAACGGGATATTTACCATGTTTGTTATTTGTATCGAGTTTCGCCATGATCACGGATGAACTGATCACCCGTGACTGTTCATCCGTGATCATGGCGTTTGCAACATCGCCGAAATATCGGAAACTCGATACAAATAACAAACATGGTAAATATCCCGTTTCAAGTGTTAATTATATTCGAGATGTTGTTACATTTACATTATTCTATTACATTTTTGCAAGTCAAGTACAAATAAATAAATACACTTTTGCAAGTCTTTATCCTTACTAATATTATAAAAGCGAAAGTGAAATTTTCTTTGTTACGTCTTCACGCCTAAATGGCTAAACCGATTTTGATGTATTTTGGTACAGAGATAGTTGAGACCCTGGAGACGGACATAGGCTACTATTAAAACAAAAAATATGGAGATATGAGGGAAGACAAGAGATAGCATTGCTATTACAATAAACAAGGCGCAATGGCAAAAACTACAGGTAGCAGGTACCTGTAAATCAGGAAAGGAGATATTTGTTACCCCAAATTGAACGCGAGAAAAGCCGCGGGCAGAAGCTAGTATTATAATATAAAATCAATAAATAATAAGCAACCTCGATCAAAATAAGCTTTTTTGTTTACAACGAATCCTGCAACTGAATTTTGACGGATTTCCTCCTTCCCTTCATTTTCCTCAATGCCAACTTGACGAGAAAAACAAAAAACACCGATATATTAAGTGAACAAGTCAAAACAACATTACAGAAACAGTAATAAAGGCCAGTGAAAGAAATAAATATAAAAATAGCTTAACAATTGTAACCTTAAGAAAAGATGGGCAAGCTCCTTGTGATCATTATAAACAGTACAATAGAACTTTGACAGGGAATAATAGGAAGCTAAAGAATCAATACACGAACAATAAAGCCTTTTCTGTGAGAAATTTTGGGGTATTAACTTTGTATGGAGGTTCTTGGTTATTTCTGTACTAGCTGTTCCACGCGGTTTCACCCACGCTGCTCAGCACCTGTTGGTCGTAGCGTGATGTTATATAGCCTATAGCCTTCCTCAAGAAATGAACTATCCAACACTAAAAGAATTTTCCAATTCCAACCCTTAGTCCCTGAGATTAGCGCGTTCAAACAAACAAACTCTTCAGCTTTATAATATTAGTATAGATTGAAGCTCTACGACTTCACGATGTTTGAAAACTGTAATGAAGGCTCTGGGAAGTCTTGTTGAAATTTTATTAACTGTTTTGTGAAAATCAGTTTTTTAACTTGATTTATTCAAAGATTTTGTTAATCAAACTGAACACGGCACGGTTGTTTTGACGGTACCGTTGGCGAAGTAGATGAGCGATCGACTGCTGCGCTGCGTGTTGCGAGTTCGATCCCCCGACGGAACAAATATTTGTATGACCTACAAAGTTATATCATATGCTATCATTCTCTTTTTTTTTTAATGAGAAATCATCAAATAACTTCCCACTCCCCCTCGCTCCGCCCAGAGTGGGGGGGGGAGTGTCAGACTTGTACTGACTAAAACCCACCCATGTTCCTTCCAATGCCCTTTATGTTCCGGGGCCGCTGGCCCTGGCAGGCCTCTTTGCTTTGCTGACATCTCTTTGAGGCGCGCGTGGAACACTAACGCACCGTAGACACGACCTATCGTCAATAGACGGACGGACGGTAAGCTATCTAACAAGTCAATGTATTATGCAATATAAACAAGATATTTAGGTACCATTGTTAGTTTATCTATGACCATGGTATCGAAATATCGGGAACTCAAAAGAAATAATAGTAAGCACGGTAAATATCCCGTTTTTAGTGGTAAAAGCATAATCCTTACTAATATTATAAAAGCGAAAGTGAGTTTGTTTGTTGGTTTATTTGTTTGTTTGTTACCTCTTCACTCTTTAATGGCTAAACCGATTTTGATGAATTGTGGTACAGAGATAGTTGGGAACCAGGAGACGGACATGCTAATTTTTTATTATTAAAAAAAAGTAGGATGTGCAGGAGAAAGAGGGATAACTTAGCGTTGCTATTACAAATCAATAAGGCGCAAGGGGAACTGTATTACCCCAAATTTAACGCGGGCGAAGCCGCGGGCGAAAGCTAGTAGTTAATAGCGAAATTGAGTCGTTATTTAGTAACAACTTCTCGCCTCGTAAAACGTTTTATTATATAACACAAAGCTTGTGCTCCGTTTTGTTTAATAGGTCCCGCTTGATATTTTTATAAAATCATCTTTTTTTATAAATCCGAGAAAGAGGGAAGAAAAGGGAACATTTAGCTCTGCTATTACAATAAATTAGGCGTTAGGGCAAAAACTACAATTAGCAGGTACCTGCAAATCAAGAAAGAGGAACTGTGTTATCTCAAATTAAACGCAAGCGAAGCCGCGGGTAAAAGCTAGCCATCAATAATAAACAAATATATGCATTTCCAATACACACATTGATTTGTACACACAGTGACCTCAAAACGACACAGATAAGATTGTCTACTAACATAATTATATTGGAAAACAACGCTAAAAGCAAGCATAGTTTTCGTAGATACAAAACGATAAAACCGAGTTACAAGAGCATTAAATTGATTGGTTCAATCTAATATATAAAATTCTCGTGTCACAGTTTTCGTTCCCATACTCCTCCGAAACGGCTGGACCGATTTAAACGAAATTTTGTGTTCATATCGGGTAGGTCTGAGAATCGGCCAACATCTATTTTTCATAACCCTAAGTGAGCAGCGGGTGAAACCGCTGGGCACAGCTAGTAAAATATAACATTAAACTTACATACATTAGTCCGTAATCACATTAAACTAAGCACAATATTGGGCAGTTCCCTCCAAATTTATAGACACAGGTGAATCAGTGAATTCCGGGGTATTATTGACAATCTCCAACAACCTTGTAAGCTCCTACGTGGCTCAAATAATCTGTTTCCTGAAACACTGTTTTCAGTTTCAAGGGTTGAAATATTAATATGTACGGAGGTATGATCCTCTTGGGCTTAGAAATGCTCACAGGATGTCCCCTAAATAAGGATCAAAGTAAACGAAATGAGGCTTCCGGCGACTGGGACCGCAATTAACTAGGACCGCGGTCCCAGTCGCCGGATCTGTATAAAATAAATAATTTTCTTCCGGCGACTGGGACCACTTATATAATAACTGAAATAAAAAAAAATGTACAGTCAAATAAAAGTTTTTAGATGTAACAATTGAAGAAAAATCCTTTTTGATTTAAAAACATCATTTATTGATATAAGGAAAACAACCACTGACTACAGTTCTGTTCTTAAAAACTTTCGTTATTAAAACATACACTTAGATCGTGTTAACAACAATCAACAAAAAAAAACACATAAATCGTGCATAACAATCAACAATTTTAAAATAATTAACAATCAGAAAGTAATTGTTTATTACAAAATCAGTCTTTAACTGGTACCGTAAATATAATAAAAAAACACAATAAAAATAATTAACGTGGTACTATCTATGTTATGTCACAATTAGTTTAAAATGGCCGATAAGGCTTCACACAAAATCAGTCAAGTAAGTAATTATCACAAAATCAGCCTTAAGTCAGGCAGCGGACGGACAGCACAAGCTACATCTTGGGGGCTGATTGTTAAGGCCCCCATTTCTGGTATGGGGTCACACGCTCGTTCGACTTCCCGAGTCCATTCACCTTCGGTATGACTGACAGGCACCGACCAGATGTTGCGCCAAAACAAACACATGGCGTCATCATCCGGTAGGTGCGTCTCAGACACACCTTGGTCCGGTCGCTCCCAGGCTCTATACACCCACCTTTCATCACTTTGGAATGTGCGATTCAAAGTGTATCGTTCCACCCGCCGCTTATACCTACGAATACGGTTTGCCCATGCATATACTTTCTGTTTCAGGAAGTCGATGCGCTCTGTGATGCGGGACATATAGTCTGGAGGACTTATATCAGTCCCTGCAAATGCCCGCCTCACAAAGCGCATCACTCGAGGTCGAGTGTTGCCCTCCCTGAAACTGATTAGTTTGCCAATGAGTGCTCTGGCCACACCAATACGCCGCTCAATCCTGCACTGCCAGAATGGAACAGCTGGTTTCGGTCGTGTAGCTCTGTCATCAGGAAATTTAACGTGAGCTACACGACACGCTGCTACAGCCGCACAATACAGGATTGAGTGAGCATCAGTGAGGTTTTCGCAGTTGTCAAAATAGTTTGACAACTGCGAATCCAGAACAGCCACCAGCGCCCTATTTTTATTATGCATGGGCAAACGAGGTAAGCGTGGTCTAAGTTCGGGCGATATGTACCGATATTCTCGAATCGCACCCTCCAAAGCACTCCTCATTTCCTCATTGCACTGGGTACTTACATTAGTAGCCATGTCATTACTTACCTTGTCAGCGTGACTAACTAGTTGGTGGGACTGTGGTGGAACCACAGCCTGCGACGAAGATGTAATGACCTGGCTACTCTGCATTTCGGTTCGCAAGCGATCAAGTACGGTGTCATCCAACATACGATTACGCTGGATTACCCGCACCTGATCCGACAGTCGTTGTGCCGACACGTTGACAGCTGGCTCAAGCACCTGAAACAGAGAGAGCATCCGAACACGGTACGCGGTCAGGTTGTTTCCTCCCTCTGTAGCCCCATAGTATGAGCGCATGACGTTTTCATTGATGGAACTAGTCCATCGCATGCGCTGCACACTTCCGCCGGGAGCTGGGACCCTATCAGAGGCCGGTGGGCCTCGAAGTCCAAAACCGTCCGGCGGCCGGCGTCCTCCCCGTCGACGAGCAGATGGTGGCGTCGTGGGCGGGGAAAAATACTCGTCGCTCGAGCTCGACGCAACTGCCACGGCCGGTGTCACAGCGCTCACGACGAGGCTGGGTTCCGGCGGCGGCGAGGCGGAGCTGAGCGACGAGCCCGGAGGTGGATGGCGTGCGCTTCTTGCGTGAGATCTAGTCAACATTTTCCGTCTTCAATTTCATGTTAGGTTTTTTTGATTTTATAGATGACATTTCATGTCACATTTTTTCTTTTTCCTTCTATTTTCAGTATTTAATCTCATTTTGCACAATGAAAACGATTGATGAGGGTCAGCTATTGCAATTTTTGATGTTAGTAACTGTTAAAATTGTTTAAAATAAAATTTTGGAATAAAAATAAGAATAAAATTATAGGAAGAGAAATTGAAGTAGTCACTTAAAGTGTTGCCAGATTATTATTAGATTAGATTTTTTTTATTATTTTGTTTCGTATGTATGTATATAAGGATTTATAGTTATATTTTAATTGTAATTATATATATATATTTTTCGAATACTTTCTGTTATGCACCCTGCACCTATTTTGTTTTCTCTCTGCATCACCCCAAGGTAGACTGGTAGAAAATGCCCAAGGCATTAAGTCCGCCTTTGTACATTGTTTTTTATACATGTGCATAAAGTTTTAATAAATAAATAAATAAAAATGATGTTATGTGTAGAATACATACAAAAACCAGAAGTTCTCATATTGAGGCCAAGGTCATATAAACGTCTTTTACGACTACCCTAGATATTACATTTTTATGATAGAAAAGTATTTTTATGTATTTTCTAACTCGCCCTTTGTAATAAATAAAATATTTTCGGGATATTAAATAAAGTATTAAACCCAGAAACCGCTTATCTAGGATTAAACAGATGGAAGAAGCATGTATAGTAAACATTTTATGACTAATGCCCCGTTCCAATAAACAAAAACGACTCGTTTGGCTTACGGATAGTTGTATTTTGACGTAAGTCTCATAGAATTTATGTCAAAATACAACTATCCGTAAGCAAAACGAGTCGTTATGGTTCATTGGAACGGGGCATTAGTAGGTCCTTGGTTTCGACATACTTGAAAGATAAATACATATTTCCTTGTACGAGTATTATATCTTTATAATCTCTCTCTAACTAGCTTTTGCCCGCGGGGTTCGCTCGCGTTAAATTCGGGGTAACACAGTTGCCCTAGCGCCTATTAATTATTGATACTACTGTACCAAAATTCATCAACATCAGTTTAGTGAGATTGTTTGTTTGTTACGTCTTCACGCTTAAACGGCCAAACCAATTTTGATAAATTTTGGTACAGAGATAGTTGGGACCCATGGAAAAAGTTAGAAAAGGAGTGAGACCGATTTTTTTTTTCGATCATCACTCGGGTTAAAGTTAGCGTTAGCCCAAAGTAACTAAGCCACGCGGACGGAGTCGCGGGTGAAAGCTACTTTAAAATACAAGAAACTCGGTATGTAACGGGTGGTGGTCACCCATCCACAGACTATCACAGACTAGCGCGGCTTAACCTAAAAATCGACTCGAGCGGCTGCTATTACTTAGCCACAAGTTCCTCGTACTTGGGTGTTAATCTAGATTAATTTCAGATAATATTGAAGTCAGATTCCAAAGTCAGAGGAATACACTATTGTTCTCTCACACAAGCAAGATTACTATCTAATGGTCCCGTACACGTACATAATTGAAATTGCGGTTCAGCTCTAACCATCCCTAATGGATGAGTAACTACAACAGTATTGCATTAGTTAGACTAGTTAATGAGAGATTGACTGAGGATTGCAATGTAGACCTGAGATACAGGTGTGGATGTAGCATCATGAGAGCAGCATATCTTTTTGGAATTTACTCCTTAAGAATGATTTTCATATAAAAGGCGCCCGGTATGAGAAAAATCCGAGGGGTAAAACCTACTAAAGTAACGAAAATGTGTCACGTTTTTGGTGCGCACCTTTAGTGCGCAACTTTCTAATTTTGCTGTGAGTGTATTAAGACGTACATATGGTATGCTGTATAGGCGACTATACCTATATACTATATGTTATTGGGCTTGTTTGTTTCTATCAGTGTCGATGTATTTTTTATTGCTATTTTTTTTCATTAATTTGTGAATTTACCCTTTCATATGATATTAATCTTTTTTCAGTTGAATAAACTCTTTTTGCGTATGGTTAGATACTCGTACTTAAGGAGTAAACTCCAGTCGTGCGTCGGAGCTGATACACACACTTTTTTTTTTGAAGGTAACCTAATCATCAAGTTAAATTTCAGCTGAGCGATTGACTGCTGCGCTGCGTGTCGTGGCTCCGATCCCCGCACGGAACAAATATTTGTATGACCTGCAGATAGTTGTTTCGGGTCTGGCTAATGTGTATGTGTGAGTTTAAATGTTTCTAAAATCACCCATGATACAGATGAAATTCATGTGTGGGGCAAAGTTTTTTGTTTTTAAATAAAATAAAAAAAATAACTTGGTCTGGACTCACCCATGTTTCTCCTTTTGCATTTTATCTTCCGGAGCCGCGGTATCTTTTTCGAACAACCCGCAACCCCGGCAGGCGGTGGACCTGGCAGGCCCCTCTGCTTTGCTGACATCTCTTTCAGGCGCGTGGAACACTAACGCTTCGTCGACACGGCCTGCCGTCGCTATACCGACGGACCGTGAGCTACCCATTGCTCACCGTCCAGAGATCCGCATATACCGTGGTCGGGAGTTCGGGAGCTTCTCGTTGAGTGCAGCTTTAATTTTGGCATTTACAACGAATTATAGCATCGTTAAAGAAACAACCAATATGATGCGTGTCACAAAATGACATGAAAATAATATGTAGAATTTAGAAAACGCTAAGTGGATTTTCAGCTTCAGCTTTCAGATAAAGCTTTTATTACAATAGTACTAGCTCCTGCCTGCGACCCGTCCGACTCGATTTTCAAAGCGTTGCCCCACATTTGAAATTTCTCCTGTACGCACCTACAGGAGAAATTACAAACATTTAAACTCACATACACAAACAGCCAGCCCCGTAACAACTACCTGTTGGTCATACAAATATGTATTGTTCCGTGCGGGGATCGAACCCGCGAAACGCGGCGCAGCAGTCAATCGCTTATCCACTGCACCAACCGTGCCGTCGAAATGTATTTAAATGATAATCTAAAATAAAATCTAAAGGCTCATGCTTCTTTAATTACAAATACATTCATACACATAAACACCAAAGTCCTTACTAATATTATAAAAGCAAAAGTGAGTTTGTTTGTTTGTTTGTTACCTCTTTACGCTTTAATGGCTAAACCGATTTTGATGAATTTTAGTACAGAGATAGTTGAGAACCAGGAGACGGACATAGACTATTTTTTCTTTTTTTTAAGTTGGATATGAGGGAGAAAAAAGGGAGAAAAGGCAAAACTTAGCGCTGCTTTTACAAATCAATAAGGCGCTAGGGAAAAACCTGCTGGTAGCAGGTACCTGCAAATCAGGAAAAGAAAACTATGTTACCCCGAATTTAACGCGAGCGAAGCCGCGGGAAAAAGCTAGTACCTAATACTAGTAAGTTTGTGTTCATCTAACTACCTAAGAAAGTCCTTCGAAGGAACGGTAGAACATTCCCTTACATAAGCTTAGCCGACATACCTGAAATACTTCCCGTGCGCAAGTTTATCGGTCAAGGCCAACCAAGGTTAACTTCGTAAGTGCTGGAATATTGTAACATTACATTTTCATGAAAATAGTTACTTTAATGAGGTTTCTTCGGTAACTTTGCTTTTAGTACGTTGTGGAATAATAATGTTAAGTTGGAATGGATTTTAGGCGGTACATAAAGTAATGAAAGAGTGCAAAAGTCTCTGTGAATTTAAAAGGCGACTATCACTATTATTAATTGACGAAGTCTGGTAATAATTTATCGAATGTCTAAACGACAAACTTTGAGATCGCTAACATTTTATTGATTATTTTTTGCCTTAAATTACTTGTTTTGAGATGACTAACATTTTTTGCACATTTTTTTAACTAGCTTCCGCCCGCGGCTTCGCTTGCGTTAAATTCGGTATAACAACATGCAGTTTTTGCTTTTGCGCCTGATTGATTTGTAATAGCAACGCTATGTTTTTCCTTTTCTTCCCTTGTTCTCCCTCATATCCCACTTTTTTTTTTAATAAAGTTAGCCTGTCTCCTGGTTCCAAATTGGTTTAGCCATTAAAGCGTGAAGAGGTAACAAACGAACAAACAAACTCACTTTCGTTTTTATAATATTAGTAAGTATTACATTTTCATGAAAATAGTTACGAGTTACTTTAGTACGTTGTGGAATAATGTAAAGTTAGAATGTTGGATTTTAGGCGGTACATTAAGTAAGAAGAGATTGAATCATCATCATCTGCCTAGCCTTTTCCCAACTATGTTGGGGTCGGCCTCCAGTCTTACCGGATGCAGCTTAATATCAGTATTTTACATGGAGCGACTGCTATCTGACCTCCTTAACCTTTCGTGTGTCTCTGACGTGGATCCACGCGAGACACAATGCGTAATTAATTGTGTCTGTATCATAGACACACGAAAGGTTAACCCAGTTGGTACTAGGTAATACGATACCCCTTGGTAAGACTTGTTGTCAGACTTTCGGGACACGGACTATCTGTAACGACTGCCAAAGATCTACAAATGACAGCCGGGACCAACAGCTTAACGTGCTTTTTGAGGCACGGAAGAAACTCGGTATGTTACGGGTTAACACCCATCCACGGACCAACATATAGTCTAGTCAACATGTTCAAAAACGTGTTAAATAGAAATAAAGCTCCTAAAAATATGTGCGATGGCTCATTCGATTCGGAATGACGTCTAGAAAAATGTTTTTTAAGGGTATATTAGCACATAAAAAATTGCGATTGTTATTAACAAAATAAGATAAAAAAAAGGTATTTCGTTTTTCCTTAATAACTTTTATAATAATAATATTTAAGGAATTTTGAAAAAAGATCCTAAAAGAGGAGAAAATTTCCAATAAAAAAGTCCTAACTCCCGGAACTCTATCTATATTATTTATAATTTTTTTTTAACGCTGAAAATAGGGCTCCGCGAGGGTGTTACGGCATAGGCGCGCCGCCTAAAAAGCCGGTATATCACCTAAAATAATTTTTTTTTAATATTAAATGACAAATTAAAAATTTGAAAAAATTATGGTGTAATGTAGACACTTGAACGAAAAAAACCTGGGCGAAAAAAATTTTTTTTGTCGATTTTTCAAAAAGTTACATCATTGTTAATTAACCAATTTTTTTCCAATCTCTGTTTTTATAAATTACGGCATAACAATTAAAATAATTGATCTATAAATTTTTCGCTTCGTGGAGCTCTTTTTATTTAGGTACTTAATAAAGTTATGCAAAAAAAATTAATTAAAGTTAATTATTTTGTTAATAATTATTTTTTTAAATTAACTAAAAATGAAATTTCTAAAAAATGTTATTAAAAAATTTTTTTTTTGGTAATGTATTATTATTGCTGTTTTTGCATCTAATATAGCTATTAATTAACAATGGAAAAAAAAATTTTACGTCATTTGTTAAGAAATTGTTTATAAACAAATAGACTATTTTGGGATTTTTAAAAATTTTTTTTTTACTATCTTATAGCATAGGTGGAATAATGATTTTTTAAAAAAATTTTTTTCTTAAATAATTTTTTTTATTGTTTATAATCGTTTTTTTCATATTTCAATTGTTTAAATAATTAGTTAAGAAATTATTTTATTCTTAAAAATAATCATTGACCCTTTTCAATGGAATGACAGAGAAATAATTTTTTTTTATAATTAATTTAATTGTTTATTAACTTAACAATTTGTTATAAACAAATTATATTAACCGTTATATTTTTTTTCGAAAACTTCAAAAAATTACAAAAACAACCATATATAACAAAGTTTAGAAAATTTTTTTTTTGTATTTTTTACAACACTTTTAAATATTACATAATAATGAAATTACAGCCGTTACATTATTTGTCAAGTTAATAATTGCTATAACTTTTAGGCTGGGTTGCACCATCTTACTTTAACATTAACAAACATCGAAAATTCAGTTAAAGTAATGGTTAAGCCAAAAATGAGTTGTACCATTTGACAAATAGTTAAATGACGTCATAACTTTAACCGTAACGGTAACCGATCACTTTTCGCTGGTTAGTGTCAGAGTTTGTGTTAAAGTAAGCGTCAACTGTCAAACGCGTTGAATAGACAAATCAATAAAAAGGTATAGTACGAGATCCGGCTGCAGAATCAGTGTACTCATCGAGTGTTTGCTGAAAACCAAATTTTTATACATATTCATGATTAGGAGAATTTATATCCACCAGGTTGCCTATCAAAATGTGGCCGCTAGTATTTTTAATTAAATTATTAATAATTCATAATCCGTAAGAAATTTCACTGACTTTTTTTTTCAATGAAATGTCGTCTACTTTACGGCAACATCTATAAAGACTCTGAAAAATTATGGTATGCACCTGGCCGCACTTCTTCGCAGCCAGGTATACACAGGTATGAATTTGTTACATTTATACACCCACAACGTACATTTATAATTTATATATAAAATTAAAGCTATTTTTTTTCTGTATATTATTATATACGGTTGCTTAATTAAATCTGGCCGCCAATAAGGGTTGCTGGCTAATAAATATAGTAAATATTAAAAGTAGAGTGAAAGAGAGCTAGCGCGTAACACCACTAGTCAGACGAGGATAGCGATTGCCAGCTGTCGGACGGTTTAAAGCCATTGCGCATGCGTCAGATGTTAGTGTTCTCAACCTCCGATTCAAACAATAGTAGGTACGACTCAAAATAATAAATACTCCAAAAGAAACGTCTTTCTTTTCTAAAATTATTAATAATTTAATTAAAAATACTAGCGGCCACATTTTGATAGGCAACCTGGTGGATATAAATTCTCCTAATCATGAATATGTG
The DNA here is from genome assembly GCA_958449745.1 of Ochropleura leucogaster. Classification (NCBI taxonomy): domain Eukaryota; kingdom Metazoa; phylum Arthropoda; class Insecta; order Lepidoptera; family Noctuidae; genus Ochropleura; species Ochropleura leucogaster. Next base: position 5,143,903 of record OY288201.1, read on the forward strand.
TAAAAATTTGGTTTTCAGCAAGCACTCGATGAGTACACTGATTCTGCAGCCGGATCTTAGACTAGTAGGTACTTTGTTTGAAAGCTTGCAAGCAAATTTTCGTCCATGTTTTTATTTTCTCCCACAGTGCACCAGAACCCGAAAGATTATTAAATTAAAAATATTTCTAAGCTTCCTTGAGAGAAATATTTAAAATTAACCGACACCGAGCTAAGGGCCTATGCACACCAAGTTTTTTAAACGCGCCGTCGACGCGCGTTTGTAGCGATACAGACGCGATACGCACGCAAGTCAGACGCAGCCTATAGACCTTTGCACACCTGTATAAATAAAGACGCGCGTGTGTAGCTATACAGACGCGCGTGTGTAGCGATACAGACGCGATGCAAACGCGCGTGTGTAGCGATACAGACGCGATGCAAACGCGCGTGTGTAGCGATACAGACGCGATGCAAACGCGCGTGTGTAGCGATACAGACGCGATGCAAACGCGCGTGTGTAGCGATACAGACGCGATGCAAACGCGCGTGTGTAGCGATACAGACGCGATGCAAACGCGCGTGTGTAGCGATACAGACGCGATGCAAACGAAGAATAATCCGGCAATTGTAAATTCCACAATATTGGCCGGTTTTGAATTTCAGTTATGAAGTTTTCTGTGTCGAAAGGCTCCATTTTTTTGTTCCAAAGACGTGCGGTGCACCAAATCGCTCGATTGCTACTAGCGTAGATTCACACTTCCCTTTCCCTCGTTGCGTTTGTATCGATACACACGCGCCGGTGCCGCGCGTTTGTATCGATACAAACGACAACAAACTGCTCTGCAGGATAAAAACGCGCCGGCGACGCGCGTTCCCAAAACGCGCGTCGACGGCGCGTTTAAAAATCGTGGTGTGCATAGGCCCTAAAGGTGTGTCCAAATATCGAGCGGCAATCGAGCGCGGCTGCCGCGCGCGGCCCGCCGCGCTGTGTTTAGACGACTACCGCGCGCGAACGCTTCTGGCTACCTGCCGCGCGCGAACATTCTTAGTAAACATTCGGCAGTAATTGTGTTTGGACGTATTTCTGCGCACAAACATGGACAACGAAACATCGATTCGTTTAACTGAAATGTATGGATCTTTTAAAGAGTTATGGGATCCTCGACAAAAGGAATACCATAATAAAAATAAACTTGAAGACTTGTGGAATGAAATAGCCAACAATTTTGATCTTTCCATGAAGGAATTAAAGGCAAAATGAAAAGTCTTTTTAGTTCCTATAGACGAGAAAGGAATAGAGAAAAAACAAGCAATCTTCTAAAAAAAATATACGTGTGGTACTCGGGGACTCCCGCGGTAAAGCTATTGCATAGCATTTTTTATCAACTTATGCAATAAATAAAAACAACCTAAATAAAATATTTAAAAAGTACTTCCAATGAAAAGAAGTCGCAAAAAGAAAGACATGTCCTTGGGATTGACCCAGCGTATTGTCGATTGACTATCCGATTCTCTACCAAACACGCTATTAGAACATTAGAATCGGGATTGAAATAACTGAACGTATTGTGTAAACGACCGCGACGTTAGACAAGCCACTACTCCGTGCCCGTCGGAGTGGGGAGCGTCAGGTTTTTTTTCGTTACAGAATTTCTGGATTCGGTCCCCGCGCTCAAGGCCCGCGATAGAAGCTATGCAATAGTTTAAAAATCTTCTTTTTTAATATGTGACTCAACCAGGCTATGTAAATGTTCAAACTCTTCCAAGGTTAGTCTTAAAAACTGTGGTGTCCGGTAATTAATTTCATAATTGATTGACTCCGTATTCTGTAGCCTCCGTTGGAAAATAAATAAATAAATGATGCCAACTGAAGCGCGCGGCATATCTTGGTTGTGCCGCGCAGTACTGCCGCGCAAACATTTGTTGGCTTTGTCCAAACTAGAGCGCGGCAGAAATGTGTCCTACAAATGCCGCGTGTTGCTGCCGCGCTCTTGCTGCTCAATGTTTGGACACACCTTAACATCAATAAAATGAAGTGACACCGATGACAGCGCAGAAACGAGTTTTTACGTTTTTTATGATTAGTATTGGCATATTTAAAAATGTTACCCGCGTCGAACTTAGGGTAAATCACGCCTCATTTGACTTGCAACACTTTTAACTTTAACAAAGCTAATGAATTCGCTGGTGCAACTCATTTTGCTGCAACTGTTAAAGGCAGCGTTACTGTTAGTGTTAAATTTGACACAAACCTTTACTATAACTTCTTCTGTGGCGCAACCCAGCCTTAAACTATTAGAGATACGGTAAAGAACATTCAGATCATTTTTGTTAAGGATTTATTTATCTTTAAATAGAATTCAAAATCGATTCTGTAACTATTATTTATCATTTGTTATAAGCATTTATTTATAAAAATTGTAAATTTTTTTTTTCATTTTTTAAAATTCCATAGATTATAAATTGTTAAATAATATAGATACAGCTACGGACTCAAGATCTTTTTTATTCTATGATAAAATATCTTTCTAATTACGCATTAACTATAGTAATATCTATTTAGTTGTAAAAAATACAAAAAAAAAAATTTCTAAACTTTGTTATATATGGTTGTTTTTGTAATTTTTTGAAGTTTTCGAAAAAAAATATAACGGTTAATATAATTTGTTTATAACAATTTGTTAAGTTAATAAACAATTAAATTAATTATAAAAAAAAATTATTTCTCTGTCATTCCATTGAAAAGGGTCAATGATTATTTTTAAGAATAAAATAATTTCTTAACTAATTATTTAAACAATTGAAATATGAAAAAAACGATTATAAACAATAAAAAAAATTATTTAAGAAAAAATTTTTTTTTAAAAAATCATTATTCCACCTATGCTATAAGATAGTAAAAAAAAAATTTTTAAAAATCCCAAAATAGTCTATTTGTTTATAAACAATTTCTTAACAAATGACGTAAAATTTTTTTTTCCATTGTTAATTAATAGCTATATTAGATGCGAAAACAGCAATAATAATACATTACCAAAAAAAAATTTTTTTAATAACATTTTTTAGAAATTTCATTTTTAGTTAATTTAAAAAAATTAATTAACTTTAATTAATTTTTTTTGCATAACTTTATTAAGTACCTAAATAAAAAGAGCTCCACGAAGCGAAAAATTTATAGATCAATTATTTTAATTGTTATGCCGTAATTTATAAAAACAGAGATTGGAAAAAAAATGGTTAATTAACAATGATATAACTTTTTGAAAAATCGACAAAAAAAATTTTTTTCGCCCAGGTTTTTTTCGTTCAAGTGTCTACATTACACCATAATTTTTTCAAATTTTTAATTTGTCATTTAATATTAAAAAAAAATTATTTTAGGTGATATACCGGCTTTTTAGGCGGCGCGCCTATGCCGTAACACCCTCGCGGAGCCCTATTTTCAGCGTTAAAAAAATTATAAATAATATAGATAGAGTTCCGGGAGTTAGGACTTTTTTATTGGAAATTTTCTCCTCTTTTAGGATCTTTTTTCAAAATTCCTTAAATATTATTATTCTAAAAGTTATTAAGGAAAAACGAAATACCTTTTTTTTTATCTTATTTTGTTAATAACAATCGCAATTTTTTATGTGCTAATATACCCTTAAAAAACATTTTTCTAGACGTCATTCCGAATCGAATGAGCCATCGCACATATTTTTAGGAGCTTTATTTCTATTTAACACGTTTTTGAACATGTTGACTAGACTAATAGGCACGCGCGGCTGAGCGGCTGCTATTATTTAGCCACGAGCTCCTCTTAAGAATAAAATACCCAAATAAATTAAAGAGTGCAAAACCCTCAATGAATTAAAAAACAGACTATCACTAAATTATTGATTAACAAAGTCTGTAATTAATTTATCGAATGTCTAAACGACAAACTTTGAGATCGCTGACATTTTTTTGCCTTTAAATACTTGTTTTCAGTTGACTATAATTTTTTGCATGTATTTTTAAGATTGACATCTAGCAATTTTTTTTTTAAATTGCAAAAAAACCTATCTAACCTTGGACCTTTGCTTTTCATAATTATGGACTATTGATAAGTGATTTGGTTTTCTGATAATTTGTCTTAAAAAGATCTGTGAAATGCTTACTTCTGTTATCTTTCTTTGGTGTTGTGGTTTTTTTAAAGGTAAAATAGGTAGATATATTAGATCATTTAATTGTAAAAACTTGTGTACGTAACAATAATAAAATAATAACAAATAAAGAACAGACATGTTATTATTATATTTAGATGTCAGCAAAGCAGAGGGGCACCCCTCTGCTTTACTGACATCTCTTTGAGAGTTGTTCGAAAGAGGTACCGCGTAAAAACTTTGATAAATAACAACTAGTGTTTTTTAAGTGAAACAATTAAGAAAAGTAACTAACCGTAGTATTGAAATTGTCACGGTTAGTGCGCAGACGCATGCTGTAGTATTTTACTTATAAAAACGCCAATTAACAGTGTGTAATTGAATGAAACTAAATGCTTTCAGTGATTTAACGAAGTTAATCTATTTTTAGGATTCCGTAGCCAAATGCCAAAAACGGAACTGTTTTAGTTTCTCTCTGTTCTTCTGTTCTCTGCCGCTTAATCAGAGACCTCTAGCGCGTGTACTGGTTCGGCAGCAGACGGAAAAATAAATAAATATCTTAGGACAACTCACACACGGCTATCTGATCCCAAGCTAAGCAGAGCTTGTGTTATGGTAACCAGACAACTGATATACATACTTATACAGGGTGGCCAGTTGATAGACGTCCAAAGAAAAAAATTAGATGCCTTATCCTAAGGGGTACCCGAATTACCCCCATGTATGTTCCGCGATTATTTGTAGTTTAGGAGCTAGAATTTTTTTAAGTACATTTTTCAAAATTTTCACCTAACATTGGTTTTTATTTTTTATGTCTTTATTCCTATCATTTTTAGATATTCTTTTTTGTGGAATCTATTAGCGATAACAATAGCTACCATGCAAAAAAAATCCGTTTGCCTAGGCATTGTAGAACTTACCACAAAATTAGTCCAAAGTTCAAAATTACCATTAGAGTTCGATAATCAAAAATGTTCAGAGCTTAAAAAAAAATAAGTTAGGGGTGCCAGAGGTTTCTAAATGATCTTAAAAACTTCTATGGACCTTCAACAGACAAAATCGGTAAAAAAATATAGAGCTTGATCGGGGATTATTTCCTGTAATTAGCGTTTTTTGACCGAATCAGAAGGGCTACTATGACATCTTATAGTAATTCTTATTCCACTGAGTGAAAGAGATGGTGCTAGACACCCTGTATAGCTCTGTCTCTTTCCCTCAGCGGAATAAGAATTGCTTTAAGAGGTCATAGTAGGGCTACTGATCGTGACCCAAATTGATGTCAAAACTCAGACTGTTGATTAGTCCTTGGTAGCAAGCGTACCGGGCAATCCAGGGAGACTAGGATTGTATAATAAAGACGCATGTAATTTCGCGTATAGACAAGACTAGTCCTAATGTAAGTTGACCAAGATTTTTTCTGTTTGGTCCTTAAAAGAGACTATGACCACTGAGTTTGTTTCGGCTGTTTCTTCTCAGAGTAGTTGAATACGAAACAGCGGCCTCATTTAATTAAAAAAAAAAGACGTGTAAAAGTGTTTGTGAAAACCTACGTGCAAAATAAACATCATTTATCACTGTAAATGTGATGGTTGGGGAGATGCTATCGTTCATTTGTAACTCAATGGTGTTTGGTAAGGCAAATGTATACATTGCGTACTACGCTGACTACGATGAACACTACGACGACGACTACTACTACGAAGACTGCGACTGGAACACCAAATACACTACATTGAAATAACAGGTACAATGGAACCGAATGATGAGCTAAATAAGAAACGTGGCTTGACCAGACTGACGTCAAGACTATGCAGCATGAATGCTTTGGTGATTAAAATTGTTATAATTTTGTACAATATCAGTTAAACGAAAAAGCGAAGTAACGAGACGGACCAAAGATGGGTAAAGGTATCTAGGTACAATGCTGTCGTTCAATTTCTAAAAAACCGCTGTGCCAAACCCAAAATTGTGGCAACAAGAAAAATCTGTTTGACTCACAGTTTTTAACCTATTTTAACTTACTTTTTTTTTGTATATTTTAAGCTTTATGAATTATACGAATTTAATTGTCAATTATTTTATTCTCTTTTTTTATTGTGAAAATTGCTAATATTTTATCCAGGCTAAGGACGCTGATATGGCCCGCATCTACGGTGGCCAGGTCGTTTCGCGGTGCCCAGCGCTCTGAGCGTCTCCCGCAGTGGTAGGGTTGGTTTGAGGTTCTCTCCCTCAAACGCCCAGCCACCTCCTTTGCTACCATGAGTGCTTCGTAGAAGGAAGTGACCGCTTCCCATTCTCTCTCGCTCTGGACCATGGACTGAACCAGGGCCGGATCCGAGAGATCGCCACTACGAGGATTTTTTTTAAGCTTTTTAAGATCTATTCTTACCTTATGTCAATCCGATAGATATGCATGTATATTTTGTCGAGTTCATTGTCTCCACATACGCCTCTGCTTTCACTAAAAATACCTCTATTACAACTTTTGTCCTTACAACATCTGAAATTGACGGGCCTGTTGGTCTAGTGGTTAGTGGCCGTGACTGCTGAGCCGGAAGTCGTGGGTTCGATTCCCACCCAGGACAAACTTTGTGTGATGAGCATGATTGTTTGTTCTGTGTCTGGGTGTGATCTATCTATAATATGTATGTTTTTATAAATTATATAAGTATGTATATCAGTTGTCTAGTTACCATAAAACAAGATTTGCTTAGCTTGGGATCAGATAGCCGTGTGTGAGTTGCCCCAAGATACTTATTTTATTTATTTAAACACCTAATTTTAGTTAAGTCCCAATATACATCAGAAATTTAAATATATATTCGTTGTGTGCGCGATGACAGCGCCCCTAGTGGCCACAACTATTCAGGATTTGTCAGAAGTAGTTGGTATTTCTACTTGGATCTCACCATCACAGTTATTATTTTGAACGTACCTATTACAAATAAATGTTGTTTCTTTCAACTCGAACTGATTATAAATATTTGCTTGGCATCCTTTATCGGCCATCATAGTAAATTCCCTTTCATTTACTTTAGTAACTGTTTCGATTGGTAACTGATTCTGTTCGTATTTTCCAATAAATTGTTGATCCGGATATCTTCGTGTCATAAAACGATTATATCTAGCAGTGACCTGAGAATGGTAAATTTTCTTACACCGATATATTGACGGGAATATTGTTGGAATATAGCTAGGGCTCGCTTCTGCGTCTGACTTTTTGCCTCCAATAAAATGTTCACTGCATATTGTATCATGTCAAAAAAAAATAAAAAAAAAGTAAAACAAATAAAAAAGGACTGTAATTTTGGAATGCTTATTATTATTATAGTGTACTAGCACAGCACACTACACAGCAGCTATCCATTTTTGTCTTTGCTGTAATGTCCACTTTGATGTTGGAAACAAATAAAACTTGCACGAACTGTTTTTGTCATTGTTTTTACAATTTACGACACGGCATGTACTATGACCCATATCGCCATTTTTTACGTTTTTACTTAAAATTATAAAGGAAGTTATGAAAATAAAGCAATTTGACACATGGCAGCCCAGAATTAATTCACATTTCTGCCACGTCGTGCGCTACGATCGATTTGCCGTTCCCCTCCACCCACTTCGCACATAGTCAATACCAGTACTAAAAAGTCCACCCACAGAGGTTTGTAAGGTCCGAACCCTTAGGTAAGTAAGTTATAATAGGACACGAGTGGGGTGTACTGAACGTGTATTTGTCACTAAATGTATTTAAAGAGAGGACGCTCTGATGGTTATTGGAACGAAGTTCCTTATCGCGCGTTGTGAAAGGGGGCTAGACGGAAAAAAATCTTACGAAAAGTTGTCACGACACTTTTTGCTATAGTAAGCTATTGTAAGCTGTGCGGCGTCGCATGTTTCTCTGTCTGTCAGTCTCTCTCACTCTTATAGAAAGCAAGCCAGATATTTTCATTTCTATAGGAACTTCGTTCCATCCGGGTGTCCCTAGACACCACAAATTTTTTTTTGAAAGTAACGTATTAGGATAGTTTCCAGGGTCAAAGTAATAACATTCTATTAGGCCGTCTTTTAGATTATTCAAAAATAAGGAACACGTTCTTTTTTATTTGTAAATTATACCAAAAATGACAAAGATATAGCCTATTAATTAAACACTCACGCGTAAAGTAGGAAAACACACGCATATATACATACACACACACACACAAACACACACACACACACACACACATGCACACACACACACACACATGCACACACACACATCATCCATAATTATGTTTACCTTATTTTTAGTTGCACTCTATTTGTCTTTAAGAAATCTTTATGTTAATTAGCACAATTAATTTAGAAACATTATAGCAGTATAAGCATTCATATTTGTGTAATACTCAACGAGGGAACACTGACTCCCAAAATACAGGATCACCTAGTTTGGGAGGCAGGGGTTTTATAATTTGTAAGCTGTAACTGTATGCTTATACCTAAATTCAAATATTTGTAACTAGCTACTTTTTTAGTAAATAAAGATTATTATTAAAATTACGTGTGACGTCACTAGTTCCGAAAAAATGTATCAACGCCTGACGTCACACGAAACTTTAATGGGCTATTACTTTGCAAATTTTATTCTAATTTACAAATAAAAAATACGTGTCCCTTAAGACGGACTATTTTTTTTTTTAATAGCCTATATTCTTCTCCAGGGTCTCAACTATCCCTGTACAAAAGATTATCAAAATCGGTTTAACCATTTAACCGTGGAGAAACAAACAAACTCACTTTCGCTTTTATAATATTAGTAAGGATAATCTTGCGTACAGAAAGAAGTGTTGGTCAGTCCTTGGATCTCCAGCGTCACTTAAGCCTTGGACCCGCAGATTTAATGAAGATATTGGCAGTTGTTTGTTTTCCTTATTGTGATAGATTTAGAAATATGATTAGAAGAAAACATTTAGTTTATTATTTTGACGGTTTGAGGGAAAAACATCACTTTATTAGATAGTTCTTTGATTTATTTCTATGCTTATATCAAGTCAAAATCATTAGTATACATTTTGTAATGTATATCGTTCGTTATTAATGCAAAAAGAAAATAATATACGTACCTAAGAGGTTCAAAAACATTGACAGTCTTTAAAGTTTAAAACGTCAATTTGTTAAGTGACTAAAACTTTGTAATACCTAAGTATTTTTCAATGAAATAAAAAGGAACCTAAGTACTCGAAAGCGCCTTCACAAATATTTGACTCACACAAACTTTATATTAACAATTTCATTCCACGTCTTCATTATCCGAGGGTGTATCAAAAGACAAACAGTGTTTTAGCGTGAACAAGCGACGGCAGAACAAAAGATCCATAGAGTTGTCACGTCAAAGGAAGACGCTTCTATTCAACATACCTACGTAAAACAATAGGGACGGTGCGAGTAGCTTTCAAATCGTTTTTAGGGCACGAGTATACTAGGCGTGGCCTTGGTTACCTAAATGTCTAGAATTTTTGTTCTTGAAATAAATTTTCAAAGTAAATTTATTAAAGTAAATTTTCAGTTGTCGTTGAAATTAGAATAGATTTATTTATTTCTCGCAAACACGTACAGACGCCTGCAGGTCAAGCTACCCGAAACTGTCAATTTCTCCCAATGAACCTTGAACCTAATGCTTTAGAAATAAAGTCGAAAATCTATCAAAAAAATCTGACAGATTGTAGTAGCTTGATGTGCAGGCGTCTGTACGTTTTTTGGTTCATGTTCTATTATGTCAAATCAGATTTGTAACCTTTGTTAGAGCTGGAATCTATACTAGGTTCGGGTCTTGTATGAATTCAAAATCAAAAATCAAATCAAAAGTCATTCACTCCAATTAAGCTGATAATCAGCACTTTTTGAACGTCACATTACAAGAGACAGTCCCACAAAACGCCCTGCCCTTCGCCACTTCCTAGTGTTTTAGCTGGGAAGAAGAAGTGGCGGAACAAACTCCCCAGCAAACAAACTAAAATTATAGGTTTAATTAGGAGTAATACAATACAAAACAAACATTGGCATAACCTACTGGACAGAATGCGTAAAAACGAAATCCGTCGTCGAACGAAGTCTACGACGTCGGGAACAGAGCGATGCGCTTGAGGTGGAGTTAAATAAATAAATAAATATCTTGGGACAACTCACACACGGCTATCTGATCCCAAGCTAAGCAGAGCTTGTGTTATGGTAACCAGACAACTGATATACATACTTATAGAAAAGATAAATTACACCCAGACACAGAACAAACAATCATGCTCATCACACAAATTTTGTCCTGGGTGGGATTCGAACCCACGACCTTCGGTTGAGCAGTCAGGGCCACTAACCACTAGACCAACAGGCCCGTCAGTTGGCAGGGTATCTGGCTGAGATATGAAGCCCCAGAACATAAAGAGTAAAAAAAGGTACATGGGTGGGTATTAGTCAGTAAAAGTCTGACACTACCCTCCGCTCCGCTCCAGCAAGGAAAGTTATTAGTTATTAAGGGCATCTAGCTAGAAGCGGAGATGGCCGATGGAGTATGGTTGTGACCGAATGGTTGCTTAGGTTGGGTATATGAAGGTATACAAAACGTGTTAGGTTGATGATATGAAAACACAAATAAATCACCGAAGACTGATGAATGAAGAGACGCACAAAACAGAGAAGAGTGACAGAAGAAAAGGGAGGCCCATCAAGATGGTATAATCTAATATATAAATTCTCGTGTCACAGTTTTCGTTCCCGAAACGGCTGGACCGATTTAAACGAAATTTTGTGTACAAATCAAATCAAAATCAAATCAAAATATTTTTATTTCACATAGGCCTACATGGGCACTTATAAAACGAACGTACATATCGGGTAGGTCTGAGAATCGGCCAACATCTATTATTCATAACCCTAACTGAGCAGCAGCGGGTGAAACCGCTGGGCACAGCTAGTCTAATATATAAAATTCTCGTGTCACAGTTTTCGTTTTCATACTCCTCCGAAACGGCTGGACCGATTTAAACGAAATTTTGTGTACATATCGGGTAGGTCTGAGAATCGGCTAACATCTATTTTTCATACCCCTAAGTGAGCAGCGGGTGAAACCGCTGGGCACAGCTAGTATATAATATAAATATTATATTTAACATCATCATCATCATCATTTCAGCCCGGAATTCTTTCTGCTCCAGACTCTTCGAAATTTTAACATAGTTACGTAAATCCTTACTAATATTATAAAAGCGAAAGTGAGTTTGTTTGTTTTTTACCTCTTCACGCTTTAAAGGCTAAACCGATTGTGATGAATTTTGATTTTGATAGTTGGGAACCAGGAGACGGACATGGGCTAATTTTTATTTGAAAAAAGTGGGATGTGAGGGAGAAAGAGGGAAGAAAAGGGAAAACTTAGCGTTGCTATTGCAAATCAATAAGGCGCAAGGGGAACTGTGTTAAGCCAAATTTAACGCGGGTGAAGTCGCGGGCAAAAGCTAGTATACTTATCAACTCACGTTTTAGGGTTCCGTAACTCAGAAGGAAAAAACGAAACCCTAAAAGGATCAGATTGTTTACCGTCTGTCTGTCAGTCTGTCAATGCCGTTTATCTCAGGAACGCGTAGAAGTAACGATTTAAAATTAAAACCATACTAAAGTATGTTGTCTATAAGAGCTGTAAACAATCAAACTAAATATATGGCTGTTTATTTCGTAAGTTTGTAAGAAACCGTCAACGCCGATTCGGCCGGATTTTTTCTTTGGGGATAGGAAGAAACCACAGAATGCCACCTACATCTTTGCACACTCCTTCCTCCTTACTTTTTCCATATATAATATAAATATCTTGGGACAACTCACACACGGCTATCTGATCCCAAGCTAAGCAGAGCTTGTGTTATGGTAACCAGACAACTGATATACATACTTATATAATTTATAAATGCATACATATTATAGATAAATCACACCCAGACACAGAACAAACAATCATGCTCATCACACAAAGTTTGTCCTGGGTGGGAATCGAACCCACGACCTCCGGCTCAGCAGTCAGGGCCACTAACTTCTAGACCAACAGGCTCGTCAAAAAAAAATATACGATGTGAACAGTCATATCGGAACACACTAAGTTGGTACAAACCCAATATCTACATCAAAATCGAGGCTTTGATAAGCCTAGATTGATGTTATTTGAAATTCAACAACCAGTTTCCCGCTAATTGCGTTACATTGACAAACAATGCATTCGATTGCCAAGTAAACACTGAATCAAAGTTCTGCGGATGATTTGTGGCTGTTGCATTTCATGAGTTTGGTATTTAGCAAATTAGTTCCGATACTAGGTATTGTTTTGTGTAGATAATTTTGATTATATTTCAACGCCCATCAAAGGTCCTCGAGAATATGAATCCAACGCGCTTTTGCCCGCCGCTTCGCTCGCGTTAATTTCGTGGTAAGACAATTCCCCTTTCCTGATTTGCAGGTACTTTCTACCTGTAGTTTTTGCATTTGCGCCTTATTTATTGTAATTTTAAAGCTATGTTTTCTCTTTTCTTCTTTCTTTCTCCCTCATTTCTCAAATCATCTCTAAAAAATGGGTCCCAACTATCTCTGTACCAATATTCATAATCGCTCCACGGTCTAGGTATCAAGATAAAGTAAAACATATACTCAACCCTTGTACTGTAAAAAATAAACTCTCAAATGTATGCAGTCAAAAGATGTGGCTGTTTATGTCGCAAGTTTGGTGACTGGGTGAGCGAGTCTGACTGGTTCTTGACCGGATTTTTAGTTATTGTATGAAGATATCTCACACATTTTTTTATCGAGTATTCAATTTTATTGTTAATCATGATATAAGCAGATGATCCATATAGACATAGAAGAAAAAAAATACTCAACTATTTATTTATTAAAACTTTATGCACAAGTAAAAACTGTACAAAGGCGGACTTAATCCTTTAGGCATTTTCTACCAGTCTACCTTAGGGTGATGTAGAGACAAAACACAGTTGGTGCGATAGCAGAAAAAAAAATATAAAAAAAAATAATACATATGTATAAATATCTCTAAACTATTCAAGCAATATAAAGAAAATTAACATGACGACGGAAGTACACCCAAAAATAATTATGAAAATCAGACCACAGTTTGAGTTAGTAAAGGTCTGACAGTCCCTCCCTCTCCACCCAGAACAGGGAAAGTTATTTGATGATATCCCATCTGAAAAAACCTTTCTTTGCACCATTTTATAAGAATAAAACAGGCACTGCAAATAAGTTGAACTTAATAACTATCCTTGAAACTTCACACCACGCCTCACTCCGTTGTTCATAAAACAAACTAGTCAGTTATTCTCAAAGCGTAAAGTAATAAAAACTACGACGTCATCGAGAATGTGAGCCAAGCTTTGTTTCATCAGTAAAGAAAACCGCGAAGTTTTACCACAAAGTTGTTAAAATCTATTCAGAAACTTGCCTTTATATGTACCTATACTAGCTGGCACCCGCGGCTTCGCCAGCGTGATTATCGAAGAAAAAACTTTTTAGTAAAAAAATAAAACCGACTTCTAAAAAAAACTAAAAACTGGAAAATAACTTTATTTCCGGAAGTCGGTGGCCAATAAAGTCAACGAAACCAACAAAAGCCACCGACTTCCGGAAATAAAGTTATTTTCCAGTTTTTAGTTTTTTTTAGAAGTCGGTTTTATTTTTTTACTAAAAAGTTTTTATTTCAACATTTTTAGTTATAGTATTATGATATAATACGCAAACACGGTTAAAAAGTTTTTCTTTTTAGCTTTAGTCCCGTCTTAGATACAATTTTTAGTTCCACATCAAGCTATAGATTAAATACTAAGTATCTATATTATGCTTTAGTATTAAACCAATTCAGAAATCATATGCATCATCCCCTAGGGGATACAGCTGATACTTGATCTGATGTTTATGTTTCTTAATGACTAGGTGAGGGGTGGGGAGGGGATACGGTCACCCTGCTCCCACTCGCCTGCCTACCCTGGCGAAACCCATACTTATACATGTGATTGCAGCAATCACGGCAGATTTGCTGTCATTTATTAAAGAGTGCCGTTGTATATCACTTAAGATCTATCACCAAATTACTGCGATGACCTTCCAAACCATAGTAGTACCTACATACCATTTTTTGATCATTTGTATTCGACAACTTCTAAAATATAATCGACGAATGAGTATATCATCAACGTACACGAAGTCAATCTAATACGTATTATTAAAGATAACTCAAAAACTACTTGTCGGATCTTGATATTTTTTTTATGGGACCAAACGACAACCACCAGCTTTCGAATAAAAAAAGAATCATCAAAATCGGTTCACTCAGACCTGAGTTATGAGGTAACAAACACAAAAAAAAAAAAAAAAACATACAGACGAATTGAGAACCTCCTCCTTTTTTTGAAGTCGGTTAAAAAGTATGAAATACGTCTGAATTTAATAACATAAAGAAAATATTTCCACACTAGCCTTTACCCGCGGCTTCGCTCGCGTTAAATTCGGTGGCGTCAAAAGTCAAATATACTTTTATTGCTTGGTTTTTTATTCGATATTAAATAATTTGATGAAAAAAAGCGATGAAGCTAAATGATGTTTTATTTTAATATAGATACGTCTTCGTTTTTCTAGCAGTAGTAAGCCAATTTTCGCCAAGTTACTTAGTCACAAACAACTAGCTTAGCGCTGTTTTAATATTTATGTACAGGTAAATTCTATAGTCCAATCCTCAGTTAAAATCCCTTGGTCGCATTTATGGCGCCCGCGGGAAATTATGGCGTATCCAAGGTCACGCGGTCAAGGTCTTCACCAGTTGCCGTTTGTACCCTACAGTCATAAAAAAGTTACACACATTGTGTATATCATGTTTGTAAATATGTACTACTTTAGTTGCTTTAAAGAGTAATTTAGTTTCAGTAATATCGCCTATATTTTGATACATGTCTCAGATATTTATGTAAAAATATGATAATTTAAAAGAGTATCCATGGAGTTCTTTGCCCATTCTTCTCCATAGAGGTCAACGCTTTGGAATGGGCAACTGCAGTAATTTCACAAGCTATTATGAACTAGCTCGCACCCGCGGCGTGTTATTCCAGGCATCTACCTTTGTACCAAATTTAATAAAGATTCGTTCAGCCGTTTTGACGTGAAAGAGTAACAAACATACATCATCCAACCAACCATTCTTACAAACATTCGCATATATAATATTAGTAGGATATAGTAGAACTGTAGCTTGTTTGCCGATTTGTAATGCCGATGTATTCGCTTTTCAATTACGGTAGAATCCGTTTATTATGACTCCGCTTATTAATGACCAACCGCTTATTATGACGTTTTACACAGCGATGTTTGGTTTTCATATAAAGTTCTTTAAACAAAGTCGGGTATAATGACTCCGCATTGAGTGACCCATTTTTAATAAATTATTTCTATTAAAACACTTTCGACAGTGTTCGATGTTATATTATTATTTTTGACTTATTTCTATTTTGTCTCTCTCTATTAAAATAAATACTTAGTGACAAAAACAGGAGATTTCTTATTTGGCACAAAATGTTTTTTATGACGTCCGCTTAGTATGACGTGTTTTTTATTTCCCTTCGATGTCATTTTAAACGGATTCCAGTGTGTTTAAAAATTCTGATAGGCTGTAATAACAAATCAGCCACGTAATTTAGAGACATGGGCCGGTGGCTACTAAAATAAAACTAGAGAGGTCTCACCAACTTGAATAAAACCCAAGGTTTTGTAGCGTGTAGCGGTTGCAAACAAAGTATGTATGTATTTATTGACACTTCAAGCACAAAGTACAGAGACGGACTTAATGCCATAGGTATTTTCTACCAGTCAACCTTTGGGTGATGCAGAGACAAACAGTTGGTAGGTCTAAAACAGAAAAAAACTAATTATTTTTGAAGTGAAACTTCTTAGGTGATTTCAAACCGGATGCAACGGAAAAAACGACAGCTAAGAGACATAAATACAAAAATATGTATAATGAGACAGAAATATACATACGTATAAGTAGTAGAGCTTTAATGCTTTACGATAAGTTCTAAATTGCCGCAACTAATATGTTTTTAACGCAACTAATTTAAGTTGAGTGAATTACAAATACATTCGTGCATTTGTAAAGTCTTTATGTCTTTGAGTTAAGGTCACAATTTTTTTAAACAAAATGTATTTTTACCTTATTATGACATCATTTCAATTAGATGAAAGAGTTTTTCGTGAAAATTTAACACATAAATAATGACGGAAATCGTTTTAATTTGTATCCTATTTCAGTTATCATAAGCCTCTTGTATCATTTGTTGAAACTGAAAATATGGAACTTGAGCAATAAATTATGTAAAATATGTTAAATAAAGTATAAAATATCTTATAAAATTAATCAAAATACTTTCATTTTTAAACAAATAATCTTTGTAATTATCCTACCCTTGTTATATATATTCATCTCATTCTTTTGTCGATTTACTGAAGTTTC
The DNA here is from genome assembly GCA_958449745.1 of Ochropleura leucogaster. Lineage (NCBI taxonomy): Eukaryota > Metazoa > Arthropoda > Insecta > Lepidoptera > Noctuidae > Ochropleura > Ochropleura leucogaster. The sequence goes on from OY288201.1 coordinate 5,160,537, forward strand.
ACTTCTATCGCGTGTGAATTGCACACACACCTTTTTTAGGGTTCCGTAGTCAACTAGGAACCCTTATAGTTTCGCCATGTCTGTCTGTCCGTCCGTCCTCGCTTAATCTCTGTGACCGTTAGCACTAGAAAGCTGAAATTTGGTACCAATATGTATATCAATCACGCCGACAAAGTGGTAAAATAAAAATTTGAAAAAAATGTTTTATTAGGGTAGCCACCCTATATGTAAAGTGGGAAGTGTTTTTTTTTTTAATTTCAACCCTAACGTGTGATATATTGTTGGAAAGGTATTTAAAAATGAATAGGGGTTTACTAAGATCATTTTTGATAATGTCATTAATTTCGGAAATAATCGCTCTTAAAGTAAAAAACAATGTGTCCCCCCCCCTCTAACTTTTGAACCATAAGTTTAGAAAATATGAAAAAAATCTGAAAAGTAGAACTTTATAAGGACTTTCTATGAAAATTATTTTGAACTTGATTGACACAACAGTTTTTGTACAAAAAAGACAAAAAGTTTTACAAAATAATTTCTGGACTAAGTTTGTAGTATAATCGTATATGCAAGCATTTTTTTTTTAACTTCGTTTACATATTTTATTATCCTAACCGTATCTTTATTCAAACAAAAAAAGAATTATTGAAATCGGTTCTCGTAATCCAAAATTATTAATTAGTAACCCAATTCCCCGAGAGATGGCGCTGTAGGTACTTATTACATTGGATCAGGTATTACCGAATTGTTCGGTTGGTCTCTCCTTGGCATTGGCGGTATCTTATAACTACATAAAACTGCTATTAAGAACATGCTAAGGCAATTTAGAACAAAACTAAAATTCATTTTTTTAACACCATAAAATGTTAAGGTAAAAACCAGTTCATAAATGGTTCAATAGATGGCGTTGTGTAATGACGTGATTTTTTAAAAGTCGATGTTAAGATATTCCGTGCTTTCATGACCTACCGTGGTAAAGTAAGTTGCTCTTAAATTTATTCGTAATTTTATTTATGAGTGCATTATCTAATTAGTTATCGAGGTTTGATTTTGATTTGTGCGGTATTAAAATGTTCTCGTATATTTTGAACAGTGATAATCATGTTAAGGACGACGCTGTGCGCGCCTTTCATAATTTGTTATTCCAACAGGCCAACACACATCGTTTCGGCCTAGAGAAGTGTCTCTTTTTCTTTACCCGGAACTAATAGAGCCTGAGTGTCATTTATAAATTATATATGGCGGAGAGAGATGATAGTTTATATAATAGTTTAAGTCATTCGCAGCACGTTTACGTTAACGCACTATTCCCATACTTGTATAATAATAAAATACAATTCCCTAGTGTTCAACGTCAAACAAATAATAAACTCATAAGTGGGAACACTTATTGTGACGGACGGAAAACTACGGAACCCTACACTGAGCGTGGCCCGACACGCTCTTGGCCGGTTTTTAATTGTCAAAACTGTCCTACGTCTTGAAGAAAACGATTCTTTATTTTTATGTTTGAAGTTTTCCCTGTTTATAACTAAGCTTAAACTGCACTGTACGTCTCACAATCATAGCATTTGCAACAGCCTCGAAAATATCGGGAACGAGTAAGTTTAAATACATTAAAGGTTTGTAAAAGTGGCCGAAAAACGTTCACTGTGTGCGCTTGACCACCACCGAAATAGCCAGTCTTCCCGCATTGTTCTCTGTACGGCCAAGAAGCGATACGAAAGGTCATTAACCTAAAGAACAACTGTGGCGTTGACAATCTAATATTTAGCTCTTTCCATCTTGTGCCTTTGTCGTAATGTCTCGTTCTCCCGGCAAAAACATGACAACGTTAAGACGGGTTCGCCAACATTCGGGTGGCCATTTTAGATGGAGTTTTAGCATGGGTTTTGTTTACATTTGGTATCGCTTCTCGTTGGCCGTACTATACGTAAATTGTTTGTACTGTAATTCAACTCGGCAGTCGTAAATAACACACTCCAAAAAACTAAGTTACAAATGAGCAGTATGTTTTCGCAATGAAATATTTCGCGCACTAGTGCCTTAGAACTTTTCTCACTATAATTCACCAGAAAAATTACTGTAGTCAGTCAAACCACATCAACGGTAACCTTAAGAAGTTCATTCGATTTGACATAATTAAATGATCATCAAGTTGCCATTATCGAAATTTGTTTAATAAATAAATTAAGTTAGATAAACTTGAACATTTTAAGGTTTCCAGGCTAGAAATAATGGCTAGTATTTCCAACCTGGAATCGCCCACTGTTTGTTTAAGGCCTCTCACAACCGTTTTATTTTAAGATATTATCAAGCCAACGCGGTTTTGGACGACCCTGGTCCTGGTTCATAGGCCAAACCTTGCCCACTTTTCGGCAAAACCTGACTCCATCGGCAATCTCAATCATTGTCCATCTCAAATGCCCTGCTCCATGGTCTGGAGCGAGAGAGAATGGGAAGCAGTTACTTATTTCTGCGAAGCAGTTATATAACCAAAGAACGAGGCCGGATGATTGAGAGAGAGAACTTCAAACCAACCAAGCCACCGTGGGATGCATTCCGTGTCGATGGCGCGTTCGTGTCCCACGCGTGCCTCAAAGAGATGACAGCAAAGCAGAGGGGCCTGCCATAGCCCCCGCCTGCCGGCGTTGTGGATTGATCGAGAGAGCTACCGTCTCCCCGGGAAGAAAAAGGAACATGGGTAGGTTTTAGTCAGTAAAAGTGTGACAGTCCGACCCGCTCTGGGCAGAGCGGGTGGGACTGTTGTGTAGGGCATTTGAGATGGACAATGATTGAGATTGCCGATGGAGTCAGGTTTTGCCGAAAAGTGGGGAAGGTTCGGCCTATGAAGCAGGACCATTGTCGTCCAAAACCGCGTTGGCTTGATAATATCGTAAAAATCAAATGGTTGTCATAGAACAGAGAATAGTGGGAGAAGAAGGTTTTAAACAAACAGTGGGCGATTCCAGGCTGGAAATACCAGTGATTATTTCCAGCCTTAAAGAGATGACAGCAAAACAGAGAAGCCTGCCATAGCCACCGCCCAGGGTTACGGATTGTTCGAGAGAGATACCGCCGCCCCGGGAAGAAAAAGGAACATGGGTAGGTTTTAGTCAGTAAAAGTGTGAAAGTCACACCCGCTCTGCCCAGAGCGGAGAAAGTTATTTAATAATTTCCCATCCGCAAAGGCGTAATGCCCTGTTCCTGACGTCGTACACTTTTCGTCTGATGACGAATTTCCGTATCAAATTCTCGGTCAAGTAGGGTTAAGTCGAGGAAATCTCACTCCATGGCACTTTCGGTAACTCTTATTCGGTGAACGGTCTACTTTGTAAGCGTCAAGTGTTGGTACCATAAGTCATAGTTGGCAAGAGACATGGAAAAGGCGGGTTTTTGAATGTTTGGACCGAATTTATACGAATATTTAGTTAGTGTAGAAGAAAATGAGAAAGATATCAGAGGAAAAGGAGTGAAAGATAAGGCTGACGGGAATACAACTAATATTGTAAATGCGAATGTTTGTGAGGATTTATGGATGGATGTAGGGATGTTTAGATGTAACCATGTTTTTATTCTTTCACGTCATAACGGCTGAACGGATCTTGATGAAATTTTGCACAGAGGTAGATTATGGTCTGGAATAACACATAAGACACATTTTTTTCGATATCACGGTGAAGCCACGGGCCCAGCTAGTAGAAGTTAAAATCGAGTCGACCTAAATTAATACTTTACAAAGATGGTACCGACCAAGTGCGAGTTGGACGGAACCGACCAAGTGCGAGTCACAGCTCTAAAGGACTAGAAAGTTGGGTATATGGTTTTAATTTTAATTAAAGAAAGAAAGAAAAAGCATTTATTAATCGCAAATTACGACGAGCAATAAAATAACATAAAAAACATGCAAAGCATCGCAAATATTTACAGATACACATATATGGGACAAAATAAAAATAGTTTGCACGTCGTGACTGCGACAGGTAGGTCACCACTCAGCATGATGCTGTGTCGTCGGAGCCCACAGCACAGCGCTGGTTTTCAGTGGTCAACCCGTGGGTAAAACGTACGGAAGTCAAAACAGCATACTATACATTAATGTTTCAATTCGAAACCTTTACGCGTAATAAAAGGTCTTGACAAACAGATAAACGGACAACAAAGTGATCCTATAAGGGTTCTGTCCCGGGGTTGCAGGTTGCCGGGGTTGCGTGTTGCCGGGGTTGCGGGTTGCCGGGGTTGCGGGTTGCCGGGGTTGCAGGTTGCCGGGGTTGCGGGTTGTTCGAAAGAGATACCGCGGCCCCGGAACGTAAAGGGCAATTATAATAGAAGGAACATGGGTGGGTTTTAGTCAGCACAAGTCTGACATGCTCCCCCGTTTCGCCCAGCGCAGCGGAGCGGGGGAAGTCATTGGATGATTTCCCACCCGAAAAAAAGGGTTCTGTTTTTTTCCTTTTAAGGTAAGAAACAATAAAGATAAAACTTTGACATTAATCCAAACTTTACCTTCTGTAAGTACAGTTTTCTTGCACTTTGTACTAAGTTTGTCGGTACCACATAGTAGTTTGTGCCTAGCGCCAAAAGTTGCGAACATTACCACGAAAACCCTCTCGTCCCTTATTATCTACGGTTTAACTTAGTTGCACATAACTCGTACGAGGGGAAAATTTCTCTAACTGATTATATATAGCTCCTTAATGTATTTCTTTTTTTTGCCGGTAGCAAACCTTCAAAAGACGACTCGGTCTTTGGGGATAAGACTGGGGAATGTGGGACTACCCTGGTGGTCAAAATCCGCATATCGAAGGAGCCACCGTTTCCTCTTAATATACCTCTACGGAGCCCTCTATATGCAACGCTTGTTAACCTGTTGAATGTTGCAACAAACGCCCGAAAATTCAACGATAAATCGACGAATTTATGGGTAACGTTTCAGCGAGGTAGGCATTCAAAAAATCAGAAAGACATCGTAAAAAGTGCACACTTGTAGCATTTTGCCTTATGTTCCCCGTAGGAACTTAACTACATTCAACGGGTTTTTTTTGGTGTGGGAAATCATTAAATAACTTCCCCCGCACTGGGCGAAGCGGGGGGGGGGGGGGTGTTCAGTCTTTTAGCACACGGAACGACACGGTAGCATTCGTGCCCGAGTCTTCGTAAAATACAATATTGATTGAATTTATTGATATGTACTGATCGACACTGATTGTGTTTTTTAGCAAAGAAATAAACTAAGATGCTTTAGAATCATTGTATGATGGTTTATAAAGACGTGTTATATATCGCCACCCATTTTTTTTTACTGATGGCATGTCATCGAATTGGCCCCACTCTTGTACTGCCTAAAACCCACCCATGTTCCTCCTTTTGCCCTTTATGTTCCGAGGCCGCGGTATCTTTTTCGAACAACCAGCAACCATATCGCCACTAATGGAGGCATTATTAAAACAAAAACACCTAACTAAATAAACGGTTAAGAGTACAGCAATCCATCATTTTCTCGCTTTAAAAATAACAAGTGGTAGGTAATCTTGTAACCGGCGGGTGGGCACTATGATTACATTTTAACGAACCTCAAAAGGTCACGCTTCCGATTCTTTTCATTTTCTTTAGCATAATAATAGGGAAACACGCCATTTTTGAATCAATTTGAAATGACTTTTCTTAGTGCCAACTTTCGGGTCTTGGAATCTGGAGAAAGATTTTTTATTTATTCATGAGGCTGGTTAAGTGAGCGGCCATCTTGTATTTAGAAATTTATGAGACACTAGCTGTTCCTCGCGGTTTCATCCACGCTGCTCAGCACCTGTTGGTCGTAGCGTGATGTTATATAGCCTATAGCCTTCCTCAAGAAATGGACTATCCAACACTAAAAGAATTTTTCAAATCGAACCAGTACTTCCTGAGATTAGAGCGTTCAAACAAAAAAGAAAACAAACTCTTCAGCCTTATAATATTATAGTATATATAGTATAGATAAAAAGTATATTTTTTTTTTTAACTTTCTTCTCTTGTAACGTGGGTGCGTTTACAGACATTTAAACTCACATACACAAACAGCCAGACCCGAAACAACTACCTGTAGGTCATACAAATATTTGTTACGTGCGGGGAAGGAACCCGCAACACGCAGCTCAGCAGTCGATCGCTCAGACACTGCGCCAACCGTGTTAGAAATTGAAATTATCTGTAATTCTGTATTCATGAAATACTACTTATCATTTATATGGGTGTAAAAACTGTTTTTGACAAACTAATGATTTGTAAACAACCCTTTCTGGCCAGTCGGGTAAAACGAGCTTCGTGATTGCACGGTAATCGTGACGTTATGCAAATTTTGATCCTCAACTAATCTGAATATTCAGGAAAGAAAAAATACCATGAAAAAGTTTTTTTTTATTAAAATTAATATATTATATTTAAGTATGTATATCAGTTGTCTGGTTACCATAACACAAGCTCTGCTTAGCTTGGGATCAGATAGCCGTGTGTGAGTTGTCCCAAGATATTTATATTTATTTTATTTTATTTAATATATGAGCAAACGATGTGTGAAAATCCCCTTGAGTAAAAGGCATGACACATCAACCGGATTTTAAAAGTGTCACTTAATGCATCATCAAGTTTGGGTCCTAGATGACCTTTACACTAGCTTAGCTCCGAAGCAACCTTACCGTGACGCCCACTACTTCTACTAGTCCTTAGGGAAAAGATTTTTAAACCTAAAAGGCAGGGGTAACAAATGATTCGTTCGCAGTCACTCAGTTCATTTCGTTAATGTTATCGTTTTGGCTGATCAGAAGGGCTACTATGACATCTTATAGCAATTCTTATTCCACTGAGTGAAAGAGATGGTGCTAGACACCCTGTATAGCTCTGTCTCTTTCCCTCAGCGGAATAAGAATTGCTTTAAGAGGTCATAGTAAGGTAGCAGGAGCCCGGAGTATTAACTCGGTGTATTTTGATTCAAATGTGAATGAGATTCTGTCCTTGTTTGATGCTGCATGTAGCGAGTTCGATACCCGCACAAATAAAATATAGTAGTACTAGCTTCCGCCCGCCACTTCGTCTACGTGGCATAGTTACTTTGGGCTAACGCTAGCATTAACCTGCGTGATGATAGAATAAAAATTATATTTCTCTCCTTCATCTTTTCTCACTTTAAAAAAAGTTGCCTATGTCCGTCTCCAAGGTCCCAATTATCTCTGTGCCAAAAAATCATCAAAATCGGTTCGACCATTTAGGCGTGAAGACGGAACAAACAAACAAATTTTAATTCACTTTCGCTTTATAATATTAGTAAGGATAGTTGTTCCGGTTTGGCTGTTTGTGTATGTGAATTTAAATGTTTGTAATCGCGCACACAAAACAGGAAAAATTTCTAGTGTGGGTAATTTTTTTTTCACGTTACCGTTTTTGACTGGCAGTTTAGCGGTGGTGCCATTGTATATGCACCTAGCGCATTATAGAGAAAGACCTAACAATATAACTACATTTCGCCATTTATGTTGTAGTAGGGGCGATCATATTGCCAGCAACGGACACTTATCCAGATTCCGTGGCTGCTACTGATATAATTCTCACAGAAAAACCCAATAACATTTTGCTAGACCCGGGAATCGACCCTCGGAGGTCATGTTCAGTAGTTGTGCATTCGACCACTAGACTACCAAAGCAGTCTTCTCTACCAACACCTAAAACTCCCATAAGATTTGAAGTCACGGGGTTTCACAATAATTAATACTACATTTATTTGTTTAATTTTGGGCCTAGTTTTGGCGGATGGGAAATTATCAAGCTAACTTCCCCTGCTCTGGGCGGAGCGGGGTTGAGTGTCAGACTTGTACTGACTAAAAACCCACATTTAATTGCAGAGGTGAGTTTCAGACTTGTACTGACTAAAAACCTATATTAAATAGCGGGGGTGAGTTTCAGATTTGTACGGACTTAAAACCTACATTTAAAAGCTGGGGTGAGTTTCAGACTTGTACTGACTAAAAACCTATATTATTATTAAATAGCGGGGGTGAGTTTCAGACTTGCACTGACTAAAAAACTATATTAAATAGCGGGGGTGAGTTTCAGACTTGTACTGACTAAAAACCTACATTTAATTGCGGGGGTGAGTTTCTGACTTGTACTGACTAAAAACCTATATTAAATAGCGGGGGTGAGTTTCAGACTTGTACTGACTAAAAACCTACATTTAATTGCGGGGGTGAGTTTCACACTTATACTGACTAAAAACCTAGATTTAATTGCGGGGGTGAGTTTCAGACTTGTACTGACTAAAAACCTATATTAAATAGCGGGGGTGAGTTTCAGACTTGTACTGACTAAAAACCTACATTTAATAGCGGGGGTGAGTTTCAGACTTATATACTATAACTTACACTTTTTTTAACTTTATATGTATAATGTATTGTATAATTTATATTATGGGAACATTTCCTTAAAATAAATAAAAACCCACCCATGTTCCTTCTTTTGCTCTTTATGTTCCGGAGCAATCCCGAGAGAACCCACTACTCCGGAAAGCTGGACCTAAGCTTACTTTGTTTACCATTAATTAAAGCAAACCACGTCATGACCTTTTCCTAAATAACTACTCGTGTATTTACAGATTAAATATTATTTCCTACCATGTTGAACTTTGATGCGCATTTATACGCTAAAGCAGCTCATTCCGTAGTGGATTAATTAACATTTATTTGATTAATACTAGAGCTACAAATCGACTTATTTGTAGGTGAAATAGTATACAGTTGATTCCATATTTGTTAGGGTTCTGTACTGCAAAGGGTTCTTTTTTTGGGGTGGGAAATCATTAAATAAGTTCCCCTCTGGGCGGAACGGGGGGGATTGTCAGACTTGTACTGACTAAAACCCACCCATGTTCCATTTATTGCTTTTTACGTTCCGGGCTGCGGTACCTCTTTCGAACAACCCGCAACCCAGGCAGGCTCCTTTGCTTTGCTGAAATCTCTTTGAGGCGCGCGTGGAACACAAACGCGCCGTCGGCACGGCCTGTCGTCAATAGACAGACGGACGGTTAATAACGGAACCCTTACATGATCACTTTTTTTCTGTATGTTTGTCCGTCTGTCAAGATTTTTCTCTATTTTCTACTTAGCGATCTTTATCTCAGTAACGACTGGAGGTATAGAGTTCAAATTAAAATCTTATCCTCAAATCTGTAGTCCCTTAAAGCTGTGAAAAAATCAACCCTCTAAGTCCACGCAGTCTAAAGATAAAATAAAATAAAACAAAAATAAAAAAGCCTTATATTTCCAGTTAAACAAATTAATACATACATGTTATTTCTTACCTATCCTTACTAATATTATAAAAGCGAAAGTGAGTTTGTTTGTTTGTTACCTCTTCACGCCCAAATGGCTAAACCGATTGTGATGAATTTTGGTTCAGGGATAATTGGGACCGTAGACGTAACAAACAAACTCACTTTCGCTTTTATAATATTGGTAATGATTTAATGACTATGTCAGCAGTTTTTAGAAACAAAAGCAAAAGGCAATTCAAGAAGATTATAGGACCAAATCTACTGCTTTTATCAATTGGCTAAAAATAGATGTGATATATGAGGCTATTGCCCTAGTTAGTTACTTTCGCCCGGTTCCATTAAAAAAAAACGACTCGTTTTGCTTACGGATAGTTGTATTTTGACATAAATTCTATGAGACTTATGTTAAAATACACTATCCATAAGCAAAACGTGTCATAAAAATGGCTGTTTTTGTGCGTTCCAATAACCAAAAACGACTCGTTTTGCTTACGGATAGTTGTATTTTGACATAAATTCTATGAGACTTATGTTAAAATACACTATCCATAAGCAAAACGTGTCATAAAAATGGCTGTTTATGTGCGTTCCAATAACCAAAAACGACTCGTTTTGCTTACGGATAGTTGTATTTTGACATAAATTATATGAGACTTATTTCAAAATACACTATCCGTAAGCAAAACGTGTCATACAAATGGCTGTTTATGTGCGTTCCAATAACCAAAAACGACTCGTTTTGCTTACGGATAGTTGTGTTTTGACATATTTAGGTTCTATGAGACTTAATTATGTCAAAATTCAACTATCCGTAAGCAAAACGAGTCGTTTTTGTTTATTGGATTTGGGCGTATGACAACTATTTGCACTAACAAAGCTCAAAGTACATGTTTCAGAGATTTTTGTGGTAATTTGTGTCTAACTTTTACCCTTAACTTTTTTGTTCTTAAATTAATTAGTTCATGCAAGCACTTATGAAACACTTAGTAAGATGAGCCTTAAATAATCAGAACGATATTGCAGCAGGTTTTATTTGTTCAGAGGTTTCAAATGCTCATTCAAATTAAATTTACCCTTGTCTAAACGGGTTTAATAAAATATTAGCGACGCATTATGCTCATTATATATTTGTGAATGGATTACGCGTTTTGAGTAGAAATTAATTGAACATCTTTAGCATTTAAACATTGCAATTATTTACTTTGATAAAGGTTTGTTCAGACTTGCTACAAATATCAACCAAAACGAGCAACCAGATGGTGAGAGACAGAATTGTACTAAATAACATAATCTGCTGTGGACACAGACTTCCTCCACGGGTAATGTGGTAGCTATGGTGAAATGTGTGGAGTTTATTCGTTTTAAAACAAACATTAAATAATATGGACTATATTTTTGGTATATCATTTTTCCAATACATGATTATTATACATCATCATTCCAAAGCTATTTTGAGTAATGTTTTTTGGGTTCCGTACTGCAAAAAGAAAAATCGGAAACCTCTTGGATCACTTTTTTGTCCGTCTGTCTGTCCGTCCCTTTATCTCGGCAACGCGTGAAGGGATCGCATAGAAATTAATAAGTTTATACAAAATAATTAAGAAAATAAAAAATTATAAATTTAATTAATTAAACCATATAGGTACTCCAGTATGCGGTCCTAAGGTGTTGTTCAAATATAATTTTTCTAAATCTACGCAATCAAAAGATATGGCTGTTTACGTCGCAAGTTTGTATCCGATTTTATTTCTATTCTTTATTTAAACAACCCGAGTACTCAAACGTCACTACACAGCAGCTATAGCGATTTGAATAAAACCTTCACAGTACCTCGACGGCACGGTTGGCGGAGTGGCTAAGCGATTGGCTGCTGCGCTGCGTGTCGCGGGTAAGATTCCCGCACGGAACAAATATTTATTTGGCCTACAGGTAGTTGTTTTTGGTCTGAGTATGTGCGTTTAAATGTTTGTAAAAGCACTCACGGATACAGGAAACATTCTAAGTGTGGGGATTTTTTTTTTTAACAAGTCACTAGAAGAAATCCATCTATGTGTGGATGACACATGTCTTCGTTTCTGGCAGAGCAAATTATCTAATATATAAAATTCTCGTGTCACAGTTTTCGTTCCCATACTCCTCCGAAACGGCTGGACCGATTTAAACGAAATTTTGTGTACATATCGGGTAGGTCTGAAAATCGGCCAACATCTATTTTTCATAACCCTAAGCGAGCAGCGGGTGAAACCGCTGGGCACAACTAGTAATGAAATAAAATACGCTAACTGACACCGTAGCTACAACGCAGTTCTAACGCACGAGACACCAATACATCTTAATTTCGAGATGGTTCAGCTACCCAAAGACATTTTCTATTCTCATTTTTGCTGTCTTCACAAACACAAGAGAAAATACATTATAAATAACAAATGTACGTAAGAACTTGAAGTTGCGTGTTATCAGAGGCCCTAACACGAGTGCGCGGTTTAAACGTACCGTTAACCCGTCAATTTTAAAATTATTGATAACTAGCTTTTGCCGGCGGCTTCGCTCGCGTTAAATTCGGGGTAACACAGTTCCTCTTTCCTGATTTACAGGTACCTGCTACCTGTAAGTTTTAGTTAGTTTTCCCTTTTCTTCCCTCTTTCTCCCTCACATCTTAATCTTTTTTTTAAATAAAATAGCCTTTGTCCGTCTCCAGGGTCTCAATTATTTCTGTACCAAAATTCATCAAAGTAGGTTTAGCCACTTAGGCGTGAAGACGTAACAAACAAAATCACTTTTGCTTTTATAATATTAGTAAAGATATACTTTACATTGATCATCATCTGCCTAGCCTTTTCCCAACTATGTTGGGGTTGGCTTCCAGTCTAACCGGATGCAGCTGAATACCAGTATTTTACATGGAGCGACTGCCTGTTTGACCTCCACAATCACATTACTGGGTAATACGATATCCCTTTTATACTGTTTGTCTGACTTTCGGGACACTGACTTACTATAACAACTGTCAAAGATCTACAAATGAAAACCGGGACCAACAGCCTTACGCGCTTTCCAAGGCACGTAGACCACCAATTTCATGATTAAAAGAATTGATTGATGTTACTGATTGTGCTTGTTAAGAATAATTTATATAAAATTTTATTATTTATTAAAACTTTATGCAGACACATTTATAAAATGCAGAGAGAAAACAAAGTAGGTGCAGGTTGCATAACAAAAACTATCCGAATTTAAATATAACGATAAATACTTAAATATACATACATACAAAAACTAACAACCATTTAATTTTGAGACGAAAGTGCCAGCTTCATAAGTAAATGTCCCGAGCTTTTACTTTAAAAGTGAACCAAAATCCTACAGGATGATTATATTTTTGATTAAAAAACCGACGTCTGTACTTTACGTTTACATAGCGCACTCGTGCCGGGACCACAGATTATTTCACTCACATACAAACAAAAATATCGAGATCCAATCCCGAAAACAATACGGAAGTCGTTTTTATTCCCGCTTACGTGCTTACGTCACATCCGTAACAACATACTCAAAAATATAGGCCATGAAAGTGGGTTAGCGTAACATGAGATAATAATGCGGGAGTAGGCAAATAAACTCATTATTATTGTCGCTGGCAACCCCAGCGATAACTTTGTTTATAACACCACTAAAGAACATTGTCTTTGGTGTCGGGATACGAATTTTGTTCGAAGTTTGAAACTGGTTTTCTGAACGATGTAATAGGGGGGAGATTTTTACCGCGTAGTTAAGAAGTTTTATGGTAGTTTGAGTTCTTATTTCAAAATAATAGTTGCTTATAAGAAGTTATTTTATCGCGTTCGTCTGTGTTGTAGTTTAAAAAATACCAGATGACTAAATAAGTGGCCATGAAGTTTAAGTTTTTAGTTACGTGTTGATATGCAGTGTAGGTATTTTTAAGAAGCGGTAAACTTTTAACATGCATAATTATGATTTCCACGATAACAACTAGAACAATGTCAGTAATGACTTTTCGATAAACTTGCTCAAAACTGGCTCTTATGTACTACAATAAAGTTAAAAATCTTATTTTTAATATTAGGCTGTTTAGTGGTGTCATACTTTTGCTTCTCCTTTAGTCTTAGAAGACAAAGCGCGGGGAAAACACTAATTAAATCATGTTGATTAGTGACAAGTAAGTGTTCTGGAATTATTTAATTTATCCGTAAGTGTATGAAAAAACGTCTTTTAATTCACATGAGAATTTCTCACTGCTGTTTTTGACTCAATAACACCCTTGCTTGGCGGCTCGGCCGTTAAACCCACCTCAACCATCTTAGGCCAAAAGTAGGTACCTATGTTTCAAATTACAGTAAATTTTCCTGTATTAAACACCATAGTGACAGTAGCCATCAAGGACATCCATTGAGGATCTCCACATTAGGGGCTGATCCATACGTCATGTTCGTGAACTGGCGCTGTGGTCATCTTTTAGCTGCCACGATTCATTTTTTATTCATAAAGATTTTTAATTGAATTTTGCTTTTACTCTGGACGCTCTTACTATGCGCGTCTTTCTACATCGTTCTGACATATTTTTATAATCTTAACACTAACGATGTAAATACGATTTCGTAATAAAATTCTAATTTAAAAGAGTATACATGAAGTTTTTTGCCCATTCTTCTTCATTGAGATCAACGCTTTGGAAAGGGCAACTACAGTACTTTCACAAGTTATTATGTCTTGTGACTGGGACTGTAGCTTCAACATTTTCTTTGTCGACATTCTAAAGTGCCTGTAATGGTCTAATTGAAAGAATGTTTTTGAGTTTGAGAGTTAAAAATTAATTTCAGGAACGTATACTCATCTTGGCCACAGAACTTGCCATACAGCGTTATTATGTACATCTGTGTCTTACACAAAACAAAGCATTATTTTCACGTGCTCATCCGCTCAAGATTTATGAAAGCAGTAGATGCAAATTCGGAACAGCAAGCTTGTGGCAACTCTATGCATGCATATTATGACGCTTAACGCCAGTCCTGAATGAACACATGAGCATAAGTAGATGCAAATACCTTTCAACATGTGGTATGTAGCGTGAAGCCTCCAAGACGTCCGCGCAGTAAAGCTCTGGCCACGCTGAGGCGAATTAAATAAATAATAAATAAATATCTTGGGACGACTCACACACTGCTATCTGACCCCAAGCTAAGCAGAGCTTGTGTTATGGTAACCAGACAACTGAATACATACTTATATAATTTATTAATATACACATATTATAGATAAATCACACCCAGACACAGAACAAACAATCATGCTCATCATAATATATAATATTACTGTAATATTATAATAATACTGTTTTATTAGGGGTCTATGTAGCATGTCTTCTCACTTACATTCGCATTTATAATATTAGTAGGATTGCCTGCACGGCATATAATCCTCCTGATCGTTTTTCGGTAACGGCGGTGCCAATATTAGCAGAGATTAGCCATGGGCGAGAGAGATATTATAGTGCACAAGTGTGTGCCCAGGCGCAGGTGTACCCTCTGTTCGACCACTTTCATAGTTCAATTTGACGGAACTTGTAAAATGACAAGAAAAGAAACACGTTTTGGATTGGTTGGCAAAAACTCTATGGTTACTCTTTTAATTTAATTTTACAATGTAACTAGCTGTGCCCAGCGGTTTATCCCACTGCTCAGCTCCTTTTCCAGAGAAGCGTACCTATGAAAAATAGATGTTGGTTGATTTTCAAACCTACCCGATCTGCACACAAAATTTTGTTCAAATCGGTTAAGCCGTTTCCGAGAAGTATGGTAACTAACACGAGAATTTTATACATTACTAGCTGTGCCCAGCGGTTTCACCCGCTGCTCAGTTAGGGGTATTAAAAATAGATGTTGGCCGATTCTCAGACCTACCCGATATGTACACAAAATTTCGTTTAAATCGGCCCAGCCGTTTCGGAGGAGTATGGGAACGAAAACTGTGACACGAGAATTTTATATATTAGACTAGCTGTGCCCGGCAATGCGTTGCAATGCAATTTTTCTACCCTACCTACCCGATTAACTCTACTTACCCTACCTACCCTATCGATTTTTTCTCGCCGTAAAAACCATCCTTGGACTTCAACGAATATTTCAAAAAATAATTCACAAAATGGGTCCAGGCGTTGTTGAGTTATGCGCTTACCATCACATTTTGCGATTCATTTTTATATTATAGAAGATAGACTAGCTGTTTCCCGCGGTTTCACCCACGCTGCTCAGCACCTGTTGGTCGTAGCGTGATGTTATATAGCCTATAGCTTTCCTCAAGAAACGGACTATCTAACACTAAAAGAATTTTCAAATTCCAACCAGTAGTCCCTGAGATTAGCGCGTTCAAACAAACAAACTCTTCAGCTTTATAATATTAGTATAGATAGAGATATAGATAAGTAAGGATGAAATGACATATCAAATAACAATGTTTGCTTTTAAGTTTTACATACTAGTGTGTACGAAACTTTATTTTGTGACAGTATAGCATGCATGAAAATATATTTCACTCGACTCGTAAAGATTAACCGAATGTTCTCACATTGCATGTAGGGATATATTCGCAGAGAAATAGTCGCATTTCCTTCAGGATTTTCATGTTGTTTTGTGGATTTTCATATATTTACATATACATATTCTTGAACAAAGTTAGAAGTTTAATATGTTAAGGTAAAATTAGTTTTGAAGAAAAGACTAAATATGATATCCTTACTAATATTAGAAAAGCGAAAGTGAGTTTGTTTGTTACCTCTTCACGCTTTAATGGCTAAACCGATTGTGATAAATTTTGGTACATTGATAGTTGGGAACCAGGAGACGGACATAGGCTAATTTTTGAAATGCTAATTTTTTCCCTCTGAGAAAGAGGGAAGAAAAGGGAAAACTTAGCGTTGCTATTACAAAAATCAATAAAGCGCAAGAGGAACTGTATTGCCCCAAACTTAACGCGGGCGAAGCCGCAGGCGATAGCTAGTTATTCACAATGTTTTGCTGCTCTGGGCGGAGTGAAAAGGAGTGTCAGACTTTCACTGACACCCATCCATGTTCCTTTTCTTGCCCTTTGTGTTCTGGGGTCGCGCTCGTCTCTTTCGAATATCCTGCAATCCCTGCAAGAAGTGGCCTCGTCGGGCCACTCTAAAATTAAAGGTTTCTGACTTGGCCGTTGGTCACATCACAAGGCTATCCTAGTCTACATGGTGACTAAAGACATTGTTCCAACACAATACCCATTCATCGGACTGATGCACAATGACGCGATTACTCCATAAACCACAAACAACGCTGAACGAATAGGAAATAAAGTACCATTCCAATTTTATGACGGTCGAGCGGTATCCCTTGTTGCTGATTTTATAGCAACATAAAACAAAATCTCTTGTTATCGTATCCAAAAGAGATCCTTTGGTATTGCAATTTTGTGTTTTATCGGTTGAAGCAGTATCAGCACACTGGTAATGGCCGTTGTGAGCTGATAGTACTAAAATAAATAAAACAATATCGAGTATTTTGATAAAAACACAAAACCGACTTCTAAAGATTCTACTGATAAAGATATAGTTTTTAAGGCTCAAAAAAGATGCATCAGATGATCAAGGTATCTAAGAATTGATGATAGCTGCGTACTTTTTTTTAAATCGCTAAAAATATTTAGGCCCGTCGCCCACATAAAGAACGAAAATCTCACATCAGAGTCACGCCGCAACGAGATTTTCTTTACAAATGTCGTGTGGGCGACGCGCCTAACGCGACCGCTCCGCGACTGCGCCTCGACTCTTGGTCGTGTGGGCGACGCGCCTTACCTTACCTACTTTCATAATATATTTTTGAATTAGTGTTTTCGTCAAAACAAAAATGAGGTTATTTGAAACAGTGTCGACGTTCCCAGATGTTCCGATTCGTACAGTACGCAAACGCTTTAAGAAATGACCGTTGTAAGACTGCCTAAGTGAGAAAAAGAGTTCTGGGTATGGCTCCACGCATCTACAATAAACTACCATAGGGTCATAAAAAATCAAATGTTACACAATCCTTACTAATATTATAAAAGCGAAAGTGAGTTTGTTTGTTTGTTACCTCTTCACGCTTTAATGGCTAAACCGATTTTGATGAATTTTGGAACAGAGATAGTTGGGAACCAGGAGACGGACATAGGCTAATTTTTATTTTAAAAAAGTGGGATGTGAGGGAGAAAGAGGAAAGAAAAGGGAAAGCTTAGCGTGGCTATTACAAATCAATAAGGCGCAAGGGGAACTGTGTTACCCTAAATTTAACGCGGGCGAAGCCGCGGGCGAAAAGTAGTTCAAAAATAAATTAAAACAACTATTAATCGAAAAATGTTATTATACGACTGATGAATTTTGAACTGAAAAATTAATGTAGACTTATTTATTTATTTGACTGTACCAACAACGTTTTTAATCATGCATTGACATTGAAATGATACCATATTGTGCTATTAGTATTTTTTTTCATTTATTTACTAGCTTTTGCCCGCGGCTGCGCTCGCGTTAAATTCGGGGTAACACAGTTCCCCTTGCACCTTATTGATTTGTAATAGGAACGCTAAGTTTTCCCTTTTCTTCCCTCTTTCTCCCTCATATCCCACTTTTTATTAAAAAAAGCCTATGTCCGTCTCCCCATACCCCCATTCCCAACTATATCTGTACCAAAATCCATCAAAATTGGTTTATCATTAAAGCGTGAAGAGGTAATAAACAAACAAACTCACTTTCGCTTTTAATATATAAACTCGTGGCTAAATAATAGCAGCCGCTCGGGTCGATCTTAAGGTTAAGCCGCGCTTGCCTAGGTTGGTCTGTAGATGGGTGACCACCCGTTACATACCGAGTTTCCTCCGTGCCTCGGAAAGCACGTTAAGCCGTTGGTCCCGGCTGTCATTTGTAGATCTTTGACAGACGTTACAGGTAGTCAGTGTTTCGAAAGTCTGACAACCAGTCTTACCAAGGGGTATCGTATTACCCAGTACTAACTGGGTTGTGGAGGTCAGATAGGCAGTCGCTCCATGTAAAATACTGATATTCAGCTGCATCCGGTTAGACTGGAAGCCGACCCCAACATAGTTGGGAAAAGGCTAGATGATGATGATGTCAATAGCGACTTAATAAACTTTAATTTAAGAAATGTAATCACTACCTATGTTACACAAATAAAATAATTTTGATTTTAAAATTAACAGGTTACATAGACATACATACTCACGCTTGTTTTTCACGGGGGTAGGGAGAAACCTTAAACGCCATCAACATCTGCTACTTGTTATTTTTGGTTAGGAAATCTTCATATAACTTTCCTTGCTTTCATTGTCCTTCTTTTGCCATTTACAACCCCGGCAGGCAGTGGCCTTGCAGGCTCCTCTAATTAGCTGACATCTCTTTGAGGCGCGCGTGAAACATGACCCGCCGTCGACACTGCCTGTCGTCAATAGACGGACGTACGGTGAGCTACCCATTGCTCACCGTCCACAAGCCTGCATCTATACAGGTTGGCTGAAGCAAAGGATACCTGCTACCCTACTATGAACTCTTATAGCAATTCTTATTCCACTGAGGGAAAGAGACAGAGCTATACAGGGTGTCTAGCACCATCTCTTTCACTCAGTGGAATAAGAATTGCTATAAGATGTCATAGTAGCCCTTCTGCTCAGGTTAAGATTTATTAATGACACACATTTACATATTCTGGAGTGAAAATGTTGATCCACTAACGTTGGTACACATTTAGATAATGTCTTGAGTGTCCTGTTTATAGATAAGGGACATAAGTGGATTCGGGGTAACACATTTCCCCTTTCCTGATATGCAGGTACCTACCTGCTACCAATAGTTTTTGCCCTTGCGCCTTATTGATTGTAATAGTTCCCTTTTCTTACCTCTTTCTCCATCATTTCTCACTTTAAAAAAATAGCCTATGCCCGTCTCCAGGGTCCCAACTATATCTGTACCAAAATTCATCAAAATTGGTTTAGCCATTAAGGCGTGAAGAAAACAAACAAACTCACTTTCGCTTTTATAATATTAAGTCCTTACTTACTTACTTGTCCTTACAAGCTTGACACAACCCTCCTGCTCCGAGTGGGGGAAATTATTTGATTATTTCCCATACGCAAAAAAAAGCCAGCCTGTCTATTTAAAAACTTCCAGTTTCCAAGGCAACTCATGTCTAGATTTTATTAATGGGGTAATTGAAAATGTAAACAGTATCGAAAATATTCAGTAAACTAATGTAAAACTAACTCTTTGGCCAATCAAAAACCGAATTAAAAATAAAAAGTTTTAAGCAAAAAAATGTAAATTTACCTCAGAAGGGAATCATAGAATTGAAACGATAGATAAATCAACGCAATAACAATGTTTATTATTAAAATCAGACACAATTCAGTACATATTATCACGGTTTACTAACCTTAAACTTAGCCTGACGGTGCCTCGTTCAAGACTGCGTCATGTCGTCAACTTGTTCACTGACAATTTTATTTGACATCTTAACAGTGACATTGAATGGTTAGAAAACGACATAAAATGACACAACGAAACTCAACTATAGCAAGACTTGTCCATGGACCGTTCACTCAAGTATTATTATAATATAAATCTACCCTCACATAGACAAGTCCCGTTACAGTCGGCCATCCTTCAAGAACGAGTCCCTTCGTTTCTTAATTATTGCAAAAGTCGCTTGTTATGGTTTAAGTGAATTTATACATTGGAATTATCAACCAATAATCTTCAATATAATTGCAATATACTAACAAAAATAATCTGTACATATGTATTTTGACAACAATATAAAATCAGTTTTGTGATCGATTCTTAGGACATAACTATTCTAGATAACTTAAATAAAAAATATGTTTTAGATATTTTCCGCTTATTGTATAGCTTGAGCGATGTGACAGCTACTTCCTTCGCTATCATATCACTCCAGCCGCAATGTCTTGAACCACTCGTGGGCGGCGAGATCATACGCCAATCCTGCCCAGTTCAAACATTCTACTCAATCTATTGCCGAGCGAAGTTAGGCTACTTCCTTCACCATCACTCCGTCTTCGGCAGCGATACTTGAGCCACTCTTGGGCGGCGAATCCCAACGCCAATCCTGCCCGACTCAAAGCACCCTCACTTATTTCTAAGGGATTGGTAAGTTCATATACCAAAATTTCTCACTTAACAAAACATTCTCACTTAATTCATAATCATATCTATTGCCGAGCGAAGTAAGGCTACTCCCTTCACCGTTACTCCGTTATCGGCAGTGATACTTTGAGCCACTCATGGGCGGCGAATCCCAACGCCATTCCTGCCCGACTCAAAGCACCCTCACTTAACGTCTCTAAAGGACTGGCAAGCAAGTTCATATGCTAGCCATCTATCCAAAACATCGCAATCATTCTAAATCACACGATGTACATACATAATATTAAGTTACTAATCTTATCGTTCAAGAATCAAATTGAATATTATATAATAATTCATTTTAATTCATTTCACTCTCATCGTCATTTTCCTCGCTGGA
The DNA here is from genome assembly GCA_958449745.1 of Ochropleura leucogaster. Taxonomy (NCBI): domain Eukaryota; kingdom Metazoa; phylum Arthropoda; class Insecta; order Lepidoptera; family Noctuidae; genus Ochropleura; species Ochropleura leucogaster. Next base: position 5,181,408 of record OY288201.1, read on the forward strand.
CGAGCAAGCAGGGGCATTAAAACTTAACCACGGATACATTTTGTCAATAGCAATAATTGATTCGTACTTTGCACCTTTTCTAGTTAAAGGGGTGTCTACAACGAGGAATCGATCGTTGGGTAAGACCTTCTTTATCCTGTATGGACCCTGACACTTCGCTTCTAACTTTTTAGATTGGCCCGGTGCCGATACTACTGTCCTTGCTATCCTAACCAAATCGCCCTCTTTATAGTTCGTGACCTTTTTCCTGTGTTTGTCATACCGATTCTTATTTTTCTCCTGATTTCTTTTAATTCGTTCACTCGCTTCAGATCTAATGTCTCCCAAAGTTTGATTACTACTCTGCCCTATGTCATCGATTACGTCGTTTAATATACCTTGGCTCGGGTTTGCCACCGTCCTACCTAACAGTAGCTCTGTAGGTGTTTTTCTTGTCACGTCATGAACCGTAGTATTTAGCCCCAATTGAATGTCTGGCAGAAGTTCGTCCCAAGAATTTTTATCTTTACCGTGAGCCATGGACCCAAGAGATGCAAGAATCGTCCGGTTGTACCGTTCGACCTGTCCATTTGCTCTCGGTGTAGCAACAGAATTGAGGATGTGTTTTGCACCAATCGATTGCACGAACGCCTTAAACTTTTTGCTTGTAAAACTAGTGCCTCTATCCGTTATGAGCCGCGTGGGAGACCCAAAGTAACTAAAGAGAGTCTTCAATGCTTTTATACTCTCTTTGGTTTTTGTACTTCGAACCGGTGAAATGCTAACATATTTGGTAAAGGCGTCGACTATAACGAGTACCTATATATGTGTAACCTCGTTTGCTTCGAGGAAACGGACCTAGGTGGTCCGCATGTAGAGTATGGAACGGTATCTCTATTTTGGGGATCGGGTGAAGCAATCCCTCTTTGCTACCCGATGGTAATTTGTGGTGAGCACACTCAAGACACGCGGCTACATATTTTTTTGTAAATTTTCGCATCTTCGGGAACCAGAAGAGTGATTTTATTCGTTCCAAGGTTTTCTCGAAACCGAAATGCCCTACATCATCATGGTTTGATTTTAGGAGTTGCCAACGTACCCCTTTTGGAACTACCCACCTATTTACACCCTCACCTAAACTTCTAAAGACTCGCCCATTTTTGATTGTGTATTCCTTATGGATACCTGCTATCTTAGAGGTTTCCGGGTCTTCTAGAACGTCTTTGATACGTCTGACTTCTTCGTCTGAAGACTGAACCGTAGAAATCCAGTCCTCGGTGCCAATCGACATAATGTCTAGAATGTGAATATCTTCCGATGGCATTGATACTGGACCCCTACTGAGTGCGTCAACATGTGACATTCTTTCACCAGGACGGTACTCGATATCGCAGTCAAATTCTAAAAATTGAATCCACCATCTAGATATGCGAGGTATAAGGTCTCTCTTAGTGAAAGTAGAGCGTAAGGCGTTGCAGTCGGTTATGATAGTAAATTTAATGCCAATGAGATATGTGCGGAATTTATTCAAAGCACAAACGACTGCAAGCGTCTCCAGCTCAAATGAGTGCAACTTCATTTCATCAGCTGACGTTGTGTCGCCCTGCTGTGCCGTCGATCACGAGCTGGGCTGCGTCCTTGAGCTCCCTGTGTTCGTCGTTGGTCACCACGGCCACTGCGACTACGGCTACGACCACAGCCACTGCGACTGCGGCTACGACCACGCCCACTGCGACTGCAGCTACGGCGACGGCCACTGCGTCTGCGGCTACGACCACGACCACTGCGACTGCAGCTACGACCGCGCCTCTCATCAGTCTCATCTTCCTCTAGATTGAGTTCTTTGTCACTCATTTTCCTGGAACTCAGAACGTTTTGTTAATGTATTATGCAAAATAAAGTCTTTAATATATTTTGACATGAGTATTTCTTATATAACGTACGTAATTAATATAAAAAGATTTACAAGTATTCACTAGTTGGTCTAACATTGAAGTATGTATCTGTTTGCATCATAAAAATGGCAGCACATTTAGGGTTCCTTTATTTATTTCTAGTTATGGTGTTGAATACAGCTCTATAAAAAAATTATTCCTACTACAAAGTAGGTACCTCAACAAAGTTGATAAATTACGAAAAAAAGGAGAATAATTAGCTACTTTTTTTTTGAATCTGTTTTAATCACGAGAACTTTTGATGATTTTAACGGGATTTCAACATTTCTCGCCGATAATCATACTAAATTACTGTTTTTAACTGATATTTCAATCAAATGTCTACCTAAAAATTCTTTTTTTTTTTTTTTTTTTTTTTTATACAAAGAACCGTTATTCGCATCCGCTTCAATCTTCCAAATCGGTATTCACAACGTCATTATTTTATACCACAACACACACATTCTTATTTTTCTTCTTGTAATTGCGTTGATTTTCAGTTTTTAAACGAATATGATTCTATTTATCGGCGGTCGAGCTCGTGGGGTGGTTCACCACAAAACAGAATGTCTCGCGTATCCCACTTCTGAGATGTAAATTTACCTCAGAAGGGAATCATAGAATTGAAACGATAGATAAATCAACGCAATAACAATGTTTATTATTAAAATCAGACACAATTCAGTACATATTATCACGGTTTACTAACCTTAAACTTAGCCTGACGGTGCCTCGTTCAAGACTGCGTCATGTCGTCAACTTGTTCACTGACAATTTTATTTGACATCTTAACAGTGACATTGAATGGTTAGAAAACGACATAAAATGACACAACGAAACTCAACTATAGCAAGACTTGTCCATGGACCGTTCACTCAAGTATTATTATAATATAAATCTACCCTCACATAGACAAGTCCCGTTACAAAAATTATCAAATTCATTATTAAATGTAAGCTTCGTTGACTTTTTTTAGTTTTTTTTTTGCAAACCAGTTTTTTTTTGGCATAAACGTTCAACATTTAGGTATGTAGCACCACATCAGAGGTATACTGTTTTGATTATAAGAATCAGACATCAACTCAGTCTGCAGTCAATTTTGCGACATCAGACAGAAAGACAGACAGACAGAGTTACTTTCGCATTTATAATATTAGTTTGGATTGAAAATCGACTAACAATTGACGGCGGAATCAAGTAACAAACATACAAAAAGTCCTATTTTTTAAGGTCACTTCATAAAACACATTCTATTATCATAATCTTTAGTATTTATGCATTATACCCCTTTAAAAGTCATAAAACATGGATGTTATATTATTTAAAAGCACTTAAGGTTACTTAGGTTTTGTTAAAATACATTTTAAGTGCCGATGTTAGAGGTCATTTTACCCCACCATTAAAAACACAAGGACCTCATAAATAAAGACAAAATATTATATTGTTGTAAAACTATAGAAATGATCCTTTCGTGCAATTGCAATTTAAAAAAAAAAAACAAGATGTCAGTTTCAACAAAAAATTCCATCGCAGTCGGCGGACCAATCTATAGAATACTTTCTTGCATAAAAAGTCCCCCGACAGTTTTTTAATTTTTATTTTAAACCTTTTAGTGAGAAGTTTTATTGAAAAACATAGAGTTTGTATGCATTAAGTAAGAAAAAAATAACTTTTAAAGGATGTCGTGTTTTAAATGTTATCTGTATTCAACTGCCCTTTGCTTCGAAGTTCGAACCTAGCTACTGGGCCAATTAAGTTTAAGTTTGGCACACATTATTATGATTTTCTGGGACAGAAAAAGATTATTTATAAATCTACTCGTCACTAGTTCTTCTAATTGCCGCTAGATAGCGCACCTTGTTTGTTTTCAACGAATCAAATATGGGATATTTACGACATTTTTTTTTTATCGACAGTTTTGATTTACAATGTAACATATTTATGTTTTTGGAATCCAGTCGTCAAATCCTAGACGATAATCACATGCATTAACAGAATAAATAAAAAAAAAATGTGGGTGTTCAATTAATGACCATACCCGCCACATTGGATTTCTAAACTTTTTCAATAGCCTATATTACTCGAGACGATGCGAGGATTCTAACGATACCCTATACATGTAAATCGGTTCTGGCGTTTAGAAGTTATGATGGAATAAAGAAACTCACTTAGTTGCAATATAAACGGCCACATCTTTTGACTGCGTAGACTTAAAAATTGATTTTTTACAGCTTCAAGAGACAACTTGATCAATTTTTTTAAATTTCAACTCAATATTACAAGTCAAATATATCTTGCACGTCGTGACTGCGACAGGTAGGTCACTCCACTCAGCATGATGCTGTGCCATGCCATGATGGAGTCCACAGCACAGCGCTGGTTTCTAGTGGTAAAACGTACGGAAGTCAAAACAGCGTACATAAATGTTTCAATTCCATACCTTCATGAGTAATAAAGGGTCTTGAAAGACAGACTAACAGACAACAAAGTGTTTTTTTATAAGGGTTTCGTTTTTACCCGACTGCGCACCGCAAAGGAGGGTAATGTATTCATCAGTCTATTTTCTTTTGCGGTATGGAACCCTAAAAATTAAGTCGGTATACAGAAAGCTTTTATTTTAATTAAACTTTCATTTATTTGAATTAACTTTAAATCCAGATCTCAGATAAAGTGGTTTTAGTCTGTAATTGAAACGATTAGAAAAGGCAGCTGGCTGGATTTCAATACAAAACAAAAGTAAATAATTAGAAATAACTTTTTTTAAAAGAAACAATATCAAATAAAGTTATTGCAGTATAAAAGTCGGTTCAATGTACGGGTATTTTTTTGAGTGCCTGTTATCACTTTTCGGATTTAATGTTACACTAGCTGGCGCCCGCGGCTTCGACCGCGTGATAACGAAAAAAAAAGTGTGTGTGTCAGCTCCGACGCACGACTGGAGTTTACTCCTTAAGTACGAGTATCTAACCATACGCAAAAAGAGTTTATTCAACTGAAAAAAGATTAATATCATATGAAAGGGTAAATTCACAAATTATTGAATAAAACAAGCCCAATAACATATATTATAGTATATAGGTATAGTCGCCTATAAAGCATACCATATGTACGTCTTAATACACTCACAGCCAAATTAGAAAGTTGCGCACTAAAGCGGCGCACCAAAAACGTGATACATTTTCGTTACTTTAGTAGGTTTTACCCCTCGGATTTTTCTCATACCGGGCGCCTTATATAAGTATATGAAAATCGATTCTTAAGGAGTAAGCTCCAAAAAAATTTTATGTATTATTTTAGACCATAATCTACCTTTGTGACAAATTTCATCAAGATCCGTTCATACGTTTTGACCTGAAAGACCAGCTTTGTTACTACTAGCTGAGCTTTGCTCGCGTTAAATTTGGGGTAACACAGGTCCCCTTTCCTGATTTACAGATACCTGCTACCTGTAATTTTCGCCCTTGCGCCTTATGTATTGTAATAACAATGTTAAGTTTTCCTTTTTCTTCCCTCATATCTCAAACTTAAAAAAAATGCCTTTTTCCATTCTTTCCCCAACTATCTCTATACCAAAATTCATCAAAATTGGCTTAGCCATTCAGGTGTGAAGACCTAACAAACACACTCACCTTCACTTTTATAATATTAGCAAGTACTAGTAAGGATTATTTTTTTTAACCTTCCCTTCATAGCATAATACAGGCAGTACTTGCATCAAAAGCAAGCTCTGCTATATATAGTTCAAAGCGATACCCCCAAAATATCAATTCAACGTTACTATACCCTATCGCAGGCAACAGGTAACATAAGCTAGTGGGATAAAGAAGCTTCCACTGGCTTTTCCATTAACCCCAATACCGTTGACCGGTGATAGTGGCATAATATAGATAGTTCCAGAAGGCTTGTTTCACGCAGTGAATGAATATAGGCGAAAACACACTTTTTTATACTAAACTAGCTTTTGCCTGCGGCTTCGCTAGCGTTAAATTCAGGGTAACACAGTTCTTCTTTCCTGATTTGCAGGTATCTGCTACCTGTAGTGTTTGCCCTTGCGCCTTATTTATTGTAATAGCAATGTTAAGTTTTCCCTTTTCTTCCCTCTTTCTATCTCATTTTTCACAATTTTTTTAAAAAAAAAGCTTATGTCCGTCTCTTGGTTTCCAACTATCTCTGTACTGTGATTAGCCGTTAAGGCGTGAAGACGTAACAAACAAACTCACTTTTACTTTTATAATATTAGTAAGGATTAGTAAGGTTACGCAACTTGCCTGATGTAAAACGAGGATGCGGCCTAAGGAGAAGCACGCTTTCATATAAGACACTGAGTCATTTTAACTTTGTGTACGGGGTTCCAAAGTATAGCTGCCAGCGTGTGCATAGATTTGTCAGGTATTAATAATTAAGTTTTTTTTAGTTATTTGGTCATGGGGTTTTTCTTTTATGTACATATATACCAATAAATAGATATTACTTTTTCATAATAGGTATATTATGAATAAGAAATATCTATTTATTGGTTTTTAAGAAGGACAAGTGGAAAGGTTTTGGAAGATTTATTTCGCCTGCAGGCTGGGAATGACGACACGGTTGGCGCAGTGGCTCAGCGGTCGACGTTCGCTCTCCTGTATCGTGGGTGCGTTTACAAACATATAAACTCACATACATTTCGTCAAAAAGAAGAAAAGACCTCATAGCCCAAATTCTACCAACAAGAACTAAATTTAATAATAGACAATATAATAATAGATCCTCTAAACTTTACAATTTGATAAACAAAAAAAATTAATGTACACGCAAAAACTTCTTATGACTGCAAGAAACTAATCACTGAATGGATAAAAATACTCACTTATGAGGAAACAGAGGCCCTCTTGCAACACACTGCATAGTTAATTTAACTTCGTATACCACAAAACATATAACTACATTCTCAACACTTACACACCCACCACACATAATCACACATTCCCTACACACATACTCCACACACACATAACAATTAAACTAAACCTTCTACACGACACTTGACAATTTTTTATTAAGTATCCTAAAATTGATTTACTCTTACCGGTTTTTATTGTTATTATTATTTTTTGTCTTATTTTTTTCGTTAAGTATTGTCATTTTTTTTTGTATTATTTAATAGTTTTGTACAATATCATTTAAGTTATAGAAGAGCGAAGTACCCCACTACAGGCTATTTTTGCCTAAAGGGATGCTTCAAAAACTAGTTAAGCAGTGCAAAACTTGTAACACTAAATAAAGCATTTTGTATTTGTATTTGTATTTTGTATACACAAACAGCCAGACCCGAAACAACTATCTGCAGGTCATACAAGTATTTGTTCCGTGAGGAAATGGAACCCGCGACACCCGCCACACGCGACCGTGCCGCCAAATTAATAAATCTCTTGTTTAACAAATCTTCTGTACTTAACTACGATGCAACAGAGCCAACAGCACAATAGATGCGATCGTCCACCGTTCGCTGCTATCAAGATAAAAGAACGTTATGTCGCTTTAGATTTATTGAACTGTAAAATAAATTAAGTCTGGCCTTTTGTTTTTCTGTCGATCATATTACACAAAATGCCAGTGGTATTGTGAAGAGGAATGAAGAGAAATATTATAGTTGTTAGATTGTTTGTTGCCTTTGTTGCTTACTAAAAATAGAATATTAGTTGTTCCCTTTCTGCTTGGGTTGCGGGTTATTCGAAAGAGATATTGTGGCCCCGGAACAGAAATGGCAAACGAAAGAACATGGGTAGTTTTTAGTCGGTCAAAATCTGACACTCCACCCCGCTCCGTCCAGAGCGGGGAAGTTATTTGATAATTTCCCATCCGCAACAAAAAAGCTTTTCTCTTATTTTTTGTTTAAAAGAAAACAAAAATTAAGTCGTGATTAGACGTTCATAAAATAAATTAACTTTATAACGACACTAGCTGTTCCCCACCGTTTCACCCGCGCTGCTCAGTACCTGTTGGTCGTAGCGTGATGTGATATAGCCTATAGCCTTCCTCAAGAAATGGACTATCCAACACTAAAAGAATTTTCCAATTCCAACCAGTAGTCCCTGAGATTAGCGCGTTCAAACAAACAAACAAACTCTTCAGCTTTATAATATTAGTATAACGACATACAAAGTTCCCGAGATAAAGTGTCTTGACAGACAGTTAAATAGACATAAGGACAACAAAGTGATCCAAAACGGGTTCCGTCTTTAGGTTTTGAAGTACGAAACCCTAAAAAGCGGTTTTTCATTTTTCTGAGTATTCTAATTTTTGTTCTAAAATTACAAACTGTATCTCTATGTGTTCCATATTTAATTTATTTTTCGATGTTGTGTTTAACTATATTTTTATAGACTTCATCAATTCCGCCAAGTCGCCCACAGTCCAACAAACACAGTCATATATATGTAGATAAATATTTGTAATTCTGAACATAGCAGCTGATTAATTAACTGCATAATTACTCGAGGTATTTGCTGAAATCTAGAGCAGCGTACATAAATTAACTAAGTACAATACCATGCAAGTGGCATAATATTGGTTTTATCATTGTCAACTTGATTGTTCATACATTTGCTTTCAGGATTCAACAAGATTTAAGCAAGACTAGCTTTTGCCCGTGGCTTCGCTCGGGTTAATTTCGGTAGCGTCTTCTTGATTTGTAATAGCAACGCTAAGTTTTCCCGTTTCTTCCCTCTTTCTTCCTCATATCCTAGTCTTTTAAAAAAAAATAGCCTATGTCCGTCTCCTGGTTTCCTACTATCTCTGTACCAAAATTCATCCAAATCGGTTCAGCTATTAAAGCGTGAAGAGGTAACAAACAAACTCACTTTCGCTTTTATAATATTAGTAAGGATTAAGCCACTATTAAGTATCAGGATCTTAGCTCCACTCATAGGTATAGTGTTATTCATCTAGGATTTCAGATTGTTCGAAAGAGATACCGCGGCCTCGGAACGTATAGGCAATAGAAGGAATATGGGTGGGTTTTAGTCGCTCAGAGCGGGGAAGTTATTTGATGATGTCCCATCTGCAAAAACAGGCATACTGTTATTGGGTTTATCCACAAGGAATTTATCAGTGGTAAACACCTCGTCTGCGGGACTGCCTAGTTGGTGATAATAGACTTCATCTTAAGAAATTTACTAAGTTATTCTGATGCCGTTTTTTTTATGGGAACACGTCAAGTAACTTCCTCCGCATTAGGTGGAACGGGCATATTGCCAGACGTTTACTGACTAAAACCCATCCATATTCCTTCTTTTGCCCGTTGAGTTCCCGGCGGTATCTCTTTCCAACAACCTACAACCTGACAGGAACTGGCATTGGCAGGCTCCCTTGCTTTGCTGACATTTCTTTGAGGCCCGCGTGGAACATAAATGCGCTGTCAACACGGCCTGTCGTTACTAGACGGACGGACGGTAACCTAAATATTGCTCATCGTTCACAGAACCGCGTCTACGATGGCCGGGAGTCGTATCGCACTGCGCGACGGCTGGAGCATCTACCTTGGCAACGACTTGCAGATACATATTTGTTCCGGGTTGCTGGCTGTTTGTGTTTAAATGTTTGTGAACGCACTCACGATACAGGAGAAATCCCTAGTATGTGGCAAATTTTTTTAAAGAAAAAATCTGGCATAATGTGGGTGTGCTAACAGGTACTAATCTACCAAAATCTTCAAAGATTACAGTCCTGATGTATTATGAGTGAATTCCTCAGTTGGACCCAGAGTCTAGTCTGCCTGTGTGTCAAGCTGGTAATAGGCTCACCGTCTGTTATATGGAACCTTAAAACATGTACATCCTTATTTATATTATGAAAGCGAAATTGAGTTTGTTTGTTACGTCTTCACGCCTAAATGGCTAAACGAATTTTAATGAATTTTGGTACAGATATAGTTGGGACCCTGGAGACGAACATAGGCTATTTAAAAAAAATGTTTGAGATGTGATTGAGAAAGAGGGAAGAAAAGGAAAAACTTAGCATTACTATTCCAATAAATAAGGGGCAAGTGCAAAAAGTACAGGTAGCAGGTACCTTTGAATCAGGAAAGGGGAACTGTGTTACCCCGAATTCAACGCAAGCGAAGCCGCGGGCAAAACAACAACACCGAATAAGCTTTATTATTATACTTATGAAATATCGACTTATTAAGAAACTCAGTCTTCCGGGAAATCAAGTGATTATTACCGCCACTCAAAGGAGGGAAAATGGCGGAAAAGAAGAAAAACCGCTCCTTGCCTAACAAGATTTAATTAGCAATATTTAATTAATAAAAGCTGTGTTTTGGGGAAAAAAACGTTTCCATATTATTGGGAAAATAAGAAGGTTTATTGTTTTTATTATTAATGAAAGCATCGTTCGGTAAACCACCGTCGTGTGTTTGTTAGGTAAATAATATAATGATTGATTATCGCTTTGGGCTCGTTTGAAGGTAAATATGAATTCTTCTTAAACGCAACGCACGATACAGGAGAAATTCCTAGTGTGCAGCAAGGTTTTAAAAAAAGAAACGCTGGGTGAACTGTGTGAACGATAATATGGCAAGAAAGGAGGTGTCCGATGAAATGTTAAATAAAAGAGGAGTACCTATAGAAGTGGAAGCCATGTTGCGCCGACCACAAATATCTTGGGTTTAGGAAAGAAGAATGACGATGACAGGAAACATCATCATCTTTATCTTTGCCTCTCTTCTTTCCTGCTGAGATTGCGGGTCCTGCCGGGGTTGCGGGTTGTTCGAAAGAGATACCGCGGCCCCGGAACAGAAAGGGCAAAAGACAAAACAAAGGTGGGTTTTACTCAGTAAAAGTCAGACACTAAGGAGTAGAGGACATGATTTGATGATTTCACATCGGTACAAAAAAAAACAGGGTTATTGTTTGGGTCGGTTCGTTAAAACTGGTTTTACATATTATTGTATTAATGAAATAATTCATTTATCCACTTAAAGCTTAGTGGTTTGAATATAGCTCGTCGCTTAGGCAATAAGTTATAGTTTTAGATATCAGCCAAATGCAAAGACAACTTTTTCAATTGCATTTGTGTGAACTTTGTTTATCAACGCCCATTAAAGGTGAAGGAAAACATAGAGTGCGTGAATTCTGAAGACATAAACTTATGTATTGTCGTACGATCATTATAAGGCAATGCCTTTAGCATAGACTGGGTATTATTCTGTTCTCCACTCTCGAGAGAGCGGAGGGGTCTGTCAGACTCGTACTGAGACGCTGATGTTCTTTCGCATGCATATGTTATAGGGTAGCAGGACTTAATGAAACTTTGTCTTTAAAGTAATAGTGCCAGCTCACTTAACCTTTTTGTTTTGGGTGGGAAATCATCAAATAACTTCCCCCGCTCTGGGCGGAACGGAGGGGATTGTCAGATTTGTACTGACTAAAACCCACCCATGTTCCTTCTATTGCCCTCTACGTTCCGGGGCTATCTCTTTTGAATAACCCGCAGCCCGGGCAAAGTATTTTGTCACCGTAGTATTCGATTTTCTACAAAAAAAAAACATAATAGGAAAAACAACCCACAATCCCGGCAGGCAGTGCCTCTGGCAGGCCTCTCTGCTTTGCTGACATCTCTTTGAGGCGCGCGTGGAACACTAACGCGCCGATATAGGTAATATGTTGTACCTTTAAATGAATCTCGTCTCCTGATTCTCTATAAACAATGTCTCATCATAATGTGTGTTTGATACTTTAAAGTTCACAAATATTGTGATGTTTACTCAGCTCGGCCCTGTGCTTGACAGTTTGTATTTTTTTATATTAATACGACTAGATTACTCCAGAATCCTTTCTAAATTAAATTTTTTTGTACAAAACTTGAAGTTTTTTAAACAAAGATACCTGGCTGTGTAAGTTTCCAAGTGTGGCTGTCTTTTAATTTCCCTTGTGGTTTTCTTGCGCATCACTGCATTTTTCAGCTGATTCAAAACTTTGTTTTCCACTTTTGCAATTTTAAAATTTCTGCTACTCAATATTTAGATTTTGCAGACATAATAATACTTTACATAAACTTAAAAAAAAGTATTCTTGCAAAGAATTTAAACTTGAAAAAAAGATTAGTTAATTTAACAAGCTAAACTAATCCGCCTTTTAAATTTGACTAAAACAAAATAATGCCATTTTTAAGTCGAATCCTAAACTGAATGCAATGAAACTGATAATTAAATTTAATTGATCAATTTGACCATCCAATTAAGCTCACAGCAACGATCGCCATTTCTACGTATTTGCTATTTAGATTTAACTTGCAAATAACATTATTTGAACGCAACATTTTTGTTTGTATGTATCAGCAATGTTATCTTAATTGCACTGATTGAAAATCCTTTAATGGACTAATTGTATGGCGCTTTGTGTTTTAAATAACATAACAAATTTATTAAATTGTTAAATTTTTAAATGAAAATAGCAACACAAGTTTTTTGTAAACATTTGAAACCAAAACATTTCAAATATGAAAAATAGAGTTATACTAGCTGTGCCCAGCGGTTTCCCTCGCTGCCCACTTAGGGCTATGAAAAATAGATGTTGGCCGATTCTCAGACCTACCCGATGTGTACACAAAATTTCGTTTAAATCGGTCCAGCCGTTTCGGAGGAGTATGGGAACGAAAACTGTGACACGAGAATTTTATATATTAGATAGTAATTAATTATTTTCAAATACTAAATAATCACATGTACTAAACAATAACATTAAAGATCAAGTTGTGATGTTGATATTCTTTGAGGAAACGTAATCACCAAGAACCTAATTTGCTGTCAATCAATCATCCAAGATCATAATGTAGACATTCCATCTACCATTCTTCTATTACAAATAACCTTACTACTACTACATTAAACTACATTACTACATTTAAAACGGATTAGTTTCTCCGTCCCCGTGACAGAGGCGCGTCTGTTCCTTTCTCACGGTTAGAGTCAACGTACTTGTGACGTCACCAACGGGGAAAATCACAACCAGGTCACGCCAGACAGCTCGGAGCTACACACTAGCCCACATGCCCCAAACGTATGTGTAAATAAAATAACAGGATAAATAAAAAACCGGAATATTCGACGACACGGTTGGCGCAGTGGCTAAGCGGTTCACTGCTGCGCTACGTGTCGCGCTTTCGATCCCTGCACGGAACAAATATTTGTATGACCTACAGATAGTTGTTCCGGGTCTGGATATTTGTGTATGTGAGTTTAAATGTTTGTAAACGCACCCACGGTACAGGAGAAATTCCTAGAGTTGGGCAACGCACGTTTAAAAAAAAAATTAAGGCATGAAAATTAAGGAGTCTGTTAGGATTTCTTTGTTAAAATATATATTTCAGAGTAAATACTCCCGGAGATGCGGATTGTTCGACAAAGAAACGGCGGCCTCGGAACGTAGAGGGCAATAGAAGGAACATGGGTGGGGTTGTAGTCACTACAGTACTGACTCGGGGAGTGTCAGAGTTGTAGTGACTATAACCCACTACTTCCCCACTCCGCCTAGAGCGGGGAAAGTTATTTGATGATTTCCCACCTACAAATAAAACGATATCCTTACTTAATATTATAAAAGCGAAAGTGAGTTTGTTTGTTACCTCTTCACGCTTTAATGGCTTAACCGATTTCGATGAATTTTGGTACAGAGATAGTTGGGAACCAGGAGACGGACATAGGCTAATATTTTTTTATAAAAAAGTGGGATGTGAGGGAGAAAGAGAGACGAAAAGGGAAAACTTAGCATTGCTATTACAAATCTATAAGGCGCAAGAGAAACTGTGTTAGGTACCCCGAATTTAACGCGAGTGAAGCCGCGGGCAAAACCTAGTAACATATAATTACGCCTATTATTTCAACCATACCATCTGCCTGGCACAAATCAAATGTGTGTCCACTCTATGCAACTGTAATTTTGGTGTTATTTCTAAAGTTTTTTTTTTAAACCAGATTAACTTGGTTTCTGTAGAGTCACGAGTACCTAGTTAGTGAAGCAAAAGAACTTTTCAAAATTTTGGCAGCTCATTAAATTTAAAACTACATTTTTAAACTCGCACGAAGTTAGTTAAAATCCTACTAATGTTATAAATGCGAATTTTTGTGATGATGGATGGATGTTTGTTACTCTTTCACCTCGAAACGGCTGAACGGATCTTGATGAAATTTGGCACAGAGGTAGATTATTGTCTGGAATAACTTATAGAATACTTGTTTTTTTCGGTATCACGTGGGCAAAGCCGCAGGGGCCAGCTAACCTACTTCCTATCCTACTAATATTATAAATGCGAATGTTTGTGAGAATGGATGGATGAATGTATGGATGTTGGTTAGTCTTTCACGTCAAAACGGCTGAACGGATTTTGACGAAATTTGGCACAGAGGTAGATTATAGCCTGGAATAACACAAAAGATACAATATTTTCGAAATAAATTAATTATGAAATAAATTGGTGATGTGCGTTTATTTTTATATTTACAAAAAAAAAGTGGAAGACTTCAAAAGGTGCCAAATTTTATTTCATGACTTCGGAAAAAGTCACGCACCGAGAGTTCCATACTTTGCGCCATAAACGGCCATATTTTGTTACTGCGTAGAGCTGATTGTTGCATAGCTTTAAGATACTACAGACTTGAGCAAATTGTTTTAATTTTAACTCGCTGCCTCGACGCGTTTCCAAGATAAAGGACCTTGACACAATGACAGACAGACTGACAACAAAAACTATAAATATAAGGGTTCCATTTTTTCTTTTAAGGTATGAAACCCCTAAAAATGTGATTGTGAATGTGAAATGGGAAACGGTCACCTCCTTCTGCAAAGCAGCGAAGGAGGTTACCGGGCGTTTGAAGGAGAGAACCTCACACCAACCCAACCGCCGCGGAGAGGCCCCGGGCAATGGGCGCCGCGCGACGACTCCCGGCCACCGTAGATGCGGGCATGTGGACGGTGAGCAATGGGCGCCCGTCAAAGAAATGTTAGCAAAGCAGAGGGGCCTGCCAGGGCCTCCACCTGCCAGGGTAGTGGGTTTTTCGAAAGAGATACCGCGGCCGCGGAACGTAAAGGGCAATAGAAGAAACATGGGTGGGTTTTAGTCAGTACAAATCTGACACAAATCATATATCTGAATACAAATCAGTTATTTGATGATTTCAGAAACCAAAAAATTATATACTTAAAAATTATTCATCACAGGCAGAATCGTTTAAGAAATAAACTTGCTATCTTTAAAAGAAATTCTGAACTTGACCTTTAGACTTTTTATTCTCTAAGGCACATTTCCATATTAAATCCGAGTTTCAATTAGTTAATGCAACGGCAAGAGTCATTAGCTCCAAAGAGTTAGTTAACTTTGAAAAAGAAAAAGTGAAAATGAAAACTTTGTAACTAGTAAAAAAATATTATTAACACTTAAAACGAGATTTTTACCATATTTGTTACTGATGCTGAGTTTCCGATATTACGGAGATGTTGCAAACGCAATGATCACGGATGAACTGAAGTTATTACGGGTGGGTATTGATGAGAAGAAAAAACCGATCTACCCTCTTCTTTATTCGTTTTTTTTGCGTTCGGTATCACTAACACCGTCACTCACAACTCGATTTTGAACGCCCAATTTTCTTGGTAAAAGGCTGGGCAAACATCCGGAGTGACTCCCGCGGTGGCTGGGTTGGTTTGAAGTTCTCTGCCTCTAACGTCCGGCCACCTCCTTTGCTAGCATGACTGCTTCGCTGAAGGAGGTGACCGCTTCCCATTCCCACTCGACAATTACTGTACCTCGATTTATGATGTACAATTGATTTTCAACCTTATGGTTAAGGTCTGCCGGGTCAGTTCTGCCGGGGTTGCGGGTTGTTTGAAAGAGATACCGCGGCCCCGGAACGTAAAGGGCAATAGAAGGAACATGAGTGGGTTTTAGTCAGTACAAGTCTGACGCTCGCTGCCGCTCCGCTCAGAGCGGGAGAAGTTATTTGATGATTTTCACACCAAAAAAAAATGGTTAAAGTAAATAAGTTGTCGAGAAATCGTGGGTGGAACATATAGCGTCACCTCCAGTTAACCCGTGACATTATTATAATTTGAAACCACAAATCATACATAGCTAAAAGTGACATCTCGTATGTAGGTAGATAATTGTAACGGAATTATGGCGCAAAGGTCACTTCAAACTACAAATAGAACTAGGCAGCTAAACCTTCCCTCGCCTACATAACCTATTAAAATTACCTACCACTAAAACCAGTTTATGTACAGTCGTCAAAATTATCATTTTTCTTTTGTTTTCGTTTGTTATAAAACAAACAGTTCATTAAATGAATAAAAAACCTCGTTAAAAAGTTCAACTTGATAATTATGACGAGAAAGGTTATTTATCTTTTTTGCTGACTGTATTTTTTTTTGTCTATGACTTAGTTGACATTGACAAAAACTTTAAAAGAAACTAGAGGACGATCTCGTTAGGTAGTTGGATCGAGAGCATGATTCAGAAAGGCAATTCAAAAAGGGCTACTATTTTTAAAGTTTTTACTACAATATTAAAAAACAAAAATATAGAAATCGACGGCTAAAAAATGGAGGAAGCAATGTAACTTAAAATCATTACATACATTATTTTCAAATCTATAATATTATAAAGCTGAAGAGTTTATTTGTTTGTTTATTTGAACGCGCTAATCTCAGGGACCACTGGTTGGAATTAGAAAATTCTTTTAGTGTTGGATAGTCCATTTCTTGAGGAAGGCTATAGGCTATATAACATCACGCTACGACCAACAGGTGCTGAGCAGCGCGGGTGAAACCGTGGGGAACAGCTAGTTAATTATACAAACCTCTAAAAATAAATTACCTACAACTGCGGAGATAAAATAAACTAATAATAAAAGTCCCAACTTTGACATTTATCCATTTCGAAATTGGCGGTTACTATGCGTAATAGAAATAAAATATAACGATTTCATTTCATTTACATGAATAGACGCCATTACTTGGAATATAATGCCCGTTAATAGAATTACTGATTTCTGTTTCATTGAAATACAATTTTATTTTACATTGTGTGTTGCCTTCCTCGTTGGTATAAAAGTAGTAAGCGCGAGTGCTGAGCAAAGTTTTATTAGATTTTTAGTAACACATAGACTGGTTAGGTGCCCAGTTGATGGCTATATACGCTATAAGATCACCCCCTATTACATGGTATTAATATATACCTGTAGGTGTACAATACAATACAATACAACACAATTCAATACATTATAATTGAACTAGCTGGCGCTCGCAGCTTCACCCGCGTGATATCGAAAAAAAAATATCCTTTGTGTTATTCCAGACTATAATCTATCTTTGTGCCAAATTTCATCAAGATCCGTTCAGCTGTTTTTAAGTGAAAGAGTTAATAAACATCCGTACATCTATACGTTCATCCTCACGAACATTCGCATTTATAATATTAGTAGGATGCAATATATTACAATACAATACATTACAATACAACACATTACAATACAATGATATTGCATTGTATAGTATTGTAATACCAATACAATGCAATACAATAGTGCACCTACATTTAGGTAGAGGTGAACTTAATAATGTGTACTTTTGCTTAACCGAGGACAACAGATATGTTTTTATGTTCTGTTATATTCGTTTGGTTTAGTAAAAGTTTTGCGATTCAGTGAAGCAGAGTTTGACTTGATGATTGGAATAGTTTTTGTAATCCTTGTTTTCATCCGCCTACCCTTTTTCCAATTAAGTTGGGTTCGACTTTCAGTCGAATCAAATACGGTTGAATATCAATGTTTTACTGACTCTGTTATCTGACCTACACAAGCCAATTACATTGTGAACAATTTTTATATATGCCTTATAACCTCAAATTTTACAATAGATTTGATATTATGCTTCCGTGTTATGGTAATCCTTACTTAATATTATAAAATCGGGTGTGAATTTGTTTGTTTGTTTGTTACGTCTTCACGCCTAAATAGCCAAACTGATTTTGATGAATTTTGGTACAGAGATTGTTAGGACCCTGGAGACGGATATAAGCTAAAAAAGGGGAAAGAAAGAGGGAAGAAAAGGCGAAAGAAAGATATTTTGTTTTTATCATCACGCGGGTAAAACTTAGCGTTAGCTCAAAGTAACTATGCCACGTGGACGAAGTCACGGACAGAAGCTAGTAAAAATTAAAATTAATAATATTCAAAGGGCTCGTTTTTACAAAAAAAATGGTACGGAACCCTTCGTGCACGAGTCCCACTCTGCTGTTTTGTTCCTTTTGCGGTACGCAACCCTAAAACACACATCTTCAAACATAATGTTTAAAATAGCATAGGATAAAATAGTTGTTAACTTGTCCGAAAAAAACCCATCTGAATTTTCCGTACTAAAGCAATAAATTTCATTTGCCTACTAGGTAAACATAACCAGAAGGGCTACTATGACATCTTATAGCAATATTCTTATTCCACTGAGTGAAAGAGATGGTGCTAGACACCCTGTATAGCTCTGTCTCTTTCCCTCAGCGGAATAAGAATTGCTTTAAGAGAACATAGTAGGGCTACAGACTCGACAAACAAAAAAAAACAATTGAAATCTATCATCCGAGGCTGGAGAGAGTCATGTTTGCTCTCCAGATTTATTTATGGAGCCAGTTTTCGTAGGACCTACTGCAAATATTCCTGTGGTCAGCTTTGTGGCTGAGCTGTGATCAGCGGTTTCTATGAATGGGATTAAAACTATGATTCATGTGTGGATATGTCTTTGTGGTTTGTGAGATTATTTTGTGGTAGTATCTAATTCATTTAGTTTTGGAATACCTGTCTTTAATTGCTCCTTTGGTTTCGTGGTCACTAGCGCGACAGCTGATCATGGAGTCCTCGGTTCGATTTCAGTGTCAGTCAAAAAGCGAAAACTTTTAAAAATGCCATACAGGCTGTATTTAATAAATAATAATGAAAAAACTTTGACCCTGTTCCCGATACCGGTGGGCTACTATTTTTATATTATTTTTTTTTGTTTTGATAAAAAAATATGTAAAAATATAAAAAATATGTATGTAAATAAATAAATGACAATTTAAAACTTCATTGTATAAGAGAGTATTACACAAATTGAAATATCACTAGCCTCCACACAAGGATTTCCTGTGTCTTCGTCTTACAAGATAAATAGGTAAGGAATTTAGATACGGTAACATCGAAGGTACAAAAAAGATTTCTTAGGCTACAATAAGCACATCTTTACTTCCTTACTTATACTAAGATAGTTGATATCCCGGAGACGGACATATGCTATTTAAAAAAAAAAGATTAAGATGTGAGTGAGTAAAAGGGAAAAAAAGGAAAAACATAGCATTACTATTACAATAAATAAGAGCGGGGGAAGTTATTTAATGATTTTCCACCATAAAAAAAGGCTACATACAATAAGCATATGAAACTACTAGTTAAGTAAAAAAAAATAAAAACATAATTTAAAATTAATATTTTTAATGAACGATTAGTGCTATAAGTTAAAATTCCTTCCATTTACTAAAAGCAAAATTAGACGAAAAATATTCCTAAAACTCTGAATCTATTTTCAATAAAAAGTTTCCTTTTGCGTCGCGAAAATCATGAATAATGTATACGTCTCTATTAGTCAACTGTGTAATTCTAGTCAGAATTTATTGTATAAGATTTTAGCGATTCTAAAGCTGAGTCTACACTAGCCGCGCCTGTCATGAATTTTTTTTCTGTAGTAGACTTAGGACGTGAGGCATGCTTTTGACCTCCGAAGAGCATGCATCGCGTTGAGATATCGTGCTCCGCTTCTTCTAGGCTCGTTCTCCATTTCAGTTTCAATCGTGTTTGACATGCTTAATGTAGACACAGGTTTATACCTAGACATTATAAGAGACTAAAGTTTGGACGGTAAGTGATCCATCTTTCTGTCATTTACACCGAAATATTCTCAAATATTTAGCTAAATTATTGAACAGCCGAGAAAATTTGACGGGACGTAACTCCTGTATTTCATGTTAAAAGTTTAGGATGTCCTTTCATAAAATTTTGACCGGCACGTAAATTTTTTATTGTGCATATAATTTCGTGTACCTAATAAAGTAAGGAATTAGGTTGAGAATGTCATGTAAATTTTAATAAGCTACTCTTGTTTTAGATGCTGGTTCATAAGATAATTTGCAAGCATTAACTGTGAGTAAACCCATAAAAAGGCCTTTCGTTTAAGCAATATAAAAAAACAGGTGCTTTTGATTTACCTGTGCCCCACGGTTTCATTCGTGTGGTGATAGAATATACAATATATCTTTATGAATTGTAGCCTATTCTATTTAAAATATAGCTTGTAATTGTAAAGTTTCATTAAAATCCATTCGGTAGTTTTTGCGTGAAAGAGTAACAAACGTCCATACATCCATCCATCCTCACAAACATTCGCATTTATAATATTAAGTACTAGCTTTTGTTTTTAGGGTTCCGTAGTCAACTAGGAACCCTTATAGTTTCGCCATGTCTGTCTGTCCGTCCGTCCGTCCGTCCGTCCTCGCTTAATCTCTGTGACCGTTAGCACTAGAAAGCTGAAATTTGGTACCAATATGTATATCAATCACGCCGACAAAGTGGTAAAATAAAAATTTGAAAAAAATGTTTTATTAGGGTAGCCACCCTATATGTAAAGTGGGAAGTGTTTTTTTTTTTAATTTCAACCCTAATGTGTGATATATTGTTGGAAAGGTATTTCAAAATGAATAGGGGTTTACTAAGATCATTTTTTGATAATGTCATTAATTTCGGAAATAATCGCTCTTAAAGTAAAAAACAATGTGTCCCCCCCCCCTCTAACTTTTGAACCATAAGTTTAGAAAATATGAAAAAAATCTGAAAAGTAGAACTTTATAAGGACTTTCTATGAAAATTATTTTGAACTTGATTGACACAACAGTTTTTGTACAAAAAAGACAAAAAGTTGTACAAAATAATTTCTGGACTAAGTTTGTAGTATAATCGTATATGCAAGCATTTTTTGTAACTTTGTTTACATATTTTATTTTCCTGAACGTATCTTTTTTCAAACAAAAAAAGAATTATTGAAATCGGTTCTCGCAATCCAAAATTACCACCGAAATTGCACGTCTTTGTATTAATTAGTAACCCAATTCCCCTAGTGATGGTGCTGTAGGTACTTATTACATTGGATCGGGTATTACCGAATTGTTCGGTTGGCCTCATAACTGGGAACATTTATTGTGACGGACGGGAAACTACGGAACCCTACACTGAGCGTGGCCCGACACGCTCTTGGCCGGTTTTTTGTGTTTAACACAGTTCCCCTTTCCTGATTTGCAGGTAGTTTTTGCCCTTGCGCCTTATTGATTGTAATAGCAAAGCTAAGTCACCCATTTTCTTCCCTCTTTCTACCTCATTTCTCACTCTATTTAAAAAAAAAATAGCCTATGCCCATCTCCAGGGTCCCAACTATCTCTGTATCAAAATTCATCAAAATCGGTTTAGTCATTTAGGCGTGAAGACGTAACAAACAAACTCACTTTCGCTTTTATAATATTAGTAAGGACTAGCTGCGCCCTGCGGTGTCATTCGCGTGGTAAAAGAATATAGATACAATATATCTTTATGGATAGTAGCCTATGTGTTATTCTGATGTATGAGCTATTTTATTGTAAGTTTTATTTAAATCTATTCAGTAGTTTTTGCGTGAAAGAGTAATTTTCATTTTTTTTTGTCACAAACATCCTTCCTTACTAACCCTTACTAATATTATAAAAGCGAAAGTGAGTTGGTTTGTTACCTCTTCACGATTTAATGGCTAAACCGATTTTGATGAATTTTGGTACAGAGATAGTTGGGAACCAGGAGGCGGACTTAGGCTAATATTTTTTTATAAGTGGGATGTGAGGGAGAAAGAAAAGGAAAAACTTAGCGTTGCTATTACAAACCGATAAGGTGCAAAAGGAACTGTGTTACCCCGAAATTAACGCGAGCAAAGCCGTGGGCAAAAGCTAATAAGTTCATAAAAGTTAGTCTCAAGTCACGCGAATTCTCGCATTTACTATCAATAAAACACGACTTTCTAAGAGACCTTTACGAAAACGTGACAGCCGAACAACTAAGAAAGTAACTTCTGTTCCACAAGCACCACTCAAACATCCCAATAAAAAAAGTTCTATCATTAAAACATTGGACGACAACGAACACCTAACACCGGCCGTTTGTGTAAATGTCAAAAATTTTAATATTAAAAACTTGGTGAGAGAGAATTGAGATGCCGACGATTAGTTCGCCGTCACGTCGCCA
The DNA here is from genome assembly GCA_958449745.1 of Ochropleura leucogaster. Lineage (NCBI taxonomy): Eukaryota > Metazoa > Arthropoda > Insecta > Lepidoptera > Noctuidae > Ochropleura > Ochropleura leucogaster. The sequence continues at coordinate 5,203,641 of OY288201.1, forward strand.
CGTCGTCGGCCTAACAGAAAGTTATAATGAAGCTGAGAAGTCGCAGCTGACGATTTAATCCTACCAGTGATCAGTCATCATGTTGGACATGGTTCTAGTGACAGCGGGGTCAGAAAGTCTAGACTAGTGACGTTCGCTTTTGATTCGTTTCATAATCTAACAACGATTTTTGGAGTTTACTCCTTATGAATCGATTTTTATATATAAGGCGCCCGGTATGAGAAAAATCCGAGGGGTAAAACCTACTAAAGTAACGAAAATGTGTCACGTTTTTGGTGCGCACCTTTAGTGCGCAACTTTCTAATTTGGCTGTGAGTGTATTAAGACGTACATATGGTATGCTGTATAGGCGACTAATACCTATTACTATATGTTATTGGGCTTGTTTGTTTCTATCAGTGTCGATGTATTTATATTTTTTTTTTCATTTTTTCGTGAATTTACCCTTTCATATGATAATTAATCTTTTTTCAGTTGAATAAACTCTTTTTGCGTATGGTTAGATACTCGTACTTAAGGAGTAAACTCCAGTCGTGCGTCGGAGCTGAAACACACACTTTAATAATTTAACCTCTCAAGGACAGCCATTATATACGTCAACTATCCGTCAAGCACCGCCGGGCGGGCTCTTATCGTAATCTAATTTTAAGACTTTTTTATACTACAAATACAGTTTTAAATCGGTCAGGGTTGGGTGGCACAAATTTTGTGACAGCGGGGCTCAACGATAATACTTCTATTGGCACGTTTTTGTGCCACTGTGGCTCTAGCAGTTAATTTATAAGCCCGGGTTTTCTTACGATATTTTCCTTCACCGATTTCTGTGCTATCCAAGATAGACTTAAGAAGTAAGAACCTGCACGAGAATTGAAAAAGTCTTATTGGTACTTTCCTGGGTTTGAACCCATAACCTCAATGCATGAGAGTCGAGGCCTTAACCCCTTAGCTCACCGTCCGTCCGTCTATTGACGACAAGCCGTATCGATGTCGTGTGATGGTGCGTTTGTCTTTAACGCGCAACTCAAAAATATGTCAGCATTGCAGAGGGGCTTGCCAGAGCCTCCGCCTGCCGAGGTTGCGGGTTGTTCGAAAGAGATACCGCGGCCCCAGAACGTAAAGGGCAATAGAAGGAACATGGGTGGGTTTTAGTCAGTAAAAGTCTGACACTCCCCCCGCTCCGCCCAGAGTAGGAGAAGTTATTTGATTATTTCCCACCATAAAAAAGGGCCTTAACCCCTGGGCCATCACGACACTCCCTCAAGTCATGTCACGTTTATATTTAACTCCGTGGAATCAGATTTCACGTTAGAAATATCTATTCTATATTTCACCTATATTAATAAAGCTTACTTTGCAGCTTTTTGATTGATTTGATCTGGGGTATCGGTGCGTTCCACTAGATAGACTAGACATCTTAGAGCTGAGTTCTTGCCAAGTCAGTTCGTGACGCAGACATGTCACTCCCAGACGCCTTAGAGTGAACACGCGGCGTAAACGTGACGTAAATGCGATCGATTTTTGAATCGATAGTACGAATACTCCATAGCATAATCTTTTAAACTTTTGCAATACACAGTAAGTATCATTAAACCTTTACTAATATTATAAAAGCGAAAGTGAGTTTGTTTATTTGTTTGGTTGTTACCTCTTCAAGCTTTAATGGCTAAACTGATTTTGATGAATTTTGGTACAGAGATAGTTGGGAACCAGGAGACGGACAAAGGCTAATTTTTATTTTAAAAAAGTGGGATATGAGGGAGAACGACGGAAGAAAAGTAAAAACTTAGCGTTGTTATTACAAATCCATCAGGCGCAAGAGCAAAAACTGCAGGTCTGCTTGGTGTGTTATACCGAATTTAACGCGAGCGAAGCTGCGGGCGAAAGCTAGTATTTTATAAATATTGTTCAAATTTTGGTAGGTATCATCATTTGCCTAGCCTTTTCTTTAATATGCTAAGGGTCAGTTTCCAGCTAAACAACAGTAACAGTATTATTATTTTTTTGACGGGCCTGTTGGTCTAGTGGTTAGTGGCCCTGACTGCTGAGCCGGAGGTCGTGCGCTCGATTCCCACCCAGGATAAACTTTGTGTGATGAGCATGATTGTTTGTTCTGTGTCTGGGTGTGATTTATCTATAATATGTATGTATTTATAAATTATATAAGTATGTATATCAGTTGTCTGGTTACCATAACACAAGCTCTGCTTAGCTTGGGATCACATAGCCGTGTGTGAGCTGTCCCAAGTTTTTTTTTTTTTACTTGAAGTGACTGTATATCGGACTTCCACTGCCTAGTTAATCCTGGTTAATACGATAACCCTAGATAAAACTGGTTGTTCTGGCTCTCCTAATCCGGTTCTTCTAACCTGACCGACAAATGTTTTGCTGGGGAGTTTGTTCCGCCACTTCTTCTTCCCAGCCAAAACACTAGGAAGTGGCGAAGGGCAGGGCGTTTTTGTGGGACTGTCTCTTGTAATGTGACGTTCAAAAAGTGCTGATTATCAGCCTAATTTGAATTTATGACTTTTGATCTTTTTCCACTTTCGGACCTCTGACGCTTGTAATTAATAAATTGGAATAATCGGAACCAAGCCAAGAAGCCAAGAGGCTCATCGGCAACGACGCGCTGGTTGAGTCAAAGCTCCAGAGCCTGGAACATCGCCGACGCGTTGCCAGCCTTTCGGTTTTCTATCGGTTACATTTCGGAGAGTGTGCGATGGAATTGCACAGCCTAATTCCGCCAAGCCCGTTCCATCATAGGACTACAAGACGTACGGCGATGCGCCACCGTTACATGGTAGACATCCCACCCACACGCACTAAACGGTTTGGGAATACCTTCATTGTGCGTACTGCTAAGGAGTGGAATTCCCTGCCGGAGTCTGTATTTCCTGACAGCTATAACCTGGGGGTCTTCAAGTCAAGAGTGAATAGGTTATTTCTAGGTAAGCGTGCTTCATCGTCGACCACATCATCACTTACCATCAGGTGAGATAGTGGTCAAACGCGAGCCTATCGTTAATAAAAATAAAAAAACAATATTTTAATATTAATTTGAAATATAAAATTCCCAGTGGTCTTATAGTAGTGTAGTGCGTCAGGTATGTTCGCCGAGGCTGGAACCGATTGTTTTAAAACAATTGTGTGTGTATTGCTTCTCTGATGCAACGAGTGCGTGTCAGCGCCTGCAGTTTCCTAAACACTATTATAGAAAGGATGGCTTGCCCTCTGGTGCGCTACTGAAACAGTGTGCACACGGGTTCCAGGCCCATAATTTTTAATTTTAGATAAGTTATGTACTAACAGATTAGTTTATTTTATTTTAATTTTTTATTGTAATTACTAACAATTTATGGATTTTTCTTATCTGAAATTAATGCTTAATAATAATAATATTAGTGTCTTAATACTATGTTATAATTGTAATGCATGCCAACTAACAAGTGTTTAACGTGTTAGCAAGAAAAACATAAATTTTCAATTGTAAAACCCGCGCATTCGTGCCAGATCTTCAGAAGCACTTCGCGGTCATTGCACCGCGCCCGAGGCTCACTGTCCGTAGCCTAGAATTTAACAATGTCACCGTTGCACAATGGCGGAACACTTTTGCATAAAGAATTTCATAAGGAACATACAGAGATAGTTTAACGATATAAGTTATTTTCAAGGCATACTCTTTATGCTATAGAAAAACGGATGCTTTTTATTGGAGTTTACTCCTTAAGAATCGATTTTCATATATAAGGCGCCCGGTATGAGAAAAATCCGAGGGGTAAAACCTACTAAAGTAACGAAAATGTGTCACGTTTTTAGTGTGCACCTTTAGTGCGCAACTTTCTAATTTGGCTGTGAGTGTATTAAGACGTACATAATTATGGTATGCTGTATAGGCGACTATACCTATATACTATGTGTTATTGGGCTTGTTTGTTTCTATCAGTGTCGATGTATTTATATTGCTATTTTTTTTCATTAATTTGTGAATTTACCCTTTCATATAATATAAATCTTTTTTCAGTTGAATAAACTCTTTTTGCGTATGGTTAGATACTAGTACTTAAGGAGTAAACTGCAGTCATGCGTTGGAGCTGTTTACATTATGGAAGAATCTTTAAATATTTATGTGCTAAAATCCGCCCTTACTACTAGTACCTTACCATACTACTAGTTTATATGATTCATTAATATTTAAATTTAAAGTGTATGTGGTGCACATTATTATAATCGTAATTTTGATGAAGTTTCACAAAAATAATTATAGTTTACATATCAGATTAATGCATAAGCTACAATTCATAAAAAATCCTTTTCCTCATTATAATATTATAAAAGCGAAAGTGAGGTTGTTTGTTTGTTACCTCTTCACGCCTTAATGGCTTAACCGATTTTAATGAATTTTGGTACAGAGATAGTTGGGACCCTGCAGACGAAAATAGGCTATTTTTTAAGTGAGAAATGAGGGAGGAAGTGATGATTTACAGGTAGCGGTACCTGTAGCACAGAAAAGGGGAACTGTGTTACGCCGAATTTAACGCGAGCGAAGCCGTGGACAAAAGCTAGTTCATTAATATTTAAATTTGAAGTGTTATTGTGTGTCATATTATGTTGTGTATCCTTATTTAAAGAATCTCGAATTCAGTAAGGTTTCCTATAATGTAAATCCAATCCTGGTTTAAGTAACTTTTTTTTAAATTATTTTTTGATTTTAAGTGTGTTTCTTATAATCGTAAATTTAACTGAAAATTTCTCAATTTCAGTTAGGTTGGCTGTAAAAAAAAACATAATTCTTGGTTAACCTAACCGTTGTTTGTAAGCATTAGTATTGCAATTTGTTGGTAAACCTTTTATTTTTTGTGTGCAATAATACTAATATTATAAAAGCGACAGTCTGTGAGGATGTATATAAGTATCTTTATTGCTCTCTCAGGCAAAAACTAATCAATGGATTTGATGAAACTTTACAAAAATATAGTTTACTAGCTGTCGCCCGCGGCTTCGCCCGCGTTAAATTTGGGGTAACACATTTCCCCTTGCCCTAGCCTTATTAATTTGTAATAGCAACGCTAACTTTTCTCTCTTTCTCCCTCACATCCCACTTTTTTAAAATAAATATTAGCCTATGTCCGTGTCCTGGTTCCTAACTATATATGTAGCAAAATCCATCACAATCAGTTTAGCCATTAAAGCATGAAGAGGTAACAAACAAACAAACTCACTTTCGCTTTCATAATATTAGTAAGGATAGTAAGGATTCGTAAGGATAATTTCAGATTAATAATTAAGCTACAATTCATAAAGACATATTGTATATTCTAACAGCAGGCGTCTGAAACCGCGGGCGCAGCTAGTAAATAATAAGAACAAGAATATTGTAGCGTCAAGCATGTGGCCTTTCAGAAAGATAATACCAGTAATATTAGATCAGTTTCCTCTCATATTTCTCCTTGCTTCATGTAGGCGTGTTCATAAATATTAAATGGTTTTCAAAAATAAATCAAGTAGATTCGCATGCATGATTAATTTAACCATAATTTAAACCACGATTAGATTTAAGACATCGAAGATAATATAAATAATGCATGAACTTTGGTAGTATATAAATACTGCAAGGAATATTCTATTTTATGCGAACCTTTTTTTTTACGGTTGTACCACCTTAATTTTTTGCCCTTTGGCCTAATCTATTGTAATAGCAAAGCTAATTTTCTCTTTTCTTCTTCCTTCCTCATATCAATCTTTTTAAAAAAGACTTCCCTTTTCTTCCCATTTTCTCACTTAAAAAAAAATTGCCTATGTCCGTTTCCAGGGTCCCAACTATCTCAGTACCAAAATTTATCAAAATCGGTTTAGACATTTAGGCGTGAAGACATAACAATCAAACAAACAAATTCACTTTCGCTTTTATAATATTAGTAAGGATTTTGAAGGGCAACAAAAAAAAACTAACCTTAAATGTTCTCCGCTAACGATGAAACTCCATCTGAAATGGAAAGCTTTATTTTTTCTTTCTTGGTGACATCTAAGAATATTTTATTCTACTTGTTTAAGGACTTAAATCTTTCGTCTTCCTTAAAAGTTCTTCGTGAGTACATACTTAGTTAAAAATTGCGTTGAGTATTTTATTTGAGTTTGCACTTCAATTGTTTTGGGTTCCTTATTTGAAATTGTAAAATTTAAATTGTATAAAATCTGGTTCTAACCAGACAGACAGTTGTGTCGCTGGGGAGTTTGTTCCACCACTTTTTCTCGGCTAAAATACTGAGAAGTAGTGAAGGACGGGTATTTTGTGGAAATATCTCTTATTATGTTGACGTTCAAAAAGTGCTAATTTAAATAAATGGTTTTGATTCTTACCCCCGAATACTGAAACGTCTCTCAAAATTTGAGGGCTGTTTAACATTTTAGCAGCTCTTAAACTTTAGATTTTGTATTGTCAAACGTCACTTTTGAGTATCTGTTAAATTTAAGTGATACTTAAATTTTGAGTGACGTTTCAGTAATCGGGGGTTAGTCTTTTAAAGAATTACAGAAACTCCTTTTTCTAAATGGTTTAATATTGCGGTAGTGAAATAAAATTGTTTTGTAAGCTTTAATCCGGTAGTGGACCTACCATGTTTACGCATGTTTTGTTACTATTGTTTAAGCTAAATTTGTTAATTATTTGGTATTTAAATTATAGAGATTTTTATAATTAAAAAAAAACTTTCAGCACAGCTATTTATATCTGAACTATAATATTTGATAAAAATGTTTTACTATTTCACTACTTAAATAAATAAATATAGTTTTCATACGAAATAATCATAACGACTCGTATAATAAAAATAAGTAAATCAAGTAGGTACGTGTAACAAAAAACTTGTCATCGCTCCCGCCTAAGTGTACTACGGCGTAGACAGCTCGTAGCTCGGCAGTTGAGAGTCGGTCGCTACGGAGTACGCTCGCTACGGCCGCTGACGTATGTGCTACGCGAGAGTGCTACGAAACTATACCTTTAAAACTTTGAACTGAGTTGAATACAAGTGATTGTGAAAGTAATAATTAAAACTATAGTAATAATTTTTGAGTGTGAAAAATAACTGAACTACAATTTTAAACTTTAAGATATTTGAACTTTTTTTGTAAAACTATGGTTGTAATGTAGTGTTTGTGAACTGAATAAAACGTTATAAAGTATACAATGAATACTTTTTTAACTGAACCGAACATTAAATAGGTAAGTCAAACTATCAGTTATTTTATTTGTAGAAGACTTGTTGCGTAAGACAAAAGTAATATAGGAAACAAAAAAAAAAAAACCTTTTAATGATTTTTTTTTCTTTTAAAACACCAAATCATCTGAAAAAAAAATCGGGAAGAAGAATTTAAACCAAAGAATTTCGACGATCCACATATTTTCAAAATGTTTTTTTTTATACATATTTTTCATCGCGTCTTCCAAATTATTTTACGAATAAATAATTCTTGGCGCGATGTTTTGCAATTCTAGAAATCACACAGTCACTGAGCATCCCAGATTACATTTAAGGTACCACCACCAAACGTATTTAGAAAAGGTAAAAAATATTTGAAGGAAATTCTTGTATAATTCTGTGGTAAATTGACTGAGACCGCGGAAAGTTACGCCCTGCGGTAAAGTTAAGCGTGTGGTAAACTTAGGGCGTGTTTTAAGCGTAGCGTAGGTGCGTCTTTGAGGAAATATTTCTCTTGCCGGTTCACGCTTGAGCTCTTTAACGATTCGACGTGGATATTATTTTATACGTGATATAAAAACACCTTGCTCTTGTACACCCATGCAATGAGTTTTTATATCATACTAGCTTTCGCCCGCGGCTTCGCCCGCGTTAAATTTGGGGTAACATAGTTCCCCTTGCGCCTTATTGATTTGTAATAGCAACGCTAAGTTTCCCTTTTCTTCCCTCTTTCTCCCTCACATCCCACTTTTTTTAAATAAAAATTAGCCTTTGTCTGCCTCCGGGCTCTCAACTATCTCTGTACCAAAATTCATCAAAATCGGTTTAGCCATTAAAGCGTGAAGAGGTAACAAACAAACAATCTCACTTTCGCTTTTATAATATTAGTAAGGATTTTACTGTTACGCTTTTTTTTTTAAATATACAAAGGAAGTTTGAGATAAGATTTTTCTTTACTTAATTTTTTGCTTTTGAGGTTTTCCTTGGGATGGAAAAGCAGCCTTATCAGTTTCTCTGCTTGGGTTGGTTTATTTTCGTGAAAAAAAGTACCTCATTAATTATCACTGATTTATATTCAACTAGCTGTGCCCATTCATGCGTTGTTATGCTATTTTCTACCTTTCTACCTACCCTACCTACTCGACCTACCCGACCTACCCTATCTACTCTACCTACCCTACCTTTTCTTTGCTATAAACCTCACGGAGCCCGAGACCTTTCCAACGAATACAAAACCGTGGAAATCGGTTGGTACGTTCTGGAGTTATAGCATCAGGAAGGAAAAACCGACTTATTTTTATATAGTAGATTAAAATTTGTATCCTTTTCATGGGGTTATGTTTCAGTAAAGTGGTTGTTCATGGATAACAGGAAATTTTATTGTAAAAAAAAAATTTCATTGCTTTGTTAAGATTTTAAAGTTTGGTATTTTATTATATAAGGGGATTTTGTCGTCCATATTCTAGTTATTTATGAGTGCACTGTTAATTATATATTTGATATCATAAAGATGAAATAGTAATTACAAGTGAAGCGTGGTTTTTGATATGGTCGCGATATAATGTAACAGTTTAATAGGCAAAATTGACACATTCTCCAAAAATAGTAACACTGAGAGCTCATATCTTTACGAGTAAATTAAAAAATCTAAATAATATAATAATATACCCTTACTAATATTATAAAACGAAAGTGGATTTGTTTGTTTGTTACGTCATCACGCCTGAATGGCTAAACCGATTTTGATAAGTTTTGGTACAGAGATAGTTGCAACCCTGGAGACAGACAAAGGTTATTTTTTTTACAAAAAAATAAATGAAATATGAGGGAGAAACAGGGAAGAAAAGGGAAAATGTAGCATTGCTATTACAATAAATAAGGCGCAAGGACAAAAACTACAGGTAGCAGGCACCTGTAAATTAGGAAAGGGAAACTGTGTTACCCTGAATGTAACGCGAGCGACGCCGCCGGTAAAATCTATCAGATAATAATAAAATTTACAAAGTTAGACAACTAAATGTAAAAGAATTTTTCCGTTTCAAAGTGTCTTGTATAATTGGCGTGAAGCCAACGTATACTCATTCATTAGGCTAGTTAGTTTGTAGCAGTATTTAGTTTACACATATTGCCGCAACATCTCCTTCACTTGGTGTAAAAATACTCGACAGGATTAGAGTATAGCACTACAGCGTCACGTCTAAGTTAGTATTTGGACGGGCCTGTTGGTCTAGTGGTTAGTGGCCTTGACCGCTGAGCCGGAGGTGGTGGGTTCGATTTCCACCCAGGACAAACTTTGTGTGATGAGCATGATTGTTTGTTCTGTGTCTGGGTGTGATTTATCTTTAATATGTATGTATTTATAAATTATATAAGTATGTATATCAGTTGTCTGAATACCATAACACAAGCTCTGCTTAGCTTGGGATCAGATAGCCGTGTGTGAGTTGTCCCAAGATATTTATTTATTATTTAATGTTTCGACAGTTCAAAAGTGCCTGTAACTGGCCTACTTGAAATAAATGATTTTGTTTTTTTTTATCAAATTCGTGTTTAGCTCTTGTAGTCCCCTTAAGCAGTAAAATCTTGCCCCGTTTCGTTTTATTTACGGTCCCGTTTTTGTTAGAAGTTTTTTTTGGTAACATGTTTTATGAGGTAATGTTACGTAGGTGTTGGCTTTTTGGCTGAAACGGTTGAAATATTTTGGAGGTACGCCCATTTAGGCGTATCTACATCTACCTATTATATCTACACTAGCTTTCGCCCGCGGCTTCGCCCGCGTAAAATAGCTCCATAGCTCTACGCTCTCTCCAGAGCGTAGAGCTATGGAGAAGAATGGGCAAGAAACTCCATAATGCAAAAAGCATTTAATTCACTGCAATCAACAAAACCAGAAAAAAAATATGATATTCTTCAGGATATATGCTAGTAAGATAGTGTTTTGAAAACATTATACAACAAATTTTACTCCATAAAAAATATCGCGAACGTATGTCTAAAAATTCTTTTAACGAGTAAAAACCATACTAAAATACATGCGATCAATCTGATTTTTTTACAAATAATTCAACAAGCAAAATATTAGCATAATAGTGTTTTATTATTTTACTCCAATCAATAGACTTTTTGAAAATCGCAAAAATAACCACTCATTTCGCAATATTCGGCCCGATGTATATACTGACGTAAAAACCACTTTGTAGTGCAAGCTGATTAGAACTTTATTCTAACAGTATTTCAAACGAAGATTGAACCACCAGAAAGAGAGTTGCTACTTTAGCTCATGTAGTCGCCTTAAACAACTACACGTAAATTACCTGGCCGTCAGTAAAAATGCCAGGCTCAGTTTATTAGGCTTCTATAAAGAAGTATTAGGGTCGTCACTCACTAACTGACGAACAAATTGCAGGAATAAACGCTAAGGCTCGTCTTCTTCCTGATTCTTATACTTTAGAGCCCCGCGGTAAATAGATGCTCAGGTTTTTTAGGGTCACGTAAAAGTTGGTGAAAAGGGCCAGTGTTTTGATACCTTAGCATTGATATTTATTATGATAAATAATAAATATCTTGGGACAACTCACACACGGCTATCTGATCCCAAGCTAAGCAGAGCTTGTGTTATGGTAACCAGACAACTGATATACATTCTTATATAATTTATAAATACATACATATTATAGATAAATCACACCCAGACACAGAACAATCATGCTCATCACACAAAGTTTGTCCTGGGTGGGAATCGAACCCACGACCTCCGGCTCAGCAGTCAGGGCCACTAACCACTAGACCAACAGGCCCGTCGTCGTTTTGATACCTTAGCGTTGATATTTAATATGATACTGTTGTTCCTTTAATTAGTTATGAACTATGTTTGATAGGCACATAATATGGAAGAACGTTGAGAAATAATCTGACGTTGTTTTTATGAAAAGTAGAAAATAATTCGTTTTAAGGATTCCATCCCCGCATGGAATAAATATTTGTTTTTGAGATTAATATTAACGTGAATATTAATTAAGACCTAGATTTATTGAATACATCAATCAATTGATCCTCAACCTTATTTATTTCTGTTTTTATAGTCTAAATTCCTCAATTGCTTTTAAATTTCATGAAAAAACATCGGGTTTTAGAAACGTCTTTCAGATTTTATTAAAAAAAAATCTACAAACGATTTTTTATTTTTAGTTAACTCGAACCGATTTAAAATAAAACATACAGCAAATACAGAAACGAAACAGTTTAACAATTTTACCTGTTTTATCTATACGATGGAGGGCATAATCTGTTTTAGGTAACAAATCAAAGCCGGACCTTGAGGACATTGCTAGTGTTACCAGTAAACCTAAACAAAAGTTTATTTTATTTGGAATTCCATTCTGTCATAATTTCATCTTCAACAATATTTTTTTTGCTTAATTGCGGCTAGCAGCCACAAGTGCTGAATTATTGTTTAAAAATCTGTTTGAAATCTATAAAATCTAACTCTATTTCTTAAAATCAGTTTGTGCTTCAAAATCCACTACAAAAGTTTACAGTGCCGCTTTATTGTGACATTTACCGTCGTTAAAAGGGGTTATTGGGATTAAAAAAGAAACCCCCTGGGGTTATAAATATTAAAGCAATATTAAAATATAATATATAAATAAAATATTAAAAAAAGAAACCTGTAGTGGTTATTCTTTGTTCACCTATCCCAACTTTCCTCTTTAACTGCGGCCTCGGTCGGAGGGCATCGAGCGATTGTCACAGAGATATCTGTTTTATATAATACCCCAATTTGCCAGATATGTCTCAAGTCGATGTTATAAGGGGTGATCCAATTACCATTATTTTCCTAGAATTAAAACGCTATTATATAGGTGAAACTGTTATCTATGTGTATCGAAATCCTTACTTAATATAATAAAAGCGAAAGTGAGTTTGTTTGTTTATTTGTTACCTCTTCACGCTTTAATGGCTAAACCGATTGTGATGAATTTTGGTACCTAGATAGTTGGGAACCAGGAGACGGACATAGGCTAATATTTTTTTGAAAAAAGTGGGTTGTGAGGGAGAAAGAGGGAAGAAAACGGAAAAATTAGCGTTGCTATTACAAATCGATCTGTGTTACCCCGAATTTAACGCGAGCGAAGCCGCGGGCAAAAGCTAGTATATAATAAGATTCCTAAACAAATTAAAGAGCTTCCAATAGTTTGCTTCAAAAGGGCTTTACGCTGATGGTCATTCGAGAATTCCTTCTATACAATAGATCCTTCAATTCAAATTATAATAACCACGAGTACATTAATTTAAAAAAGTGCGTGTCCTTATGTTATGATTAAATATGGTAAGCCACTATTACAATATCATACGAACTTTTATAACCATACTAGCTGGCGCCAGCGGCTTCGCCCGGGTGATATCGAAAAAAAAAGTATTCTATGTGTTATTCCAGACTATAATCTCTCTCTGTGCCAAATTTCATCAAGATCCGTTAAGCCATTTTGACGTGAAAGAGTAACAAACATCCATCAGCATATTGTACCCAGTAGTAGAGCGCGCGACCATGAAATGGTTAGAATTAATTTGTAAAATGCCACCTTTATTTCCCAAAGGGTCACGCACTCGTGCGTTTTTTTTTTTACTTTTTAACACCGTAATATGTCATGTCTCATGAAATAGGATGCGAATAAAAAGCCCTATTAATAAAACTCAAACCGTAATAGGGATGAATCTCGTTAAATAATAAATGATGTTTATTTTGCAAGTATTTTTTATAAGCACTTTTACACGCTTTTTTTTAAACTAGATAAATATCTTGGGACAACTCACACACGGCTATCTGATCCCAAGCTAAGCAGAGCTTGTGTTATGGTAACCAGGCAACTGATATACATACTTATATAATTTATAAATACATACATATTATAGATAAATCCCACCCAGACACAGAACAAACAATCATGCTCATCACATAAAGTTTGTCCTGGGTGGGAATCGAACCCACGACCTCCGGCTCAGCAGTCAGGGCCACTAACCACTAGACCAACAGGCCCGTCAGCAGATGAGGCCGGTGTTTCGTACCCAACTACTCTGAGAAGCAACAGCCAAAACAAACTTGAACGTTGAAACGTCATAGTTTCTTTTAAGGTCCTAGGACAAAAATCTTGGTCAACTTACATGAGGACTATGCTGTTAGTGTCTGAAATGGTCTTTTTGAGAAAGCAACACACAGATTGATTTAAAGTGTACAGCTGTATATACATGGTGCAATTGAAGTCATGGGCACTATTTTAAACTAAGGCTCTACTCACGATACTAAGTGCATTAGAGCTATTATGCAATTGACGGGCCTGTTGGTCTAGTGGTTAGTAACCCTGACTGCTGAGCCGGAGGTCGTAGGTTCTGTGTCCGGGTGTGATTTATCTATAATATGTATGTATTTATAAATTATATAAGTATGTATATCAGTTGTCTGGTTACCATAACACAAGCTCTGCTTAGCTTGGGATCAGATAGCCGTGTGTGAGTCGACCCAAGATATTAAAAAAAAAAAAAAATTACGGAAAAACTTAAAAATGTAGTAAGTTATATTGTAAAAGGCTTATCATTGAAAATAAACACTAAAAGTAATTTAAAAAGTACTTTTCAAACGCCAGAAGTCGTGAAATATCAAAATTTTAAAGAATAGTACAGTTTACAAGTTTACAGTTTACAACTAGTTATTGCGACAACAGGCGCGGCATTTTATTAGAAATAACAATAATATTTTTGATTTGCGTTGTAGTAGCCCTAATGCAATTAGTATCGTGAGTATAGCCTTTTTTCTTTCCTATTTTTTTTTTCGGGTGGGAAATCATCAAATGAATTTCCCCTCTCTGGGCGAAGCGCGGGGCATTCCAGACTTTTACTGGCTAAAACCCACCCATGTTCCTTCTATTGCCCTTTACGTTCCGGGGCCGCGGTATCTCTTTTGAACAACCCGCAACCCCGGCAGGCGGAGGCTCTGGCAAGCCCCTCTGCTTTGCTGACTCTCTTTAAGGCGCGCGTGAAACACGAACGCGCCGTCGACACGGCCTGTCGTCAATCGACGGACGGACGGTGAACTACCCATTGCTCACCGCCCACAGGCCCGCGTGAGTAGAGCCTTAGTTTAAAATAATGCTCATGACTTTAATTGCACCCTGTAGATGTACCTATATATCTGTTCATTAACATACATAATGAAGCAGCTCTGTAGTTGAGCGATTAACTAATCGGTTGCACGTATTGAGGTCACGAGTTACATTCAAATATACTGTTTTGATTGCACAGAAACAAATGACAATCTACTTGCAAAAACCAACGAGTTCGTATTAGAAGAAGCATTACGTGTCAGAATTGGCCATGATAGGTTGGTTTAAAAACAAAAATGATATGATAGAGTAGAAAATACGATTGTTTTATTTTTTATAAACTTTGTTTACGGCGCGTCTCAAAAGACCGGTGGCCCACCAAAATGACATCTGTTCATTTTTTACGAAAACAAATACGGGACAATCTACACGGTTCGTCGCCCTACCCTATCTATGACGTCATCAACCCCTCGTGTAGAAGGTTAAATTATTGGCGCTCAAAATTGGTAGTCCAAGCTATGGCAGTGACAAATGGAGGGGCAGAACGGGTTTAATGTATTGTGGACCTAATAATCATGGTATAGTTCCAAATGCTGAACTTCCACCGTTTTTGAAATGGAAGATTTTAATGGGGGTAACGGTTTTGCGGGAATCGTCATGGTTTGAGAAGGTTGTTAAGATGCGGGGTCTTTTTGAAGAACCTATGATAAAGCTGAGGTAATTTTATGTGTTAATATTAGGGCAATTTTGTGTTGAATAACACCAAATTAATAATAATATTTCATCAACGTCTGACCCTTACCTAGCCACAATTTTTTAGGTTGGGATCATTCATTTTTGTTTCCTAATTAATTCAATCAAATTGCACTTTATCCTATACCATTTCGCTGGGTTATCAGGAATCGTAGCAACAATTACGTGTTTATAGTTATTAAGAAAGCAAAATGCGATAGCTTAGGTTTTCAGTGCGATGCTTACGGAGGTTCGCTGAAGAAACTCCTTGAGTTCTCAGGATTCACACCCGTTTGTTCCGCTTATGACAATCATCATATAAATTCCCGCGCTTTTGGCGGGAAGGGTACATTTTTTTATTGAAACCACTCCCATGTTACTTTTATTGCTCTTAACGTTCCGGGGCTGCGGTATCTCTTTCGAACAACCCTCAACCCTGGCAGGCGACATGAACCCTCAACCATCTTTTCAATATAGGGGACTCCCACCGATCAGTAAAAACACCCACTATAGTTACTATAGTTGACGGGCCTGTTGGTCTAATGGTTAGTGGCCCTGACCGCTGAGCCGGAGGTCGTGGGTTCGATTCCCACCCAGGATAAACTTTGTGTGATGAGCATGATTGTTTGTTCTGTGTCTGGGTGTGATTTATTTATAATATGTATGTATTTATAATTATATAAGTATGTATATCAGTTGTCTGGTTACCATAACACAAGCTCTGCTTAGCTTGGGATCAGATAGCCGTGTGTGAGTTGTCCCAAGATAGTTAGATAGATAGTTAATTAGTGTTGGTACTGCCACAAACACCAATGAGTAGAGAGGCCCATTTTTTTGTAATGATAGCCCTTTATAATGGTGCCCTTTTGTCTCGGTGTCGCAGTATCTATTTCGAACAGCTCGCAACCCCGACAGGCAGTGGCCCTGGCAGGCCCCTCTGCAGAAAACGCACCTTAGACAGTCAGCCATTTTCTGACTGACTGTTAATCTTGTAAGCCTGACCTAGCACATTGCGTCACGAAAGATTTATAGTAATGGAAAATACATTCATTTAAACGGCATAGCTTCTCTATTGTGAGAAAAGCACAAAAACCTAGCAATTAATAATTGACTTCGTGACCTCAATTCCGTAGGGACCCGAAACGTTAAAAAACTGTACAAAATGAAGATAAATCTTCATGCCTTTCTATCTTTTTTTCTTTTTATTCGAATAAATAAAGGGATGGAGACGGCACGTTTTGTTTAACCGACTTAGAGAATAAAGGGCCTTTTCCTCTCGCGTTCATGCACGTATTTTATAAGGGAAATGGAGGCGTAAGGTGCGTTTTATTTACAAATATACTATACGAGACATCCTTTTTGCAAAATTAAACCATTGGAATATTTATACAGTGTGTTTGAGAAAAGTGTGGATATTTTTTTTTCACGATTTCTATATCGGTTTTTACGTAAGTGTGCATACTTTTATCTAACAGCATATCAGCCATACTTTAACCTATCCTGTAGATTAAAGACGTGGTGTTTAATGTAATTTCAGAAACAAACTATAAATAGGTAATTAAAGACAATGCGAATTTTTCCGACCATTTCAGACACTAATCTGCATAGTTCTCATGTAAGTTAACATTCCACACCATTTTATTTTATTTTAAGTTTACTACTGTGTACTATAACCTCCTAATGTCCCAATGAATTATTAATATAATTTAATGTAATGGCTATCTTAAGGAAGAGCGCTGATGTCTGAGATACAGATATTTTTAAGTAGTTCAGACACAGATGCCTTTAATTTAACATTAAGAAAAATTTAATATGTCCTGTTGTATCTGTTTAAATGTAACCAATGTTTGTGTCAAATAAATAAATTTATTATATTAATACTAAGTTGCCTTAAAAGAGACTATGACCTCTGAGTTTGTTTTGGCTGTTTCTTCTCAGAGTAGTCGGGTACAAAACACCGGCCTCATTTAGTTTAAAAAGACGTGTAAAAGTGTTTGTGAAAACCTACTTGCAAAATAAACATGATTTATAATATTTTACCACCTTGAATGTATTCAAACCTAGTTAGTACTTTTTCGACGGTAGTCTGTTTGAAGAAATGTGTAAAATAAAAAAGAGTAAATTAAAAAAAAAATGCGATTCACCTTTTCTTATATGTGTACTTAGGTATGTACACGCGTACTCAGTTCGTGTTGCTTTTTTTTTCTGAAAAATCCTTTTATTTCACGCTGTTTTTCTTTGTCGTTTAGAGAGCAGTTTTGAATGAAGCGTAAAAGCGAGATTTCATTGCACAAACAGGTTGAGTCGAGCAACTGCTTCGAAGCGCGAAAGCGATCAAAAGTCAAACGATTAAGTTTGAAGCGCTACAAACACTTCTATCCGATTACACTAAGGCTCCACTGCGATGCTTTAAGATCCGAATAAAATTGTGTTTACAAAGCTTTGCTTCTCTATGGAATAAATAGTTTTTTTTTTTTTAGTTTGGGTTGCATGGACTTTTGTTATTCATTCTCACCGAACTGTTTTTTTTTGTAACAAATAAGACAAATAACTTAATTATTCCATTTATTAATAAAGTTGGCCTCTGGTTTCCATGTATCGTGGAGGCCATTTCAGAAAAGTTGTATTTTTTGCTCCAGGTAAAACAAACCATAATTAATATATTTTTTTATTATTTTCGCGCTGGAAAGTACTCTTAGGAGGTCTACTTTTGGTGTGTTTTTTTTTAATTTTCGGTAATTCCTCATGACGTTTTTACCGTGATGGGGCCTACCTTAATTTGGTGGCGACTCCCAATCATGGACGGTAAGCAATGTGTAGCTTTACGTCTGTCCGCTTAGTGCCGACAAGCCGTATCGACGACGAGTTTGTGTTCCACGCGCGTCTCAAATAGATGTCAGGGAAGCAGAGGGGCTTACCAGGGCTACTGCCTGCCGGAGTTGCGGGTTGTTCGAAAGAGAAACCGCAGCCCTGACACAAAGGGCAAAATAAGGAACATGGATGGGTTTTTAGTTTTTTAGTCAGTAAAAGTCTGACACTCTCCCGCTGCACCCAGAGCGGAAAAAGTAATTTGATGTTTTTTTATTAGGGCTACTATTTTTTTGTATTTTAAAAAGTTATATGTTTTAAAAATAAAAAAATATTTGGAAAGAATAAGGGAGCTTTGAGTCGGATTTAAATTATGGTAACGAACTTCTCTTTTAACCACAGATTTGCTTTCAGTTTTTTTATTGCCATAGAGTAGAGTTTTAGAGCTTTACTGTTGAGACAGTGTTATAATTAGATGCGAAGGATATATCTTCACAACTCTTTTTAGCCAAAAAACATTATTATCAGTCAGATAGCAACATGTATCAAAATAGATTGTAATATTGATATTATTAATGACACGATAAGATTTATAATCTTGCACATAAAAATCAGTTTAATGAAAAGTGATGTTTATTTTGTATGTGGGTTTTAACAAACACTTTTACACGTCTTTTAAAAAAAAAGTGAGGCCAATGTTTCGTTCCATATAGTGTGTACGTACATCCTTACTTATATTATAAAAGCGAAAGTGAGTTTGTTTGCTACGTCTTCACGCCTAAATGGTCAAACCGATTTTGATGAATTTTGGTACAGAGAAAGCTGAGACCCTTAAAACGGACATAGGCTAAAAACTGGATGGAAAAGAGGGAAGAAAAGGGGACAAGAATGTATTTTTTCGAAAATCACGTAGGTTAGCCCAAAGTAAATATTCCACGCGGACAAAGTCGCGGGAGGAAGCTAGTCCTTACTAATATTATAAAAGCGAAAGTGAGTTTGTTTGTTTGTTAACTCTTCACGCTTTAATGGCTAAACCGATTGTGATGAATTTTGGTACATAGATAGTTGGGAACCAGGAGATGGACATAGGCTAATTTATTTTAAAAAAGTGCGATGTGAGTTAGAAAGAGGGAAGAAAAGGGAAAACTTAGCGTTGCTATTACAAATCAATAAGGCGCAAGGGGAATTGTGTTACCACAAATTTAACGCGGGCGAAAGCTAGTAAATTAATAAATAAAATAAATATGTTCATAGACCAAAGAACACCAAGTTTCGAAGCTGACTGTACAATCTATCGACCACAAACTGACCTAGCTCTAACGGCAGCGCAATTACTTTAAGATTGGATGTGCTACGGTGACTGCCTTACCGATGAGATTGTCACTTAGTGGAGACACACTGAAGTGACATAGTATACCGCAGAGGAAATGGAAGCGCGGCTTGTGTGAGTTTAGTACGTAAAGCCGAAATATTTGTGGCTAGCAGCCATCAGGGCAGTTATGGAGAACGATTTGGTTTTTCGTTTTAATACGTGTAATACGTGGACCTTAAATTAGAATTTCTTCTGTATCGTGAGTGTTTTAACAAACATATAAACTTACAGAGTTTATCAATCAGAGTCGTAACAATTTAGCAATTTTTTTTGGGGTGGTTAGTCATCAAACAACTTCCCCCGGTATGGGCGGAGCGGTGGGGAATGTCAGACTTGTACTGACTAAAACCCACACATGTTTCTTCTATTGCCCTTTACGTTCCGGGGCCGCGATATGTCATTCGAACAACCCGCAACCCCGGCAGGTGGAAGCCCTGGCAGGCCCCTCTGAATCTAGCATACTTAGATTAGTAGTCAAACTTAGCTTCGATAAAATCTAATCGTTTTGAACACAGAAAATAACTAATGTGTGACCCGATTTTATGTCTGTTTTTTTTTGTGTATATTGTGTGTGTCCTGTTTTTATCAAACGATTTTCTCATGTTAGCGGTTTGAAAGAAATGATAACGATAACGTTCGTGGCAAAATTCGCCCAAAATTTACTTCCTTTTTAGGGTTCCGTAGTCAACTAGGAACCCTTATAGTTTCGCCATGTCTGTCTGTCCGTCCGTCCGTCCGTCCGTCCGTCCGTCCTCGCTTAATCTCTGTGACCGTTAGCACTAGAAAGCTGAAATTTGGTACCAATATGTATATCAATCACGCCGACAAAGTGGTAAAATAAAAATTGGAAAAAAAATGTTTTATTAGGGTAGCCACCCTATATGTAAAGTGGGAAGTGATTTTTTTTTTTATTTCAACCCTAACGTGTGATATATTGTTGGAAAGGTATTTAAAAATGAATAGGGGTTTACTCATTCAAATCATTTTTTGATAATGTCAATAATTTCGGAAATAATCGCTCCAAAAGTAAAAAACAATGTGTCCCCCCCCTCTAACTTTTGAACCTTAAGTTTAGAAAATATGAAAAAAATCTGAAAAGTAGAACTTTATAAGGACTTTCTATGAAAATTATTTTGAACTTGATTGACACAACAGTTTTTGTACAAAAAAGACAAAAAGTTGTACAAAATAATTTCTGGACTAAGTTTGTAGTATAATCGTATATGCAAGCATTTTTTGTAACTTTGTTTACATATTTTACTATCCTGAACGTATCTTTTTTCACACAAAAAAAGAATTATTGAAATCGGTTCTCACAATCCAAAATTACCACCAAAATTGCACGTCTTTGTATTAATTAGTAACCCAATTCCCCGAGAGATGGCGCTGTAGGTACTTATTACATTGGATCGGGTATTACCGAATTTTTCGGTTGGCCTCATAACTGGGAACACTTATTGTGACGGGCGGAGAACTACGGAACCCTACACTGAGCGTGGCCCGACACGCTCTTGGCCGGTTTTTTATGATATTACCAGCAATAATTTCTTTCTTTCCTTTTCTTCCCTCTTTCTCCCCCATATCTTACTTTTTTTTAAATTAGGTTATGTCCGTCTCCAGAGTCCTAACTATGTCTGTACCAAAATTCATCAAAATTAGGCGTGAAGACGTCGACGACAAACAAACTCACTTTTGCTTATATGTATAATATTAGTAAAAATTATACACCACTGCCCAACCATTTACAGAAAAGAAGTGTGATCTTTTGTTGATACGCGTGTGATGTACCATTGAAAATAAAAATGGAAATAATTTTGACAACAAATAATCCCACAAACAAAAATATATAGGTATTCAATCCGCCATATTGCTTTTGTTAACCGTCTGATCCAATTTGATACCCGAAAACAAAATATTTGAATACCAATACCTATCGAAAATACACAATTCAATATTCTATCAAAGGGAATATGATTAATTAATCGGTGACGAGCCAAATATTCAGGCGACTGGAGTTCAAAGGCTGCCCGTATTTCGCTATTTGCCCTTTGTTAGAAAACAAATGATCAGAAAAATGTGGGTGTCCTCTGAACGTCTAGTTGTTAAGGTAATTGTTGACATATTTATTTTTAGTTTGACGGCACGGTTGGCACTGTGGCTGAGCGATCGACTGCTGCGTTCCGTGTCGCGGGTTCGATTCACGCTCGTACCAAAAAATTCATGACCTGCTGGTAGTTGTTTCGGGTCTGGCGGCATGTGTATGTGAATTTAAATGTTTGTAAACGCACCCACCTACAATTCAGGAAGAAATCCTAGTGTAGGGAAATGATTATAAAAAAAGATGGTGTTTAAATGTTTTTCTTGCGTATAAATACACCCATAATCTGTGTATCCTTTTTCAAAGCACAAGTATTTAATTTATATTTAAAATCCCTAGCTGATAAACCACACAGTCTAGACTCAATCCTGCAGTTTGATAAGCCATCCCATTGATCTTAAAACGTATACTAGCTGTGCCCAGCGGTTTCACCCTCTGCTTAGGGATTCAGGAAAAAAATGTTGCTTTGTCTGGTAATGATTACAAAAAAAAAAGTTAATGTTTAAATGTTTTTCTTGCGTATAAATACATAATCTGCGTATCCTTTTTCGAAGCACAAGTATTCAATTTATATTTAAAATCCCTAGCTGATAAACCACACAGTCTAGACTTGTAATGCCAAATGAAATAGACTGTTATGTGGGTTTTCTTAGATTGATTTTAGAATAAGATCATTTCGATTCTTGTGTTGCAAAGAAGGTTTTGTGAAGTGTAAATCAAACAATATAATGCGGCGTTTGATTTTCTTGTGTAGGTATCTATCAGTAAATTGCAGCGTTTTTATCCTACTATTAATATATAAATGCGAATGTTTGTGAGGATGAATGGATGGATGTTTGTTACTCTTTCACGTCAAATCACCTGAACAAAAATCACCTGAACCGATCTTTATGAAATTTGGCACAGACATAGGAGACTTTTTTTCGAAATCACGCGGGCGAACCCGCGGTTGCCAGCTAGTGTCATATGACTGTTGTGGAGGTCACATAGGCAAACACTCCTTGTAAAAAAAAATGTCAAACGAATGCACCGTTTGAAGAGCAAGCCAAATTCAATAAGGTAGGGAGAAAGTGAAGCAGATGATGATTTTATTCATCATAATGAAAGGATACGATTTCAAACTTCTCCCCAACCGTCCCTTGCAAGAGCCTTGCAAGTTTAAATCAGTCCAAAAATAATATCACTCAGATCTAGCCTGTCTCTTGTTGTCCCCCTTCAGCGACGTCCTAAGCCGAGGCTCGTACCCCACAGGGGGTGCCCTTAGCGTGTAGTCGCTATAGTTTGTAAGTTTTAATCCTGGCTGGAGGTTTAATCCGGGCTTAATTTAAGGCATCCACAGGATTCGCCCAGTTAAGCAGACGACAACCTCCTTGGTTGATTTGCGAGATGCGGTTCATAAAAAAAAAACTTCTTTTCTAACGGTCGACTTACTAAGACTTGAGCAAAAACATTATCAGAAAAGCAATAAACTAGACTAACTTGTTGCTTAGTTGCACTAGCAACGCTCAGGCCACTTGAATCACAAATTCCTGTATACATATGTATGAAAATATCTTTGACGTGGTTTTCGGTAACCGACATGATTAGTTCCAAAGGTGAACTATTAGCGAAGCAATTTGTTGTAGCAAAGTAGCCTGCACTAGAGAAAATAGCCTCTTATTTTAGTGACTTGCACTTGACTTTATGTGCTTGCTCATGTACAGACGCCTGCACATCAAGTTAGTACAATCTGTCAGATTTCTTTGATAGATTTTCGACTTTATTTCTAAAGTATTAGGTTCAAGGTTCATTGGGAAAAATTGACAGTTTCGGGTAGCTTGACCTGCTGTCGTCTGTACATAAGAATATGTGAAGAAATAAACACTTACATTTTTTGTTTTTAATTTTGATTTGAAAAAGGAGGCTTTTACTAAATACGCGCGATGGACCCTTATATTTTTTCAATACAAAAGAATCGTCTCCTGGTTCCCAGCTATCTCTGTACCAAAATTCATCAAAATCGGTTTAGCCATTAAAGCATGATGAGGTAACAAACAAACCCACTTTCGCTTTTATAATATTATTCGTGAGGATAGGCCTACTTCTGACCTCAATCTTATCCTAAAATGAGGTTGATGATGGGACGAGCTATCCCAAAAAAGCCTATCAACTAGAGACTTGATTTATATATATACTTGTACAATTTATAGCGATAGATTTTCTTGCTATTTTGTTGATATAAATTAGGGAAACATCGATCATTGATCCGTGTGCGTCAAATAATATAATGGAAAAACGATGGTTCGTTTAAAATGCATACTACTCTGTAAAAGAATTCCTGGAAGAGAAATAAGATAATGATTTAATATATTTTGTAATAACATGAGCAATGATTGTTAAAACTTATTATAATGTGATGATAATCCTATGACATAAAATCTATGAATAATGTTAATTAATATAATGTTTATGTTATGTAAAAAGTTTGACTAAGTTAATTTAGAATGTTTTTTTTATGTATTATTAATTAAATTGCAGGCAACAAAGTTCTAAGAACCTACCCTTTGTTAAGATCTAAATTACTACACTTAGTTAGCAATAAAGAATTTGACTTTGACTTTGAAAAAGAAAACTCTTTGTTTGTGTTAGAGAAGCGATAAAACTATTATGTTGCTCATTTTTTATAAACTTAGGAGAATTTCGTCGATTATAGATATAATAGAAGCTTAAAACATGGCAAGGACGTTAAGAAAATTATGCTTAAGCAAAAATCTTCGTTAATTAAGTAAGTTCACAACATCAAAGTTAGACACTTGAAGATAGATAGATAGAATAGATAGAATATTCTTTATTATGTACACCATACAAGTTACAAGAATAACACTAGACAAACTTATAAATAAGGTGACACAATGGGCGGTCTTATCGCTAAAAACGATCTTTTCAAGACAACCTTTGGATGTACTTAAGAAGAGGAGAAACAGTACTGTAGGTAGTCTGTGGCGTAACATTTTCAAAATTAATTTTCATACATTTTTTAAAAAAATTACAAGATCAAATACTTATATATGGTTGTGGGTTGTTCGAAAGAGATACCGCGGCCTCGGAACGTAAAGGGCAAAAGAAGAAACAGGGGTGGGTTTTAGTCAGTACAAGTCTGACATGCCCCCCCGCTCCGCCCAGAGCGGGGGAAGTCATTGGATGATTTCCCACCCGAGAAAAAAAAATACTTCTATATAAATACATATAATATATACATATAAAATAATAATCATGAAGAGCAAAGAAATATTTCATGTTGTTGAAGTTGCTATACGTAACGTAAAAACATAAGAATATCCATTGGGGTCGCCATCGCGGCGCTTGCCTTAGTTGGCCCGTGGATGACTGTTTGAGTGTCAAACTCCAGTTATGAAGCTGTTGGTCTCGACTAAAACTTCCATTTCCATAGGACATATTTACTGGGTGTCGTACAAAATGAAAAATTGCAAATTAAAAAAAAAATCCTCAAACACGTGTGTTGGAGCAAATAAATATATCTATCTAAAATAAAACGCAATTTTTTTT
This sequence comes from Ochropleura leucogaster, assembly GCA_958449745.1. Classification (NCBI taxonomy): domain Eukaryota; kingdom Metazoa; phylum Arthropoda; class Insecta; order Lepidoptera; family Noctuidae; genus Ochropleura; species Ochropleura leucogaster. Next base: position 5,228,487 of record OY288201.1, read on the forward strand.
GGGTTTGTGAAATCATCAAATTATTTCCCCCTCTCTGAGCGGAGCAGGAGTGTCAGACTTTTACTGACTAAAACCCACCAATGTTCCTTCTATTGCCATTTACATTCCGGGGCCGCGGTATCTCTTACAAATAACCCGCAACCCTGGCAGAGTGATTAGTACCAACAGTCCTTTTAAGCTGGTTTAAAACACAATGGTCCCACAGCTCTAAAGATATATTGCTGTCAGTTTAAAAAACATTGCAAAGGTGACATATTGCCTTGTATTAACTTACAAATGAGTTTTTATTATGCTGAAAAAACATTTGGTGGAAATATCCCTTTTAAGAATACGAAGAACATTCAAATGCAGTATTTCTGAAACTACTTCTGTGAATATTACCAATTCCTGCAACGGAATTGCCAACAGCTGCAAACTTCGTCCTGAGTTCTCAAACACTTGGACATACTTACCTATCTTTTCTCGTAATTTATCGAGTCCATTGTGAGTTTAGTTCTTACGGATTATGAATCTGAAATCATATCATCTTTATTGTGCATCATAGGAAGGTGTACATAACATAGTTGCTGTTAATAAATTATCTGTGAACAGCTATGTCCCACCTCTTGGGCGTATAATAATAAGTAGAATAAAAAAAGTCAGAATTTACATGCATATAAACAATATTAACGTTAAAACCTAAACCTCTTGAGTCCCAGCGGCACAAAAACGTGACAGTAAACAAGTATTACCGATAAGCCCCGCTGGTACAAATTTGGGCCACCAAACCCCGACCGATTTCATAATAAAATCAGATTACGCTTACGATAAAAGCTCGCCCGGCGGTGCTTGACGGATAGTTGAGGTAAATAATGGCGGTCTTTGAAAGGTTAAAATAAATGTTAACCCTTTATCACTCACTGACTCGGTAAAACATAAAATACACGTATTTCTGTGTTTTAATATGTTTTACAACAAAGTTACAAAAATAAGGAGTGTTGATTTAGGCAACAATGAGATCGATAAACGTATAGTTAGTGAAGTAAAGTAAAATTTTGTGGCTTAGATTGTAGTATTTTTTAGTATTAGTTCGTTAGTTTGGAATGTAGGAACTACAGTACGCGATTACGGTATGAAATCAATTTTGCGTTTACTCCGTATGTTGCCTACAGACTACACAATGATATAGAGAGTTAAATAAACCATTCAATATTTTTATTACACATTAGTTTGACCAATAATAAATATTCAAATCGTATGTTCACAGAACACATCATGACTAAGGGAGATTGTATTCTGACAGTGATTTGTCGGCAAAGAAATTTTTAATTGAGTAATAACACTTGTTAAGTTATAGTTGATGTTGTTTCTTTTTAAATATTTTTGGAGTTTACTCCTTAAGAATCGATTTTCATATATAAGGCGCCCGGTATGAGAAAAATCCGAGGGGTAAAACCTACTAAAGTAACGAAAATGTGTCACGTTTTTGGTGCGCACCTTTAGTGCGCAACATTCTAATTTGGCTGTGAGTGTATTAAGACGTACATATGGTATGCTGTATAGGCGACTATACCTTTATACTATATGTTATTGGGCTTGTTTGTTTCTATCAGTGTTGATGTATTTATATTGCTATTTTTTTTTCATTAATTTGTGAATATACCCTTTCATATGATATTAACCTTTTTTAGTTGAATAAACTCTTTTTGCGTATGGTTAGATACTCGTACTTAAGGAGTAAACTCCAGTCGTGCGTCGGAGCTGACACACACACTTTTATTTCAATAACTGCTCTTAAGGACTTAATACTTCTTTCCTCGATTCTTAGCATACTTTGTCGTGTTCAGGTAAGTTCACGAGCTAAGAGAAATAAATTACCTACCACTTATATTTTTCTTTCCTATTCCTGAGTTCGGAAACTTCTATTATTTTGTTAATTATATTATTGATTGGGCCTCTTGGTCTAGCGGTAAGTGGCCCTGACTGCTGAGCCGGAGGTCGTGGGTTCGATTCCCACGCAGGACAAACTTTGTGTGATGAGCATGATTGTTTGTTCTGTGTCTGGGTGTGATTTATCTATAATATGTATTTATTAATAAATTATATAAGTATGTATATCAGTAGTCTGGTTACCATAACACAAGCCCTGCTTAGCTTGGGATCAGATAGCCGTGTGTGTGAGTTGTCCCAAGATATTTATTTATTTATTATTTATATATTATTCTTTACTACATAAATTGCTTAAGGTAAGACAATAAACTAAGTTCTACTGGAAACTTCATCAAGTTATTGTTTGAATTATAGGGTCTGGTTCAGACGTCGGTCCTTACGATCTCTTGTCGCAATCCTTACTAATATTATAAAAACGAAAGTGAGTTTGTTTGTTACGTCTTCTCCCCAAAATGGCTGAACCGATTTTGATGAATTTTGGTACAGAGTTAGTTGAGACCCTGGAAACGGACACAAATATTAAAAAAAAAGTACAAATGAGGGAGAAAGAGGGAAGAAAAGGGAAAACTTAGCATTGCTTTTACAAAACAATAAGGCGCAAGGGGAACTGTGTTACCCCAAATTTAATGCGGGCGAAAGCTAGTTTGTAATAAAACTGCAGGTAGCAGGTACCTGAAAATTAGGAAAGGGGAACTGTGTTACCCCAAATATAACGCGAGCGAAGCCGCGGGCAAAAGCCAGTATAATATAAACCTATAAAACCACTTGTTGGTTACCATTGTGTAAAATACTAGATAAAGTCCCAACTGAACCCATCAATAGTATGAATGAGAAATCATTTTCTTTATTGAGACCGTTTTCATCGATGTGGCATTATAATGAATATAGGTAGGTACGATGTGCGCCCATTAAGTGACCATTAGACTGCTGAAGGCCTTTTCCGATCGCCGCGAACAAAGAATACAGAAGATGATTGCCATTTTTCGGCATTTGACGGGCCTGTTGGTCTAGTGGTTAGTGGCCCTGACTGCTGAGCCGGAGGTCGTGGGTTCGATTCCCACCCAGGAAAAACTTTGTGTGATGAGCATGATTGTTTGTACTGTGTCTGGGTGTGATTTATCTATAATATGTATGTATTTATAAATTATATAAGTATGTATATCAGTTGTCTGGTTACCATAACACAAGCTCTGCTTAGCTTGGGATCAGATAGCCGTGTGTGAGTTGTCTCAAGATACTTTTAAGATATTTATTTTTAGTAATGGCAGATATCGATAAAACAAAGAATGGCAATTGGTCATCGTCCTTTCGTTACCATAAAACTTTAAATATTGTTTTCGAATGTGGTTTGTTTTTGTGAAAATCATCAAATAACTTCCCCCGCTCTGGGCGGAGCGGGAGGGAGTGTCAGACTTGTACTGACTAAAACCCACCCATGTTCTTTCTATAATGTGGGTTCTGTAGTTTTTGGATCCCCCTTAAAAAAAAATCATGAGCTTATGTTTTTTTTGTAATTTTAAACGAACTTACATCATTAAGCACTAGCTGTGTCACGCGGTTTCACCCACGCTGCTCATCACCTGTTGGTCGTAGCGTGATGTTATATAGCCTATAGCCTTCCTCATGAAATGGACTATCCAACACTAAAATAATTTTCCAATTCCAACCAGTAGTCCCTGAGATTAGCGCGTTCAAACAAACAAACTCTTCAGCTTTATAATATTAGTATAGATTTATTTAAAAACAGTTTATAAATGACATCTAAAATCGGTCGTTGTCACCGAAAAAGACCTAAAAACGCTAGCGTGGGGTTTGGACTTGACCAGAGGAGGCTAAACACCGAGAGGAAAGGAATTGGGGATGCCCAACAGTGGGAAAAAAAGGGCTCGTTAAAAATACATTGTTGAAACCTATTGACTCTATCTTGTAGTTAAGAAAATCAAAATAAATCTATACTAATATTATAAAGAGGAAAGTAAAATTATCAAGTAGTAACATAGGCTATATAAAAACGCGTTAAGATACATAGGAACTGCTGACGCGCAACGTCAGCAGTTCCTATGTATCGTTGGTTTTTCGAAAATGATAAATCGGCCAAAAACACAAAGGGCAAATGTCTGACACTCCGCCCCCACCCCACCCAGAGTAGGGGAAGTTATTTTATGATTTCCCATCCGAAAAAAAAAGAAGATACTGAGGAACTGAGCAGGTAAAACTGCTAGGTAAAGTTAGTTATATATAAGATAAAGAACGCTTTGGTACAAACTATTTTATATCTAAACAAACTGATAACTAGGTCGAAAACTGTTCACAGCTGATCCGCTAACCATTCAATCTCCTAACACGAAGATTCGATTAGCGTTAGATTCCCAATTTCATTTTCATTGAAATCTTTGAGCTGGAAATTTTAACGCTATGAAGCTCATGTGTTTAGGGGTATTCACCAGTTTCAGATTTTCAGTCCAAAGATCATCATCTGCCTAGCCCTTTCCCAACTATGTTGGGGTCGGCTTCCAGTCTAACCGGATGTAGCTGAATATCAGTATTTTACATGGAGCGACTGCCTATCTGACCTCCACAACCCAGTTTATACTGGGTAATACGATACCCCTTGGTAAGACTGGTTGTCAGACTTTCGGAACACTGACTACCTGTAACGACTGTCAAAGATCTACAAATGACAGCCGGGACCAACGGCTTAACGTGCTTTCTGAGGCACGGAGGAAACTCGGTATGTAACGGATGGTCACCCATCCACAGACCAACCTAGGCAAGCGCGGCTTAACCTTAAGATCGACCCCGAGCGGCTGCTATTATTTAGCCACGAGCTCCTCACTCGCTTTCAGTCCAAAGATTTCATGTGATAATGATATGTCAAAACTTTAATCTACATCTTCGCTGTGTGTATCCGAACGGCGAACTACAGACGCGCTAGCGATGCCGAGAGGGACGAGAAAGAAAGAGGAGGAAGGAAGGGGGAAAGAGCATGAGAACGACCGGAATCAAAACAGCGTACACAGGCGTCTTTTTCATATAATCCTTACTAATATTATTAAAGCGAAAGTGAGTTTGTATGTTTGTTTGTTACCTCTTCACGCCTAAATGGCTAAACCGATTTTGATGAATTGCTACAGAGATAGTTGGGACCCTGGAGACGGACATAGGCTTTAGAATAAAAAAAAAAATGGTGGGATATAAGGGAGAAAGAGGGAAGAATATACAAAACTTAGCGTTGCTATTACAAATCAATAAGGCGCAAGGGAAAATACTGCAGGTAGCAAGTGTGTTACGCCGAATTTAACGCTTTTTACGGCAAAAGCTAGTAATATTATAAGGATGGTATTTAATACTTTAACTGTAAATCCCCTTTTTTCAATCAAAATATTCGAAATTATCACCAAAAATACTGAATTGCACACTAAATTTGCTCATCAAATAAATCAATTATACTATACTGTTGTGTACAGCACTACAATAAAAAGTGTTATATCTTTATCCATTTTCTATTAATGCAAGTCGTTACTGGCACTCGCCGGCCGCTGCCGCGGCACCGCTCGCTCCGCTCGCTCGGCTCGTGCGTAGGGGGTCGCAGTTTTAACCTAACCTAACCTACGCATTTTTTTAGCATTCGCGAAAGAATATTTGGTGCACGATCAGTATTTTTGGTGAACACAAAATTATTTCCCAGATTATAATAATTGTATTAATTACTGAAACGTTGTATGTTATGCTGTAAAGTACAATAATCGCTAGTAAAAACAATTAGTAGTTATTGAAGCGTTTCATTTGCTGCGAGTCCTCACCGTGAACAGATTCGATTAGTAATCAATTAACAATTTCAATACGAAGTACATCCCTGATTCGGAGCAAACCTAATACCCTTATGAATGGAACCCATTCATTTTGCTCAATCCCTAATGAGCTCATTAAGTAAGGGATACGGTAGTAGGTACGTGAATTAATTATCTTCGTTTTTCACAGAATTTTAGCAGGTTTCAAAGGGATCTTTAGATTTAATTATATGTTAGGATATAAATCCTCTGGTGGATATCAATTGAATTAGAATTCGTTAAAATAGAACGTGATATTTATGAAATCCTTATCCTTACTTAATATTATAAAAGCGAAAGTGAGTTTGTTTGTTTGTTACCTCTTCACGCTTTAATGGCTAAACCAATTGTAATGAATTTTTGGCACATAGATAGTTGGGAACCAGGAGACGGACATTGCTAATTTTTATTAAAAAAAAAGTGGGATATGAGGGAGAAAGAGGGAAGAAAAGGGAAAACTTAGCGTTGCTATTATAAATCAATAAGGCGCAAGGGTAACTGTGTTACCCCAAATTTAACGCGGGCGAAGCCGCGGGCTAAAGCTAGTATAGCATATAATTTAATCAGTTTGTACACCTGTGTACATATACAGTTCGTTTTTGTAGGATCATTCTCTTATTTAGCTTTTGGCTAAATACTAACAGCTACCCTACTATGACCTCTTAAAGCAATTCTTATTCCACTAAGGGAAAGAGACAGAGCTATATAGGGTGTCTAGCACCATCTCTTTCACTCAGTGGAATAAGAATTTCTATAAGATGTCATAGTAGCCCTTCTGATCTTCAAAGGTAAGCAGTTACGGTCAGACCCGTAAGTCTGAAAACATGTTTTCGAGATAAAGGCTCTTGACAGACAAAAAAAAAAGTGATCCTATAATTGTTCTGTTTTTCCTTTTGAGGTACGGAATTTAAAAAAAAAGAGTTTGACTTAAGTTCGACCTTAGCATTTTTGCGACATACTTTAAAAAAAAAGTTGTCCCACACTAGGAATTTCTTCTGTACTGTGGGTGCGTTCACAAACATTTAAACTCACATACATAAACAGCCAGAACCGCAACAACTATCTGCAGGTTACACAAATATTTGTTCCGTGCGGGAAGCGATCCCGCGACACGCTGCTTGGCAGTCGATTGCTCACCCACTGCGCCAACCGTCAATATTGACGAAGTCAAAAATCTCTAGGCTCTCAGCCAGCCCAAACACGCATTTTAGTAAATTTTGTTTATTTACTAAAGTATCCATTAATCTATTTTGACAACTAAAACGAGGAAGCATAACGTCTCCCTCGTATTTACCAGAGGGGCTAGCATTACGCCTTTGTTTACTAAAGTGGTAGGCAGAGCTATTATAATAATGGCCTTGTTTTTTACAGGAAATTCATCAAATAACTTAATAACTCGTCAGACTTTTACTGACTAAAATCCAATCATGCTCCCGGTTTTTCTAAAGAGATAGCGTGGTTCTGGAAACTTAAAGTTCAAAGAAGGAAAATGGGTGGATTTTAGTTAGTACAAGTCTGACACTCACCCCCGCTCCGCCCAGAGCGGGGGAAGTTATTTGATGACTTCCCATACGCAAAATAAGGCTTCATGTCATTATTTAATTTTGTTGTCCATACTAACATAGTTTTAAGTACATTGTTACTAACAATTTTTGGTCATGGACTGAAATAAGTGTTTATTTATTAAAGTAGTTTGTAATACACGCCACTAGCACTACCAGTCTACTTAAACAACATCCTTACTAATATTATAAAAGCGAAAGTGAGTTTGTTTGTTACCTCTTCATGCTTTAACGGCTAAACCGATTTTGATGAATTTTTGTACAAAGATAGTAGGGAACCAGGAGATTGTCATAGGCTTTTTATTTAAAAAAAAGTAGGATGTGAGGGAGAAAAAGGGAAGAAAAGGGAAAATTTAGCGTTGCTATTACAAATCAATAAGGCGCAAGGGGAAATGTGTTACCCTAAAATTAACGCGGGCAAAACCGCGGGCGAAAGCTAGTATTGAATATTTCTTTACTCTGCATGATTATTATTTTATATGTTGTGTATTATTATATAAGTATTTGTTATTTATAATAAATCCTCATCGCCGAAATATCGGAAACTTGGAATAAAAATAACAAGCATGGTAAATATCCCGTTGTGAGTGTTAAAAATAATGTTAGTGATCATAGCAATTCAAAGACTGATATAAGTACTAGCTTCCGCCTAGCTTCAACTTCGTCTGCGTGGCATAGTTACTTTGGGTTAACGCTAACTTTAACCCGTGTGATGATCGAAAACCAAATATCTTTCTCTCCCCTTTTCGTCCTTCTTTACGCACATTTTTTTGTAAAAATTAGCCTATAGCCGTCTCCGGGATCCTAACTATATCCGTACCAAAATGTATCAAAATTGGTTTAGCGATTTAAGCGTGAGCACGTAACAAACAAACAAACTCACTTTCACTTTTATAATATAGTAAGAATTCGTTTTTATAGTGTAGCTATTCATTTTGAATAATGAAACACCACAGACTACTTACAGTACTGTTTCTCCTCCTTTAAATCCATCCAAAGAAAACGATAAAAACGGCCATTTGGTCACTTTATTTATAAGATGCATGATAAAACGTCTTGTAACAGTTAATTTATAGCTTGAGACGAAAAATATTCAAAATTTATTAACTTAACGATAGCTTATTAGAGCAACCATAAATTTAAAATGCTTTGTGTTGAAGTCAAATATGTTTTTTTTTAAAGAAAATTTTCTTTCTTCAGAAAGCGGTACTTACTCGTTACTTGTAATTTGTGTACATAGTAAAGAATATTCCATTTAGCTTTTATTCGTTAGGTTTGGTAAACTGAAGGGCTACTATGACATCTTATAGCAATTCTTATTCCACTGAGTGAAAGAATGGTGCTAGACACTCAGCGGAATAAGAATTGCTTTAAGAGGGCATAGTAGGGTAGCAGAACGATAAACGAATTCATTCTACATTTAAAATGCCATGAGTTTATTAAAACAGTAACTTTACAACAAGTTTTGAGAAGCGTGGGTTTCCTATTAAACTTTCATAATTACTTCTTTCTAATTGATGTCTTGATTATTGTGGACTGTTTGGCAAGTCAAAACGAAAATGTATTTATATAAATAAGCTGTCAAGAGCCGGGAATTCAGTTACTATTAATAACAATTTAGATTCCCGAGTTCTTTATGTGTAGGTACTTTATTCATTACATTTTATATAAGAATTTTATTCTTTGTCCCGGTTTTTTTTTTCTATTTTTGCTCGGCTCTAATGTGTAATCCACCAAAATAACTAGGCCAAAAGCTGAAAAAAGAAATTTTCAAACCTGTGTTTTTATTATTATAGTTTCAGAGATGCGTGTTCAATTTAACATACTCCATCTTTTATTTTCTTTATTTAACACTTCGTTCTTAATTCAATTAAACGAACTAAGCATTGCTGGCAGCTTTCAGGGCACGTATCATGTTGACTGCGATGCGATTTTTTTGTCAATGTACAATTAATAAGGCGCAAGGGCAAAAACTACAGGTAGCTGGTACCTGAAAATCAGGAAAGGTAAACTGTGTTACTCCGAATTTAACGCCAGCGAAGCCGCAGGCAAAAGCTAGTAACAAATAATCCACATAAAGGTGTATTTAACCTTCGTCTGTAATTACATTCTAACCTTTTATTATCCAAACCGCTTACTCAAGCTGGATATAAGTCTTATTTAAGGTCTCAAAATTGCGCTGAAACTCCTTTATATATATATAAGCGAAAAGGGACTTCATACACGACATAGTAAAGCAACCATTTTTTTATAATCTCTCTCTTACGTTTTGTATAAAACTGGACCTTAATGTAAGGATAATAATGGTGTTGATGCATCAACACCATTATTTTCCTGCCCTTCTCCCATTCTATTTAGGTTCGGGTTTTCTTCTTCTATTCTCCCCTATCAGACGTCATGGCATCATTTACTCCTTTCTCCTTCCTATAATATTAGAATTTTAATACATAAAGAATTATTTTTATTTGGTCTCGTTTTGTCAGTTAGTATCGACTTAGGCTCAATTACGATTCTGCTCGTTCAAAACAACATTACCACTGTTTGTCTCTGCATCACCCAAAGGTTGACTGGTAGAAAATGCCTATGGCATTAAGTCCGCCTCTGTACTTTTTATTTGAAGTGTTAAATAAATAAATATTAGTAATAATTATAAATCAGTCGAGATGGCTTAGAGGCTTCGTTTCTCACACGCGAGGTAGTAGGTTTGAATCCGAGCAAGTAATAATGTAAGATTTCCAATTCATTATGTACTGTCAGAGTTTGTCATGACAACATTGACACGGTGAAAGAAATTGAAAAATCCTGGACTTAAAATACTATAGTCTGAAATCGCCAACCAGTCTTGAGCAAGCGTGGTGATCAATGCAATGCTCGAGCCTTCTCTGTATGAGAAGAAACCTTTGGTCAGTAGTGTGACAGATAGGCTGATACTATTATTTAACCAAAAGTGCTGTTTTCTACATAATTTTTGAAACAGCTGTGTTTGTATTATCTATGGCATATTTATATAACGAGGTATTGGGGGACCTGCCGGGGTTGGGGGTTGTTTGAAAGAGATACCGCGGCCCCGGAACATAAAGGGCAATGCAAGAATCATGGGTGAGTTTTAGTCAGTACAAAAATGACACTTCTCCTCGCTACACCCAGAGCGGGGGAAGTTATTTGATGATTTGCCACCCGCAAAAAAAAATGGTAATGGGGGAGGAGCGGGGGAGTGTCGATGTCCCTTACAGTTGCATAGTTTTATTGCACTGTTGGTTGATTCTCTACCCTCAACAATAGATCGAGGGTTGAAAATCTGATATTTTTAGATATTTTAGCATCTTAGTATAAATTTTGCGTATATGTGGGAATGGAAATTAGGTCCATAACAGACTTATTTCTTCTATTTCGTCTAGTTAGTCCCTAAACCGAAATACGGGTAACATATTTTTTGTATATTTAAATGTTTTATGTGTACTTAAGAAATATGTAAAAAAAACATATGCAAAAATTAATAAACGGAATAACATAACTAAAACAGAATTATTATTTTTTTCCATTTATTTTTTGTTAGTAATAACTTACAGTAATATGTACTTGACTTCGCCCACCGAGTGTGCTAAAACCTTGGCAAACGTTATTATTATGATAAAGTCGAAATAAATTACCACGTAAATAGGTTTTTATTAAAGTATTCGCCCACGCGGTAAACATTTTTTTTTGTAAAAATTCTAGATTCAATTTATTTCTAGTAACATTGACCCAGTCCTTGTATTTAAGAAATATATCATACTAGCTTTCGCCCGCGGCTTCGCTCGCGTTAAATTCGGTATAACACACACAGCAGACCAGCAGTTTTTGCTCTTGCGTCTGATTGATTTGTAATAGGAACGCTAAGTTTTCCCTTTTCTTTCCTCGTTCTCCCTCATTTCCCACTTTTTTAAAATATAAATTAGCCTATGTCCGTCTCCTGGTTCCCAACGATCTGTATCCAAAATTCATCACAATCGGTTGAGCCATTAAAGCGTGAAGAGGTAACAAACAAACAAACAAACTCACTTTCGCTTTTATAATATTTTAGTAAGGATATTATAGTAAGGATTCGCGATTTCGCAAACATTTAGTTTTGGTAAAAATTCTAGATTCAATAGTTTTCAAGTAACATTGACCCGGTCCTTGTATTTAAGAAATATACCATATTAGGTTGAGAGCCGTAAACAAGTTCAAAAGATTTAAATCCACAGATATCTAGGTACTCCTGACACTTTTTCGCGAAAAGTGTCAGTAGTAAGAAGAATTAGATGGTTTTGCCATCTGATAAAGCAGTATTGTTTCAATAATCTGCATTACGTTTTCGCTATAGCATGGGTAGGTTAGTTGGATGGCCTTTTCCTCTCCTGACTAAATATGGTCTTTACCTGAATATCACAGACGTAAAGCACATCAAAGCAAAACATCACTTAACATATCTCAACATCTAATGGCAACGCAACAGTATAGTGTGGAACAGCGATGCATTTACACGTCTTTTAAATCTCAAGTTATCATCATCATACATCAAGTTATCCGGCTTTGATGATGGAGCACCCTGATCTAGGCAAGACTAACGTGGATGCGCCTAACATGAGCTTGTTTTGACAATATAATTTGTCAGTACTTTTATATTTCTTATTAAAAAAGCAATGTTTACACTAGGATTTTTTCCTGTATCGTGGGTGCGTTTACAAACATTTAAACTCACATACATTAACAGCCAGACCCGTAACGACTCCCTGTAGGTCAGACAAAATATTTGTTCCGTGCGGGGATTGAACTCGCGATACGCGACGCAGTCGTCAATCGCTCAGTCACTGCGCTAACCGTGCCGTCAAATACTGTAATCATAATATATTATTTTATATTAAGAGGTTTTGATAGAATAAACAGACCTGCTTTTGAAATTAAACTAACTATACACAATATCAAAATTAAATAAACTAACAAACAATAGACTATAAAAAGGCATCATAAATCTCGTCCTCAATGCTGTCAGCTGGTAAATATATTGTAAATAAATATCATACTGCTGTTAAAATCTTACGACTTAGACAAGTCTAAAGTGGATGCGGCTAAAGAACTGAGAAGACTTCGATTGCATTAAATAACAACGTATACATGAACTTGTTTTATGAGTAATGCCCCGTTCTAATAAACAGAAACGACTCGTTTTGCTTACGGATAGTTGTATTTTGACATAATTCTCATAGAACTTATGTCAAAATACAACTATCCGTAGGCAAAACGAGTCGTTTTTGTTTATTGGAACGGGGCATAAGTCAATGATTTGACAGTACTATGGTTTTAGATTATTTAGATTTATATTGAGAGTTTCTGATACAACAAAATAAACCTGCTTTGAATAGAAATCACACTGTTGCAAAAATCTTCAACGCAATAGAAACATGAATAACTTTTGGTTTGCTGGGGTGAATCTAAAGATTTACATCTTCGGGGTTTAGTGTAAATAATATTAGGCCCGCATAATATCACTATTTGTTCCTCTGATACGTATTTTTAGATAAAAAAGCAACCTCAATTTGCCAGTCCCTTGGGCTTTTAAGATAATGCTAGTATCCTTACTATCCTTACTAATATTATAAAAGCGAAAGTGAGTTTGTTTGTTTATTTGTTTGTTTGTTACCTCTTCACGCTTTAATGGCTACACCGATTTTAATGAATTTTGGCACAGAGATAGTTGGGAACCCGGAGACGGACATAGGCTAATATTTTTTTTTGAAAAAGTGGGATGTGAGGGAGAAAGAGGGAAGAAAAGGGAAAACTTAGCGTTGCTATTACAAATCATTAAGGCGCAAGGGGAACTGTGTTACCCCGAATTTAACGCGAGCGAAGCCGCGGGCGAAAGCTAGTCAAATTATAAAATCTGTTTTTGACAGATTAAAAATGACTATTGTTATGTTCGCTTTTTGTGGCATAGAATGTTACTTTTTTGAGCAAGTGGTACGAAAAGTATTTTTTCTTTTTGCTCTTGATGTCTGACAGTTTTTTTTTCTTCAAATAATCCTTACTAATGTTATAAAAGCAAAAGTGAGTTTGTTTGTTTGTTGTCACGCCTAGAGTAGAGAGTTTTGTTTAGTGCCAATCATTTTAAATCTTTTGTACGTAAAGTTATTTTAAACTTTTTTTTTTTAATGGAAGATAAGAATGACGTCAGCTTGCTAACCATAGTCACAGTAATTTTTTTGTTAAACATAGGTAATATGTTGTGACACTATATTTAGCCTTGCAAGGCGTTCATTTAATCCTTATCCTTAGTAATACTTTAGAAGCGAAAGTGAGTTTGTTTGTTACCTCTTCACGCTTTAATGGCTGAACCGATTTTGATGAATTTTGGTACAGAGATAGTTGGGAACCAGGAGACGGCTACTTTTTTAAAAAAAGAGTGGGATATGAGGGAGAAAGAGGGACGAAACGGGAAAACATAGCGTTGCTATTACAATTCAATAAGGCCCTACCGTAGTTAACGCGAGCGAAGCCGCGGGCAAAAGCGAGATTAAAATAAATCTTGCGTAATAAAACCTGTTTCATAAACAAAATAGAATAATACATAAATCGGGGAGAGTTATATTTTATGCTATCATATCTAAAATCTTATTGATAGAATAGTATGCCTTTTCAATATATTTTTTTTTTTGAAAAGCGTGGTAAAAAGAAATCCTATCTTCTTTTGTCTTTCAAAAAACCTTTTAGTTAGTGGTTTATGTCTGTTTCTAGTTTGTAATAACATGTACATGCCTGCAGGTCAAGCTACCCGAAACTGTAAATTTTTCCCAATGAACCTTGAACCTAATACTTTAAAAATAAAGTCGAAAATCTATCAAAGAAATCTGACAGATGTGGTAGCTTGATGTGTAGGCGTCTGTACATAGAAAAAAAAATCATACGGAAAAGGAGATCGACCTTCTAAAGTAAAGAAGGACAGCCTTTCCAAATGACAAAACAGTTACCTGTTAAAAGGTAAGGAAAATTTCCAAAAGCCTTTTTTGGAGTTAACTCCTTAAGAATCGATTTTCATATATAAGGCGCCCGGTATGAGAAAAATCCGAGGGGTAAAACCTACTAAAGCAACGAAAATGTGTCACGTTTTTGGTGCGCACTTTTAGTGCGCAACTTTCTAATTTGGCTGTGAGTGTATTAAGACGTACATATGGTATGCTGTATAGGCGACTATACCTATATACTATATATTATTAGGCTTGTTTGTTTCTATCAGTGTCGATGTATTTATATTGCTATTTTTTTTCATTAATTTGTGAATTTACCCTTTCATATGATATTAATCTTTTTTCAGTTGAATAAACTCTTTTTGCGTATGGTTAGATACTCGTACTTAGCGTCAGAGCTGACACACACACTTTTTTGTTCAAGCTTATTTATCTAGATTCCAATAAGCTACAGATATTTCGAGTACGCAGACTCTTCCAATGAGGTCTTATAGGTATTCGTTTCAATGAATTTAGGCTATTCAGGCTATAGGTATAGCCTAATCTGATGGACGGCTATTTCTTTCAATCTTGGTACAAAGGGAGGCAGTGAATCAATGCGACCTCATGGTTCAATTTTATGCTATCTCATTTATTTTCATCTGAAAAGAAGCAATGAGGCTTTCGAATTAAGTTTGGTAGCAGTTTTTTTTTATTAAGTTCTAGTGATCGAACCGTTATTCACAGCTTTTTTATGAGTTGAAAAAAGACTAGTGACAAGTTTGTTGTAGTATTTAATCTTTTTCGTCACATAAGTAAATTGATGCTAAAATCTTGATTTTGTACGATTACAAATTGTGAATGGAATTATTACTTACTAGCTGGCGCCCGCGGCTTCACACACGTTATTTCGAAAAAAGTATTCTATGTGTTATTCTAGACTGAAATATACCTTTGTGCCAAATTTCATCAAGATCCATTCAGTTGTTTTGACGTGAAAAGTAACAAACATCCATACATACATCCATCCTCACAAACATTCGCATTTATAATATTAGAAGAATAAGTGAACGCTTGATCACTAATTTATCCATTTTACATATCTGTTTTTTTTTCATAGCCTACATTATCCTATTGCTGGCCAAAGGGTCTCCGGGGTCCCAACTATCTCTGTACCAAAATTCAACAAAATCGGTTTAGCCATTTAGGCGTGAATACGCAACAAAAAAACAAACTCACTTTCGCTTTTATAATATTAGTAAGGAAACATTCTAAAGAGATAAGTCCTCACAATTGACAATTCTCGCCTGTAAATTACGGTTATTACCTGTAGCCCTACTATGACCTCTTAAAGCAATTCTTATTCCGCTGAGGGAAAGAGACAGAGCTATACAGGGTGTCTCGCACCATCTCTTTCACTCAGTGGAATAAGAATTGCTATAAGATGTCATAGTAGCCCTTCAGAAGTGCCTCTGAATTAGGCTGTTTCAGTGAATTGAAATAGTTCCATTTTAGACGAGTACTTTGAATAAGGGATGAGGTAGGCGAGCTGGCAAGTAGATTTTGTTTTATAGTACCTGTGTGGATTTAGGTGTCTTTAATTTCCGGAGTAAAGTTATGTCAGTTTTCATCTGGAGGAGGCAAGGTAGGCAACTCTTTTTCCTCCTTGCTTCAGCTCTAAGGGTTATATGTATTTAAGGGAAAGTTATAAGTTATATATATATATGTCAAAGCCATGATTTAAAAGAGTGTCCATGGAGTTTCTTGCCCATTCTTCTCCATAGAGATCTAAGCTTTGGAATGGGCAACTACAGTACTTTCACAAGTTATTATGTCTTGTGACTGGGACTGTAGCAGCATCTTCTTTGTTTTCATGACATTCAAAATTGCCTGTAAAGGTCTAATTGAAAAAAATTATTTGAATTGGAATAAAATGAAATAAGATACAATAATCACAATATGAAAAAATAGAGCAAAATTTGGTGTCTCAGTGGGAGGTGCTTTAGGTCCATTATCATTTTTATTTTTCATTATTTTTAATTATATGGATTTGTTAACCGGTTTTTGTCTTACTGTTCATGTCACGTAAGGTTTTAATTACTATTTTATCAAATGGAATCGGTAGATATCCCTATGCCATCGATAAATAGAATTAAAAATCAACAATATGATACTGCAACCTGCCACTCAGGTTATGAGAACGGTTTTTAAAACAAATTAAGTAAATTGTTTTCAAAACTATTCTGAGTGTCACGTATAAAGTTCAAAAACACAATTCCACAAACCTACGTGAACTAAAGTAATCTAGAAAGAACATCACAAGGGTAACAAAGACATCTTATAGCAATTCTTATTCCTGTGTGAGAAAGAGATGGTGCTAGACACCCTGTATAGCTCTGTCTCTTTCCTTCAGTGGAATAGGTTCTGTTTTAAGACGTCGTGGTAGGGTAGCAGAAGAGCAAGCAATCACATTAACAACGCCGACGCAGGCTCGCACTAATTCCACGGATGACGTCACTTGCCCTTTGATCAAAAGAAGCAACACTTAACGAAACAGTAGCCCTACTATGACATCTTATAGCAATTCTTATTCCACTGAGTGAAAGAGATGGTGCTAGACACCCTGTATAGCTCTGTCTCTTTTCCTCAGCGGAATAAGAATTGCTTTAAGAGGTCATAGTAGGGCTACAGATTCAAAGAATTCTGCTAATATGTAAAATTAAAATATGATGGCACGAATAAATAAAAATCACTACTAAATTCGTTTCGAATACAAATACATTTATTGTGTAACTAGCTTTTACCTGCGGGGTAATAAATCCCCTTTCCTGATTTACAGGTACCTGCTTCCTGTAGTTTTTGCCTTTGCGTCTTATTTATTGTAATAGCAAGTTTTCCCTTTTCTTCCCTCTTCCTCCCTCACATTTTTTTTTAAATAGCCTATGTCCCTCTCCAGGGTCCCAACTATCTCTACCAGATTCATCAAAATCAGTTTAGCCATATAGGCGTGAAGACGGAAAAATATCGTCTGCGAAGTACTTAATGGAGGCCAGACCATCGGCTTTAATGCAAATGAATTTAAGGAGGAGGCAGAAAGAGAGAAGCTCGTGGTTAAATAATATCAGCCGCTCGGGTCGTTCTTTAGGTTAAGCCGCGCTTGCCTAGGTTGGTCTGTGGATGGGTAACCACCCGTTACATACCGAGTTTCCTCCGTGCCTCGAAAAGCACGTTAAGCCATTGGTCATTTGTAGATCTTTGACAGTCGTTACAGGTAGTCTGTGACCCGAAAGTCTGACAACCAGTCTTGCCAAGGGGTATCGTATTACCCAGTACTAACTGGGTTGTGGAGGTCAGATAGGCAGTCGCTCCATGTAAAATACTGATATTCAGCTGCATCCGGTTAGACTGGAAGCCGACCCCAACATAGTTGGTAAAGGCTAGGCAGATGATGAATTAAGGAGGAGGCAGCGAAACTGGATAGCGTAGGTGGCCATTGTTCTCACTGTCTCTTGTTCTCCACTTTACCGCTTTGTAATTTAGTAAAAACTTATGCCTTTCGAATATCAATTTTGTATTGACTGATGGATTGGTTTTCAATTAGTGCGAAAGCTCAAAGTTTGTGTGCGAGTTGAATCATGCGATCAATCGGTTCGATGTATTCCAATTATACATTTGGTTTTTGTATATCAACATACGGCCTTTTTTCGGATAGGACTTCATCAAACAACGTCCCCCACAACGGTGGAGCAGGGAAGAGTGTTAGACTTATAATTTATAATTTAAAATAATAATAATAAATATCTTGGGACAACTCCCACACGGCTATCTGATCCCTAGCTAAGCAGAGCTTGTGTTATGGTAACCAGACAACTGATATACATACTTATATAATTTATAAATACATACATATTATAGATAAATCACACCCAGACACAGAACAAACAATCATGCTCATCACACAAAGTTTGTCCTGGGTGGGAATCGAACCCACGACCTCCGGCTCAGCAGTCAGGGCCACTAACCACTAGACCAACAGGCCTGTCTATATAATGACTAAGCCCCACAATTATTCCTGCTTTGCCCTTAACGCTCTGGGGCCACGGTATCTCTTTCGAATAACACGCAATCATGCTAAGCGGTGGCCCTAGCAGGCACATCTGCTTTGCTGACATCTCATTGAGGCGCGCGTGGAACACGACCGCGCCGTTGACACAGCCTGTCGTTACTAGATGGACGGACCGGAGAGGTTGACTACCCATTGCTCACCGTCCACAGACCCGTGTCCAAGGTGGTCAGGAGTTGTGAGGTACGGCGACCGATTCCCTTTTTCTCCCATCCTGGACCATGGATTGAACCAGTACCAGATGCGAGAGGTCCACCAAAGCGAGGAAGACACACCGCAAAAGCATGGTATGGATAAGTACAGTCACTTTCAAAAATATCGGCGCAGAAACGTCATAGTATTTCGTCCAGACATTATTAACCCTGCCTGTATCTATATACTTCATAGTGGGTGTATCTCCCAATTTGCGAATCACATGACCCAAACACGCAATTTAAAATAACGAGATCATATCACAATTTCAGATTAAAATATTGAGCTCATAAATATGTACATGATACGATCATACATATTACCTTGTGTGGCCTTAAAATAAATATAAAGTACACATCGCACGAGTGAAAAGGAATGTAACAATAATAATCACAAGGTTCGAAATACGTTGCGGGTTGTTCGAAAAAGATACCGCGGCCCCGGAACGTAAAGGGCAATAGAAGGAACATGGGTGGGTTTTAGTCAGTACAAGTCTGACACGCCCTCCCGCTCCGCCCAGAGCGGGGCAAGTTATTTGATGATTTCCCAACCCAAAAAAAAGGTTCGAAATACAATATTATAGAGCCTTGGATCGTTCTACACAGTTATCAATCTGTAACGAAACAGTTACCAAAGGAAACGCCATGGAAAAAATGTGTTTAAATGAGGCCATACAGCAAAATCGGCTTAGAGCTAGTCAGGTGCCGTACAAACTTGCGACATAAACGGCCATACTGCTTGGCTTCGACTTAGAGGGTGGTTTTTTCACTGCTCCGAGGGACCATAGACTTGACTGGTTTTCATTTCAACTTGATACCTCCACGCGTTCAAACTAAGTGATCATATAAGGGTTCCATTTTTCCTGTCGGGTTTGCGGGTTGTTCGAAAAAGATACCGCGGGCCCTGAACATAAAGGTCAATAGAAAGAACATAAATAAATAAATATCTTGGGACAACTCACACACGGCTATCTGATTCCAAGCTAAGCAGAGCTTGTGTTATGGTAACCAGACAACTGATATACATACTTATATATTTTATAAATACATACATAATATTATATATAAATCACATCCAGACACAGAACAAACAATCATGCTCATCACACAAAGTTTGTCCTGGGTGGGAATCGAACCCACGACCTCCGGCTCAGCAGTCAGGGCCACAAACCACTGGACCAACAGGCCCGTCAAATAGAAAGAACATGGGTAAGTTTTAGTTAATACAAGTCAGACACTCCCACCCAGAGCGGAGGAAGTTATTTAAGGATTTCCCAATCGCAAAAAAAGGGTTCCGTTTTTCCTTCAGAAGTTCAGTACCGTAAAAAATGGCCAGAATAAAAATAAAAATGACTCAAAATTCATTTAAGTTTTACTAGCGACCAGTAAATTGTAGCAAGTCAATTCAAAGGCTTTGTTCCTTCTACCGTATATTCAACAGGTTTTTGGGATGGTAATATTTTATAGTACGGGAGGTACCGTTAATCTGCTGGAGTCTTTATATATCAGCTGAAAATCATAGGAAGTAATAATTGCCTAACCAAAGCAAGCCAGGAATCTGCGCGTCAGCAGCTCCTGAGGTGGAGGGAATCTAATGTTCCAAAAATCCTGAAATGCCTTCTATCTAAAACCACAAATTAATTTACGCAGCTGACGTATATTTCCCCAGTTATATGCAGCAAACGATTTTTTTAGAAATAAATTGAATTCGGTTTAAAATTGCTCGGCTAAAAAACCGGGATGGCATTAGAAATAATTACTGTTGCGATAAAAAAAAACAATAAGAAATTACACAGTTTTGGTAATGAGTAGAACACAGCGCAATCGCTTATTATTCGAAATGATTTTCGTCAAATTGGTTAAGATTGTAGGTTGTAGGTGAACTAAACTGTATATCTATATTTTTAATATAAATTACGTTTCAGTGTGACGTCGTTTAATTTTTTGTAGTCTACTCAAGAGACCAATGCGATACTTGAAGAAATATATAAAAATATCCGCCATCTTGGAGAAACCGCCATGTTGTTTTTTTTTGTAATGACACCACTTGGCTAACAGCATTGTCATCCAAACTAAACTAGTATGCAAAGTATAAGGTCAGTCAGAATCCAGAAGCAGGTCAAAAACTAAATTTAAAAAAAAAGTGATCTTTTTCGGTCTCGCGTCTAGTACACAGGGCTTCTCTCCTTGGGAAGAAGTAAGCTATTAGATACAATGTGGAATCGTAATAAAAAATAAAATAAAATAAAAAGGTTTATTTCAATTACATAGTACATTAAGATACATGTTTTGGAGAACACCTTTTAAGCAAGGAGATGCTTGTGTTAGGTGAACTCCGCTCTTCCGACTTACATCAGGCAGTGTATGCAATTGAAAAACAAAGCAAATTTACAGAAAAATATGCAAAAGAAAAAATAAAATTAAATATGAAGGTAAAATAAAATAAAAAAAAAAACAAAATTAAAATACTAAAAGTAGAAGTAATGAAATATACAATACTCATAGATGTGGCTGGCTGTTTGCATTAAAAAAAAAACAGTTTCTTTCATAAATCTGAAGCCAGTACCAGATAATCGTTTCGTACTCAGCCCACTTTTATCGTTGGGGCGTAAAACAAATTGGTAGGCTGGAACACGTTCAATGTCCCCTTTTTATTTGGCCGAGACACAAATCAATCGCGGACCGTAAGCAATTTCTATATTTTGACGAAGTGGCTTTGGGCAATCCAATTTCTCTTACGTAAATATAAGCGGTGCCGATTCTTATTTTTATTGTAGGCAAAAACAATACAGAAAAAGAAAGGTTAGAAGAATAAATGAAATTAATGTTTATGATTGAGAGCTCGTAAAAGTTTTATTCCTGGTAAAGCAGCTAAGCAGCCTAAAGTTGTTTTATATTTTATCAATATAATAATATTCTTTCATAATTTATTCTTGATAAACCGTTTAGACACAAGATAAATATAGATTATCTTAATTTTTATTTCTTACTAGCTTTTGCCCGCGGCTTCGCTGGCGTTTAATTCAGGGTAACACAGTTCCCCTTTTGCTGATTTGCAGGTATCTGCTACTTGTAGTTTTTGCCCTAGCGTCTTATTTATTGTAATAGCAATGCTAAGTTTTCCCTTTTCTTGTCTTTTTCACCCTCATACATCAATCTTTTTTATAAAAAATAGCCTATGTCCGTCTTCAGGGTCCCAACTATCTCTGTACCAAAATTCATCATAATCGGTTTAGCCATTAAGGCGTGAAGAAGTAACAAACAAAAAAACTCACTTTCGCTTTTATGATATAAGTAAGGAAATATGTAGTAAGGATTTTAAAGTCACTTCGAAATAATTCTCACGTCCACAGCTTATCGGATGGGCCTGTTGGTCTAGTGGTTAGTGGCCCTGACTGCTGAGCCGGAGGTCCCAAGATATTTATTTATCACCATATCCATATGTCATCCAAAATCTCGGCTATGTATCGACGTAATTTCTTGCAACACTAAATTAATTCGTTCTAACGTACGCTCGGCTTCGGGCCAATATGTTAGCACTTGGTATTCGACTTCCACTTAAGGCGCAGTATTATGTCGTTGACCTTGTTCATACATTTTGACGTTGGACTTTACTGCATACGTTTCTCGTAAAAATACAAATAAATTTGTATAAAATTAAATATTCAATTAAAAACAATCCATCATTGAACGCAGTTTGGCGTTGGAAATTTTATTGTATACTTTTGATTATAATTACGATTCATATTGAAGACATAAACTGCTTTAAAAGAGAATTTAGAGGTGTGTTTGAATATTTTTTTACACATTTTAGTATATTTAATTATAATTTAAATTCCATTAATGTATGCAAAAAAGCCTTAAAAATATATTTTTTTCAGTGATTAAAATTATGTATGGTTTAAGAGATACACTGCGTTAAAAAACCTGTTTTTTGGCCGTTCTCAAGAAATCTTCACCTTAAGCGTTCCAATCCTTTACGCTCTTTGAGTTAGATCTAGATTTTGGCAAGGAAAACTTGGCTGGAAGCTGTATAGACACAAATATGCTGTGTGTGGGATTCCGGCCAAGCAAAGCAAAGTCTAGATTTTTATTATTTTTTTTAGAAAAAGATTGAGTTATGAGGGTGAAAGAGGGAAGAAAGAAGAAAACTTAGCTTTGCTATTACAAATCAACAAGACGCTAGAGCAAAAACTGCAGGTACCTGCAAATTAGGAAAGGGGAACTGTGTTACCCGAATTTAGCGCGAGCGAACCCGCGGGCAAAAGCTAGTATTATTATAATCCTTACTAATATTATAAAAGCGAAAGTGAGTTTGTTTGTTTGTTACCTCTTCACGCTTTAAACCGATTTTGATGAATTTTGGTACAGAGATAGTTGGGAACCAGGAGACGGACATAGGCTAATTTTTATTGAAAAAAATAGGATGTGCAAAAAAAAAGAAAAGGGAAAACTTAGCGTTGCTATTACAAATCAATAAAGCGCAAGGGGAACTGTATTACCCCAAATTTAACGCGGGCGAAGCCGCGGGCGAAAGCTAGTTCTGAATAAAAAGTCTAAATATTACCTAAATAAGGTTAAATTTTACTCGTTTTTAGTCATAGAATAACTATGTACAAGAATTTCTTATGTCTAATTTTTCTCTGAGGTTCAGTTGTATAACAATAATTATTTTTACTTACCCTGTAAGGTATTGGCTTTCGATTCATCAATCTTCTTTGTGTATTCTGTCTTGTGGATTTAGGTAGACTTACTCGTTATTTTTACCTTCCTATAGCTCAACATTAAAATATTATTTTGGAGATAAAACACTTGCGTAACGTTAACTGGTGGCCTTGTGGCTTTTGGTACCACTATTATAAATTAAGTTTAATAAATTTTCTGTTTCTTTCTCTGCGAGAGAATGTTTTGCACCCCACTCTAGGAGTTTCTCCTACAATGTGGTAGCGTTTTCAAACATTTAAACTCACATACACAAACAGCCAGACCCGAAATAACTAGCTAAAATTATTTGTTCCATGCGGGAATAAAACCCGCGACGCGTAACTCAGTAGTCAAATGCGTTGTGTAGCTTACCACTGACTAATGTATACCAGTACCATGCTATGACCAGCATCACGCTGAGGAGTGGTAACCTCCTTGTCGCAGTCAGACCCGAAATAACTAGCTAAAATTATTTGTTCCATGCGGGAATAAAACTCGCGACGCCTAACGCAGTAGTCAAATGCGTTGTGTAGCTTACCACTGACTAATGGATACCAGTACCATGCTATGGCCAGCATCACGCTGAGGAGTGGTAACCTCCTTGTCGCAGTCACGACGTGTCGATTGACTGCTGCGCTGCGTGACGCGAATCGATCCCCGCACGGAACAAATATTTGTATGGCCTACAGATAGTTGTTCCGGGTCTGGCTGTTTGTGTATGTGAGTTTAAATGTTTGTAAACGCACCCACAATACAGGAGAATTTCCTAATGTAGGACAACGTTTTTTTTAAAGTCAAATTAGAAGTAACACCGTAGAAACTAATCTTCCTAATAACTCAAAGTCAAAACCCGACAAAATTGCAGTTTTTTTGAAGTCCAAGTTGTTCAAATAAACAACATAGTGCATGTCTATTTATGCAGTACAGTCAGCAACACGAAGATGAATTTCCGTCACACAATTCGCATATTCAAAGAGCTCATCTTGTGTTGTTCGCTGTACAATGCTTAAGCTGAGGGAATGTTGGCTGTCTCCGCATGATAATGCTACGTCACACCGCGTTGTAGATAGATACAGAAGTTTATCTCCATACAACTAACAAAACGACGCACATTTAAAAACGCGTTTTTTTTTTTAAATCGAATTCCCACCCGTCCCTTGCAAGAGCCAGCCCGAGATGCTGAGCCAGTAAGTTCAAATCAGTCCCCACATAATATCACTCAGATCCAGCCTGTCCCTTTGATGTCCTCCCCCAGCGACGCCCTAAGCCGAGGGTCGTACCCCTGAGAGGGTGCCCTTAGCGTGCAGTCGCTTAGTTTGTAAGTTTTTGCCCTGGCTGGAGGCCTTAATTTCAAGGCATTGCCCGGCTAAGCAGATGACAACCGCTTAGGCTAAACTGCGAGATAAAATTCATAAAAAAATAACTCAAATTGTGTGAAGCAATAATGCGTCCTAGAAAACGCTTGTCTAAAAGAAAGCGATTCACTCAAACTTTAAAAAGATTCAGATTATAACGAGTTGTGCCCAGCGGTTTCACCCGCTGCTCACTTAGGGGTATGAAAAATAGATGTTGGCCGATTCTTAAACCTACCCGATATGTACACAAAATTTCGTTTAAATCGGTCCAGCCGTTTCGGAGGAGTATGGGAACGAAAACTGTGACACGAGAATTTTATATATTAGATGATCAGGAAACAGGGAAGGCAGCACAAAACTTAATTAGACTGGTTCGCACAATAATATTGTGGAAGCATAGCGCTTTGTTCATGAAATCTGACGTCACGGTTGACGCAGTGACTGAGGGATCGACTGCTGCGCTGCGTGTCGCGGGCCCGATTTCCGCACGGAACAAATTTCGGGTCATATTTTTATGATCAACATTTAATTAGTTGTTACGGGTCTGGCTGTTTGTGTGTGTGAGTTTAAATATTTGTAAACGCACCCATGACGCAGGAGAAGTTCCTAGTGTATGTAAAGGTTCAATAAAAACAATTTTATAACGGTGGCAATGGCTTTCGAAAGGCATAAAATTACTAAAATCTTTGTTTTACAGAAAAAAAACAAATGTGAGGGTATGCGCCTCACATTGGTTATTTTTTCTAAGAACATAGACTTTTGTAAGCTCTGCTACCCTGATATTTATATTTAAATTTAGTTTCTCAGTAAGAGAATTTATTGTTAATTCTTTATGAGAAATAATAAAGTTCTTAAACCATAATTACAAATAAAAGTTATTTATCCAAATCCACCTGATGCGGATGGGAAATCATCAAATAACTGCGAAGCGGAAGAGTGTTAGACTTTTACTGACTATAATCCACCCATGTTCCTTCCCCCTACTCTGGGTGGAGCGGAGGGGAGTGTACTGACCCACCCATGTTCTTTCTTTTGCCCTTTACGTTCCGGGGCCGCGGTATCTCTTTCGAACAACTCGCAACCCCAGCAGGCGGGGTCCCTGGTAGGCCCCTCTGCTTTGCTGACATCTCTTTGAGACGCGCGTGTAACGAACGTGCTGTCGACTCGGCTCCAAATTCACAAATAATATTGTTAGACTTAATCTATACTAATATTATAAAGCTGAAGAGTTTGTTTGTTTGTTTGTTTGAACGCGCTAATCTCAGGGACTACTGGTTGGAATTGAAAAACTTTTAGTGTTGGATAGTCCATTTCTTGAGGAAGGCTATAGGCTATATAACATCACGCTACGACCAACAGGTGCTGAGCAGCGTGGGTGAAACCGCGTGGAACAGCTAGTATTGTAATATTGTAGAAACATTAGTAAACTTGTATTTGCACGTTGTATCAAGCAGACTTTCTGTATATTCTATTTTCTTGTCACACGTCCCCATGTAAATTGTATTACCAGCTTTTTCGTTCCTTTAAATTGAGAAATTCTCGTTTATTCCAAGCATTTGTTTTGTATGTATGACGTGTTTTCCGGTTAAAATGAACACTTTGATGATTGTGTATGATATGAATATTGAAGGGCTTTTATTTCGGTTTTCATTTCTGAAAATAAGCCTTTTGGTTTTTTCAATTATGATTTAGAAAAGTATTATGAGATTTGTGAATGCGCAGGAAATAGTAAGAGAGAAGGGAGGCTTATTTTTTGTTTTGAAATAACTTCCTCTACTCTGAGTGGGGGTGGAGCGGGGGTAGTGTCAGACTTTTACTAGCTAAAATCCACCCATATAACTTTGCCCTTTATTGTTCCGGGGCCGTCTGTCAAATAACTAACCCCCAGGCCACAGTCTGCCAGGCTTGCCCTGGTAGGCCCCTCGGAAAGAGAGGAAGGAGGCCTTTTCCCTAAGTTGAGACAAAGCATAAAAATTCAAAGCAAATTAAAAAAAGAATTCTCCTAACTTGGACTTTATACAAAACTAGCTGTGCCCAGCGGTTTCACCCGCTGCCCACTTAGGGGTATGAAAAATAGATGTTGGCCGATTCTCAGACCTACCCGATATGTACACAAAATTTCGTTTAAATCGGTCCAGCCGTTTCGGAGGAGTATGGGAACGAAAACTGTGACACGAGAATTTTATATACATATTAGAAGATATTTCCAACATGTTGAAAAAATCGCAATATAAAACAAGTACTGAAGTAGACTCAACTTAGATACCGGGACCCCGGAAAATAATAAGTAAAAAAGGAGGAACATGGGTTTGTTTTAGTCAGTAAAAGTCTGACACTCCGCCGTTCCGCCCAGAGCGGGTGAAGTTATTTGAAGATTACAAATCCGCATAAAAAAGTAAATTCATCTTGTAGGTACTATTATCAAACCCTCGATTTATTTTCTTTTGATTTCAAATACACTTTTATCGTTCACGAAACATCATCACAACCTAAAAAAAGCATTACAGTACTTACGAATAAGGTTCAAAATGTAGGTACCATAATAGCTCACGCCTGATTCATTTTCTTCTGATTTCTTTACTTATACGTTCTTAAAAATGACGACATTACAGCAGTACTTACGAATTTTCCACATGTGCGGTTCCAAGACGTACATAACTGTTCTTAAGTCTTAAACAATGTCAGCCAGCCGAATCGGCGTTTTCATAATGTACTTGCTGCAGCAGCACTTTACCAAAACTCTCCAAGACTTATATGAGAACCTATTTGGTTAAAATGCGGACTTCACAATATTTCAATGTACAGTCAGCGAATGAGATAAGGCACTGGGTTTGTTGAAACAGTTGATGTTTTTCGGGTTAGTACCTCAAAAGTAAAAAGTGGAACCCTTATCACTCACTTTGTTGTACGTCTGGCTGTCTGTCAATACCTTTATCTCGGGAACGCGTGAAGGTATCGACATGAAATTTAAACCATAATATACTCAATTCTGTGGTCCCTTTCTGCTGAAAAGTCACCCTCTAAGTCTACGCAGTCAAAAGATATGGCCGTTTACGTCGCAAGTTTGTCCCTTGGAGAAAAAAATCCACGAGGAAAGTTAAATTTGTTTGATTCAAAATTACTCATATATTTGCTAGTTATAGACGGGGCAAGGGGAAGAAAATCGTAATCAAATACTTGTTACTACTTGGTAACAAGTCGTTATGTCTATTGCCACGTGTTGACAACCGGGCAGTAGTCGCATGTCAACATCTAAAATGTTCGGGATCATAATCAAATGTAACCACTGTAACCACTGTTCAAATCTGGGGACAGTAAAGACACCAATAATTATAGACCCGTATCCGTTTTGCCGGTTTTCAGCAAGGTGTTTGAAAAGGTAATGCTTAACCAAATGCTCAACCACTTTAACACCAATAAAATATTACATGAAAAGCAGTATGGTTTCACCAAAGGACGTTGTACCACTGACGCCGGTGTCACCCTATTAAAACACATATTTACTGCGTGGGAAGAGGCACAGGATGCCATAGGGATCTTTTGTGACCTCTCAAAAGCATTTGATTGCGTGAACCACGAAACCCTTCTCTTAAAACTTGAACATTACGGCCTAGGGAAACTTGCCCTTAGTTTAGTTAAATCGTATTTAAATGATAGACAGCAGCAAGTACAAATAAATGGTGTCAATTCAATGGGTTTAAATGTAAAGATGGGTGTACCACAAGGATCGATATTAGGTCCCTTCCTCTTTTTAGTATATATAAATGATCTACCCCATTTGTTTAAAAACCAACCACAAATGGTGTTATTTGCTGACGATACCTCTTTAATATTTAAGATAAACAGACGTGCCACAAATCTTGACGACGTAAATAATGCCCTAATGCAGGTACATAATTGGTTTACGGCTAATAATTTAGTATTAAATGGGAAAAAAACGAAGTGTATAAGATTTGCTCTACCAAATGTCAAAAACAGTGAGTGTGACTTAGTATTGAATCAAGAGAAACTAGAATTCGTCGAAAAAACTGTTTTCTTGGGAATAACACTCGATTCAAAGCTACAATGGGGTCCGCATATAACATCTCTTGCAGGACGCCTTAGTTCAGCAGCATATGCTGTTAGAAAAATCCGTCAGTTTACTGATGTTGATACCGCGAGACTAGTCTATTTTAGTTATTTTCATAGTATAATGTCATACGGTATTTTACTTTGGGGACGGGCTGCAGACATCGAGTCTATATTTATTCTGCAGAAAAGAGCCATTAGAGCCATATATAACCTACGTAGGCGAGATTCTTTAAGGGAACAGTTTAAGGATATTAACATCATGACAGTACCTTGTCAATATATTTATGAAAACATCATGTATGTCAGGAAAAACTCGCATCTTTTTAGTAAAAGAGGTGACAGACACAATTATAATACTAGAAATAGGGACCAATTAGTTCAACCAGGTTTCAGGTTAGCTAAAGTAGACTCATCTTTCATGGGGTACTGTTTGAAATGCTACAATAAAATACCTCCCCACATTCTTCAACTGAATGAAACGAAATTTAAATCTTGTATTAAACGCACACTATGTAGGCAAGCATATTATAAGTTGGGGGATTATATTGATGATAAAAATGCTTGGCTCAATGCTGGTCCTGCTCCTCAAGCATAGGGGTAAACTCATTAATAAGTATCCGAAGCTATAGTGGAAGCTGCAGAAGATTGTAAGACTATCTTTGCAATGTATAGAATCAATTCTCTAGTATTGTATAATTATTAAGCCCATATGTGAGTGCTATGTATTATCATTGACTTGACGAAGCCCTGGTGGTTAATAGTGTCATGCTCACTTAAATGTCTCGCTGATGGTGGCGGGTGTGTCGGGTCATTTAGCTCCCTTCAAAATGGTCGAGCTGAATGGGGCTGATCCATACGTCATGTTCGTGAACGGGCGCTGTCAGTTGGGACTGGTCATTTTTTAACTACCACGGTCATTTTTAATTTATTTAGATTTAAATTGAATTTTGTTTTTTATTTACTCTGGACGCTCTTACTGTGCACGTATTTCTACATCGTTCTCACATATTTGTATAATCTCAACACGAATGATGTAAATACTATTTTGTAAAAATATTAGAATTTAAAAGAGTGTCCATGGAGTTTCTTGCCCATTCTTCTCCATAGAGATCAACGCTTTGGAATGGGCAACTGCAGTACTTTCACAAGTTATTATGCCTTGTGACCGGGACTGTAGATTCATTTTGTTTCTTGACATTCAAAAGTGCCTGTAATGGTCTAATTGAAATAAATGATTTGATTTGATTTGATTTGAATGAAAATCTTTGTAAGAAAATATTTCCAATGTGCGCTCTATAAATATTTCAAGTCTCTTTTAACAAAACAAACATTTCGTTAAGTAAATTAAATTCATCTATAAGTACGGCCAACGAGAAGCGATACGAAAGGTCATTAACCTAAAGAACAACTGTAGCGTTGATAATCTAATATTTAGCTCTTTCCATCTTGTGCCTTTGTCGTAATGTCTCGTTCTCCCGGCAAAAACAAGACAACGTTAAGACGGGTTCGCCAACATTCGGGCGGCCATTTTAGATGGGGTTTTGTTTACATTTGGTATCGCTTCTCGTTGGCCGTGCTATATCGATTATTAAGAAAAAAGCAACTATATCTGACAAGTCTACTTACTTATTCATTTCTTTTGTTAACTGTACATCTGATCTGGTGGTTATCGATGACTTGACCAGAGAAACACTGAGACGATGCTAGAATTGGTTTATAAAGAACCTCCTTGCTGTGACACTGTATTTAATTTTGGTTATGGCAAACTTTAAAGAAGGGGTAACGATCCCGGGGTTGCGGGTTGTTCGAAAGAGATACCGTGGCCCCGGAACATAAACGGCAATAGAAGGAACATGGGTGGGTTTTAGTTAGTACATGTCTGACACTCCCCCCCGGTTCGCCCAGAGCGGGGTAAGTTATTTGATGGTTTCTCAACCGCAAAAAAGGGGTAACGATCGCATAGCTTTTAGCTTTTTAGATTGACAGGCCTGTTGGTCTAGTGGTTAGTGGCCCTGACTGCTGAGCCGGAGGTCGTGGGTTCGATTCCCACCCAGGACAAACTTTGTGTGATGATCATGATTGTTGGTTCTGTGTCTGTGTATGATTTATCTATAATATGTATGTATTTATAAATTATATAAGTATGTATATCAGTTGTCTGGTTACCATAACACAAGCTCTGCTTAGCTTGGGATCAGATAGCCGTGTGTGAGTTATCCCAAGATATTTATTTATTTATAGCAAATGGCGTCAGCAAAAACAAACTGCAACTACGATTCTTACAACCAGGTTTCTTTCCTGTTTTGGGTGCGTTTATGTACATTTAAACTCACATGTATACACAAACAAGATAACTACTTGTAGCCTATACAAATACTAATTCCGCGAGGAGATGGAAGCCGCAATTAGATTGGGATGATGTCAGTAAGATATATTTATGATGAAGGAAGAAGATTTTCAAATAGTCATGAAGAAGCACAAAACTAGGAAAAGTGAGAAGAATGGGGGACGCATCAGAGGGGCCTGCCAGGGTCACCGCATGCCTTGGTTGCGGGGGCCCTGGAACTTAAAGGGCAATAGAAGGAACATGGGTGGGTTTTAGAACAAATCTGACACTCCCTACCACTCCGCCCAGAGCGGGGGAAGTCATTTGATGATTTCCCATTCACAAAAACAGAAAATGGGGACGCTTTTCTCAGGACTGAGGCAAAATCTAAATACAGTTGCAGTGTTTCAACTATCTTTATTACGTTACTAGCTGTTCCTCGCGGTTTCACCCCCGCTGCTCAGCACCTGTTGGTCGTAGCGTGATGTTATATAGCCTATAGCCTTCCTCAAGAAATGGACTATCCAACACTAAAAGAATTTTCTAATTCCAACCAGTAGTCTCTGAGATTTGCGCGTTCAACAAACAAACTCTTCAGCTTTATAATATTAGTATAGATATAGATTGGTTTGAAACTATGAGTTAAAATTTAATAAACTTTGTAAAGCATTCTTCACGTAAGCTGAACTCTAAAGATGTGGTATTGTTCGTATATGATAAAATGCTAATAAACTAAAAACTCTGTGTCGTTGCAAATATTTATTATTAACTTAAACCGCCACATATGAGAAAAACTAGATTAACATAATACAAATTCTTGCCTGCTTCTCTCAAGAAATTTCTGATGAAAAAACTCCATATTTTATTAAAAACTCCTTCGTATAAAAGAGCTGTGATTAATAGATTCAGGCTGCGTCCTAGCACCGCCGTGCCCTCGTAGAGGCGATCGGCGGCGGCGATCTCTCGCGTCCGGCCCTGGTTCAGGCCATGGTCCGGAGCGAGAGGGAATGGGAAGCGGTCACCACCTTCTGCGAAGCAGTAATGTTAGCGAAGGAGGTGGCCGGGCGTTTGAGGGAGAGAACATCTGCCCAACCCAGCCGCCGCGGGAGACGCCCATGGCGCCGGGCGCCGCGAGACGACTTCCGGCCACCGTAGATGCGGGCCTGTGGGCGGTGAGCAATGGGTAGTTCACCGTCCGTCCGTCGATTGACGACAGGCCGTGTCGACGGCGCGTTCGTGTTTCACGCGCGCCTCAAAGAGTGTCAGCAAAGCAGAGGGGCTTGCCAGAGCCTCTGCCTGCCGGGGTTGCGGGTTGTTCGAAAGAGATACCGCGGCCTCGGAACGTAAAGGGCAATAGAAGAAACATGGGTCGGTTTTAGTCAGTACAAGTCTGACATGCCCCCCCGCTCCACCCAGAGCGGGGGAAGTCATTGGATGAATTCCCACCCGAAAAAAAAAAAAAAAAAAAAAAAAAAAGGCTGCGTCCTAACCAAAGACAGTGTCATGCAAACATGTTACCGACGTGATTATTTGGGAAAACGAACATGCGATTTCGTCGGTTGAGGGCTTCTGATTTTTTTCGTACCTCGACAGGAAAAAACGGATACCTTAGTTGAAAATCTATTAAAGACTGCTGAGCGATAACGAACGAAACAAACAAAAACAATATGTAAACGTCAATAGATTTCAACTATATACGCTAGGGTATAAAGTTGAAAATGTATTAGTGACTGCTGAGCGATAACGATTGTCGTCTGCTGCCGACTGCTGTTTGGCTAAAGGGCCTGGGGGCTTAGACAAAGTAACAATTCGAAAACGATAACGAAGTTAGAAAAGACTAAAATGTATGAGATTGACATAAGCCGCGTTAAGTCACGTGGTAAATCGACATCGTTATCGCAATTTGGTAGACAATGTTACATTTCATAACGAAACCATAAACATTATTATTATTCAAGTAAGACAAGTAGCACTTTCAGTGTTCGTCTTCGCCTCGATCGTGATCGTCAATAAAGATAACGAAACGAATGCTAAAACGTTGTAGTTATCGAAACGATATGTCGGGATATATGCTACTACAAGAACATTTAAGAAGTTATGCATCCCCTGAGATTCCCTTGGAAATAAATGTAAGAAAATTTACATTAATAAAACAATATAAGTACTAGGTTTTGCAGGTAAGTAGGCACCTACTTAATGTTGTTGGTTGTTGTTCCTCATAACTTGAGTTAAAGCATATTCGTCTGGTTAATTATGTATATTGTAGGTACCTACTATACAACAAAAATATTGTTGTACCACACAATACTTTATTTTAACTGCCGTATAGGTAAAGTCCCTAAATAATCGACCCAGCCACCCTTGTTGCCCTCCCTCAATGACGCCCTAAGGCGAGGTCCATCCGGGCGCCGGGCGCCGCGAGACGACTCCCGTCCACCGTAGATGCGGGCCTGTGGACGGTGAGCAATGGGTAGCTCACCGTCCGTCCGTCGATTGACGACAGGCCGTGTCGACGGCGCGTTCGTATTTAACAATAATCATATCAATAGGTAAACTTATCAATGTATTATTATATTTTTCAGGAGCTGTGTGCTCTTAACTTTTTAGCTACTGGGTCATACCACAGAATTGTGGGTGTGGGCCAGCATTTGACAACAAGTCGCTGCATCAGGGAGGTTGTGAACGCCCTTAACCACAGTTGAATGGTCAGCAGGTGGATAGTGTTCCTATATTGAATGTAGAACCAGGATCCCAGGTAGAGGTGTACACACGACGTCATGTCCAAGCCAGGTCTTCTTAAGGCTCGTTGGAGGTGTATGCTTCGACACAGAGTTCTTCACTATCACCCTTACATAGCTAGCAAAATCACTAATGCATGTTGTGTGCTGCACAACATTGCATTAGATGCTAGAATACCACCTCCAAGTGATATGCCAGCTGCAGGGGTACAAGATAGTGAAGATCATGCTGTACAGTATAGCACCTCCAATGAAAACCAAAACGATGTAATTCGAGGCAGGGCTATGCGCAATCATTTAGTTAGTAGGATGTAATCTAATATATAAAATTCTCGTGTCACAGTTTTCGTTCCCATAGGTACTCCTCCGAAACGGCTGGACCGATTTAAACGAAATTTTGTGTACATATCGGGTAGGTCTGAGAATCGGCCAACATCTATTTTTCAGACCCCTAAGTGAGCAGCGGGTGAAACCGCTGGGCACAGCTAGTATTTATATATATATTAATTATTATTTTATATCTACAATCAGCCTCTTGACTTTAATCAGATTTAATGTTACTTGGAATGTAAGTAGGATGTAATATAGGTGAATAAATAAAAATTACTATTAAATATTTTAATATTTTTATTAAGCCACTTGATAAACTCTATAACATTTTTTTTCTCTCTAATAACATAATAATTATATTAATCAGTCTTCATACGTCAACTACTGCAAACTTAACATCTTAAACAGCTTTAGGAATTCCTCACCTCGCAAAAGTCTGAGATGCAGAATGCCTAAGGCTTCGGACATACATACTAAAAAACCTTTGATTACTATAGCAATAGGGACAAGACAATTGCTGAACTACTCATTGTACAGCTTTTCTGTATTGTCCCTACTGCGATAATAGTCAAGCCAAGCTTGAGCGACGTTTAGTAATGAGCTAAAACCTGGTTCCGTTCGTGCTAAATCTCCAATGCTCGCAAATCTCGCTCTTGTTGGAGCCTAATCCGGGCTTCCTCCAGCTCCAGGCGTCGTAACTCCACGGCCGTAAACTCGCTTGCGGCGGACGCGCAAAAGAGGACGGTCGGGAGAGGCAGCTATTGACTGCGGTGTCGCTGGCAACCTCAACCGCGGACGACGCCTGGTAAATGGAGAAATAGCAGACGTGCAGGGGGCAGGTGGCCGCCTTCGCCTCGTAGACTTCCCCGGGGGCACTGCAGGGGTTGGCGGGGACTGGGCTGGCGGGGATGGCGCTGCCGGGGCTGATTTGGCTGGTGGGGCTGGCGCAACAGTCTGTCATCGTTGAGCCGAAGTCTGATTGAGCACGAGCGGAAGCCAATTATTTGAGGGCTGTGAAGTGGATAGTTCTGCAAAAGAAAATGAATGTTATTTTGGACAGTTTACTGATCCTTTGTTTGTTAATTTTTTTTTCTTAAATCAAATCCTGCTTATATTATAAAATGTGGAGGTTTGGAAGTTTAATAGTTACTCAATCGTACGAAAACGGCTGTACGGATTTCGATGAAAATTGGCACACAGGTATAGAATATAAATAGTAAAACTGAGGTTCTCTACGAATTTTAGATAATTTTATTTTCCACATAATACACAACAAATAAATAGTATACTAGCTGTTGCCAGCGGCTTCGCAAATAATCGGAATAAAAACTATCCTATGTGCTAATCTGGGTTTAAACTATCTGTGTACTAAATTTTATCCAATTTGGTTCAGTAGTTTTTGCGTGACAGAATAATAAAAATCCTTCCATCCAAACAAACTTCCATGTTTATAATATTAGTAAGAAGTAAGATTTTAAGTCTTTAGACTTACCATCTACAATTTCCAAATAATCTTGGGTGACGGGATCATCTTGGGCGGCAGGATCATCTTGTGCAGTATTTATGGATCTCTGAAAAAAAATGTCAGTGGTAGATTTGATAAAAATAAGTGGTAGATGTACGTCAAATTATTTATTACTGAACAAGTTTATCATTTTTAGTACGTTTTTATGTAAAAATTATAGTAAAGTTTTTTCAGTCATATATGTTTAACAAAGTTAAAACTAATTTAACAAAAAATGAAATGTTGTCTTTCATGTTAACTGAGTAAAGTTACTTGGTTGACCAATGTTTATAGGAATATTTTATAAGACGTCTGCCTTGAAGGTGGTACTTACATTAAATCCTAGCTCTTCTACAGAGTTTTGTCCTGCTACTGCTAAAGGACCCATTAAAGCCAGCACTCTTTCATCGCTAGCTGATAATGTTTGCCCGCTTGCTGGCCCACCTCTAGTCCCACTTGCATGATGCTTTATGGCCAATGCCTTTTTTTTGTCTTCGACTTCCACTCCACCCAAACCTTTGTTGAAAAAAAATCAAACATTTTTATTATGACTTAAAATACTTTAGCGGCTCTTTAAATGTATGATTTCACTTAAATAAAACGATTTTAGTACGGCGATCGCCAACAACTCACTTACCTATTCTTATTAGTAAATAAAATTTGAAAACAGCAATAAGTAACTCGCGGGATTGATCCGATTTGATTTTCTTGACTGACACTGACAGCAAAATTTTCGATACCAAAACCAATATTTTTGCTTTTTAGCGCAAAAAGAAATCGATGACGAACTTAGATATCGTTTCGATACGAAGCGATGTTACTTTGTCTAAGCCCCCTGTTCCTCCAAGCTCCGCTGTCGGCGTGACTATACATTCGGGTTTGCCGAACAAAATGAATGTGACAGTCGCGATCTTTCAAATCAAATCATTTATTTCAATTAGACTTTGTTAGACCATTACAGGCACTTTTGAATTTCAAAAAAAAGGAAATGTTAAGCTACAGTCCCGGTCACAAGACATAATAACTTGTGAAAGTACTGTAGTTGCCCATTCCAAACCATTGATCTCTATGGAGAAGAATGGGCAAGAAACTCCATGGACACTGTTTTATTAATTATTAGAATATTATTACAAAATCGTATTTAAATCATTCGTGTTGATTATACAAATATGTGAGAACGGTGTAGAAAGACGTGCACAGTAAGTGTCCAGAGTAAAAAAAAAAAATCAATTTTTTTTTTTCTTTAATTCTTCACGTGGCGTTCATTTTGGTTAGGACGCCGCCTTATGAGACTGTGTACTTAAGCTGGAATAATTGAGACAGTCTGCTAAAAGGAAAACTGTTGAAGGGAATATCTGGTGTCAAACTAAATATAAACAATATTGTCTGGTCTCGACTACCTGAGAGTTGAGTTGATTATCTTGTAGGAGTTCGAAAACTATCGCTGTCATAATGTTTGTAAGAAGTTTGTGGTCTCGGTGGAACCTTTGGTCTTGTTTTTGTTGTGAAATTAATATTTTAAACGTTCTGCTTGTCATTTGCAGACGGGACGTTCGATTTGGTAGTAGTTCTTGAACAATAAAGCTGTCGCGATCGTGCAGCTTAAAGGATCTTACTAGCGGGTGCCCGCGGCTTTGCCCGCGTGATATCATAAATACATGTTAAACCACTAACACGCTCACAAAAGCACTCATAGACACTATTACACCCATCTTTGTTCTACACACATATATACACACTATCACACACATTCACACGATCACACACATATTCACACAATCACACACATATTCACACGATCACACACATATCTTTTCGTCACTCGTTTCCTAAATGTTTTTATTTTTTTGACAGTTTTATTTACCTATTGTAAAATATCAGAATTGTATAGTCTAATTACCAGCAGTTTGGAATTGTCATACTATTTTAATATCAAGCTCCTTAATTCATTTTGTCTTTTATAAGTGAACTGAACTGGTTTCCAAGAAACAGCTTCTTTACCTAGTTTGGATGTCAAACGCTCATTTAGTTTTTAGCAGCATTTTTTTATTATAACCTTGTGTAGTCATATTTTGTAATGGGCTATATTCTACGGAGTCCAATAGACGATTTATTAAATCTAAAAAAAAAACCGGCCAAGAGCGTGTCGGGACACGCTCAGTGTAGGGTTCCGTAGTTTCCCGTCCGTCACAATAAGTGTTCCCAGTTATGAGGCCAACCGAACAATTCGGTAATACCCGATCCAATGTAATAAGTACCAACAGCGCCATCTCTCGAGGAATTGGGTTACTAATTAATACAAAGACGTGCAATTTTGGTGGTAATTTTGGATTGCGAGAACCGATTTCAATAATTCTTTTTTTGTTTGAAAAACGATACGTTCAGGTTAATAAAATATGTAAACAAAGTTACAAAAAAAGCTTGCATATACGATTATACTACAAACTTAGTCCAGAAATTATTTTGTACAACTTTTTGTCTTTTTTGTACAAAAACTGTTGTGTCAATCAAGTTCAAAATAATTTTCATAGAAAGTCCTTATAAAGTTCTGCTTTTCAGATTTTTTTATATTTTTTAGACTTATGGTTCAAAAGTTAGAGGGGGGGACACATTGTTTTTTACTTTTGGAGCGATTATTTCCGAAATTATTGACATTATCAAAAAATGATCTTAGTAAACCCCTATTTGTTTTTAAATACCTTTCCAAGAATATATCACACGTTAGGGTTGAAATTAAAAAAAAAACACTTCCCACTTTACATATAGGGTGGCTACCCTAATAAAACATTTTTTTCAAATTTTTATTTTACCACTTTGTCGGCGTGATTGATATACATATTGGTACCACATTTCAACTTTCTAGCGCTAACGGTCACAGAGATTAAGCGAGGACGGACGGACGGACGGACGGACGGACAGACAGACATGGCGAAACTATAAGGGTTCCTAGTTGACTACGGAACCCTAAAAAGTATCCTATGTGTTATTCCAGACTTTATTCTACCTCTGTGACAAATTTCATCAAGATCCATTCGACCGTTATGACTTGAAAGAGTAACAAACATCCATACAACCATCCATCCTCACAAACATTCGCATTTATAATATTAGTAGGAAAATACCGACTAATATTCCCGAGAAACAAGGAATTATTACTTGGCCTGCAGTGAGCTTCTTAAGGCCTGATAGAAGGCATGGCATAAAGCCAGTACGCCCGTAAATTTAATATTATGAACACTCCGTCAATATTGAAAGCTGCCCGGAGTCCACAGAGTAGGTACAATGTTTAGCCAAGATACGGTTTTATCCTATCTAAGCCTAGTTTTAGTAGCAATATTCCAGCCAAAGCGGTATGAATATCTTCAAGCGGTATGAAGTGTTAGGTCGAGAAGCGTTTTTGCTATCATGAAAATACTTGTAGCTTGTAGCTAGATAACATTAAGTTGTGGTTAGAATTTAGAACATCGCCATTTTTACCTTACTTTTCAGCTCATGTATTTTTTATCATTGTTAGATTTGATAGACACTATATTATCAGACTTTAAGAGGCTCTTCTGGGGTTAAGTTTTTCAGTGAAGATTGCGTTTAAAACCGGCCAAAAGCTAGTCAGACTAGCGCACCGAGGGTTCCGTAGAAACTTACGACATAAACGGCTCTATCTTTTGAGTGTCTTGCCCATTCTTCTCCATAGAGATCAACGCTTTGGAATGGACAACTACAGTACTTTCACAAGTTATTATGCCTTGTGACCGGGACTGTAGATTCATTTTGTTTCTTGACATTCAAAAGTGCCTGTAATGGTCTAATTGAAATAAATGATTTGATTTGATTTGAGTGCGTAGACTTGGACGGTTGATTTTTCACTGCACAAAGAGACTATAGATTTGAGTATACAGCGTTAATTTCAACTCCTTACCTTCACGTTTTTCTGAGACAAAAGGTTTTGACAGACGGACAAAAACGTTATCCAATAAGGTTTCCGTTTTTTTCCTTTTGAGGTACTGAACCTAAAAATAGTAAATTAGATCGCTAGTTTTGGGCCCAAATTATGTACAGGAACGATATGTAGGTATATAAAAAAACTATATTTTTTACTGATTAAAAACAACATGTAACAATAATAGGTAACTTTCTACTGGAATGAGCTAAAACTTATAATTTAAAATATGATTTTTAATTTAATGTTCGACTAAAACTAGCTCCGTAAACAAGCTGTCAGGTTATTTTACAATCGTTCTAAAACTAAAAGTTCTAAAGATATTATTAAAAAACGATATCTATTTTGTTTTAGCATCTATCATGGTCATTATAATCCTTACTTACTATTACTTACTTTACTTACTATATACTATATACTATATACTATATACTATATACTATACTATACTATATACTATATATACTATACTATACTATACTATACTATATATACTATATTATTACTATATAATATTATAAAAGCGAAAGTGAGTTTGTTTGTTTGTTTGTTTGTTTGTTTGTTTGTTTGTTACCTCTTCACGCTTTAATGGCTGAACCGATTTGGATGAATTTTGGTACAGAGATAGTTGGGAACCAGGAGACGGACATAGGCTAATATTTTTTTGAAAAAAGTGGGATGTGAGGGAGAAAGAGGGAAGAGAAGGGAAAACTTAGCGTTGCTATTACAAATCAATAAGGCGCAAGGGGAACTGTGTTACCCCAAATTTAACGCGGGCGAAGCCGCGGGCGAAAGCTAGTCATTTATAAAAGAAAAAGGACATTTGATGAAATTATTTTGGTTTTAGTAAAAGTTATTTATTTATTTAACAAAAACTTCGTTCAAAATCGTGTATCGGGCGACTGTTTCAAAACAAAAACATAACGATGTATGTATGATGTATTTTACCTACCTAATTCCTTTTGTGTGCTATGCAAGAATATGCTAATAGTAACGTACTACTATGTTTTCAAACAATTAAAACAATGTGACTATTTGATTATGGTGTTTAAAATGCATTTTAGCATTTTAGATACAATTATTCTTACCATCTGCCGCATAACCTAACCAAGTGACCCAAAAACTTATTTTCTTCCTAATTCCCATATAATTTTGAAAAAATCTTTCTGATATTAATATGTATGTGTTTTATCTATTAATCAACACATAAATTGTTACTGTTCACATTTGGCCTAACGATGTATGGGTTTCTGGCGATCTCCTTTGTCTTGAAACACACGGTACAATGGCACACTAAATGACATAGATTATACATTTCATACATTTTCTACCGATTGGTAGAAAATGTCTATGTCATTAAGTTGAAGGTTGATTAACCTTCAACGGATAGAGAAACAATCGATGAAGAAATCTAAAAGACAATGTAACAAACAATTCATTTGAGTTCAGAAATCGAAAATACTTACTTACATACAACAAACCCCGAATTACTCCTCAGAATCTCAAACAAACAATTCAAACATCCTCAAAAGCCTTTATCACTAAACTTCAAAGCAACACAATCCAAACACGTTCACACGAAACGTAAAAGTAGCTTCCATTTCGTACAACACTTGAAACTCAATAGACTAGTTCTAACAATCATTGAAGTAAACAGTGTGCGCCCGACGCCGTTCGTTTTCAACCATCTTTCCGGACCGAGGGCCTATTCTTCCATCTTATTTGTTCTTTTGAAAGGAATCGCAATTATCGACTGCGTTGACGTAAGCCTCTATAATAGAACATCCCTTTTATTATAACAGAGAGGTAATGTTTAGGAGAAATCTGTACTATTTGTTCTATTGTTATAGTAAGGTTTGAGAATAAGAGTCATTAATTGGGGAATTGTTGTCTGATTTCGGTTTCATGTTATCGTATCGATTTTTGGAGGAGCTCGTGGCTAAATAATAGTAGCCGCTCAGGTCGATCTTTAGGTTAAGCCGCGCTTGCCTAGGTTGGTCTGTGGATGGGTGACGACCCGTTATATACCGAGTTTCCTCCGTGCCTCGGAAAGCACGTTAAGCCGTTGGTCCCGGCTGTCATTTGTAGATCTTTGACAGTCGTTACAGGTAGTCAGTGATCCGAAAGTCTGACAACCAGTCTTACTAAGGGGTATAGTATTATCCAGTATTAACTGGGTTGTGGAGGTCAGATAGGCAGTCGCTCCATGTAAAATACTGATATTCAGCTGCATCCGGTTAGACTGGAAGCCCCAACATAGTTGGGAAAAGGCTAGGCAGATGATGATATCGTATCGATTTTATCGGTGTCTGAATTAGGTTTGGAGGTATTCAATTTACACAATAGATGATCTTTTGTTGTTTCTTCTATCTTATTGAAGAAAGTGACTCGCAGGCTCTCGACCTAACGCCTCCTGCCGTAGGCTCTATGCCGGAGTCGTGCGGTCCATGGCCCTTTACGGGGCCCCAGTATGGGCGCGTTCTTTAGGGCGGCGCGCCGCCCACTATCTGAACGCGCCCCAAAAGGTGGTGGCCATACGGCTTGTCCGGGGCTACCGCACGATCTCCGGCGAGGCAGCAAGCCTCCTTGCCGGACTGCCACCGTGGGATCTGGAAGCGATAGTCCTCGCGCGCCTGTTGAGTGGCGCGCGGAGGCACTACACCGGGGGGAAAACCCACTGCCGCGGCAAGTTGCCGCTCGGCGGGCAGACCTCCGGTGCGATCTCATGGCGGCATGGAGAGAGCGACTGTCGCAACCCCGTGCAGGGCACGCTACAATAGTGGCGGTAAGTCCCCTCTTTGAGGAGTGGCTGGAGAGGCGTCATGGCGTCCTCACCTACCGCCTGACGCAGGTCCTCACCGGACACGGAAGTTTCGGGAGGTTCCTGCACATCATCGGGCGGGAGGAAGCGCCCGGGTGTCACCATTGTGACGATCGCCCGGAGGACACGGTGGAGCACACAGTGGCGATCTGCCCGGCTTGGGCGGAGCACCGCCGTGCCCTCGTAGAGGCGATCGGCGGCGGCGATCTCTCGCGTCCGGCCCTGGTTCAGGCCATGGTCCGGAGCGAGAGGGAATGGGAAGCGGTCACCACCTTCTGCGAAGCAGTAATGCTAGCGAAGGAGGTGGCCGGGCGTTTGAGGGAGAGAACACCTGCCCAACCCAGCCGCCGCGGGAGACGCCCATGGCGCCGGGTGCCGCGAGACGACTTCCGGCCACCGTAGATGCGGGCCTGTGGGCGGTGAGCAATGGGTAGTTCACCGTCCGTCCGTCGATTGACGACAGGCCGTGTCGACGGGGCGTTCGTGTTTCACGCGCGCCTCAAAGAGAGTCAGCAAAGCAGAGGGGCTTGCCAGAGCCTCTGCCTGCCGGGGTTGCGGGTTGTTCGAAAGAGATACCGCGACCTCGGAACGTAAAGGGCAAAAGAAGAAACATGGGTGGGTTTTAGTCAGTACAAGTCTGACATGCCCTCCCGCTCCGCCCAGAGCGGGGGAAGTCATTGGATGATTTCCGACCCGAAAAAAAAAAAAAAAAAAAAGGCTCTCGACCTGTGACATTTTTATATGTTACAACACCACGATGAAATACAGGCCTTTTGGCCTCGAAAAAGATCAATTACTTTGTGGACGTCTTATTTTTGTTCCTTTTATGTTGTGCTCTTTTTTATTTCACTATGTTCTGTCTTGTCTTAAAGACGTTTTTCCTTTCTTTCAAAGTAGCTCACACGATGCGGAATTTTCTTTTAAGTACCTGTGCAAAAAAAAGTGTGTGTCAGCTCCGACGCACGACTGGAGTTTATTCAACTGAAAAAAGATTAATATCATATGAAAGGGTAAATTTACAAATTAATGAAAAAAATAGCAATATAAATACATCGACACTGATAGAAACAAACAAGCCCAATAACATATAGTATATAGGTATAGTCGCCTATACAGCATACCATATGTACGTCTTAATACACTTACAGCCAAATTAGAAAGTTGCGCACTAAAGGTGCGCACCAAAAACGTGACACATTTTCGTTACTTTAGTAGGTTTTACCCCTCGGATTTTTCTCATACCGGGCGCCTTATATTTGAAAATCGATTCTTAAGGAGTAAACTCCAATAAACTCCAAAAATATTTAAAAGAAACTCACCACAAAAGAATTGTTGAGCCCAATATAATGTCATTAGCACACTGGTGGAACCTGCAATCTCAACACGATCCCTTATTTCCCTTCGTCTTTTTACGTCACAAGCGAAAATCAGAAATTGATACGGTACGGGTAAAATATGCAGTGTCATACATGTAGGGAAGCGATTGAGAAGGGTTATATTAATGGAGCTTATGGTCTGCGGGTCAGCACTTTCCACTGATTTTCACCTACCTTCAACTTTCCCTTAGCTCGTATTTCTTTTTTTTTAAGCACCATCATCTTACTCTTGGAATATGATTGATTACCCTACAGACACATAGAAAAAAATGTTTTGTAGTTAAATGTATCTATGTGTTTATCTATCTGACTATAATATGAATCAGTATCTATTTGTGTCTGTGTATCTATCTGTGTATGTGTATTTATAGTAGTGTTGTATAGTTTTTATTTTTTTTTATTATTTTTAAGAAGACCTACAGGTAATCAGATACAATATGAAGACGAAAGCCAATTACAAGTTTCCACTTATAAAAAAAATATTTAACATATTTTTTTTGAAGGTCTATGTGAAGTTTCCAAACACAAATTACTCGCTTTTAATTAACTTCGGAAAAAGGATATTTATTAAAATAATTAAATAATGTTATTGCAGAGCCAATTTCATAAAAAAAAAGTTCTTGCAACATTTGAACTTTTGATGTAAACTTAAACTAGATAGGTACGGTCCTATATACATCCTTACTAATATTATAAAAGCGAAAGTGAGTTTTTTTGTTTGTTACCTCTTCACGCTTTAATGGCTAAACCGATTTTCATGAATTTTGGTAGGTACAGAGATAGTTCGGAACCAGGAGACGGACATAAGCTAACTTTTTTTTAATAAAAAGTGGGATGTGAGGGAAAAAGAGAGAATAAAGGGAAAACTTAGCGTTGCTATTACAAATCAATAAGGCGCAAAGGGAACTGTGTTACCCCGAATTTACCGCGAGCGAA
The DNA here is from genome assembly GCA_958449745.1 of Ochropleura leucogaster. Taxonomy (NCBI): domain Eukaryota; kingdom Metazoa; phylum Arthropoda; class Insecta; order Lepidoptera; family Noctuidae; genus Ochropleura; species Ochropleura leucogaster. The sequence continues at coordinate 5,273,182 of OY288201.1, forward strand.
GCCGCGGGCAAAAGCTAGTATACCAATATTTTTAGGGTTCTGAACCTCGAAAGGAAATAATCGAAAACCTTGTAGGATCACCTTGAAGTCCGCCTGTCTTCAATTTCGATGTGTCAAGGTGTGAACGTGTGGAGGTAGCGAGTTGAAATTACTTTTAAGCCATAAACTTAGTCTTTTGTTCCTTGAAGCTGTCTTCAAGGGACAAAGACTTAAGTTTATGGGTTGGTTGAAGAGGGTTGATTTCTGCACACGTAGAAATCAACCATCTAAGCTTACGCTGTCAAAAGACATGGTCATTTTGGGTCGCAATTTTTTTTTTTATTATATTGGTTCACCAACAATTGTCCACACTAGTTTTATGCTAAAAGTAACATGCGAAAAGTAATATATACCTATTAGTACAGACGCCTGCAGGTCAAGCTACCCGAAACTGTCAAATTTTCCCAATGAACCTTGAACCTTATACTTTAGAAATAAAGTGGAAAATCCATCAAAGAAATCTGACAGATTGTAGTAGCTTGATGTGCAGGCGTCTGTACAACAATCACTTAAAGGTAAACACCACATGCATATATTTAAGTTGTACAAGAAAAATAATTTAATTTAACTAATCTAGATTAAAGCTACTTATAGCTAAAAATTTAACATTTTAAACAAAGAATTTCTAATACCCAAAATAAAATAACAAAATTCGCTCTAAAAAGATAATGAAAGGTTTTCTAAGGGAGATATTTATAAAAACAGGCTTTAAATTTACCCAAACTGTCAGAGTGTATTTCTATTTTATCACTGTAGCTATTAATAACCTTACGCAAGTTTGTACGGAACCCTCCGTTCGGACTCTGACTTGCACTTGACCGGTTCTATACTTATGACACCAATTAAAATATAAAAAGCATTTAATGTTGACATTATTGTTTCTCATACCTAACGAAGACAAGAAAGCAAAAAGTCACCGACGACAAGACCGGATATTAGCTGACAGATTGTTAGTAATTGTGCTGAAAAAGCAACTTCCTTTAAGAAAATTGTATTTCTTTCGAAAGTAGTAAATAATGACTGCTTTTCTGACAGATTTTACTTGATGGGTCAGTTGGAAAAATAAATCTAAACTTGCTGTAGTTATTTAACTATAATAAAATCTGTAGGCCTCACTCATGCATGACTCACAATCAAGTATCTATATGGACTTACAAAAAAGTATATGACACAAAGTACATAAAGTATATGCAATTCTCCTCTTCTACTTGATCTAACTGCACCCTTTATAATAATGTACAGACGCCAGCAGGTCAAGCTACCCGAAACTGTCAATTTTTCCCAATGAACCTTCAACCTACTAATATTATAAAATACTACTATACTACTTTACTACTAATATTACAAAAGCGAAAGTGAGTTTGTTTGTTTGTTTGTTACCTCTTCACGTTTAATGGCTAAACCGATCGTGATGAATTTTGGTACATAGATAGTTGGGAACCAGGAGACGGATATATGATTAATTTTTATTTGAAAAAAGTGGGATGTGTGGGAGAAAGAGGGAATAAAAGGGAAAACTAAGCGTTGCTATTACAAATCAATAAGGCGCAAGGGAAACTGTGTTACCCCAAATTTAACGCGAGCGAAGCCGCGGGCAAAAGCTAGTATTATCATAAATCGCTTAATCTACGTCGATAATCATGTCTATCGATTAATTCTTGATTGAGTTTTCATTTTGGTACTCCAATTTACTTACTGTTCATTTATTTATTTAAAATATATATTAATGCTATCTTTCAGGCTATAATGACAACCAAACAACCAGTCCAACCTAGCTTATGAAAATAAGCAACTGTGCTCTATTGAGTGTTAAGATGTTTAGTTTTATCCTAGCTGACTTGCGCGGTTTCACCCGCGTATTAAGCTGCTGCCCCGCTCCCGTGGGTAGTAATTTGATGTTGTATAGCCTACGTCACTACCTGATAATGTAGCTACATTAGTGAAAAAAATGGTTAAAATGGGTCGAGTAGTTTTGGAGCCTATTCAATACAAACAAACAACCAAATCTTTCCTCTTTGTTATATTATGTATAGAAGTGCCATTTTCTTATAAATAAACGATTTTTATTATTCTCAACAACACATTTTGAATCGGCCTAACCATAAACATAAAGTTATGTTTCTAAGATGCAATAAGAAGATAAACACAAGAATACCGACCCATAAAAATAGTCGACATTGTTCACACACAGTGACAGTCGCGAGTCGTTAAAATCGTCACAAAATGGGGTCAGTATGAAATGTGTGAGTACAGCACTATGCGTTCATTTGTTTTTTCTCTTTCTTGTTCACACGGAAAAGAAAACTCGTTATATCATTCGTGATTCTATTCTTAGATTTTTTTAAGCTATTGCATAGCTTCTATTGTGGGCCTTGAGCGTGGAGACCGAATCCAGAAAGTTCGTAACGAAAAAACCTAACACTTTCATTACGAATACGGTCAGTTATTTCAATTACGTTTCCAATATTCTTTATGCGTGTTTGGTAAAGAATCGGATAGTCAATCGACGTTACGCTGGATCAAACCCAAGGTCTTGTTTTTTGTCTTTTTGCGACTTCTTTTCATTGGAAGTACTTTTAAAATATTATATTTAGATTTTTTTTAAAACATGTCAGTTTAGATGTGGGTACTTACCCTCCTTCATAATATTTGCCGCACAATGTCGTATTTTGTTTTTTAGATTGCGTTTTCTTGACATCCGTGTGTCAGTACCAGGATTCAGGAGAGTACCAGCGTCAGGTAGTCTGGCATTATGCTGAGCTGGAGTCCTATTTGGTGCAATCTTGAGACACACAGCCCAGTAGTGGGCGACCGTTATAAGTGTATGTGATGTGTCTAAATACTTCGTTTGATATTTTTAGAACGAAGTTCCTTATGGCAAGTTGCGAAAAGGGGCTAGACGGAAAAAATTAAGACCAGAAGTTGTAACGACACTTTTTGGTATAGTTAAGTTAAGCCGTGCGGCGTGTGCGTAGTGTTTCTATGTCTATCTCTCTCTATCTCATAGAAAGCAAGCCAGATATTTTCGTTTCGTCTTTCTATTTCACATTGATCAGTGTGGTGTCGCCACGATTGTTTTTGTCGAGTCAGGTTTTTTGTACATAATAAATAATAACTTCGTTCCATCCGGGTGTCCCTTGACACCTTTTAAGTTTTTTTTTGGATTAATTCTTGTATCGTGTCTTCTGTTGCATCAAATAAATGATTTATCTATTTACGTCATGATTCATATCACTTTAAACCTAAATTTTACTCCGAAATACGAGGTTCTTCTTCTTTATGTGGGCCCCGCTTCTTGGGGGGGTCTGGTTTCCGCACTTAGTCCTTGCAGTGGACCATTGTGCGTATGCCATGTACCTGGTGGCCGCTACTCCAGCCGGCCCACCTCCTTCCAGAAGCAGATGAGACCTTTCGGGTTCTTGAGGGCGTCTGCAAGTGACCCTGGTGTGCAGTGTCACTTTCCGGTAAAAAAAAAATACGAGATTAAGTAAAGCTGCTATTTTCTACCGCCATTAAAAACCGTAATGAAAGAGTAATGTTTAAAAAAAGACACACGCATTTACCGCAAAACACTGGAAACCAAATGAGATGAATTAAAATTGAGGCGGCCTTTCTCATGCGGCATTAAAAAGTACGTCCCGACTTTTTTTTATTTTATACCACAGTAATTATGCAAAATTTTTAGCTTCGCGTAGCACCTTTGGCCGGTTTCCCAACTTAATTATTTTTTGTGCAGTCATAACCGTCCCTCAGGGTAGATTATTCAAATTGTAATTAGGGAGAGTTTTCTTCAAAATTATGTATATTTGCTTATGTTTGTATTTTTTGTCTGAGTGAGCTTAATTTTATGTTTGTTCGACGTCTAAAATATCTTAATGCGAAAGTTTGTATGGCTGGATGGATGTATGGATGTTTGGTACTTTTTCACGCAAAATCTACTGAATGGATTTTAATGAAACTTTACAATAATATAGCTAACATAATAGAGAATAACACATAGGCTACAATAATTAATAAAGATATATTGAGTGCTAGCGTTTGCCCGCGGCTTCGCTCGTGTTAAATTCGGGGTAAGTCAGTTCCCATTTCCTGATTAACAGGTACCTGTTTCCTGTAGTTTTTGCCGCTGTGCTTTATTTATTGTAATAGCAATGCTAAGTTTTCGCTTTTCTTCCCTCTTTCTAACCCATATCTCACTTTTTAAAAATAAAAATTAGCCTATGTCCGTCTCTTGGTTCCCAACTATCTCTGTACCAAAATTCATCAAAATTGGTTTAGCCATTAAAGCGTGAAGAGGTAACAAACAAACAAACTCACTTTCGCTTTTATAATATTAGTAAGGATAAGGATATTTTTAGATTGGCAACATAAGTGAACTTATACTTTTTATTTATGATATCAGTTATCGAGAAATAAAGAAAATGCAGCTGGGAGATTTTAATGCGTGGATGTGGATGTCTATAAGAGTAGAAGAAGACCAAAGAAACGATGGTTGGAATGAGTACGACTGCGAACAAGGCGAAGACTATCGATGTGACGAGTAATGGTTGTATCAAAGAACAACTGACCGCCTCCAGAAAAAAATGGGGTCAAGGAATGATGATATTACTAGTTGCGCCGCTGTGTTTTACTCGCCTGGTGATAGAATCCTTACTAATATTATTAAAGCAAAAGTAAGTTTGTTTGTTTGTTACCTCTTCACGCTTTAATGGCTAAACCGATTTTGATGAATTTTGGTACACAGATAGTTGGGAACCAGGAGACGGACATAGGCTAATTTTTATTTTTAAAAAGTGGGATGTGAGTTAGAAAGAGGGAAGAAAAGGGAAAAGTTAGCGTTGCTATTACAAATCCATCAGGCGCAAGAGCAAAAACTGCAGGTCGGCTTGGTGTGTTATACGGAATTTAACGCGAGCGAAGTCGCGGGCGGAAGCTAGTATCTCAATAAAGACAAAAATAGATGGCAATTGATTGAAATTTTTTGTCAATTCAGTGTATTATCTGTCCTTATTTTTTTTGCGGATGGGAAATCATCAAATAACTTGGGGAGCGTGTAATATTTAATACTGACTAAAACCCACCCGTGTTCCTTCTTTTGGCATTTATGTTCTGGGGCCGCAGTATTTCTTTCGAACACCTCGCGACCCCGGCAATCCACCGCCCGGTCCCGGCAGGCCCCTTTGCTTTGCTGACATCTCTTATTATCATTTTATTACCTGTCTTGAACTTAGATACTGAAGAAAACAAATTCAGAACAGTTACTGAATCAAAAAGGCGACTATAGAGTATGTAACCAAATAACAAACTCAGAGAGCCAAGGTAAAATATATACATTTTGGGACAAACTTAATACTTAATGACAAAACCGCAAGCGCCCTTGGGTTGAGCGTCAAAACTAGCTGATAATTAAAATTTAAGCTATGAGTTTCAAGGTTTGGCTTATGAAATATGGTGTCTTTGTCAACCTTTGACGGCGCAGTGGCTGAAGGATTACTGCTGCGCTGCGTGTCGCGGGTTTGATCCTCGCACGAAACAAATACTTGTATTACCTACATGTAGTTGTTCTGGGTCTGGCTGTTTGTGTATGTGAGTTTAAATGTGTGTAAACGCACCCACGACACAAGATAAATTCCTGTTGTGGGGCAAGGTTTTATCATAATTTTCCTGCCCTTGTCCCATTTTATTTAGGGTCGGCGCAACACGTTTTCTAGGTTTTATAAAAAGAAAAAAAAACCTTCTAACTATGCAGGTAAACTGTATTTTACAACGACAATGATAATGATGCCTTCTAGCCGATTTCGGCTACAGCGACCGCATTCGATAGCTTTCCAAGATGGTTGTGGAGAGGTTCTGTGTGCGGCTCTATTATCTTCTCTCAAGTGGCTAGTATATCTATTAATAGTGAAGATGCAATCAGGTACAGTATACGTAATGTGTGTAAGCCAAGTCAAAAACCCTCTCAACGTGGTCAGGTACTCTCAACCCGGGTAGAGAGTTGTTCAAAAAGAAACTGAGGCTACGGAACATAAAGGTCAAAAGAAGAAACATGGGTGGGTTTTAGACAAAAAACTCTGACAAATTTCCAAAGTTATTTCATGATTTCAATCCAAAAAAAAAACGCGCTACACGATAAAGAAAAAGGTGAACAAGTAATAGCTTAAATATTTCCATAGTATAGCCTATTGGTCTAGTGGTTAGTGGCCCTGACTGCTGAGCCGGAGGTCGTGGGTTCAATTCCCACCCGGGACAAACTTTGTGTGATGAGCATGATTGTTTGTTCTGTGTCTGATTTATCTATAGTATGTATGTATTTATAAATTATATAAGTATGTATATCAGTTGTCTGGTTACCATAACACAAGCTCTGCTTAGTTTGGGATCAGCTACCCTACTATGACCTCTGAAAGCAATTCTTATTCCGCTGAGGGAGAGAGACAGAGCTATACAGGGTGTCTAGCACCATCTCTTTCACTCAGTGGAATAAGAATTGCTATAAGATGTCATAGTAACCTTCAGATAGCCGTGTGTGAGTTGTCCCAAGATATTTATTATTTATAGTGATATTTACAGTATTCAAATAATGAAAATAGCCGGATTTGTATATTGGCTATGTGGAAAATAACTCCTGTTAGGTTTAAGCTTCCTCAAGAGATTTCTGCTCGTTACTTTTGAGAGGGATGTCGAGTAAGTTAACCATCGATGTCGTTTTACCATCGTGATGTTCGTCTTCATGAGTCAGTCAACTTGGTTTTCTTCAAATTATACTCAATATCTTTATTGCTTTACCATAATGTGTATTTAGGTGGTAGTTTTTATAATAAAGAGAACATTATGGACCCTGTAGGGCACAGCAAAAGGGTAGAGGAGAGGAAGCTCTGTTTTATTATATAGTTGCTATTTTGTGAAGAAGATTTATCACTAGACAATTCAGGTGTTATTTTATAATAAATTATTTTTATTATATTCTAGACTAGTTAGCGCCCGCGGCTTTTCCCACGTGATATCGACAAAAAAGGTATCCTATGTATTATTCCAAACTATAATCCACTTCTGTGACAGATTTCATCATGATCCATTCAGCCATTTTCACGTGAAAGAGTATAGATCCATACATCCACCCGTCCAGTATTTTCCACCCGTCCGCTAGTATTTTATAATTATATTATTTATTATGTGAACGAGTAACAAACATTCATACATCCATACATCCGTCCGTCCATCCTCACAAACTCGAATTTATAATATTTTATTCTAGATTATTCTAGATAATCCAGTAGACCTACTAGCAAAAGCAAAATCTCTTATTAAATAATAAAATAAACGTAAGGCGGCCACGAAACTGCAAAATATAAAGACGGCATTATGTACTAAAGTCTAAGAGCTAGCACGCACTAGTTACTTTTGTCAGGGTGACATAAATGTTTTTGTCACTGTTATGTCACGTGCCCAAATCGAAGTGCGCGCACGGAGGGAGACTGTTTCTTAATGGAAGTATCATTCGTCGACATGGTTTTCGAAGAGAATGATGGTCGTTGTCAGCGAATTTATCTCAATCATGGGAAAAAAAAACACACTTGAGCGGCAATTTGCTTCTTGCCGAAATTAAGAAATGAACCCTACCCTATAGCAAAGGCGGCACGCGAACGAGCCGCTCTGATATGCGCCGCGAAGGGCAAGTGGCTATCGAGAATGCCGCCTTAGTATTTGGTTTGCTTCTCCAAAGGGATAGGCTTGCCGTACATAGTGATCGGACTGGGTGCAAATGATGACAAGACGTGACACTTGTCATCCGTGCGCAAAAATGTCACCCAGTTGTCACGTCATAACATGCGCGCACCTCCATAAATAGTCTTGGAGTTAATCAGAGTGACGAAACAGTTACTCTGACAAAAGTAACCAGTGCGCGCTAGCTCTTAGTGTTCGTTCGGTAAAACTGCAATAAGTACTAATTACGAAACAAGATACATTATTCTGTAAACTCGAAGCAAAGAAACAATTTTGATGAGGACTATGACCCGCAGCTATTATTTTTGCATATCTTAATATTTATGAACGCTGATAAATGGTAGAAAATGTATGATGGAGTCTAGACAGAAGTCATGATTAATGCAGATCACTATTTTGCACCTTAACCTCTAGAGCCACAGCGGCACAAAAACGTGCCAGTAAACAAGTATTATCGTTGAGCCCCACTGGCACAAATTTGTTCCACCAAACTCCGACCGTTTTAAAACTGTATTTTTAGTAAAGATAATTCTTAAAATCAGATCACGCTTACGATAAGAGCCCGCCCGGCGGTGCTTGATGGATAGTTGGCGTAAATAATGGCGGTCTTTGAGAGGTTAACACTATGCTGTAAACCATTACGCAATTATTATTTATCAATTTTCTTTCAGTCATTTTTTGACACTTGTTAGAGATGAGAGTTTGAGAGATAATATGTAGATAAACCTAGAACTCTGGAGCAGCCGGTTAGTCTGGAAGCCGACCCAACATAATAAGGTTTTAAAAAAAAAACGCAGCCACTCACTAGGAATTTCTCCTGTATCGTGGGTGCATTTACAAACATTTAAACTCACATACACAAACAGCCAGAACTGAAACAACTATTTGTAGGTCATACAAATATTTTTTCCGTGCAAGAATCGAAGCCGCGACACGTAGCGCAGCAGTTAATTAAAACCCGTAAAACCTTTGCCACCTTGTTTTACTCCCTTAGGGATTGAATTGAGCAGCTACGACCTATAAAGCTCCCCCATGTATATTGCAATTTGAGACTCCTAAAACTAGTAAGTTCTGAGACTTTGTGATGAGTGAGACTGTGATTTTCGCTTTTATACATATTTGATTGATTGATTTTCCAAGGTCTTTATTTATTCATCAGTAGATACAAACTGTTTACAAATGATCTTATTCTATTTATACACAAATCAGTTTTTTTGTTAAGGCTTAATACGTATATCGCCTTTACAAACATCAAAACATGTGATTATTACCTTATTTAGACTACTTAATGATTAAGATCGATTTAATTTATAGAATGTGCAGATCTTTGTAAGAATCCACATAATATTTTATACTAGGCTAACGTTAACTTTAACCCGCGTGATGATCGAAAAAAAAATATCTTTCTCTCCCCTTTCTTCCCTCTTTCTCCCACTTATCTCTCTTATTAAAAAAAAACAAAAAGACTATGTACGTCTCCAGGGTTCCAACTACCTCAGTACCAAAATTCAGCAAAATCGATTGGGCCAATTAGGCGTGAAGACGTAACAAACAAAATCACTTTCGCTTTTATAATAGTAGTAAGGATATAAGTCTAATATATAAAATTCTCGTGTCACAGTTTTCGTTCCCATACTCCTCCGAAACGGCTGGACCGATTTAAACGAAATTTTTTGTACATATCGGGTAGGTCTGAGAATCGGCCAACATCTGTTTTTCATAACCCTAAGTGAGCAGCGGGTGAAACCGCTGGGCACAGCTAGTATATCTATAATAACTATTCCTGGTAATAACTCATCTAGGTCAATATTCTTGCCTCATGAAACCCGTCAACATATTTTATAATATGCGCAGAATCAGCTGAAACAATAACTCATCATTACGCGAACATTCTACAAAGTTCTGAGAGCTTGTGGAAGTCTAGAACTTTCTAACTAACTGATTTACTGTAGACAGAGTTAGAGAAAGGATGGGTAACTTAATTAGTAAAGAACACCGTGACTTTTATTAGGACTGGAGATAATTATATTAATTAATGGTTGTAAGGGGGTTACGTACCTCAAAAAGAAATTAAACAAAATGTACGAGTAGGTCAATTGTTAACTAGCTTTTGCCCGCGGCTTCGCTTAAAATTCGGGGTAACAAAGCTCCCCTAGCGCCTTATTGATTTGTAATAGCAACGCTAATTTTTCTCTCTTCTTCCCTCTTTCTCCCTCACTTTAAAAAAAAATAGCTTATGTCTGTCTCCTGGTTCCCAACTATCTCCGTACCAAAATTCATCAGAATTTGTTCAGCCATTAAAGCGTGAAGAGGTTACAAACAAACAAACTCACTTAAACTCCCTTTCGCTTTTATAATATTAGTAAGGATACCACGGAAGGTAAAAACAATTTAACCTAAAATTATTATTTAAGTGCCACTCGGTCACCACCTTCTGCGAAGCAGTAATGTTAGCGAAGGAGGTGGCCGGGCGTTTGAGGGAAAGAACATCTGCCCAACCCAGCCGCCGCGGGAGACGCCCATGGCGCCGGGCGCCGCGAGACGACTTCCGGCCACCGTAGATGCGGGCCTGTGGGCGGTGAGCAATGGGTAGTTCACCGTCCGTCCGTCGATTGACGACAGGCCGTGTCGACGGCGCGTTCGTGTTTCACGCGCGCCTCAAAGAGAGTCAGCAAAGCAGAGGGGCTTGCCAGAGCCTCTGCCTGCCGGGGTTGCGGGTTGTTCGAAAGAGATACCGCGGCCTCGGAACGTAAAGGGCAATAGAAGAAACATGGGTGGGTTTTAGTCAGTACAAGTCTGACATGCCCCCCCGCTCCACCCAGAGCGGGGGAAGTCATTGGATGATTTCCCACCCGAAAAAAAAAAAAAAAAAAAAAAAAAGTGCCTGAGTCATTTAGAAGCCATGACAGGTTAATTCCGAAATTTCCTCATACGATGAAGTGCAAAGATAGTGAAAATTTTGCCGGTTTTTATTGCTATACCGTGACCATTATATCTTGATAGTTTACGATAGCTTTACTGGCCAAGGACGACGTAAAATACTGTACATTTTCATTTTTGTTCCATTTTGTCGTGTCAGGTTAAATTGGGTGGGTTCTAGCAACATCACGCTAACTTCCTGTTAGTTTTATTGTTTTTAGGTGTGTACCAATTAAGTATAGTTTTAGGTACAAAATGTAAGAGATATTAAAGTGTTTTGGCTTGTCACTGTATACTTATGATTCAAAGTAGAAGGGTAATTTTATACTGATAGTTTTAATTAAATAAATATCTTGGAACAACTAACACACGGCTATCTGATCCCAAGCTAAGCAGAGCTTGTGTTATGGTAACCAGACAACTGATATACATACTTATATAATTTATAAATACATACATATTATAGATAAATCACACCCAGACACAGAACAAACAATCATGCTCATCACACAAAGTTTGTCCTGGGTGGGAATCGAACCTACGACCTCCGGCTCAGCAGTTAGGGCCACTAACCACTACACCAACAGGCCCGTCTTATCCAATTATTGAAACTTGAAATGAGATATTTACCATGTTTGTTATTTGTTTCGAGTTCTGGATATATCGGTAAATATCCCGTTTCAAGTTTTAATAATAATGTCAGTACGTCAGTTTAAAGACATATTGATAATTTGAAGGTTAAAATAAAGATATCTATATTTATTTTGTAAAACATGAGTACCAATATTAAAGATGATAAAATTTGCAAAGTTGCTAGGTACATGTTTTGCCATTCAGGAATAGCGTACCTAGTATTTGTTTTGGCTTAAACCATGCGTTGAAGTTAAAATTAGACACAATATTTGCAAAAAAAAAACGTGGCTTAAATTTGCAAGAAATGTAGTGATTGTATTGCAATTTCTTTTCACTATATAATTATGGTAAGGTATTATATTCATAACATAACAACGTAGCTGATATCGCCGAAGGCTTATACAGAGTTGTACTACAAAGGTTTTATAGTTTTAATCAAAACTTAAAGAGTTCAGGCTGGTTAGCAATGCCTAATATTTTTTTTAGAAGAGAATAGTTGTGTGTGTGTGACACACCTAATTAGGTGACATGTATATAGTAGACTAGCTGTTCCCCACGGTTTCACCCGCGCTGCTCAGCACCTGTTGGTCGTAGCGTGATGTTATATAGCCTATAGCCTTCCTCAAAAAATGGACTATCCAACACTTAAAGAATTTTCCAATTCCAACCAGTAGTCCCTGAGATTAGCGCGTTCAAACAAACAAACAAACAAACAAACAAACTTCAGCTTTATAATATTATATAGTAATATAGTATTAGTATAGATGGATAATCCTACTATCCTTACTAATATTATAAAAGCGAAAATGAGTTTGTTTGTTACAAAAAGGATGAGAAAAAGGGGAAGAAAAGGGGAGAGAAAGATATTTTTTTTTTGATCATCACGTGGGTTAAAGTAAGCGTTAGCCCAAAGTAAGCATGCCACGCAGACGAAGTCGCGGGCGGAAGCTTGTACAGCATAAATATTAATAGAAACCACTATCAATTTCTTTTTCGATTCTTGTATTTTTAAACGAAAGAATACCTACATATGACTTCATTTATTGTTTCTAACGACTTTCAACAGGAAAACGGGTCGAGTGCAACTTGGCTCGCACACCGCATCTCGTTTCATAATGAATCCTGTCATTTCTTCGCATCTGCTTTGACTTTTAACTAGAACAAACTAAGTGATGCTTTTGCTGACATTTAAATCGAATTAAAAAGCCATTAGTTTGTTGTTAAATAAAATGAAATATGTAGTAGAAACGATTTCATTTACCTACCACCCAAGCAAAATGGATAAAATACCTTCTCCCTTTCGATTAAAAAATAATTTTGAAAATAATGCTCATAAACGGTAACAATCATACAAAAAAAATACAGTACCAATTTTTTTGAAGTCGGTTCGAAGATGGAAATCTACAATGGAATGAAAATCCACAATTTTATTGGGATCACCCCAATTCTAGCGATTTTGGTGTTCAAAAAGTTATATAATAACATCACTTTAATGTAAGTTTCGGTTGGCGCAGTGGCTGAGTGATTGACTGCTGCGCTGCGTATCGCGGGTTTGATCCCCGCACGGAGCTAATATTTGTATGAATGTGAGTATAAATGTGTGTAAAACGCACCCACGATACAGGAAAAATTCCTAGTGTGAGGCAACTTTTTATTTTAAAAAAGTACTATTTGGTAATAATAATAAAAGTTTTCGTAGCATTTTTTTTCTATGAAAAAAGGAGCCAGTCTTTTTTCAGCTACAAAGCAAACAAAATCACTTCCATTTCATTTTTCCTTATGAGGGAATAACTAAAATTTTATGTTATCATTATTTTCAATGGGTTCCTCGCCCAAATCGTCCCATTTCAGTTAGATCCCCACTACTGAATAACTTATTACGGTGTTATAATTTGCCCTACACTCAAGGACTAGCATTCCCTGGGTTCAGATAACAGAAACTGACCATATATCCCTCCCAAACAATAGATTCCTTTAAAATTGTCGTTTTAATAACAACGGTTATGGCGAAGATAAAGTTATTTATGTGAGCGCCATTCGAAATTATTTCTCAAAGTAATTCCGACTCTATAGTTCGGACACAAAGTTGGCTTTAAATTAAATTGTCTGGTAAAAGTATGTTGATTATTTAACGCTGACCGTGGTTGCAATGCTTTATTGGATTTTTTTGAGGCGACAGAAATGCTTTTTTGAAATTCTATCAACATAGAGGTATATTTCAGAGATTTTTTTTTAAGCCATATTCATCATATAATTAAATTAATTACTAAATATACACAACCTATAAATATATACACAAATTAATAATAAAAATATATACAAGTAAAAAATGGAAAATTAATTTAAAATTAGAGGTATATTGAATGTAAATCCCACAATAATATCCGTTTTTGGCGAAATACTGAAATTCAATTAAGTACGTTGTGAATTTATCCGAATTGAGTATAACGATAAATTTAAACAGTGTAAATCATTGTGTTCATTGCTTATTTCTGCTTGATTTCACTGTGGGTAAATAAAATACATTTAAATGTTGTGTTTAAATAGAGTAACTACAATAGAGTCTATTTTAATATCTCATAGTCACGCTAGTATATAGTCGGCTAGAAAGCCTAATGCACCATAACCACTTTTTACTTTCGTTTTTTTTTTATGTGAAACCATTACAGTACGGCCAATGAGAAGCGAGAAAGGTCATTAACCTAAAGAACAACTGTGGCGTTGACAATCTAATATTTAGCTCTTTCCACCTTGTGCCTTTGTCGTAATGTCTCGTTCTCCTGGATAAAACATGACAACGTTAAGACGGGTTCGCCAACATTCGGGCGGCCATTTAAGATGGTATGTAGGGATAGTAGATGGGTTTTGTTTACATTTGGTATCGCTTCTCGTTGGCCGTACTGTAGAGAACTGCTCCCGGTCTAACAGACTGGAAAGGAGGGTCAGACTTTTACTGACTAAAACTCATCCATGTTTCTTCTTTTGCCTTCTATGTTCCGGGGCCGCGATATCTTTTTCGAACAACCGGCCACCCTGGATCATAACCACTACTGTCCATATTTATATTGCGTGTACAAACGATATTTTTTCCTGCAAATTGTCATTAAATACAAGTGCAGACGAAATCAATACAGGAAATATTTATAGCCTGCATTTTTAATGCTGACCGCCAAGTATTTGTTCCTGACTTGGCGGTGCCTCCAACTGGCAATCGATAACTCGCTTCACTTTTATTGGTACGTGCAACGATCAGCCATAAAATAAAATGAAAGGATAAGTGCCAATTTGCACCATGTTGCTTAGGGATTAAGGGAGAAGTTACCATGCTAAGGGTTATGTAAGAAAAAGATATCTGGTTTAACCATGTAGGTTGGTATATGCTAATAGGTACTTTATGGTTAGGAGATTGTGTTTGTTTGCTGTTTATAGAACTTTTGTGGTTTTATTTCAAACCAGCTTTTGCCCGCGGCTTCGGTGGCGTTAATTTCGGGGTAACACAGTTCCCCTTGCACCTTATTGATTTGTAATAGCAACGCTAAGTTTTCCCTTTTCTTCCCTCACATCCCACTTTTTTTCAAAAAATATTAGCCTATGTCCGTCTCCTGGTTTCCAACTATCTCTGTACCAAAATTCATCAAAATCGGTTCAGCCATTAAAGCGTGAAAAGGTAACAAACAAACAAACTCACTTTCGCTTTTATAATATTAAGTAAGGATAAGTATTTGTTGTTCCAGAACTCATGTTTGAAAGCTAGGAATATGAAAAAGTAATACTGAATCGACGATAAGTTTCTTGAAAGTACAATATTCAATATTTTTCCTTACTTAAAAATGTTATAAACTCCTGTATAAATCTGACTTCTGAAAGTTTCCTGTGACACAACTTAAAACAATTGACAACTTTGAATTTTGAAATCAGAATCTTAACCGAACGTTGGTCGGAAACGTTCGAGAAAATTCGCGTTTTGCTGTCGTTAAACGTCAAAAGTTTCAATTCTCGAATGATTATGATTTAAACCGAGCGATTGTATGAACTTCGAATTTTGATGATTGTTTAATTTATTACAAAGAAACTTTTATTACGTCATCAATCTTCTCTACGCTAGTAGCAAAGTGTTTTCTACAAACTATAGTTCCCGAGCAAAACTTGCGTATGATAAATTGGAATATAAATCTAACCTCATTTTTACACGATACTTATAAAAGTTTAGAAACCCTTTATATGTTGCTTTTAAAGGCTTTCGGATTGTTTCGCTGAAATTTCTTGGGTGAAATTGGTCGAGTTTAGGAAAAAACGGCTCAGTTACATTGTTCTCAACTTTATTAATCACTAGCTTTTGCCCGCGGTTTCGGTCGCGTTAAATTCGGGGTAACACAGTTCCCCTTTCCGGCTACCTGTAGCTTTTCCCTTTTCTTCCCTCGTTCTCCCTCACTTCACACAATATAGCAAAAGTCATAGTGTGGGGCAATGTTTTTTTTTTATTTATTAGACAAACTTGCATTTGTTACCTTCGACCTAGCATGGACCACCTTCTTCAAATGTCAAGTCTTCTTCAAAAAGTCCCACTGAAAGTTCGCTCCAAAATTCTACGCCTACAATCAGAATAAATAAAATAAAATAAATATCTTGGGACAACTCACACACGGCTATCTGATCCCAAGCTAAGCAGAGCTTGTGTTATGGTAACCAGACAACTGATATACATACTTATATAATTTATAAATACATACATATTATAGATAAATCACACCCAGACACAGAACAAACAATCTTATTATGCTCATCACACAAAGTTTGTCCTGGGTGGGAATCGAACCCACGACCTCCGGCTCAGCAGTCAGGGCCACTAACCACTAGACCAACAGTCCCGTCAAAGAATCGAGCTCATTTGTTTTTTAAATGAAAATTTCAATTTCGAAGTCATGTTTAGAATACTCCAGTATCATTATTCTCGTTTGCCTTCCCTAGGATTTATGCAAGACTGCAACCAGAAATGATAAAGTTGCAAGAACTGACTCAGGAACTTAGCGAGTTACTAATGAGCAATATTGAGTTGAACTTAGTTGTTTTCCGGATCCAACTTATAATTCTACCAACAGTTTATGGTCTGAAGTGTTTTTTTGTAAGTGAACTTTATGTTTCGTTATGTACTATGTATTTTGTTTTTTTAACGTATGTTCAGCGATTTTAATAAACTTTGCGTGGAACTGAGACAAAAATTAAAAAAAAAATGTCCATGGTCCGGAGCGAGATTGAGAAGCGGTCATTTCTTTCTGCGAAGTAATCATGCTAGCGAAGCAGGTGGCCGGCGCCGTGAGACGACTCCCGGCCACCGTATATGCGGGCCCGTGAGTAATGGGTAACTCACCGTCCCTCCGTCTTTTGACGACAGACCAAAAACATGAAGAACGTGCAGAAACATAAAGGGCAAAGAATAGGAACTTGGGTAGGTTTTAGTCAGTAAAAGTCTGACACTCCCCAAAGCTGGGGGAAGTTATTTGATGATTTCTCATCTGAAAATCAAAAAGCGTAAAAGTAGGCATTTGGTACCCATTCATCTTTTTTTTGACTGACTAAAAACAGCTACACTCTTTAAAAAAAAAAAAGTGTGTGTGTCAGCTCCGACGCACGACTGGAGTTTACTCCATAAGTACGAGTATCTAACCATACGCAAAAAGAGTTTATTCAACTGAAAAAAGATTAATATCATAATGAAAGGGTAAATTCACAAATTAATGAAAAAAAATAGCAATATAAATACATCGACACTGATAGAAACAAACAAGCCCAATAACATATAGTATATAGGTATAGTCGCCTATACAGCATACCATAAATGTACGTCTTAATAAACTCACAGCCAAATTAGAAAGTTGCGCACTAAAGGTGCGCACCAAAAACGTGACACATTTTTGTTACTTTAGTTTTTACCCCTTGGATTTTTCTCATAGCGGGCGCCTTACATTATGAAAATCGATTCTTAAGGAGTAAACTCAAAAAAAAAAACAACCAAACAAACTCTTTCTTATCCCTTTCAAATATCTGTATGTCCTCTAAGCCTCATATTTGGCATCTAGCCATAAAACCTCTTTACAATCTTCTACAAATAAATGTTAATTCTTCCTAACTCTGACTGTTGACAAATTGAATCCCACGGAATCGGATAAATTTAATCCCTTCAATTTATTTTCGCGGATATTATTATAATCCCGATATTCCCTGACGTACGCTAATGAGATGCTGATGTATGTTTTGCGATAAATTTATTAATTAATGATTTTAATAGAGGCGTAAATTGGTTAATAAAGTCAATATTTTCGGTGTAGTGCATGTTATGTTATTAATTAAACGCATATATTAAAATATTTAAATTAATGGAATTTTTAATGACACGTTGTGATAAAATATTGTGTATAAAATCATTTCGAATGTGTGAACCTTCAAGTTTCCGATTACTGTTTTTTCGAACTTACATTACTTTTGATTCTGTCGCTTCGACAATTATCTTTATTAACATTAAAATGAAGTTGCTTTTTGGTTGCTGCTACTGAAAAGTCTTTCAAATAATAGCTGGAAGTCTTTTTTTTTTAATAAAACTTTTCCCCACACTAGGAATTTCTCGCGTATCGTGGGTGCGTTTACAAACATTTGAACTCACATACACAAACAGCTTTATTCTTATTGTGTGTGTGTAGGTTACTGGGTTACTACATTGCTGTTATCAGACATTAACAAACTGTGAATAGACTATAGTAAATAGTACTGCATAATAAACTTATATAAAACACGAGGCAAAGTGACAACTAACCGACAGCTTCAACAAATAAAACCTTATTTTCGGGATATCACTTTGAGGTTCCACTTCCCAGCAGTCGTTCGGACCAAAAGCTCTAACACGAATACGTGGTGTAAAAGTGAAGTGTTATAATTGAATTTTATAAATATTTAAACTGTCTCTAACTATGTATATTTCTTGACTAATTGTATTGATAAACGATTGTGATTAAGTAGTTGTACTGATTTCACGTGATTGGTCGAGACTTTGACAGTTATCGACCAATCATAAGTAAGTAAAATGGCGGGAAGACCGCGGGCAGCGGACTGACAATAAACTCGATACCCGGGCATTCTTGGCCGGACATCGCTACTAGCCACTTGTGTTAAATTCATATACCAAGCTTTTAATATTATACTACTATAACTATAGTAATAAAGTTGATCTTCAAAGCCATAACGAGTATTTTCTTGTTAAAAGTCCCTGTGTCTGGGTATTGAAGCAGTGCATTTTACAAGAGTAAATACATAGCTTATAAAAACCAATATGCTCAAGAATAAATGTGAGGTATTCCTCGCTCCCAAAAGGAGCGCTTCGAGGAACGATTAAAAATATTAAAATTTATTTTCTCGAAGCGCTCCCACAAAAATAGAGAAAAGCATGAAGTAAACGTAATGAATTATCTCGATAATTTTTAAAAACTTATGTGTGCATCATCGACATCGAAGTTGCGTAACCAAATTACGAAATTGAGAGGATAATATCTTTTCGCTTTCGGTACTTGGTGCGTATAACCTGCAGAAGTTGTTAATTTCTGCTAAAATCAGACGCGGAAGGAACCCAGGTTATTAGAGAAACCTAGGCTATAATTGCTGATTCTGTCGCAAGAAGTTGAAGGCAAAAAAATACGCAATCGGGAAGAAAGGCACCGGAGATCATTCAATTCATTAATTGTACCACATACCTTGACCAGCGATTCCACGCGCGCGCGCAGGCGACGGCCACGTGTCCGCTTTCGGGAGGAGCAGCTTACAGGTCTTTTCTGGATACACTAGGCTGGCCAGCAGTACACAACACACTAACATAGGTCTGGAGTAGGTTGATAACAGTTCGTATAGGTTCAGTTCAGGGGGTTTCAGAGCGCGATGGGACTAGTTAGTGTCACACATAGCATGCGCATCTACCCGATCCCAAGGTTATAGCGTGACTAACGCGTCGATGCGGCGCGGCATGGCGCGCGCGCTGCTCGGCGCGAGCAAAATCACCCAATCACGATATAGGGCACATATTCAATAAATTGGACGAACCAATGCCTTTCAATCGCCATAGGTGATGTAGAAAAATATAAAACTATAAGTTACGAAGCGTAACCATTTTCCCCGGCTTGAAAGTTCCCACTTTCGAAACACTAAGGAGAAGTAAATACAAAATTGCATATCATCACAACTTCACAAAAGCTATAAGAACTCTAGAGTTGCGACTCTATATAACAAATAAGGATACTTAACTAACTATCCTACGAGGTAACTAAATCTAAGACTGCACATTGGTGCAAAGTAAGAATTAATATTAAGGTAACTAAACTTATTGCGTTGGCAAAGGGCACAACTTTACGACCGGGCGACTCTGTAGGATCCCGCTTTGAGTCTTGACAGATGCGACTCTACAAACTCCGTTTTTATCTGGAAATATTTCGTGAATTACTCCTAATGGCCAATGCAGAGGCATCACATTGTCCTGCATGGAGACGACAACCATCCCGACCCGTATTGGATTGGCAGGAGTGTTCCATTTCTGTTTGGATTGTAGGGTGTGCAAATACTCTTGGCGCCACCGCTTCCAAAAAGATTGAACCATCTGATCAGTCAATTCATATCGCGAAATAAGATGTAAGCGCGTTTCATTGACTTCGTGAGCGGGAAGAAATAAAAGAGGTTTCGTATGCAAGAAGTGCGCCGGTGATAATGAAGTGGGCTCTGACGGATCCGAGCTGATCGCATACAGAGGCCTCGAGTTTAATAAAGCTTCTACTTGAGTTAGCATAGTGTTAAACTCGTCAAAGCTAAGAATTTGCTGACCGATGACTTTGCAGAGATGCGTTTTGACACTCTTCACTTCACTTTCCCAACAACCACCAAAATGGGGAGCTCTACAGGGGATGGTTTTGAGTGTGATTCGATGCTCTGCAAGTTCTCTTTCCCACAAGGGGTGATACTCTTTAGCCAAGAATTGGTAGAGATCTCGGAGATAGGATTTGGCTCCAATAAAATTGGTAGCATTATCCGTGTACAAACACTGAACCGGACCTCTACGCGCCAGGAAGCGTTTCAACGCTGACAGAAAGCTCGCAGTGCTAAGATCAGAGGCAATCTCAAGATGTAGCGCGCGAGTGGTCAAGCATGTAAAAAGGCAGATGTACGCTTTCCTGGCCCTTTGGCCTCTAGCACGCACCGACGTGACCAAGAAGGGTCCCGCGTAGTCGCAACCTGTATGAGAGAAAGCCTTAGGAGCTGACTCAACGCGGCAACGTGGTAAATCCGCCATTATAGGAAAGGTAGGTCGTGGCTTTGCTCGAAAGCAAATGTTACATTTAAAGGTAATGTGACGTGCAATACGTCGCGCGGACAGGATCCAATACCTTTGTCGTAATAGAGATACGAGTAAGGTTGGTCCTGTGTGAAAATTAGTCACATGATAGTGGGAAACTAAAAGTTCCACTATATGATCTTGACACGGAAGGAGGATCTGATGACGAGAGTCAAAATCTAGCTCAGAGTTTGCTAGGCGACCTCCAACGTGGATAAGTCCTTCGTGAAGGAAGGGACTTAACCGTTGTACTGACTTAGAGCACAACTCATTGCGGGCTAAACGATCGAGATCAGATTCAAAGTGAATCCTCTGCACTGATCGCCACACAAAAGATTCAGCGAACTCTAAATCAGACGCGATAACGGGCCCTCTAGGGAGCCGTTTGATGAACTTATAAACTAAACAAATAGTTTTTAAATATTTAAACCAGGACGAGAACCTGGTAGAGCGAACGTACAAAATGTTGTCAGAAGGAGGACTTCTGTCAGAGCATTCGTGCGAGAGCACAGGTAAAGCTACGGGTTTCATTTCAGGAAGCTCTTGCGACTCGCCTGAAACGAAGGGTTTTATCGGCCATTCAGCGCGGGGAAGTTTAAGCCACGACGGCCCATTTAGCCACAACGGATGATGAACTAATTGGGCAGGCGTTAACCCGCGAGAGAGGCAATCACTGGGATTTTCAGACCCTTTCACATGGAAGAAGTGATCTGCCGAGAGATTCTCATGAATCTTAGCGATACGATTGGCTACGAAGGTGTGCCATCGATGCGGTGCAGAGTGAATCCAACTTAAGGTTACAGTTGAATCCGAAAAAGCTACGACTACCTCAATGGCGTGTCGAGCTGCGAAAAGATTATATACTCGCCTTATCACAGTTGATAAGAGGAGTGCGGCGCATAACTCGAGACGAGCTAGCGAAACTACTTTCAGTGGCGCGACTTTAGATTTCGCACACACCAGCGAGACCACGACACTACCGTCAGGTCTGACAACGTGGGCATAAACCGAACCACCGTAAGCCTTCTCACTAGCGTCGGCAAAACCGACGAGTGAGAGTCTACAGCGTTCTACGACGCCAACATGTCTCAAAAATCTCAATTCAGAGATAATTGGCAGTTCAGATTGAAACTGTTCCCACAGACGAACAATGCGAGGTGGTGGGACATCATCCCATCCAAGTTTGACAAGCCAAAGCTCTTTGATAAGAAGCTTGGCGTATAAAATTATCGGTGCAACGAGGCCTAAAACGTCGAAAAGGCGTGAGATGGAAGAAAGAATATTCCGTTTAGTGCAAGTGCGAACATCAGGGTTTACCTGGAACCCGAAACAATCCTCGTCGGGGAACCAACGAAGTCCCAGTATTTTCTGAGTCGGATCTTTACTTAGGTCCACGCTCTGTGAAAGTCGTAATGACTCTGGAATAGTCCGAAGAACATCGACACTGTTGCTAGACCATTTCGTCAATTGAAAATCGCCGAGAGAGAATATTTTTATAAGTTCACGAGCCGAGTCTATAGCTAGCGCACTGCTAGGTATAGAACTAACTATGTCATCCATATAAATATCTCGCTGCAAAATGTCCCTGGCGAGAGGCAACTGTGTTCCTTCATCCTGACATAACTGTTGGATAGTGCGAATAGCTATAAAAGGACTACACTTTAAACCAAAGGGAAGCACTGAAAACTGATAAATTTGAAGTTCCTCTTCCTCATTAAACCGATACAAGATACGTTGTAGTAAACGATCTTGTGCACGTATACCTATACGTAGGTACATAGATTTGACATCTGCGGAAACAGCGACACTAAAAAGCCGAAAATTTAACAAAATGTTGAAAAGGTCAGCCTGAAGGGCTGGACCTGCGTACAGGATATCATTGAGCGAGGTGCCGTTATCTGTACATGCACTGGCGTCTAGGACCACACGCAACTTGGTGGTCACCTTATCCTCTCGAATGACAGCATGGTGAGGAATATAGTATTCCATTTCTCGCTCCTTACAATTTCGTTTGGGCAACATACATTCAGGTACGATACTCTGCACCAAAGAAATAAAATTGTTTTTTAGATAATCCCGTATGACGTCATCATACAGAAGTTTGACGTTAGGAAGTGATTTAAATTTACGTTCAAGACTATAGAATCTCTTGCGAGCCATATTAAGAGAATTTCCTAATGCTGACGCGTCTGTTTTCAGTGGTAAAGCGGCAACATACTTGCCATTTGGAGCGCGGGTAATTGTGTCACAATAAAACTCTTCACATTGTTTATCATCCGCACTCCCAATGGATGAAGCAGTAACATCTTCAATCTCCCAAAACTTACGAAGATCGAAGTTATCGAACGAACTCGCAAAGAAAGACAGAGTGTCAGTTGGAGGTTCGACAATAGGTGCTTCTCCTAGAAGTATGTAGCCGAGCACAGTTTCCAATGCGTCGGGACAACCGGGTACGCTGGTCACGTGACCAGGTCGCAATAACTTAGCGAACAACTTGACCCCAAGTAACATGTCAATATTACCTGGCACACCCCAGCTGTCATCCGCGAGTAGTTTAGGATCAATATGACTTAATACGGACGTATCTATAGCACCCAGTGGAAGTTGTCCGGTTATTTGATCCAAAACTAAAGCGTCTATTTCATACCTCGGCTGCGAGCAAAACCGTGAGCTGAACGTAAGATTCACCGAGCCGCGAACGGGCTGCGACGTGCCACCAATACCACGAACGGTAGTTATCGAGTCGGTATGTATAGTTAGACCGAGCCTACGGCAGCAACGCGATGTCATATAATTCTTTTGCGACCCAGGGTCCAAGAGACATCTAACCATCACGGCCTTACCCTTCCTACCCGCCACCAGCACCTTGGCAGTAGCCAGCACTTCCGTACTACGTGTGGCCTGGACTTGAGCAGAAGAATGCGTACACAACGCCACACGATCGGAAGGAGCTGGGTCGGCCGCAGAAGCGGAGGCGGGGGCGCTAGCGGGCGTCGGCGCAGGGGCTTGCAACGATTGCTCAAAATGCAATAAGGAATGATGCTTACCGTTACATTTCCTACATGTTGACTTCGATAGGCACTTAGAGACAGTATGTTTGCTACTTAGGCAATTACCACATCGGTTATTGTCTTTTATAAACTTAAATCTATTATCTACGCTCAACCTTTGAAACGCTTTGCACATAAATAAGGTTTTATGCGTGGAATGACATAGTGAACATTTAGATTCAGTAGCCACAAACACCTGCGATTCCTTAGATGAGGCGCGGGGGCTACCTGCGGGGCCGGACTTACTAGCCGCAGGAGAGGTGCGATACAAGATTTTTACTTGTTCACGAACAAACTTTACGAAATAATCATAATCTAACTCTTGTTGATTACGAAGCGACATTTCAAAATGTTTTGCAATATCAGAGTCTATTAACTTAAGACCCCAATAAATAAATATAAAATCATCTAACTTATTTATTTTCAATTGTTTGAGTCCCGCAACCGTAGAAGTTAATTTATCGAAACCCTTTTCAATATTAGCGGGAGTCGATCCGAACGATTTCAAGGAGAACAGCTGATTTAGATAATTAGTAGCGAGCGCGCGAGTATCTAGGTACTTGGCGATGAGCGCCTCCCAGACAAGAAGGTAATTATCGCCAGAAGGTACAATACCTTCAGCCACATTCCTAGCCTTGCCTTTTAAACAACTCAACAGATAATGAATGCGATCAGAATCTGTTAAATCTACGTTAGTATGTATAATACGTTTGAAAGTCTCGTAAAAGAACGGAAAACTCTGAATATCACCGTCAAAGGTAGGCAGTTCGATTTTAGGAACCTGTATATGGTGAGAATTTGGGCTCGCTGACGGGCTAGGTTTCTGGAAATCACCTGACTCAGTTAATGAAGATAAACTAAACTTTATTTCGCCGACCAACTCATCAAATGAATGCAATGCGCCATAGCTTACTTCACAGGTTGGATCCAATGTCATATTGAGCATATTTATCTCGTCCATTAGTCCATTGAATTCACTACGCAATCCATCAATTTGTTTTGCCTGAGCGATGAAAGCCTTGCGTAATCTTTCAGTAGTTAAAGATTTAGTTGAATCCAAAATCCTTTGAACCCGCGCAAAATATGCGTCACGTTTACCTTCCAATAATCGAAGTTTAACCTTGTCACTCATTGTGAACAGAAGTCAAATGTGACGCAAAAATAATTATATTAAATCAACCTTTGTCTTCTACGGAACCCCAGTGCATGAGGTTAGGGGCCAATCAAACCGATAAGCCAATGAAAGATTTTATAACTTGAGTATATAGTACGGAACGAAGTTTACGTACACGCGAAACCCTAACAATATTAAATTGAAAAGTAAAACAAATATAAACTACCGACGCTTTAACCAAGTGCAGGTAACAAAATCTAATATAAATTAAAATAGTAAGCACGCCAAATATCTTATGAACGTACCCATCTATATACGATATTTATGATTAGCTCAGATATACCCATAACCCGATAAAACATTTATGTCGGATGCGACGCGATAAACTTGTCTGCACTAACTTCCACTTGAATGAGATTAACTTACTCAATACAAGTAATATGAAGGTACAGATTCTTAACTAAAAATAAGTTAAGTGTTGAACTTAGAAAAAAGTATAAACTTATTTTCGTAAGCGATGCGAGTGTATTCTTAACGAAATAACTTCGTAAGAAAGGGTAAATTTCTTCACGAGTAGACGCGTAGATGACTGTTTGAAATAAATTATCTAGTAAGTACATACTACGTTTGCAAACGTGAAGTGCGGGTGTGATATGTATAAATATACGGCTGTTTCCATTGAGGAGAATTAACGCGTAAAGTTTATACACATCTGTTATTTTACCTGAAGGTTTCTGTCAAGAAAGCAGTCCTACAAAACAAAATAACAAGCGACGCGATGATAATATGGTTAATTGCAATAATTAATCATATGCGGTTGAGTCTCGCTATATAAAGCATACCTGCTCGTGCAATACGAATATAACAGGCGTAAAGCTAATGAACCTATACAAGTGTATCATACAATAACAATCAATGTTATTCATTTAGCAATTTCGATTAGTACCAACATAATAAGTATGTAAAAGTTTCTAATGCGTAATTAAATTTAGCCGTGGGTACGCGAACAAAGTTCAGACCTGGAACATTCCACAGTCAACGTACGATGACGATTTATACCCACTACCCACAATTTTTCCAACCGAACAAAAAATATGTAATTACGCCGAAAACTATCAGATTTATTAAATAAACGTATTTAGCGATATGAATCAACGTTGATATTCAATTAACTGTATTCTTCGGAGCTTTAAATAGTGAACTTAAAGATTTAAATTAAGAATTGATTTGACGGTTGACCTATTGCAAACGCAAGGCAGTTGAACCTTATTAATATTATTATTAATTTAATTTATTTAATTATATTGAATCCATTTTAGTACTATTGAATCTGTTGTTTAATGATATTGAATCTATTTTAATGATATTGCATCTGTTTTTATGATAAATCTGTTTCTTAATGATAGGGAATCTGTTTTAATGTGTCTGTGTACGTCTAACAATATTATATTAATTTTCTATGGGTCTATGCCACCCGAAATAAAGTTATTCATTCATTCATTCTTATTGTTAAAGCAATAGAGTTGAGAGTTGTGTGATGATATGCAATTAATATTGAAAATTCCTAAGTTTTTTGCTCAAAATCAGACTTTTTTAGGACTTAAATATAGGCCGTAAAAAGGCCCAAACTTTATTATCCGGCTCGAAGGACCAAAATGGTGCGTATAACCTGCAGAAGTTGTTAATTTCTGCTAAAATCAGACGCGGAAGGAACCCAGGTTATTAGAGAAACCTAGGCTATAATTGCTGATTCTGTCGCAAGAAGTTGAAGGCAAAAAAATACGCAATCGGGAAGAAAGGCACCGGAGATCATTCAATTCATTAATTGTACCACATACCTTGACCAGCGATTCCACGCGCGCGCGCAGGCGACGGCCACGTGTCCGCTTTCGGGAGGAGCAGCTTACAGGTCTTTTCTGGATACACTAGGCTGGCCAGCAGTACACAACACACTAACATAGGTCTGGAGTAGGTTGATAACAGTTCGTATAGGTTCAGTTCAGGGGGTTTCAGAGCGCGATGGGACTAGTTAGTGTCACACATAGCATGCGCATCTACCCGATCCCAAGGTTATAGCGTGACTAACGCGTCGATGCGGCGCGGCATGGCGCGCGCGCTGCTCGGCGCGAGCAAAATCACCCAATCACGATATAGGGCACATATTCAATAAATTGGACGAACCAATGCCTTTCAATCGCCATAGGTGATGTAGAAAAATATAAAACTATAAGTTACGAAGCGTAACCAGTACTCTTAGTGTATACAAGGACCAATGTTATTGTGTATTCAAAGAGGATGTTATAAATAAAACGCATAGATATACGTAAGCTAAGTATTTCTTTGCGTTTAGGTAGCATCACTGTTGAGCGCAATACGTTACTGGGTCCCGGCTCAGAGCAGATGGTTTTAGACAGTAAGAGTCTGACACTCTCTCGCCCCGCCTAGGACAAGGAAAGTCATTCCTACCCTTGACGTAAACGATAGACACCTCATTACCTTATTTCTACGAAAAACTTCCGACAAAACATTGAGTTGTGCGGAGAGAGGAATTTGGTGGACTAAAGGATTTACAATAAAACAAAAAAATAATACCAAACCCGTGCGAAACCGGGACGGGCCGCTAGTTGTATATTATAACAATCATCATCAGGCTATATTAATCCACTGCTGGACATAGCCCTTCCCTAATGAGTGCCATAGCGCCCTGTCTTCAGCTCGCCGCATCCAGCATCTGCCTGCAGTCTTTCTTAGATCGTCATCCCACCTGGTCGGAGGGCGTCCTACACTACGGTTGCCGAATCGCGGTCTCCACTCAACAACACGTTTGTACCCAAACGGTTGTCGGTTCTTCGTGAGATATGGCCAGCCCACTGCCATTTCAGCTTACTGATTCTTTGAGCTATATCGATAACTTTGGTTCTCTGTCGGATGTATTCGTGGCGGATTCTATCCTTCAGATAAACTCCGAGCATAGCTCTCTCCATAGCTCGCTGAGCGACTTTAAACTGATGGACCAACCCTGCCGTGAGTGTCCATGTCTCGGCTCCGTAGGTCATGTCATATTATAACAATGTGTTCTACTTATTACCTAGTTATTTTCGATAATTTCAGTTAGTATAGTCCCCATCTCTATCCGAAAGTTTATCACGGGAGCGCTTTGAGGAAATAAATTTTAATATTTTTAATCGTTCCTCGAAGCGCTCCTTCTGGGAGCGCTTGGAGGAACAAAATGGGAGCGCTTAGATGGGAGCGTTTCAAAATTGGAGCGCTACGAGGAATACCTCATAAATGTATGTTCGATTCAAAATTCGACGTGTTTAGTTTCCTCAAATGTGCAAAGATATCAGTACAAATTAAGAGTATTAATGACGGGCCTGTTGGTCTAGTGGTTAGTGGCCCTGACTACTGAGCCGGAGGTCGTGGGTTCGATTCCCACCCAGGACAAACTTTGTGTGATGAGCATGATTGTTTGTTCTGTGTCTGGGTGTGTTTTATCTATAATATGTATGTATTTCTAAATTATATAAGTATGTATATCAGTTGTCTGGTTACCATAACACAAGCTCTGCTTAGCTTGGGATCAGATAGCCGTGTGTGAGTTGTCCCAAGATATTTATTTATTCTGTAAATACACAAAGCACACACGCACTACATTGCTCGGTTGGCGCAGTGGCTGAGCGATTGACTGCTGCGCTGCATTTCGCGGGTTCGATCCCCGCATGGAACAAATATTTGTATCATCAGAGTCTGGCTGTTTCTGTTAATATTACTAGCTGTGCCCAGCGGTTTCACCCGCTGCTCACTTAGGGGTATGAAAAATAGATGTTGGCCGATTCTCAGACCTACCCGATATGTACACAAAATTTCGTTTAAATCGGTCCAGCCGTTTCGGAGGAGTATGGGAACGAAAACTGTGACACGAGAATTTTATATATTAGATAAATAGCACATTAAAAAAAATGTTTTTATGACTTCTAAGTATACGGGATGTTTTGTTACACTTGTGACCTGATTTACTAACATATAATACTACGATTTCGGCAGAGTTAAAGTACGCAAAAGCGTGTCCCCCTTTATAACTCAACTAGCTTTTGCCCGCGGCTTCGCTCGCATTAAATTCGGGGTAAATGCGGGGGTTCTCCCTCACATCTCAATTTAAAAAAATATATTCCAGGGCCATAATAGGCCTATGTCTGCCTCCAGGGTCCCAGCTGTCTCTGAAATAAATTTCATCAGAATCGGTTTAGCCATTTAGGCGTGAAGACGTAACAAACTCACTTTTGCTTTTTTAAAAAAAAAAATGTCTATTTCCGTCATCAGGGTACTATACTACTACTTTATCTGTACCAAAATTCATCAACATCGGTTTGGTCATTTAGGTGTGAAGACGTAACAAACAAACAAATTCACTTTTATAATATTAGTAAGGATTACAACAAACATAACAGAGGTCGTGGCTCACTACATTTACTCCATTATTCGCAAATAAAAACAAAAAGCGTGACCTGCGAATCTATTAATCAAAGGCAGACGGCCATTTTGTCAGTCAGGCCAAGGAATGTTTATTAAATGCCTAAAGCCCCGTCAACTAAGGAGAATTAAGTATGAATTAGGTACAGACTGTCGAGAAGACAGTCCATTAGAAAAGCAACGACTAATAAATAAGCAAAATGTCTCAGTTTTCACTTGAAATAGTTTGTAATTTATTTCTGAAATATTGAAAAGGGGTTTATGTTGAGTTGCCATATTAATGCTGTTCTTTACTTTGATATGACTAGAATGCTTGGAGAGGGACAGTGTCTATCCTTACTAATATAATAAAAGCGAAAGTGAGTTTGTTTGTGTGTTACCTCTTCACGCTTTAATGGCTATACCGATTTTGATGAATTTTGGTACAGAGATAGTTGGAAACCAGGAGACGGACATAGGCAATTTTTTTTTTAATTGGATGTGAGGGAGAAAGAGGGAAGAAAAGGGAAAACTGCTAAGTTTTCCCTTTTCTTCCCTCTTTCTCCTATTGTTGTTGGTATTACAATCAATAAGGCGCAATGTTGCTATTACAAAACAATAAGGCGCAATGGGAACTGTGTTACCCCGAATTTAACGCGAGCGAAGCCGCGGGCAAATGCTAGTATTCTATATATTTAAAGAACAATTCCCAAAATGGCGCAGTTGCCAGCTATCCTTTAAATATAGTAGGAAGTAGGATAGCTGATGACCGCTACTTTACCCCCTTGATATCGAAAAAAAAGTATCCCAGACTATAATCTATCTCTGTGCAAAATTTCATCAAGACCCGTTCAGCCGTTTTGACGTGAAAGAGTAACAAACATCACAAACATTCGCATTTATAATATTGGTAGAATAGGATTTAAAAACTGGCACGAGTCTTAATCTGTGTGCTTAAACATAACTGGCAAACATAATAAAAAAAAAAATTACCCACTATAGAACGTTCTCAAATATTTTTATTTAAATTTCATGTACAATAGTGATACATAATTGTTTAAGCGGTTATAAGGCTTTTTGTGGGTGCATTTGACTAACATTCACAAACAACCAGACTTGGCACAACCACTTGTAAGACATACAAATAACATTACGTGCGGGATTCGAACCCACGACACATAACGCAGCATCCGATCACTCAGCCACTTCGCCGATCATACCGTCAAGATGTAGGTGTAGCAAAACCACCACTGCCTAAACTTTAATTACAGACAAAATGCCACTAAAAGTAATTAGTTTTCCAATATAACTGCTGCCTGCTGACTGCCTGTTGGTCTAGTGGTTAGTGGCCCTGACTGCTGAGCCGGAGGTCGTGGGTTCGATTCCCACCCAGGACAAACTTTGTGTGATGAGCATGATTGTTTGTTCTGTGTCTGGGTGTGATTTATCTATAATATGTATGTATTTATAAATTATATAAGTATGTATATCAGTTGTCTGGTTACCATAACAAAAGCTCTGCTTAGCTTGGGATCAGATAGCCGTGTGTGAGCTGTCCCAAGATATTTATTTGTTTATTTTAATATATACCAAAATTTTGTTCTCTACAATACAACCAACAACTTAAGAAATAGATTTAATTTTCGCAACAGACAATTTTGAAGCGTTTGTCAATGGCGAGAGCGTTGCTTTTCATTAGTTACGAAGAATGATTCGTTTTCCTTCAGTAGAGTATTTGTTAGGCCAGATTCTAAAGGATGTTTAATGTTGATGGCCGCTACGGGACCAATTAACACAGGGTTCCGTCTCGTTTAAGATAAGTACGTAAATATTTCTTAAACATTTTCCTGTCTCTTTAAATTCTTCTATTGTAGATCATCATCTGCCTAGCCTTTTCTTAAGGGTATCGGGGTCGTCTTTCAGTCTAACCAGATGCAGGTGAATACCGGTATATTACATGGAGGGACTTTACAGTGGTCAGAATGGTCGGACCGGTCTAGTAGTAAATTGGTCAGA
Source organism: Ochropleura leucogaster (assembly GCA_958449745.1). NCBI lineage: Eukaryota > Metazoa > Arthropoda > Insecta > Lepidoptera > Noctuidae > Ochropleura > Ochropleura leucogaster. The sequence goes on from OY288201.1 coordinate 5,304,488, forward strand.
GGGTCGAAGCTATTGGGACTAGAATGAATGAAAAGGGATAAATTGATCAATTTGAATTTAAATAAATAAATATCTTGGGACAGCTCACACACGGCTATCTGATCTCAAGCTAAGCAGAGCTTGTGTTATGGTAATGAGCTCAATGTTTGGTAACGCATATACGATACAGGAGAAATTCCTAGTGTAGGTCAAAGTTTAAAAATAAAAACAAAAATGTTGTATAAGTGTCTTGTTGAAGGTTTTAAAGCAATAACCAAACCTTAAATATTGCAGGCTGGTTTGCAATGTCATTCAAATATTCAAGTTATTTAAATTTAGAATATAGAATTATAGAGAAGACAATAGCTTTGCATTTATGTGACGCGTATTTGTAAAATAGCAATTTAAAATATAGTTAAAAATGTTATATGCTTCTATTATTACGAATAAACGCCCCTACATTTACACACGCCATTACAGTACCAACACTTTACTGAGGAAAGCCATATCATTTCCATATACTATTCCATGTGCATAAACACTTTGATATTGTCGCGGGAAGCACTGTAAGGACCGTACAATGTATGCGGGTCTATGGACGGTGAGCAATGGGTAGCTCACCGCCCGTCTGGCTATTGACGACAGGCCGTGTCGACGGCGCGTTAGTGTTCCACGCGCGCCTCAAAAAGATGTCAGCAAAGCAGAGGGGCCTGCCAAGGCCACCGCCTGCCAGGGTTGCGGATTATTCGAAAGAGATATTGCGGCCCCGGTAAAGAACAGTACAAGTCTGACACTCCCCCTCGATAACGGGGGAAGTTATTTGATGATTTCCGATTTGCAAAAAAATTGGGCGCTACAATGAAAATAAGTTTGCGCTTCCGTCCTCAAAATGTAAAAACATTAACTTTTCTATATCGAAAATAAACATAAACATTGAATCGTAAGTAATTACAACATTGCGATGTATTTCGCGAAGTTGGAAACGTTGCCAGAAGGAATAATTTCCTCTAAACTAGGGCAGCAATTTAATAATTTTCTAGGCGACTTCCTTTTAACTTACAGCGAATGTGTTTGTCAACTGTTTTTACTACTTTTTTGTACACATATTATATTTTTAAATAAATAAAAAAAAACAGTCGTTATTGGTTTGATTTTTACGTTATATTGGACAAAAGATACTCACTGCATTATTATATTATTAGTTTTAAGACATTTAGCTGCGCCCTAACAGGGTCATATACTCATTAGTTGAAAACCTAGCGTGTAACTTACTATTTGTACATTGTGCATTAAATGAATAAAAATAGTATATATTATAGTATAGTAGTATATTATACTAGCTGTTCCCCACGGTTTCACCCGCGCTGCTCAGCACCTGTTGGTCGTAGCGTGATGTTATATAGCCTATAGCCTTCCTCAAGAAATGGACTATCCAACACTAAAAGAATTTTCCAATTCCAACCAGTAGTCCCTGAGATTAGCGCGTTCAAACAAACAAACAAACAAACTCTTCAGCTTTATAATATTACTAGCTTTCGCCCGCGGCTTCGCCCGCGTTAAATTTGGGGTAACCAGTTCCCCTAGCGCCTTATTGATTTGTAATAGCTACGCTAAGCTTTCCCTTTTCTTCCGTCTTTCTCCCTCACATCCCACTTTTTTCAAAAAAATATTAGCCTATGTCCGTCTCCTGGTTCCCAACTATCTCTGTACCAAAATTCATCCAAATCGGTTTAACCATTAAAGCGTGAAGAGGTAACAAACAAACAAACAAACAAACAAACTCACTTTCGCTTTTATAATATTACTAGCTTTCGCCCGCGGCTTCGCCCGCGTTAAATTTGGGCTAACACAGTTCCCCTTGCGCCTTATTGATTTGTAATAGCAACGCTAAGTTTTCCCTTTTCTTCACTCTTTCTCCCTCACATCCCACTTTTTTCAAAAAAATATTAGCCTATGTCCGTCTCCTGGTTCCCTACTATCTCTGTACCAAAATTCATCAAAATCGGTTTAGCCATTAAAGCGTGAAGAGGTAACAAACAAACAAACAAACAAACTCACTTTCGCTTTTATAATATTACTAGCTTTCGCCCGCGGCTTCGCCCGCGTTAAATTTGGGCTAACACAGTTCCCCTTGCGCCTTATTGATTTGTAATAGCAACGCTAAGTTTTCCCTTTTCTTCACTCTTTCTCCCTCACATCCCACTTTTTTCAAAAAAATATTAGCCTATGTCCGTCTCCTGGTTCCCTACTATCTCTGTACCAAAATTCATCAAAATCGGTTTAGCCATTAAAGCGTGAAGAGGTAACAAACAAACAAACAAACAAACAAACTCACTTTCGCTTTTATAATATTAGTAAGGATATAGTAAGTAAAGATATGAACGGCACGATTGGCGCAGTGGCTGAGTGACTGTCGCGGGTTTGATTCCCGCATGGAACAAATATTTGTATGACCTGCAGGTAGTTGTTTCGGGTCTGGCTGTTTGTGTATGTGAGTTTAAATGTTTGTAAGCGCACCCATGACACAGGAAAAGTTTCTAGGTCATCGTTTTTTTTTTTAAAATAATAATTAAATATATATATTTATATATACATTGAGCTGAAATGCATATATGTTTAGTTTAAAAAAATGTGTGGTAAGCCAGGTGACGTCATGCTCATCTTCCACTTATAAAAAAAAAAATGAAGGTATAACATCTGTCTGTGTACCTAAAAACTGTATAAAACTACATATATTTATGTCAATCAAATTGACATTCACAGTGAAATAAAGTTACCAGCATAGTACTAAATTCAGACTCTTACGAACGCGTGCTTTTTTTTTAAAAAAAAAACATATTATTTCAATTCCATTAAGAATTTCCAGCCAGTCTTTGTGCCCGATTAGTTATCAAAACTGTCGCGACGTAATTCACTATTGATTTAACATATCATTAAGAGATTCAGGAAATACGGCTGTGTTAGGTATGCCTTCTATGATTATTTCCTTTGCCAGGAAAAATAAATCCTCTTTTCTTTTTTAAATTAAAAGGCATCCTTGGGAACTTGTCCAGATGGTTTTAATGTGTTCTATTTATTCACATAATTATGCAGAATGCATACGCTGAAACATGATATAGTTACTGCACTATAGTGTATGTTTTGATGGGCCTGTTGGTCTAGTGGTTAGTGGCCCTGACGGATGTGGGTTCGATTCCCACCCAGGACAAACTTTGTCTGATGAGCATGATTATTTGTTCAGTGTCTGGGTGTGATGTATCTATAATATGTATGTATTTATAAATTATGTGTGTGTATCAGTTGTCTGGTTACCATAACACAAGCTCTGCTAAGCTTGGGATCAGATAGCGGTGTGTGAGTTGTCCCAAGATATTTATTATTATTATGTAGATACTGATGTTGTAATCTGACTTATAAAATAGTTTTTCTTGACGGAAATTTCTTGGTACGCTATAAAGATAGTCTTTTAGAAACCATATTATTATGTAATGATACGTCTTATCTAAAAATTGCAAAGATGTTAAGAGCAGAATCACGTAAAACAAGAAGGAAAACAGTTGAACCTACCAAGTTTGTCCCACCATTTTCTTTGTTACCATGAGTATTATGTTAATTATTTTATTACTTACGTACTTATCACTACAAGTCGACATGGTCAAGGAAAAAATCGTATGAAAATGGAACCCGAATACAGTCATGTGGCTTTTACTAACCCGCACTGGGCCAGCATGGAGAATTATTGTCCATTCTCTGATTATGGGCAAAGTTTCAACCGCTAGTGCACGAAAACTGGAATCTAGGTAAACTTTTTAACACAGATAAGTCAAAAAGGATCACATATTGCCTCTTGGCTTTACGTATTTGCAATAATTATATTGTCAACCTTATCATGCAACAAAACATAATATGTGCAATTCTGCGGGCATAAAATAGGGTATTAATTTAGTGAACTGAATTTGACATTATTACTGCTGGCTGATGTCCTTTGTACACAAGCTTTGTGTAAAATAATTAAATGTTTTATCAATGTGACATAACCACTTTGACAGTATAATTTAATGGTTAGTTAAGTACCTAATGTATTGAATTGACGGCACGGTTGGCGCAGTGGCTGAAAGTTCAACTGCTGCGCTGCGTGTCGCAGGTTCGATTGCCGCACGGAACAAAATATTTGTATGTTCTGCAGCTTCGGGTCTGGCTGTTTGTGTAAGTGAGCTTAAATGTTTGTAAACGCACCCACGATACAGGAGAAATTCCTAGTGTGGGTCAACGTTTTTATTTAAAAAAAAAAAACTACCTATTTTATAGTACGTATAGGTAAACACACGTACGTTTCAAGTGTGTATAGTCGATTTGGTACACAACAAGAGTGGAACTTCATCGAGGACAACTGAAGGTCATCATCATAATATACCTACAAGTTGTAAAAAAGGAGCACTAATACTTATAGGTAGGCACATATATCATGCAAAGAATATACTGTGAAAGAATCATAATTAAAATCAATGATTCAACTTTCCATATTCTTTTTCATTTTACTTCACTGTTACGACCCTAGGCGTATCCGGCGATAATAGGTACAGACGCCTGCACATCAAGCTACTACAATCTGTCAGATTTCTTTGATAGATTTTCGACCATTTTTCTTAAGTATTAGGCTCAAGGTTCATTGGGAAAAATTGTCAGTTTCGGGTAGCTTGACCTGCTGACGTCTGTATCTACTGAAGATATTAAGTCTGAAGGCGCTGTTCACATTAAATACTTTTTCCTAAAGTTCCTACCTACTGGAATAACTTACTTACTACTTACTGTATGTAGAGATGGCGACGCAATTAAATATATTGTAAATAAAAAGCTCTCAGCTGATTTTAGGGTTTTCGCGCGGAGTTTGTGCAAAAAAAAGTAAAATGTCTTTTTCCCTAAAGTATAGGATTTGAGAACCTAGAAACACGCACGAAGACTGCTTATCAACTTGTCTGTATGCCCCTTAAATGTTATTGCTCCTTTTTAACTTGTAATAATACACACTACTTCCACCTCTTACGCTATCCTTACTATCCTTACTAATATTATAAAAGCGAAAGTGAGTTTGTTTGTTACCTCTTCACGCTTTAATGGCTAAACCGATTTCGATGAATTTTGGTACAGAGATAGTTGGGAACCAGGAGATGGACATAAGCTAAGCTTTTTTGAAAAAAGTGGGATGTGAGGGAGAAAGAGGGAAGAAAAGGGAAAACTTAGCGTTGCTATTACAAATCAATAAGGCGCAAGGGGAACTGTGTTAACGCGAGCGAAGCCGCGGGCAAAAGCTAGTATTCCATAAACGTGCAAATTTTTCATCACATACCTACATATGTAACTCAAGCTAAACTCCTGGGAACACAGCTAATGAGTACATTAAAACAATCACACCGCTTTGCAATAGTCAGCGGCACAAATTGCGAAAGTTTCACACTAAGCCCTTAGAAGCTGAAACCCGTGTCCTTATATAAACGATCAGTCAGTTATACATGCATAAATGAACTGAAGCCTTTTTTGAATTATACACCACCTACTACCATATCTCCTTTTGGCCTCTGACCAGAAGGAGGACCCTTCTGGTCATACGCACGCTGCCTTGCGAAAGAACAATATCAGCATACGTAACATGCATGCTAATATTGTTCGCAACGCAACCATCGCACTTATTTTGTTCGTTCACGAACGATAACACATTCAGTGGGTTTTTTTGGATGGGAAATCATCAAATAGCGTCTCCCAGTCTAGGCCGAAGGGAGTGTCAGGCTTGAAATCGATAAAAACCCATCCATGGTCCTTCTTTTGCCCTTTGTTTTATCGACCGCGGTATTTCTTTCTAACCAAACCTTAGACACCCAGCCACCTCCTTTACTAGTGAAACGGCTTTGAGGAAGGCGATGACTGCTTCCCATTCCCTCTCGCTCTAGATCATGGACTGAACCAGGACCAAATAAAAAATAAAATAAAATAAATAGCTTGGGACAACTCACACACGGCTATCTGATCCCAAGCTAAGCAGGGCTTGTGTTATGGTAACCAGACAACTGATATACATACTTATATAATTTATAAATACATACATATTATAGATAAATCACAACCAGACACAGAACAAACAATCATGCTCATCACACAAAGTTTGTCCTGGGTGGGAATCGAACCCACGACCTCCGGCTCAGCAGTCAGGGCCACTAACCACTAGACCAACAGGCCCGTCAAAGAGAGGTCGAGAGGTCGTCGCCGCTGATCGCCTCTACAAGGGCTAAGCAGTGCTCTTGGTGCGCTTTGGTTAGGACGGGGCTAAACAACTTTGTACAAACTACTAATGAATAAAATTGAGGTATCAAGGGAGGAAATCGGGACTGTTTTTACATCATATTTTGTTATTTTTAGAACAAAAAGTGATGTTGGACCAGACAGGTTTCATTAAGTAAAGTAAAATGTCAGAGTTATATCTTTTTTTGGGATACAAATTAACTTTCAAGTTTTGATGGATATCAGGAAAATAATCGTTTTAAAACTGAAACCGCTGGCAACAACAGACAAGTACCTAGATAATTAAAAGACGCGAGACGACTCCCGGCCTCCGTAGACGCGGGTCTGTGGACGGTAGGCAATGCGTAGTTTACCGTCTGTCCGTCTAGTAACGATAGGCCGTGTCGAAGGCGCGTTCGTGTTCCACGCACGCCTATAAGACATATTAATAAAGCACAGAGACACGTCAGCTCCATTGAATACCAGAGTTGCGGGTTGTTCGAAAGAGATAATGTGGCCTCGGAATTTAAGTTCAAAATAAAGAACATGGATGGGTTTTAGTCCGCTCCGCCCAGAGCTGGTATTATTTGATGCTTTCCAATCCGAAAAATGTAAAAAGGGGTGTGTAGAAACAGGGTGTATATATCTCATCCTCCATAGAACGTGGAGGGTCCTACAACCAGACGGATATTGTGTCTAGTGGGTTACTACCCAACGGTTGTAGTCGGATTGCCAAATTTATGATCTCACGCAAATAACTTTGATACAGCAATACAGGAGGTTGCAACCTGACGATGAAAATGTTGATGTAATGTTCGTAACTGACGTCATTGTTCTTTTTTCAAATTGACTATTTCCATTGTAGTATCTTTTGAAAATGGAAACTTTTTGCAGTAGGTCAACTTTATGACTGCTGAGTCTTTGAATTATTGGTCCTATTACATGTTATTTGGGGTGGGTACAACTCGTTTTACAACTGACTTAAAAAAAAGGAGGTTCTCAATTCGACTGTATGTTTTTCATATGTTTGTTATGCAATTTCACTGTAGATTGTGGGCCAATTTTTAATTACTTTTTACAATTTATACTCATCACTCATTTAGGCACATATGCTGCACCCCCCCCCCCCCCCCCTCATCACATGCCCACACCAAAACAGATGACTCCCATTTATATTTTCTGTGACAAGCGCCATTTTCAAACTTCATGTTTAATAAGTAACAATATATTATCCTTACTATCCTTACTAATATTATAAAAGCGAAAGTGAGTTTGTTTGTTTGTTTATTTATTTGTTTGTTACCTCTTCACGCTTTAATGGCTAAACCGATTTTGATGAATTTTGGTACAGAGATAGTTGGGAACCGGGAGACGAACATAGGCTAATTTTTAATTTAAAAAAGTGGGATATGAGGGAGAACGAGGGAAGAAAAGGGAAAACTTAGCGTTGCTATTACAAATCAATCAGGCGCAAGAGCAAAAACTGCAGGTATGCTTGGCGTGATATACCGAATTTAACGAGAGCGAAGCCGCGGGCGAAAGCTAGTCCTTCATAAGTACACTCGTTTTACCAAATACTTACTGTTTCTTCTCTTACAGGCTGTCTTGAAAAGATCGCCATTGTGTCACCCTATTTATAAGTTGTTTAATGTTATTCCTGTTACTTGCATGTTGTACATAATAAAGAATATTCTATCTATCTACTTACCACACTCAATTCACTTAGAATGTACTCAAATATAAATAAGCCTGTAGGTAATTCCAATTCGGTCAACCATCACTAATATTCAAAATATGATTAATGACTATGTCTAGAGCTTAATTTTATATGAGTCTCGTATGTATTCAGTGACGAAGAGCCTTTTATATTCAGTACTTAAGCTTAGCAAACTGCTTTGTCGGTCTAAATGGTCGTAAGCGCTAAAGATGAAAGTGGGCATTTTAGATGAAAACATTAATCATTTATTTGCGTAAAACATGATTTACAATGTTGTTAAATAAAATTACAAATGGTTCAATCATAGTTAGCTAGGATAAAAACAAAGCAAGTAAAATTTGTAGGTTTAGCAAAATATGTACAAAGCATATTTATTCACTAACTAGCTGTGCCCCCGGCATGTGTTGCTATACAATTTTCTACCTTTCTAGCTACCTTACCTACCCTACCTACTCTACATTTTCTATACTAAAAACCTCACGGAGCCCGAGACCTTTCCAACGAATGCAAAACCGTGGAAATCGGTTCGTGCATTCTGGAGTTATAGCGTCAGGAAGGAAAACCCGACTTATTTTTATATAGTAGATTATCTTAAATTTGTATTTTTAAATGTTTCTTATAAAATATATTTAAAATACAAACATGGCAGTCCGCTAGTATGGCAGCAGGGTCCAATCTACCGGTGGTAAAGGCTTCAAAGACAGGAACCTCAACACAATGGGGGCCGTATAGAGGAGTACTGCCTTCTGTATCAGGCTCTTGATACAACCAGAGGCCATCAGGTTATTGGTCAAAACTACTATCGACACAATGATAGCCGAGCTCACATTCCACATATAGACAACGTCGTGTGCCAAGTCGAGATATCATTTTAGTTGTTTTTTTTTAATATAATAATTAGAAAAGTTTATTTGATGTTATATAGCCTATGATACTCACAAATAACGTAATTTTCTATTAGTAAAAGAGATCAGTAGATCAGGAAATAACCTCCTACCACGATAGGGAAATATGACTTTGTAATTTATAAATGTTCACTTGTGTTCATAGAATACCTACATGCTTTATTATAATTTTAAAGCAATGCTATTTATATTATATTTATTGATGTTAATTACAACGATATGATATTTGATAATAAAGTATTGATTTATTATTTGCTAGCTTTTGAGCGAAGCCGGGAGCTTCGCTCAAGCAAATAATATAGAATAATATGCAGGTAGCAGGTACTCCTGCTACCTGCAGTTTTTGCCCTAGCACCTTATTGATTTGTAATAGCAACGCTAAGTTTTCCCTTTTCTTCCCTCTTTCTCCCTCACATCACACTTTTTTTTTAAATCCGCCTATTTCCGTCTCAGAGTTTAGAATTTTAATGAATTTTGGTACACAGATAGTTGGGAACCAGCCAACTATCTGTGTACCAAAATTCATTAAAATCAGTTTAGCCATTAAAGCGTGAAGATATAACAAACAAACAAACTCACTTTCGCTTTTATAATATTAGTAAAGATTCTGTAAACTTGCATGCCGTAAGGTAGAATGTAGCGGAAACCTTCAACTATATACATTTCTTAAACCTGCACCTACACTGCTGCAAATAAATATACCTGTAGGCTTACTATGACGTCTTAAAGCAGAACTTATTCCACTGAAGGAAAGAGATGGCGGTAGACACCCTGTATAGCTGTCTCTTTTCCTCAGTGGAATTAGTTCTGCTTTAAGACGTCGTGGTAGGGTAGCTGAATCTGAATCCACTTCACAAACTATATATAAGTATAAGTGGTTAAAGTCCAATTAACCTTTCATGGGTTACTAATAACATGCCAAGGAATAATTAAACCAAAACATTAATTAATTACAACCATTTACTTTATATTTTCACATTAAGGTCTGGTAGTAATTGGTCAGAGGGTCAAATCTATTGGGATTGGAATTATTGAAAAAGGGGCAAACTGAATGCTTGAAATCAATTTGACGACACGATTGGCGCAATGGCTGAGCGATCGACTGCTGCTCAGCGTGTTACGGGTTCGATCCCCGCCGGGACGAAGATATTTTTATGACCTATAGGTAATTGTTACGGTTCTGTTTGTCTATGTGAGTTTAAATGTTTGTAAAAGCGGCAACGCTACAGGAGAAATTTCTAGAGTGGGGCAACAATTAAAAAAAATAAAGATTGGGCTTAATAATTTTGAGTCAGTTTTTATATTATAAAGTAGCTTCTGCCCGCGGCTTCGCTCGCGATAAATTGTGGTAACACAGTTCCCCTTTCCTGATTTGCAGGTACCTGCTACCTGTAGTTTTTGCCCTAGCGCCTTATTTATTGTAATAGGAAAGCTAAGTTTTTCCTTTTCTTCCCTATTTCTCCCTCAATTCTTACTCTTTAAAAAAATAGCCTGGCCGTCTCCAGAGTTCCAGCTATCTCTGCACCAAAATTCATCAATATCGGATTAGCCTCTTAGGCGTGAAGACGTACTAAACAAACAAACTCACTTTCGATTTTTTAATATTAATAAGGATTTCAGTATACGTCAGCAGCTAACGTTTGAATCCCTCACACGGAATTTTTAATTTTGCCCGCTGCTAAGTTCATTAGACTGAATACAATAAAGTATGTGACTGTATAGTGTGACGTCTAATTTATTTCGTAATCGAATTGCCAGATGAAAATCTCTTGCTCTCGTTAAAGTAGCAATCTTACGTAATACGTAGTTCTGCTGTAAGATTTTCTAGTCAGAAATTTGCTCCTAAAGAATCCTTACTAATATTATAAAAGCGAAAGTGAGTTTGTTTGTTACCTCTTCACGCTTTAATGGCTGAATCGATTTTTAAGAATTTTGGTACATAGATAGAATAGAATAGAATAGAATAGAAAAATATTTATTTTTAGATAGTTGGGAACCAGGAGACGGACAAAGGCTAATTTTTATTTAAAAAAAGTGGGATGTGAGGGAGAAAGAGGGAAGAAACAGGAAAACGTAGCGTTGCTATTACAAATCAATAAGGCGCTACCGAATTTAACACGAGCGAAGCCGCGTGCAAAAGCTAGTAAAACATAAAATATACCTCCAAAACCACTTATGTGGTGGGAGGGAAGACGTTTTGCGTTTATTTTGTTATAGCCTGTATGTTAATTAGATCCTGTTGAACACCCCAGCGCCCGATTCAAATGTTACATTACATTTTTAATTAAATCATTCTAATGTACTAGTACACAATGCATCACTGATTGCCACACGAAATTCGCTCCAATATGCGAGAGTACCCATGCAAATAAGTCGTGACAATCCTCTTGTCACCACTCTAACAAAGCAGGCTTCATTACATCTATTTACCATCCCATTCTCCCGTTCAAATAAACTCATTCTTCGTTCATTCATTCGCTTCGTTCAATATCCGTGATGGCGCCCGTCTAAACCGCGCATTCGAAGTACATTTCTATTATGTTGGTAGCAACGCGCTGTAATCACACGTGTCAGTGCGTCTAGTTGCCTTCTATTGTGTAATAAAGGTTGACACTGGGAGAGGATTAACTGGTTGTGTTTCCTGTGTTACTTGTTTGTCAATTAATTTTAAACTTCAGGTGTCAGTTTTCTGAACGTGTCTAGTTTAACCCCCTACCAATAAATAGGGATGTTATAAGTTTGAAATGAACCGTTTAGGTTGCAGGATTTTTTCTTGCATACCCCATAAATTATTTTTATAATAAAAAAACTTCGGTTTACAGAATTCGTTACCTATGCGGTCTATAGGCCTATTTATTTATTAAAAACACAAAGTGGTATCATTAGTTAATTGCCTAACTAACCTACTATATCCCTTATCACAGTCCAAACTCTAACTGATAAAAGCTAAGCGCTACGCCGTAGCAACGCTACGCCGTAGCATCTCGCTACGACTGTACTCATTACATATCCGGGCTGACCATGTAATGTCATGCATCCGGCGTAGCACTGCGTAGCACACATATCATTTCTCTAACAACTCTTGTTACGAGGTAACCACAGATATAATGCTCGACATCATCTGGGGATTATGTTAACCGTACATTACATTTGCATAACGTGTATGTACCGAGAGCTTTCGTTAAACCAAGCTTTTATTTTGTAGGTAACATAAGAATGTTTGAATCTATACTAATACTAGCTGTGCCTAGCGGTTTCACCCGCTGCTCAGCTTTTTTTCTGAGGGGTTTGGAAGATAGATAGTAGCCGATTCTCAGACTTACTGTTTATGCATAAAAAAAATCATAAGAATTAGTCCAGCCGTTTCGGAGGAGTATGGGAACGAGCATTGTGACACAGTTATTTTATATAATAGTTAGATTATAAAGAGGAAAGATTTGTTTGTTTGTTTGTATCGATTAGGCTCCAAAACTACTAAACCGATTTAAATCAAAATAAAAATATTTTTATTTCACACTGGCCTACATGGGCACTTATAAAACGTCGAGAAAAGATACACGGTTCGGGTTGGTCGTTTCCTATGGAGAAGAACCGGCAAGAAACTCCATGGTTACTCTTTTAAAATCATCTGGTTTTGCAATGTTGTTGAAAACTTAGCGTTGCTATTACAAATCATTTTTTTTTAATTTAACGCAAACGAAGCAGCGGGCAAAAGCTAGTTATATATATAAATTTGGTTCCTGTCGATGTTAAAAGGTTTTTTTTTGCGGATGGGAATTCATCAAATAACTTGCCCCGCTCTGGGTGGAGCGGAGGGGAGTGTCAGACTTGTACTGACTACTGACCCATGTTCCTTCTATTGCCCTTTCGTACGAACCCGCAACATGTTAAAAGGCTGAAACCTAACTGGTGAAATGCGGCCTCTAGTAAACCTTACAGGAATTACAGATGTGACGTCATATTTATAGATAAACACGTTATTTAAATTTTATGGCCCATTAACTTAAAAATACTCTCAGTAATAAACTCCAAACCACAATATTCATGACAAATGGAATTCAAAAAGAGTCCATTTGTCATGAATATGGTGTTTTCATGGACTCACGCATGGTAATTTCAAACACATTTATGTGGTAACAAGACTGACTTTTCCATAGCTAATGTCAGTTAAATAAAGAAATGTGCTGCGCATTTAGAAGACTGCACACTCGATTGTTTTAATCTATACTATATACTATACTATCTATACTAATATTATAAAGCTGAAGAGTTTGTTTGTTTGTTTGAATGCGCTAATCTCAGGGACTACTGGTTGGAATTGGATAATTCTTTTAGTGTTGGATAGTCCATTTCTTGAGGAAGGCTATAGGCTATATAACATCACGCTACGAGCAACAGGTGCTGAGCAGCGCGGGTGAAACCGTGGGGAACAGCTATTCCTTATATAAAATTTTCGTGTCACAATACTCCTCCGAAACGGTTCGACCGATTCTTATAATTTTTTATGCATATTCAGTAATTTTGAGAACCGGCTACTATGTATCTATCTTTCAAACCTCTAAGTAATAAGGGTCGTAAGCAGCGGGTGAAACCGCTGGACACAGCAAGCTTGTAATATTTACTGCTTATTTGATGGCTTTGATGCTTATTGAGGTAAGTTTATTTGAAAATGTTAAACAAAAATAACTTAGAGAAAGTTACTTATTAATAAACTAAAAAATAGCGTCAAAAAATTCGTCCTCAACGCTGTCAGTTGGCAATGTCTCCAAGACACTGGCCGCGTTGCCACGTTGTATGTTAAACAAAAAAAAAACGTCAGACTAGTGCGGGTAAAACGTTTTTGAACGCACCCACGATAAAGATAAAGAAGAATTCAAACATTTAAACTCACATACACAAACAGCCAGACCCAGAAACAGAACAGACCAATTACATACAGAAACGCCCGGGTGTCTCTATTGTGACGATCGCCCGGAGGACACGGTGGAGCACACCGCTGTGTCCTGGTAGAGGCCATTTCTCACGTCTGGCCCCGGTTCAGTCTATGGTCCGGAGCTGGAGGGGATGGAAAACGGTCACTTTCTTCTGCGAAGAAGGCAGGAGCGCGGAACAGCGTCAGACTTTTAATGACCAAAACCCACCCATGTTCCTTCTTTTGCTCTTTATGGTCCAGGGCCGCAGTACCTCTTTCGAAAAACCCACGAACCCGGCAGGATTTTGAATACAGCTTAAAATTGGTTACTACGGTAAAATGATTCACACCAATATGAAAATTCCTATACAGAAATACACGCGACGATTTAATTAAACTATAGATCAGTGAGCTGTGAGAGTGGATTATGTAATAAAATGTTAATAATGATGGCCGTATTTAATTAATCGAAAGTGTGTTCATTAATCATTTGAATGTATTACTGGCTGGCTGTCGAGGTCTTAACTTTATTGAAATTTGAAAATGGAATATAATTCTGAAATATATTCAGACTAGCTTTTGCCCGCGGCGTCGCTCGTGTTAAATTCGGGGTAACACAGTTCCCCTTTCCTGATTTACAGGTACCTGCTACGAGTAGTTTTTTTCCTTGTGCTTTATTTATTGCAATAGCAATGCTAAGTTTTCCCTGTTCTTCCCTCTTTCTACCTCATATCTCAATCTTTTTTTTAAAATAGCCTATGCCCGTCTCCAGGGTCCCAACTATCTCTGTACCAAAATGCATCAAAATTGGTTTATCCATTTAGGCGTGAAGATGTAACAAACAAACACACTTTCGGTTTTATAATATTAGTAAGTTAGTTGGGAACCAGGAGACGGACAAAGGCTATTTTTTTTTTTAAATGAGTGGGATATGAGGGAGAAAGAGGGAAGAAACGAGAAAACTTAGCGTTGCTATTACAAATCAATAAAGCCACCGAATTTAACGCGAGCGAAGCCGCGGGCAAGAGCTAGTAATTTTATAAAATCGGACTATATTTGTACAATAGACTACGTTATTCCGTTTACCGCAAGTTTCTTGAATTGAACCAAAAGCATTTTAAGAAATGTCGAGTTTTTTTTTTTATAAAAACCTTGCCTCACACTAGGAATTTCTTCTGTACCGTGGGTGCGTTTACAAACATATAAACTCACATACATAAACAGCCAGACCTGAAACAACTATCTGCAGACCATACAAATATTTGTCCCGTGCGGGAATGGAACCCGCGACACGCAGAGCAGCAGTCGATTCCTCAGCCACTGCGTCAAAATATAAAAATATGCCGTCGTTATTACAAAAGATGATCACTCACATTAATACATCCTTACTAATATTATAAAAGCGAAGTGAGTTTGTTTGTTTGTTTGTTACCTCTTCACGCTTTAATGACTAAACCCATTTTGATGAGTTTTGGTACAGATATTTGGGAACCAGGAGACGGACATAGGTAATTTGCTAATTTTTATTGAAAAAAAGTGGGATATGAGGGAGAACGAGGGAAGAAAAGAGAAAACTTTGCGTTGCTATTACAAATCAATCAGGCGCAAGAGCAAAAACTGCAGGTCTGCTTGGTGTGTTATACTGAATTTAACGCGAGCGAAGCCGCGGGCGAATGCTAGTAAGCAATAAAACAGAAAAGACAGCAGCTTTCCATACTAACATTTTAATCCATTTCTGCGAAACGAGAATACATACATCGATGCTAGGAATGACGGACGCTACAGGAATGGAAAGCTCACAAGTTAACATTCTATTTAAATATTCTTTGTAGTCTTTCGCAAGAGAATCAAGATAACTTGGAGCTCGTTGATTAAATTCTACATTACATTCTACAGTACTTTCACAGTTATTATGCCTGTTATTATGACTGTAGCTTCATTTCTATTGTTGTCAATGTTTCGACAGTTCAAAAGTGCCTGTAACTGCTCTACTTGAAATAAATGATTTTGATTGATTTTGATTTTGAAATAATTACTATCACTGCATAGTATAAAACAAAGTCGCTATCTGTCTGTTGTATTCTTTTTTTTTTCGGGTGGGAAATCAACCAATGACTTCCCCCGCTCTGGGCGGAGCGGGGGGGCATGTCAGACTTGTACTGACTAAAACCCACCCATGTTCCTTCTATTGCCCTTTACGTTCCGGGGCCGCGGTATCTCTTTCGAACAACCCGCAACCCTGGCAGGTTGTTTTTATGCTTCAATCTTTAAAACTACGCAACGGATGTTGATGAGATTTTTTAAAATAGGTAGAGTGATTCAAGAGGAAGGTGTATATGTATAATACTTCACGCTATGACTCTTAGGAGGTGAGCAGCAGGTGAAACCGCTAGACGGGTCGCTAGTTTATTATAAATTGTTATTGCTGTTTGATGTTGCTGTAGTGATTTTGCGGTAACTATAACGACTTCTTTTTCCTCTCAATGTTTTTCCAACATCAACCCGTGTCGCATATAAAGACGACATGGTTGGCGCAGTGGTTGAGATATCGAATGCGCACCGTGTCATGAGTTTGAACCCCGCACGGAACAAATATTTGTATGGCCTATAGATAGTTGTTCCGGGTCAGACAAGAAGAGAAAGAAAGAGGGAAGAAAAGGGAAAACTTAGCATTGCTATTACAAATCGATAAGGCACTAGGGTAACTGTATTACTCCAAATTTAACGCGGGCGAAGCCGCGGGCGAAAGCTAGTCTATATATATATGTCGGATGACATGGCTTAATAAGGTGAGAACCTTCACCAGAGAAGATATTGTGTGTGTGTGGGTAACGGCTTACGAACGATATTAACTTTATGTCACACCAGGAATTTACTGTAGATTTACAATAACAATTTACTAGGCACAATTATCACAACGAGTCGTAGTACAGTTCCTAGAATAATTGTTCGCACGACGGTAGTCACTGCAAAGAAGAGAAGAGAGAGAGTCCGTCCGCGTCACTCTGCTCCCTCGTCGCTTCACAGTCAGCTCGCACGAACTTCAGTCAAGAATCTGTAGAAGCGCTAACTTCACGGCTAACGCTTGCGTCTCGTTGTCAATACAGCTCTTATACTATTGACTTCACCGAAATATATATATTCTTGCGTATATATATATAAGCGTCGAGCTCAACTCACCATCCACGCTTGAGTTTGCGGGAATATCATTAGGCCGTTTAAGTTCCTCACGGCTTTCAACTCTGTCTTATCTCTTAGGTCAGCATGTGTGCGTTTTGCGATTTTAGTATAACTCATCTGCCTAGCCTTTTCCCAACTATGTTGGGGTCGGCTCCCAGTCTTACCAGATGCAACTGAATATCAGTATTTTACATGGAGCGATTGCCTATCTGACCTCCACAACCCAGTTAGTACTTGGTAATACGATACCTCTTGGTAAAACAGGTTCTCAGACTTTTGGGACACTGACTATCTGTAACGACTTTCAAAGATCTACATGACAGCTGGGACTAACAGCTTAACGTGTTTTCCGAGGCACGGAAGAAACTCGGTATGTAACGAGTGGTCACCCACCAATAGACCAACCTAGGCAAGCGCGGTTTAACCTAAAGATCGACCTGAGCGGCTGCTATTATTTAGCTACGAACTCCTCCAATTTAGAATAGATAAGGAATTATTATTAACAACTGTATTTCACACATGATTAAAGAAAAAAATATAAAAATCGTCTATATTTAATAAAAGTGGAATCCCTTGAGAAAACTCTTCAGTATGGCGACGACTAAAAACCTTCTTACTAATGTAGGTGAATTTAATCAAATGTTTGCTTATGCAGATATTTGCAGAGCACTGTATGTTGACGTGGTACTCCTGTTCCCTAGAGGACGTCACGAACAGGTGTGACCACATCTTGTGGTTAACGTACCCTGTTATTGACTGAGGTACCAGCTACCTAAATTCAGATTTCAGTAGAGGTTATTTTGCGTAACTTAAAAGGAAGTTCATTTGACTAAATAAATCTATTTAGAATTTAATTTGAGTGTTACTTTCGTTATTTTTGACAGCATTAGAATAAATCTGTTTTGATTTTCCTAAAACAATGATTTCAGAGACTCTGATCTTGATTAGTCATTTAAAAAGTTATGTTGCCAAAACGGAATCTAATATATAAAATTTTCGTGTCACAGTTTTCGTTCCCATACTCCTCCAAAACGGCTGGACCGATTTGAATGAAACTTTGTGTGCATACGAGGTAGGTCTGAGAATCGGCCAACATCTATTTTTCATACCCCTAAGTGAGCAGCGGGTGAAACCGCTGGGCGCAGCAAGGTTTTGTTTTAATTTTAACTCTGATAACTGCTTGAATCTCCTGACGGCTGTATCGACCTGTCTAAGAGCCTTGGAAATCTCTAAATAGACTCCGTAGGAAAAACGTTCGCTGCAGATGTTGTCTTTTTTTGTTTTCTCACATCCTTACTTATTAGTAAGGATGTGTGAAAACAAAATATATAATTATAAAAGCGAAAGTCAGTTTGTTTGTTTGTTACCTCTTCACGCTTTAATGGCTAAACCAATTTTAATGAATTTTGGTACAGAGATAGGTGAAAACCAGGAGACGGACATAGGCTAATTTTTATTTAAAAAAGTGGGATGTGAGGGAGAAAGAGGGAAGAAAAGGGAAAACTTAGCTTTGCTATTACAAATCAATCAGGCGCAAGAGCAAAAATTGCTGGTCTGCTTGGTGTAGTATACCGAATTTAACGCGAGCGAAGCCGCAGGCGAAAGCTAGTTGTCAATAAATTGTAGATAGCTAAAATATAATTAACATTTTGTAAATATGTTTTAAATTAGTTAGTGAACAGGTATTTTAGCTGAGATGCCAGTTGCGATCCGTACTGTAACTATAAAACCACAATCACTGTCAATTGTAATTGTGTAATTTTAGGGTTTTATACTGTGAGAATAAATAAATAAAAATGGGTGTCCTTACATGGCTCAGCTATCAAGTTTATGCCGCGTGTCTCTACAGACAATGACCCACCTTCCAACTTGCACTGCATGCACTTACAAGTGCGCAGGTGCATGTGCACTTGATGACCTCTTCGGCAGCAACATCAGCGGCAAATTTCACATAGATAAAACATCTAATTAAAATTTTCCATCGACGCGTTAAGAAGAAGAGCTCTAATAAGCTACGGAAGCCTAAGGTAGCCCAACTGGAAATAACCCATTATATAAAACTAGCTTTTGCCCGCGACTTTATCCACGTGGCATAGTTACTTTGGGCTAACGCTAACTTTAACCTGATGATGTGATGATCAAAAATAAAATATCTTTCTGTCTCCTTTTCTTCCCTCTTACTTCCCTTTTTCTCACTTTTTTTTCATGTTCGTCTTCAGGGTCCCATTTATATCTGTACCAAAATTTATAAAAATCTGTTTATCCATTTATGACATAAGTTCAATGTGACTTATGTCAAAATACAACTATCCGTAAGCAAAACGAGTCGTTTTTGTTTATTGCAACGGGGCATTAGGCGTGAAGACATAACAAACAAACTCACTTTCGCTTTTATAATATTAAGTAAGGATTTATTAAGATGGGTAGGTTTTATTTCAACAAAAGGAAGCTAAAAATAACCCTTCTAAAGTCTCAAGAAGTCACTCACAGCGTACGCACAACACACGAGTGTTCACGAGGCTCGTCAAGTGTTCCTGCTTTGAGGACTTCTTCTTCTTCTTTTGTAACTTCGCAACATACACCGACGCAACGGTAGGGTTAAAATTTAAGAGCTCTTCTTGTAATCTTATTTGAGTGTTTCTGCTTTGTTATAACATTATTGACGGCTTAACGCGTTCTCCCTATGTTTTTGTAACGCCATAAGGTATGAGGTAGATACTTAATGAATTTCACTGGGAATGTCATAAAAAAAACATAACGATAATTCTCAAAAAGAAATTTGGAGTTTACCTTCTGAAAACTCGGAAATATTTACACTAAAGTATTGTGTAAATAGAAAGAGATTTTAACTCTGTAATCTTTGTATTAAGCTACCGAACGAAAGAATTATCAATTACACAAACTAAAACTTTTTATACTGGTTATCTATCACCTTTTTAATCCGACTGCGCGCCGCAAAGCAGGGTAATGTGTTTACATATTACCTGCCAACAATTTATGGGTTGTTTTTGTAAACTATCTAGTAGTAACAATTAAATAAAACAGTTTATTCTAATCTAATATTCTAGCTGGTATTTTCATTATCTAGAGACACAACAGCATAGTTCATTTATTATTAAACTAGCTTTCGCCAGCGGCTTCGCCCGCGTTGCAATTTGGGGTAACACAGTTCCTCTTGCGCCTTATTGATTTGTAATAGCAACGCTAAGTTTTCCCTTTTCTTCCCTCTTTCTCCCTCACATCCCACTTTTTTAAAATAAAAAATTAGCCTATGTCCGTCTCTTGGTTCCCAACTATCTCTGTACCAAAATTCATCAAAATTGGTTTAGCCATTAAAGCGTGAAGAGGTAACAAACAAACTCACTTTTATAATAATACTAGCTGTTCCCCACGGTTTCACCCGCGCTGCTCAGCACCTGTTGGTCGTAGCGTGATGTTATATAGCCTATAGCCTTCCTCAAGAAATGGATTATCCAACACTAAAATAATTTTCCAATTCCAACCAGTAGTCCCTGAGATTAGCGCGTTCAAACAAACAAACAAACAAACAAACTCTTCAGCTTTATAATATTAGTATAGATATAGAGGATAGTAAGAATACCTTCATGTAAATAAAACTAATAAGCACGAAGGTTCAATTTTAATTTTAACGTAAAGTGTAACTGGCAGGTTGAGCATAATGTAATTATTTCTGTTGCTTTTATTTAAAAAAGAACAAGATCAGCGTAGAGCTTAACGTTCTTTATTTAAAAATTAAGAAATAATATTTTTTTAAATGCTTTTTTAAGTTTGTAGGCGAGTAATCAGATTAGCTACCCTACCATGACGTCTTAAACAGAACTGATTCCACTGGGTGAAAAAGACAGAGCTATACAGGGTAGTGCTACCCTCTATCTCTTTCTCACACAAGAATAAGTACTGCTATAAGATGTCATGGTAACCCTTTTGGGTCGCCCAAAATCTTGCTTATTGGTTCGACGGCGGAAAATATTTTTGCTTTATTTTTAGGATTCCGTTGCATGGTGGCAAAACTAAACTTTATAGTTCTGCCCTTCCTCTGTCCGTCCGTATGTTATAACCTTTTTACTCCCAGACTATTAGCATTACAGAGTTGAAATTTGTAGATTAGATGGTTTCTACAAAATTATTTTTAGTTTATGCGAAAGCCGAAACACCTGTCCAGTATTTTTATATAAAAAATCTATGTACAAAATTTCAAAACTGTGTCATGAAAAACCACAAAGTTATAAGCTTGTTATGTTACCTGTATACACTGTCACCAACGGCGCACGGCAGCGGCGGCGTCCCCGCGCAGCGCGCCTTGCGTTCATTGATAATAATCATTTCTCAGTTTGTATTGTAATTAACTGGTGATAACATTTTCTTTTTATAAATATTTTTGGAAAAAACATATAACATGGTGTAAAAATGATTGGAATCGATTCAGTTACTTATCCTGAACAAACTATATTCAGGTTTCGCATAATTATATTAAAAATAATGTTAAATAAACAGCGACACAAAAATATCTTCATACATAACTCATCATCTGCCTAGCCTTTTCCCAACTATGTTGGGGTCGGCTTCTAGTCTTATCGGATGCAGCTGAATACTATTACATGGAGCAACTGCCAATCTGTCCTCCAAAACCCAGTTAATACTGGGTAATACGATATCCCTTGGTATCTTCATACATAACTGTGTGGGGTATTTATTAATAGGTCTAACAGAATTATATCCGGGTTTAATTTTTACTTTTTTCTCAAACCCCTTTCTAATTCCTAAAATAAGTTTGTAGTAAGATGCCATACACAACAGATAAAACTGATGGGAAATCATCAAATAACTTCCCTCGCTCTGTGCGGAGCGGGGAGAGTGTCAGACTTGTACTAACTAAAACCCACCCATGTTCCTTCTATTGCCCTTTATAATCCGGGGCCGCGGTATCTCTTTCGAACAACCAGCCAATCCCGATTTTTCATACCTTTTTTGGGGTGGGAAATCATCAAATAATTTACCCCGCTCTGGGCGGGAAGGGGGGACTGTCAGACTTTTACTGACTAAAATCTACCTATGTTAATTCTATTGCCCTTTGCGTTCCGGGGCCGCGGTATCTCCTTCGAATAACTCGCAGCCTCGGCATGCGGAGGCTCTGGCAAGCCCCTCTGCTTTGATGACCTCTCTTTGAGGCGCGTGTGAAACACTAACGCGCCGTTGACATTGCCTGTCGTCTATAGACGGACGGACGGTGAGTTATCTATTGGTCACCGTTCACAGGCCTCCATCTACGGTGGCCGGGAGTCGTCTCGTCGTTTGTTTGATGTTCTCATTCATCAAACCTTTAAAGATGATTTGTTTTATTTACTTAAACTTCGTATCAATTAGAGGTTGCAGTCTACGCTAGCTATATTTCTATTAGTTCCCTAGCTCTCTTACTAAGTCAATATTTTCTTTTTAGCTACAAAGAAAATACGAAAGGAATACATCATTAAATTACCGGCATGTCGGAAGAAGCAAAATAAATATGTATTTTATATATTCTTTAAAAGTCTCCGGCAAAAGGAACGTACGAGCAAATGTGGAAAAGCCGTTTGTCACGAACTAGCAACTTTGCGATATTGTAAATACTTTCTAAAGCGACAGTTCCGCGTTCTTCTTGTATGGAAAGTAGAGTTTTTTTTTTATTTTAAATTGTACTAAACATTTGATAAATAAATAAATATCTTGGGACAACTCACACACGGCTATCTGATCCCAAGCTAAGCAGAGCTTGTGTTAAGGTAACCAGACAACTGATATACATACTTATATAATTTATAAATACATACATATTATAGATAAATCACACCCAGGCACAGAACAAACAATCATGCTCATCACACAAAGTTTGTCCTGGGTGGGAATCGAACCCACGGCCTCCGGCTCAGCAGTCAGGGCCACTAACCACTAGACCAACATGCCCGGCCAGGATGAGGAGCTCGTGGCTAAATAATAGCAGACGACTCGAGCGTCTGCTATTATTTATTTGCTAAAACAACCTCTACTAAAATCTGAACTTAGGTAGCAAGTACCTCAGTCAATAACAGGGTATGTTAACCACAAGATGTGGTCACACCTGTTCGTGACGTCCTCCAGGAAACAGGAGTACCACGTCAACATACAGTGCTCTGCAAATATCTTAGCTTGCATAAGCAAACATTTGATTAAATTCACCTGCATTAGTAAGAAGTTTTTTAGTCGTCGCCATACTGAACAATTTTCCCAAGGGATTCCAGTTTTATTTATATACTCAATTTTTCTTTTTTTTCTTTAATCAAGTGTGAAATACAGTTGTTAATAATAATTCCATAATTTTACTAAAATGGAGGAGTTCGTAGCTATGTTATAGCAGCCGCTCAGGTCGATCTTTTGGTCAATCCGCGTTTGCCTAGGTTGGTCTGTGGATGTAAGACCACCCGTTACATACCGAGTTTCTTCCATGCCTCGGAAAGTACGTTAAGCCGTTGGTCCCGGCTGTCATTTGTAGATCTTTGACAGTTGTTAGAGATAGAATCCCGAAAGTCTGACAACCGGTCTTACCAAGAGGTATCGCATTACCCAGTACAAACTGGGTTGTGGAGGTCAGATAGGCAGTCGCTCAATGTTAAATACTGATATTCAGCTGCATCCGGTTAGACTGGAAGCCGACCCCAACATAGTTGGGAAAAGGCTAGGCATCTGATGATATTTGATGCTTCACAGTTTTACCCGACTGGTCTAGAAGGTATTGTTTTTCAGGCGTATGTATGTATGTTTGTTTGTTCCATTGTTACTTATCGCCTTTCTATGCTTTTACGCGTTCGTGAGATGAAGAGTCTTGTCAAAGAGGCAGACAGATCACAGATAGACAGACAAACCCGTCGACTAAAAAGGAATCAAAATAAAAGGTTTTTCAAGATAATAACAAAAATATATGACATGTTTCTTGAAGTTATTTGAAACGAAAATTCTGTAAATAGTGAAAAAAAAATTGAGGTGTCAAGGGACACCCGGATGGAACGAAGTTCCTATAGAAATGAAAATATCTGGCTTGCTTTCTATAAGAGAGAGAGAGAGACGGACAGACAGACAGAGAAACATGCGACGCCGCACAGCTTACAATAGCTTACTATAGCAAAAAGTGTCGAGTCAACTTTTCGTAAGAATTTTTTCCGTCTAGCCCCCTTTCACAACGCGCGATCAGGAACTTCGTTCCAAAAATCGTACAATAATTAAAGAGTTAAAAAATGCAAGATCTTTCACAAATGGCTGGTGGAGCCATTTGTGAAAGATCTTGCATTTTTTAACTCTTTAATTATTGTGTGTTTTAGGGTTTCGCACCTCGAAACCAAAAATCGAAACCCTTATTAGATCACTTTGTTGTCCACCTATTTGTCAGACTATCTGTCAAAACCCTTTATCTCGGGAACGCCTGAAGGTAACAAGTTGAAATTAACCCCCTAAGCTACTAGTACTTCGTTGATTAGTTTTAGTTAGACTTACACGGCAAGTTTGTACGGAACGCTCGGTGCGCGAGTCCGAATCGCTCTTGACCGGTTTTTTTTATTTTATTTAAAATGTTTGTGTTGTTTTTTTAATGTGGTTTAAGAACTTTATTATTTCTCATAAAGAATTAACAATAAATTCTCTTACTGAGAAACTAAATTTAAATATAAATATCAGGGTAGTAGAGCGTACAAAAGTCTATGTTCTTAGAAAAAATAACAAATGTGAGGGTATGCGATCACATTAACAAAATTATTTGTATACTTGGTCACAAATTACCAAGCAAACACAGATCCAAACTAAAGTTAGTTAATCGTTTTACTAGATGTGGCAATACATGGCAACGTACTAATTAATTAAGTTTTTTTTTTTATTTTATATTGTTATTTGCTCATTATGTACGATTTCAGTAATTTTTTTAAACAAGGCATAGTTTTTGCTTCTTTTATAGGCATCGGTATATTATTGTACATATTGACACCTTCAAATTGGATATTCTTTTTGCCATAGTTCACTGTTCTAGGTTAATAACTTTTAAATCTTAAACTAGTGAAACAAATATTTATTGAATTTTATTCTTATTTTTTAAAACAGCCACTATTTTATTCAGAACTGGCTGACAACAGAGAGCAAAATAATTCTGCAAGAAAAGCAGCAAGTGTTTTGGACAGGCGAAGCGGGTCTAACCAATAAAATTTGCTCACGAAAATGTTATTGAAATCTGTTTCGTACAATCACAGACTTCAAGTAAACTATAACAACCAGAATTTTAGAATGCTCAAGCTACTTAAAGCAAACAACTGTAGGGTTTTAAAGATTTTAATGTGTTTTTTATATTTGAAAAATGGCAACACTGTTTAACGGCCAGCTCTGTGAAGGATAGTAAAGAGAATAATGGAAAGGTAGTTTATAAAAGAGGTTACTTGGCCGAGAGGACTCACTTTTTAGTGTGATATACTGTGATGATTGTGTCTGTAAAGGAGTATATTTATAAAAATAAAGTATAAATCCATAACGAGTGAATATTATTACACAACTTTAGGTTTTCCGATTTTAATTCAATGTCAGTCTCATCTCAATGTAGTTAGGTTTTTAAATGCTATTAGGTTTTTAGATTTTGGTGTGCAATAAAGTATTTCTATTCTATTCAATGCTATTTAATGTTCCTGAAAAGGATTAACACATCGCCGTGTTAAAAAGTTATCCGTTCCAGCTTTGTTGTGGAGTAATTGACACTGACGTCGATAATGTTGTCACAAATTAAACTACTGTAAAAATCCTTAAAATTTAGTTTATTCCTGTCAAACGCAGTTTCCTATTCAGAATTTGATTAAACTGATACAACTTAACTTTGTTGTTTGACAGAATTAATAATAGTTTAGTTGCTCAATTTAGAGAAAATGGCAATCACACGATTTTGAAATTGTTGTTTTTCACCAAAAATTGTGGTTGTAAAGCTATGTCAGACTATCTTAAATCGCGTCTAAAACGGTGTGGAATAAAATAAGATGTGATTACGTATGTCATTTTAATCTCAGTTTAATTTAACTACTGGATTAATGTAAACTGAGATTAAAATGACATACATCCATCAGAATCGGCAGTTTTGAGATTTCTGAACGCAGTTTAGACATTATCCAATTATCCATGTTCCAAAAAATGTATCAACATGAACATTTCATCGGTGAAATTGGCAAAAACTTCATCAACTCAATTATCATTAAAGCACCATCATAGGCTTGCCTATAACTATATCGTACAAAACTTTGTCCATTATATAACAATCAATCAACTATATCAGTTCGTTACATCAAACAAAAAAACCTGAATATAATGATGTTGAAATGCTTTGAAATAAAAATATAAAAGGAAAAACCACACATATTTTGACGTGTTTGAATAAATTATTAAAAACACAAAAACTAGCATCAATATTGTGTTACTCCCTTCACGGCCTCGGTCGATCCGACTTATATTTAGACGTAAAACCAAGGACTGTGAAGCAACCGCGTAGCTGAGCCAGTAAATAAAAATCATCCCCTAAATAATGGTACTCAGATCCAGCCTGTCCCTTTGCCGTCCTCCCCCACTTACGCATGGGATGCCCTTAGCATACAGTCGCTTAGTTTATAAGTATTTTTTTGCCCATGGCTCATCATTTCTCGCCCTTGTCCCATTCTATTTGGGGTCGGCGCAACACGTTTTCTTCTTCCATTCTCCCCTATAAGACGTCACGGCATCATTTATTCCTTTCTTCTTCATATCATTCCTTACACAATCCATCCATCTTTTCTTTGGCCTTCCTTTCGCTCGCCGTCCTTCAACATTCAGATCTTTCACTCTGTTAGTAACAGTCCTTCTTCATTAATTGTCCATACCAAGACAAACGCCATATTTTGCCCATGGTTGGAGGCCTTAAATTCAAGGCACCCACAGGATAGTCTGGTTGAGCAGCAAACAATGCCATAGGTTAACCTATGATACGCCATTCAAAAAAAGAATCCGTTTGTTTTTTTTTTTCTGTGCAGTTGCTGCCATTTAGCGTGTAGGTAGTATAACCAAGCAGTTTTTTTTTAGATACGGCCCAGAATTTTACACTCGTTACTTTTCTGTACGTGGAGAGACCTAGTTCGCCATTTCACTTCACTGTAAGTGCTTCAACCTTTTCTTCCGACGTAACAAACCAACATTTTTATTTAACTAAGGCACTTACAAATCTGAGAACAAAGTGGTTTGGCACATTTAAGGTTTGAGTGCAACACTCGCATTCTTGATAATATTGCGATCTAAAACGTATAACTTCAAATCACATCATTTGATAGAAAATAACTAATTCTTTTACAATCGTATACCATTGTTTGAGATACCCCCGAATACTGAAACGTCACTCAAAATGTGAGGGCTGCTTAACATTTGAGCAGCTCTTAAACTTTAGATTTTGTATGGTCAAACGTCACTTCTGAGTCTCTGTTAAACTTAAGTAGGACTTAAATTTTAAGTGACGTGACGTTTCAGTATTCGGGGGTTACCCCCGAATGCTGAAACGTCACTCAAAATGTGAGGGCTGCTTAACATTTGAGCAGCTCTTAAACTTTAGATTTTGTATGGTCAAACGTCACTTCTGAGTCTCTGTTAAACTTAAGTGGGACTTAAATTTTAAGTGACGTTTCAGTATTCGGGGGGTGAGTCTTTTAGTTTTAAATGGTAACAAATAATAATTAACACTATTAAAGAGTTTCTATTTTTTAACGTTATCCTACACTTGACTTTTCTGTTATATCATGTTACCATACAATTAAACTCACATACACAAACAGCAAGATCCCAAACAGCCCCCTGTATGCCATACAATTGAACTCGCGATTCGCAGCGTGGCCGTCAACTGTTGTTGTATTATACCTAATTAAAACAAACGTATTAAGAACTTTTGTTTTACGAATGGAAAATCGTGAAATAACAAACCCCACCAGGCGATGGCTCTGACAGGCCCTTCTGCTTTGCTGACATATCTTTGGGGTGCACGTGGAACACTAACGCGCCGTTGACTTTATAAGAAGTTGCCACTGCAATATTATTAAATTAAATTAAAAATTAAAATTAAATATCTTGGGACAACTCACACACGGCTATCTGATCCCAAGCTAAGCAGAGCTTGTGTTATGGTAACCAGACAACTGATATACATACTTATATAATTTATAAATATATACATATTATAGATAAATCACACCCAGACACAGAACAAACAATCATGTTCATCACACAAAGTTTGTCCTGGGTGGGAATCGAACCCACGACCTCCGGCTCAGCAGTCAGGGCCACTAACCACTAGACCAACAGGCCCGTCAAATCAATATCAAATCGTAATATCGTCATTCGCCACAATAATTATCCGTAAGATTTCTTAAATGACAAACGCCAACCATTAAACCAATTACATTCCGTTCATTCATTTTCTTTAGTTGAATATAGAATTCGATTAAAGCTTCTTTTGAAAAACGAATGACATTCAAGAGATAATTTCTAGTTTTTCATTACTATTGAAGGCGAGCTGTCCTTTTTTCTAGGTCTCAGCTTAAAGCTAAACCATTATTTTTCTCATAGACTTACAATGTCAAGGGCACATTGAAATAGAATTTTGATCATTGTGTTTTCG
The DNA here is from genome assembly GCA_958449745.1 of Ochropleura leucogaster. Classification (NCBI taxonomy): domain Eukaryota; kingdom Metazoa; phylum Arthropoda; class Insecta; order Lepidoptera; family Noctuidae; genus Ochropleura; species Ochropleura leucogaster. The sequence goes on from OY288201.1 coordinate 5,333,134, forward strand.
GTAACTTTGTTACATTTATCATCTTACTAGCTTTTGTGCGCGGCTTTGCTCGTTAAATTTGGGATTACACAGTTCCCCTTTCCTGATTTGCAGGTACCTGCTACCTGCAGTTTTTACAATAGAAGGAACATGGGTGGGTTTTAGTCTGTACAAGTCTGATATGCCCCCCTGCTCCGCCCAGAGCGGAGGAAGTCATTGGATGATATCCCACCCGAAAAAAAAAAAAGATGGGAAGAGGTAACAAACAAACAAAAAAAACTCACTATTGCTTTTATAATATTAGTAAGGATTAAATACCGAATAAAAGTCTTTGAAATGTCACAAGATTTATACAAATTGAACAAAACTACGAGATTTTTATTTTTATCTTACAAGTCAAGAATGGTAACCTACCACATAGTACAATGTGATTTATTTATCTTTCAAATATGTCTAGACATTGAATTCCAATAGAAGTCACATCATTTTCAACATCGGCAAGTAACGTGAAGGTAACAATTTAAACGGTCTACGATTCCCCGAACACAAAGCTAGAATTACTTTCCGAAAATCTAGAAATTTGATCGAATTTTGCACTGTAGGCAGTTATTTTGTGTCGCCTTGCCTCGATTGCTATCACGTCAAAGCCACACTGGGATTGATTTTTTATTAAAAGAAAAACTGGCATTAGGCTCGAGGGAAAAAAACGAAAATAAACTAAATTTGAGGGCGGTTGTAATTTATTATATTTTAATATTCAGTTGATGTTTTTAGCCTTTTTAGTTTTCTTTTTTGACTCTGATTTGTATGCAGATTGGTTTTACTTTGGGGAATTCATTAAAAGGAAAGAAATGCTTTACCGAAATTTACTAGTTAAAAGCAGGTATCCATCCTGATATTATACATTTATCTGATGAATGCTCTACAAGATCGCATAACGCGATAGCACCTCTAACGTTCCTGTCTCATACCTGACTGACTCTGATATATGTTCTCTTTTGTTACAGATTTGCTTACGCATCAAAAAATGAACAAGTCACACAAATGGGACTTCTTAGTAAAGATTTCCAGCAGGAGGTAATTTATACGTTACACAACTTGCTTGCCTATAAAGCGGGTCGTCCCTTTGGTAGTAAAAAATCGCCTATACATTTCCATTATGCATTAAAAGGGTTGTTTATTGTTACAGAAAATTGGAGTATGAAAGGATGAATAAAGGAAACGCACCCGTCTCCCACAAGAAGAATTACCGACGGTTGCTGGCCAAATGCTTTGAAAGAATTTCGCGACTCACGGTCCTTCCTTACAGTACATCGTGAAATGTAGTCAAGTAACACAACGACTTAAAGATGGGGCAGGCAGCTACCCACGTTGACGCTAACTACACATTAATAAATTACACTGATGAAGTCATTTTAGACGATAGAGACGTTTGCGCAGTTGCTGATGATCCTAAATATCCGAGTAGCTTTGGAATAACACTAGCCGTTCCAGAATGGGAGGCAATCTGTACAGCAATAGTACTTACGCTGATAATAATCTCAACAATAGTTGGGAACATCTTGGTAATCTTAAGCGTGTTCACATACAAGCCGCTTCGTATCGTCCAAAACTTTTTCATAGTATCTCTCGCCGTAGCAGACTTGACAGTAGCAATATTGGTGCTACCGTTGAACGTGGCGTATTCTATTCTCGGGCAATGGGTATTCGGGATATACGTGTGCAAGATGTGGCTGACATGCGACATAATGTGCTGCACTTCGTCCATTTTAAATTTATGTGCAATCGCATTAGACAGGTACTGGGCGATTACGGATCCCATAAATTATGCACAAAAGAGAACCTTAGAAAGAGTGCTCCTAATGATTGGAGTAGTTTGGATTCTCTCATTAGTTATAAGTTCTCCACCCTTACTAGGCTGGAATGATTGGCCTGAAGTGTTCGAACCGGACACACCTTGCCGCTTAACCTCACAACCAGGCTTTGTCATCTTCTCTTCATCCGGATCCTTTTACATACCGCTAGTTATAATGACTGTAGTTTATTTCGAAATCTATTTGGCTACCAAGAAAAGACTAAGAGATCGCGCCAAGGCTACTAAAATCAGCACTATTTCTAGCGGTCAAAATAAATACACGAATAAGGAAGATCAGCACGATCAAGATTCTGTGAGCTCAGAAGCCAATCACAATGAGCATCAAGGTGCTACACGTTTAGTTTCCGATAACGAGAAGAAGAAGCGCACAAGAAAATTGACACCAAAAAAGAAACCAAAGAAACGATACTGGAGCAAAGATGACAAATCCCAAAACAAATTGATCATACCGATCCTATCAAACGAGAATTCCGTAACCGACATGGGTGATAATTTGGAGAACAGGAACACATCTTCGGAAAGTAACTCTAAGGAAACACATGAAGACGATTTGATTGAAGTTAGCGAGACTGTGCCAGTTAAGTCCAGTCACAAGAGACCTAAGCCTAACCAACAAAGCGCTGTTTACCAATTCATTGAGGAAAAGCAACGTATATCATTGACACGTGAACGTCGCGCGGCTAGGACACTCGGCATAATAATGGGTGTGTTCGTGGTCTGTTGGTTGCCCTTCTTCGTCATTTACCTCGTGATCCCGTTCTGCGCGAGTTGCTGTTTATCGAACAAGTTCATTAATTTTATAACTTGGCTTGGGTACTGCAACTCCGCTCTCAACCCTCTCATTTACACCATCTTCAATATGGACTTCAGGCGAGCGTTTAAGAAATTACTCTGTATGAAACCTTGATCGTGCCAAAGACAGTTTGTGTAGGGTTTTTATGCTTATCCTGAATGATGCTGATTTGCTCAAATGTTTTAACTCATTAGAAAGTAGAGTGTTAGCAATTTTCGAGTAAGATAACAAAAAATCGAGTATTTCAAGTAAATGATTACGAATCTCAAAATAATGAAATGTTATAATGATATTACATAAATAGTTATCTTTCAAATATTGTAGAGTAGTTTTATGTATATATTTAAAGGTTGAATAGTGCATAGCACTTTTAGATTTCTAAATGTATGTGTGTAAATAATGTTTTGTGAATTGACCGTATTTGGACGACTTATTGATAACCAACGAAAATTTTCAAATATGTAATCTTATTATGTAAATACATATCTTGGTCCGTTTGTATATAAGTATTTGTAAATTACAATATCTGTAACTGTTCATATTTAAATATTAATATTATTTCGTAGAAATAAAAGTTACCTAAGATAAAGGTTCTTTCAGAAATTAGATTATGATTATTTTCACGATTGTATATCCCTTTGAAATAATTTGAGCCCTTATTTAAAGGGGATATTAGACTTGCAACAGTTTGATTAATTTACTCCTGGATTGTAATAAAATTTGAACTTACTTCCGTCTTTCATTTAAAACTTTAGAGTATGCTAACTATTTATATTATTAAAGCTTGGAGGCAAAACTTAGGGAAGTCCACGATATAATAAAGTTAGTAAGTACTCAAATTCGTTGGTGAAAATAGCAGTAGCGTAATCCTTACTATATATCCTTACTAATATTATAAAAGCGAAAGTGAGTTTGTTTGTTTGTTTATTTGTTTGTTTGTTACCTCTTCACGCTTTAAAGGCTGAACCGATATTGATGAATTTTGGTACAGAGATAGTTGGGAACCAAGAGACGGACATAGGCTAATTTTTATTTTAAAAAAGTGGGATGTGCGGGAGAAAGTGGGATGAAAAGGAAAAACTTAGCGTTGCTATTACAAATTAATAAGGCGCAAGGGGAACTGCATTACCCCAAATTTAACGCGGGCGAAGCCGCGGGCGAAAGCTAGTAATATTATAAAAGCGAAAGTGAGTTTGTTTGTTTGTTACCTCTTCACGCTTTAATGGCAGAACCGATTTTGATGATTTTTGGTACAGAGATAGTTGGGAACCAGGAGACGGACATAGGCTATTTTTTTCTAAAAGAGTGGGATATGAGGGAGAAAGAGGGAAGAAACGGGAAAACTTAGCGTTGCTATTACAAATTAATAAGGCGCTACCGAATCTAACGCGAGCGAAGCCGCGGGCAAAAGCTAGTATAATTATATTTTTTTATAGTACGGTTTTTAATTTCGTATCGAAATCATTTAGAAAACCTTTTCAGTCACTGTCATGTGACAAAAAAAAAACGACTTCCAAAAAAACTAAAAAGCTGAAATTAACTTTACTTCCGGAAGTCGGTGACTTTTGTTCGTCGGAAGTAAAGTTATTATTTTTTATCGAGTATTTCCATTGTTACTCATCAAATAATCCAAATGAAAGCATAGAGAAAAAAATGTAATAAAAACGATAACTCATAAACTACCTAAGCAATATAAATAAAATTGATATAGAACCACCTGGGATAAAACCCTAAAAAAAAAATTGCAAATCGGTCATGGCATCTTTGAGTACCTAATCGGTGAACATACATAAAAATATTCCGATGAATTGAGAACATTCTCCTTTTTTAAAGTCGGTAAGAAAACAATTTTAAAACTAAACTGAAGAACGTTACGAAGAGTCAATATTTAGACGACACGGGTGGCGCAGTTGTTGAGCAATTGACTGCTGCGCTGTGTATCGCAGGTTCGATTCCCGCACGGAACAAATATTTGTATGACCTGCAGATACTTGTTTTGGGTCTGGGTGTTTGTTTGTAAACGCACCCACGATACAGGAAAAATTCCTAGTAAAGGACAGCTTTTCATTAAAAAAAAGATTTTAAATGTAATATTATTTTGACTGTTAATTAATAATCTCCAACAATTAGCTATACATTATTCTTAACTCTGCGTTATTGACGTCATCGTGTGAGAAAAACTAAATAGAATTCAACATAAACTAATACCGTACATAAACTACCGTACATAAACTAATAATGTGAGGTTGAAACAAGAATTCAACCTCACACAAACACCAAATCGTATTTTATAATCATTCAAGGTCATGAGAATCGGGCTTCTGGACTTTGTTTTTTAGAAAACGTTGACCCATACTAGGAATTTCTCCTGTATCGTGGTTGCGTTTACAAACATTTAAACTCACATATACAAACAGTCAGACCCGGAACTATCTGTAGGCTATACAAATATATGTTCCGTGCGGGGATCGACCCGCTACACGTAGCGCAGCAGTCAAACGCTTAGCCACTGTTCCACCCATTACTCAGGCCATCCTTATTTATCACTTAGGGGTATGAAAAATACCAATACTCAGATTTACGCGATATGCATACAAACTTCGGAGGAGTGACGTAACAAACACCGTGTCACAAAATTTTTATCAGATTTTACTTAACAAACAAACTACACCAGACAATTAAATTAATTAACTATACAAACATCGCTGTATTAACAAATATTGTTTAAATGAGAACAATAAAAGGTACTAAAAGAAACAAATGTCAGGCTATAAAATAAAATTGATCAATTATGTATATAATTCAGGCTATGAAATGAAATTGATCAATTATGTATATAATTGGTCAATAAAAAATAACTCTTTATAGAACGTTTGGACTTGTGGCAAATCTGCCGACTGTTGGACTATATAAGCCGCGCAGATAGAGAATAGATCTGAAAATGGCGGCGGGTACGCATGCTACGGTTGGCAAAATCAGTTCTCAAACATTTTTTTTGTTATATATTATTCTTTGTTAATATTATTAATTAATAATAGTAGAAATAATGACAAAAATATTAATTAAATAAATAGGGAGCAAGGGTACATTAATATCACTGGATTTTAAAATTTGTCTTTATTAATTGTGACATATCAGAATCATATTACAAAAATACCACCTCACATACATACATAAGTCACGTTCTATCAACGAAAACAACAAAATAACGGACGGAATATAACGATAACTCGGAGTGCGTCAAGTAGCGTGGAAAGCGAATCCTGACTGACTATTTTTTGTAGCGCGTACTTCACTGTGTGAGTATAGACAGCGATAGAGAGTGAGCGAGAACGCATGCGAGCGGACGCCATTTTCAGATCTATTCTCTATCTGCGCGGCTTATACCACTCTACGACAGTCAGAATAATTTATCCCGCATTTCATATAGTTCATATCGTTTCGTCTTCTTTTAATAAAGTTGTATGCAATTATCACTTCATCCTTTTTTGGTATTGTTCGTCGTTTCGTTGAGCTCCTTGGGTTAAAAGTCGAGCTACACGATAACTGACAAATGCTTGCACTGACTGGACAGGTCCACTCAATCTGTGTGGTGCTTTCTTAAAAAGACCATTTCAGACACTATCTGCATAGTCCTCATGTAAGTTGACCAAGATTTTTTGTCTGGACTTTAAAAGAAACTATGACCTCTGAGTTTGTTTCGGCTGTTTCTTCTCAGAGTAGTCGGCTACGAAACACCGGCCTCATCTAGTTTTTTTTTAAAAAGACGTGTAAAGGTGTTTGTGAAAACCTACTTGCAAAATAAACATCATATTTTATCATCATCATCACTTAACTTTTTTACAACAAAAAGACATGCTTTCTCAATGCTAGTTGAAAGATGTTTTGTAGCGTGATTGACGATTGCATGACGACTACATGAAGCAGTGTGGACATAGCAAATATGCAAAGTACGCGTTACATGGTTGCATGCATTCGTCAAAAGACGCGTCCGTGGACAGTAATACCTAAAGCGCAATACACATTGAGCCCGCCGGGCCGCCGACATATGTCGGCAACTTTTCGTCGGCGGTTTAGTTGGCGGGTTCACTTAATACAAGTCGGAAAATTTGGTCGGCGGCATGTCGGTGGCTTGAGATGAGAAATTGATTTGGCAGTCAGCACTACTACAAGTCGAGCGTCGCCGGGCAACTGAGCGCAGGACTACCCAAGCTGCCAACATGTCGGCGGGGAACACGCGTGGCTGCATGATGTCGACATGATTCTTTTCATACAGGCCGCCGGGTTGTGTCGCCGGGCTTTGTCGGCGGCTCGGATGGCTCAGTATGTATTGCACTTAACAGTATGCCTACTATGACGTCTTAAAGCAGAACTTATTCCACTGAGTGAAAGAGATGGTGCTAGACACCCTGTATAGCTCTGTCTCTTTCCCTCAGCGGAATAAGTTCTGCTTTAAGATGTCATGGTAGGGTAGCTGTACCTAATAGCCTAACACTACTAAAGGGTCAGAAGCAATGCTTCTGGAAATCGATTAAAAACTGTTTTTCTTGACCTCGTTACTCATTTGTTTTGAATCAATCAACAGCGTAACTGTGTGCGCTGTACATTTCAATTTCAATCATTGGAACGTGCGACAATATCTAACTACCTGTCTATAATATCAGTACGAAGCCTTAGCACGAACGCGCGGTGTAAACGTAACGTAAAATCGTCGATTTGGAAATTTCAAAAAAGGATTAGTGAAGTGACTCCCCCTGGAGTAAAGCTGCACCCAAAGCATAATTACTCGAGTCAGTCCTCAACAGAAATGGTTTCGTGTAATCCGCTTGCACTAGAATAGGAGACGTGGTCAGCAGCTTTTTAAGAGCTTCAAATGCCTTACCTTGCTCCGAACTCCATTCCCACACGTGTGATTTGTTGGTTAAGCGCATGAGTGGTTCAGCTACCTTCGCAAAGTCCGGTATGAATTTGCGAAACCACGAACACGTTTGAAGAAAAGTGCGCAACTGATTGTCTGGTTTTATAAAACCACGGTAAAATTGAAACTTTTTTTCACATTAAACGTCCCTAATTCGGGGGAGATCGTCACGCGACATGCAACGCACAGACGAAAAAGGTTGAAACGATGTAACAAAAGTTTACTTTAAAAAACGTTTCACTTATAAAAACACGCAAAAGTTTGTTAACTTTTTACGCCTTAACCACTGAACCGAACATCGTGCAATTTAGTTGTTACAAATGTGAAGCACAGTTCCCCTTTCTTGATTTACAGGTACCTGCTACCTGTAGATTTTTCCTTTGCGCCTTATTGATTGTAATAGCAAAGCTAAGTTTTTAATGTTCTTCCTTCTTTCTCCCTCATTTCTCACTTAAATAGAAATAATTATGTCCGTCTCCGAGGTCTCAACTATCTCTGTACCAAAAATCCTTAAAATCGGTTTAGCCATTTAGGCCTGAAGACGTAACAAACAAACTTACTTTCGCTTTCCTAATATTAGTAAAGATTCATATTCATGCTGGGGAGTTTGTTCCGCCACTTCTTCTTCCCAGCTAAAACACTAGGAAGTGGCGAAGGGCAGGGCGTTTTTGTGTGACTGTCTCTTGTAATGTGACGTTCAAGAAGTGCTGATTATCAGCCTAATTAAAAAAAAATACTTTTGATTTTGATTTGATTTTTGATTTGATATCAATGGATGAAACTAATTATTGTAAACAATTTAACTAAAATGCTATAGCATGCCGCTCATTCCATAAAAAAATCGACGTATTTACGTAACTTTCACGACGCGCACTCGCGCTGGGGACTCTGGAGCAGTTTCGATCGCCGACGATACGCAATAAGATGTTCGGGAAAGGAACACAATAAATACTCATTTCCTGTTTTCTGAGGACCCAAATGCCGCGCTATCGGGTTCCTGTATTGTGACTTATACAATTTTATTCTTGTGGGACAAAAATTGAAAAAAAAATCCTTACTTTACTAATATTATAAAAGCGAAAGTGAGTTTGTTTGTTTGTTACCTCTTCACGCTTTAATGGCTAAACCGATTGTGATGAACTTTGGCACATAGATAGTTAGGAACCAGGAGACGGACATAGGCTAATTTTTATTTTAAAAAAGTGGGATGTGAGGGAGAAAGAGGAATCCGAATAAAAAAGGGAAAACTTAGCGTTGCTATTACAAATCAATAAGGCGCAAGAGGAACTGTGTTACCCCAAATTTAACGCGGGCGAAGCCGCGGGCGAACGCTAGTAAATAATAAATTGAAAAAAATCGTACTTTTTATCGTTGTTACTGTTTAAGTTTTTTCCATCCTTTTAGACGAATTAATCAAGCAACAAGAGCATGAGCATGTATATTGATGCTTAAGGAGAGAAGTTGTGAACCTCAAACCAACCCAGCCACCGCGGGAGATGCTCCAGGCGTCGGGCGCCGCAAGATGACTTCTGGCTACAGAAGATCCGGGTCTGTGGACGATAAACAATGAATAGCTCGCCGTGTCGACAGCGTGCTCATGTTCTAAGAGCGCCTCAAAGAGATGTCAGGGGTTTTGGGTTGTTCGGAAGAGATACCGCGGCCACGGAACATAAAGGGCAAAATAACAACATTGCAGGGTTTTAGTCAGTAAAATTCCGACACTCCCCTCTGCTCCACTCTGAGCTGGAGAAGTTATTTGATGATTTCCCATGCGCAAAAAAAGAAAAAATAGGAGAGTAATTGTGTTTTTTGACCGTATTAGTTAGTCAGTGACTATTTATTTATTTACTAGCTTTTGCCCGCGGCTTCGCTCGCGTTAAATTCGGGGTAACACAGTTCCCCTTGCGCTTTATTGATTTGTAATAGCAACGCTAAGTTTTCCCTTTTCTTCCCTCTGTCTCCCTCACATCCCACTTTTTTTTTAAATAAAAATTAGCCTATGTCCGTCTCCTGGTTCCCAACTATCTCTGTACCAAAATTCAACAAAATCGGTTTAGCCATTAAAGCGTGAAGAGGTAACAAACAAACAAACAAACAAACTCACTTTCGCTTTTATACTATTAGTAAGGATAGTAAGGATGCACACACAAAATACATGACAGAACATTACTTTAAGACACAAAGGTATAGCTTATTTTATTAGTATTTTTTTTCAGCAGACCTACGAGAGGACAGTTGAGTGAGATATATAGACACAGTGTGTGGAAAAGATTTTAAAAAAGAGTGAAAAATAAGGGAAAAAAAGGGAATACTTAGCATTGCTATAACGATAATTATGGCGCTAGGGCAAAAACCACAGGTGGCAGGTACCTGCAAATAAGGAAAGGGGAACTGTCTTATCCCAAATTTTACGCGGACGAAAGCTAGTAAACAAATAAAAATAAAAACTAAGATAGTAAATATATACCTAAAATATTTCATTATGCAGAATATTACAATAAAGAGGAATACTACTATCAAGTAGACTGGTACCTACTGATTGATTTGACTTTTGCTTAATATTGTTACAGCTATTATTTTTTTTAAGTACAAAAATCCTTCCGTAAAAAAAGTACAGACACTCTAGATATACATACAATTAAGTATAGTAAAGAAACTCGAATTGACATTTCGACGAACAATATGTTCACGTATTTTACATAATACTTCTTGAGTTTGATGGCAAACGTTGTTTGCTTATATCTCGAAAATCCTAACGTCATGTTTGTTGTCTTTTGTTTATCTTACACTAGCTTTTGCCCGCGGCTTCGCTTCGGGGTAACACAGTTCCCCTTGCGCCATATTGAATTGTAATAGCAAAGCTAATTTTTCCTTTTTCTTGCCTCTTTCTCCTTCATTTCTCACTTTTATTTAAAAAAATAAGCCTATGTCCGTCTCCAAGGTTCCAATTATCTCTGTACCAAAATTCATCAAAATTGGTTTAGCCATTTAGGCGTGAAGAGGTAACAAACAAACAAACTCACTTTCGCTTTAATAATATTAGTAAGGATTATGTTTGGTGTTCTTTACGATTGTGACGATTTTCTCTTGTTTGTAGGTAATCATAAATTTTACTATCATTTCTTTCGTTGCGCTGTGACTCGTTGGTTTGTTGCCATCCCGAAACTAATATTTGTCAAATCAAATCAAATCATTTATTTTTAAAAAAAAAAAAAATGATTCACATCATAATCATCAATGATTGACATCATAAAATTTGTACCACAAAGAAATCTATAATCACTTGTGGTGATTTTAATATTAATTTGTTAGAAAAATCTGGGTTGAGTACTAAAATTATAAGCCTGTTTCAGTCATACAATCTTAAAAACAAATTTTTGGAGCCCACTAGAATAACCCAGACTAGTGCCACTTGCCTAGATAATATTTATACAGATGTTATACCAACCCACAAAGTAATTATTAACTTATTAGATTCAGATCATTGTGGGCAACTGATCACAATTCCAAATGTTATAAAAAAAGTAGCTAAAAAGGATATCATTGTTAACCCAAAAACTAAAAGTCGCCTAGAAACTTTTAAAATTAAACTCTCGACTAAATTACCACTTTTGTCAACTAATGATGACCCCAATCAACAATATAACAATTTTTTTAGTATGTATTGCACACAATTTAATACCACTTTTGTTCCTAAGACTATTTCGGTTAATAATAACGCTTCTTTCAATGACTGGGCCACCATTGGTATTCATAAAAGTAGAAAACGGCTATATGAGCTGTATGAAGAGCGAATTTGTATTAATACTGTAGAATTTAATTTGTATGTTAAGAATTATTCTAAAGTTTTTCAAAAAGTTTGTACTATAGCTAAGTCACGTTATTTGAGTTCAAAAATTAAAAATAGTAGTAACGTAATTAAAACCACTTGGAACATTATTAATAGCGAAGCAGGAAGGTCTTGCAAGCGAAATAGTGACTACAGCCTTGCTATCGACGATAATATTATAAAATCAGATATTCAAGTTGCTACAGCCTTTGAAAATTTCTTTGCGGATATTCCTGTATCGACTACTAAATCGCTAGACTCGTCACCTGCTGCTGCAGATGCTTTACTAAAAGAAAACGTTCCATTCCATGATTCCGAATTTAATTTTCAATATGTCAATTGTAATGATATAATTAAAACTTTTCATATGTTAAATGTTAAGAAGACCGCTGATCTATGGGGTCATTCTGTGGACGTTGCTAAGTCCATTATAACCATTGTAGCTCCTTCATTAGCTGTTATATTTAATGATTGTATTGACCGTGGTGAGTTTCCTGATCTAATGAAAAATAGTAAAATAATACCATTGTTTAAATCGGGTAGTACATTAGACCCAACTAACTATAGACCAATTTCAGTGCTACCAACATTTAGTAAAATTTTTGAAAAATTAATTTTAGAGCAACTGCAAAGATTTTTTAATAAACATAAGTTATTGCATAACAAACAGTTCGGTTTTACAAAGGGTCGTTCAACTACTGATGCCGGTGTTGAACTTTTAGGACACATATATAATGCCTGGGAAGATAAATGCGATGCTTTGGGCATTTTTTGTGATTTATCCAAGGCTTTCGATTGCGTTTTCCATAAAACATTAATCAGGAAACTACACCACTACGGAATCCGGAACGCCTCTCTGAATCTTCTTACGTCATATTTGAGTGGTAGAATTCAGAGAGTTGATGTTAACGGGAAAAGATCTCCCGGATCTGTAGTAAGAATGGGAGTACCACAAGGCTCAATTCTTGGCCCTTTTTTGTTTCTTATTTATATAAATGACTTGCCTTACCTCATAAAGGATAATCATGATGTAGTGTTGTTTGCAGACGACACTTCTCTTTTATTTAAACTAAAACGTCAGCAGCTAGCTACTGACGATGTTAATGGCGCTCTAGCAAAGGTCGTTAATTGGTTTAATGTTAATAACTTACTTCTAAATGAGAAAAAGACCAAATGCATTAAGTTTACGTTACCTCATGTAAAACAAGTGGAAACTAGTGTACTAATCAAGGATGAAGAGTTGAAACCGGAAGATAACACAGTGTTCTTAGGCTTAACCTTGGATGCTAAGCTTCAGTGGGGCCCTCATATAGATAAGTTGTCAAAAAAACTAAGCTCTGCAGCATACGCCGTTAGAAAAATTCGTGATTTAACTGATTTAGAGACAGCCCGTTTAATTTATTTTAGTTATTTCCACAGTGTGATGTCGTATGGTATTCTCTTGTGGGGTCATGCCGCCGATATTCAGACTATTTTTATTTTGCAAAAAAGGGCAATTCGTTCAATGTATAAATTAAGTCCCAGACACTCCCTCAGAGAAAAATTTAAAGAAATTAATATACTTACTGTGCCCTCTCAGTTTATTTACGAAAACCTTTTGTACGCGCATAAAAATATAAAATTGTTTAAAAAATACAGTGATATCCACAACATAAATACGAGGAACAAACACAAATTTGTCGTTCCGTCAACGAGGCTAAAAAAAATAGGGGGCACGTTCACATGTCAATGTATACGTTTTTATAACAAACTCCCAAACGACGTTCAAACACTAAGCCTCAATAAATTTAAAGTTTTTGTAAAACGTAAGTTAACTCTTAAAGCTTACTATAATATTAATTTTTACCTTGAAGATAAAAAGGCTTGGGATTAAGCTGCTCCAATTTAATTTACTCAGTGAGTGTCAAAATTTTTCTTTGTTTCATTTATTTATTGTTTATTCCTTTATTTTATACACTGACATTCAATGATTTGACATTTACTATTTACTTTGTTTTATACTTATTTATTATTTTTTTTAATTTGATTTTACTTTTTTTTTTATTGTGACATTTTATGATTACATTATGATCTCATTAATTTAATTTTGTGAATATTTTCTAGTCTGTAGTTGTTTATTGTGAATGTGAGGACCATGTGGATCATAACTTTTATTTACTTTTTTTTTTGCTTTTGACGATTCTGGCAGTTGAGTACTATTTAGGGACCTACGCTAATGTCCTTTTTTTGGTATTGTTCGTCGTTTCGTTGAGCTCCTTGGGTTATGAGTCGAGCTACACGATAACTGACAAATGCTTGCACTGACTGGACAGGTCCACTCAATCTGTGTGGTGCTTTCTTAAAAAGACCACTTCAGACACTAATCTGCATAGTCCTCATGTAAGTTGACCAAGATTTTTTTTGTCTGGACTTTAAAAGAGACTATGACCTCTGAGTTTGTTTCGGCTGTTTCTTCTCAGAGTAGTCGGGTACGAAACACCGGCCTCATCTAGTTTAAAAAAAAAGACGTGTAAAAGTGTTTGTGAAAACCTACTTGCAAAATAAACATCATTTATCATTTATCATTTATCATTTTGCTGAATACACTGTTACAATGGCGTTATAAGAATTACATGTATCAAGTGATTCTACCGTAAGGCATGCGTGTCTAAACTGTAGACCAAATAACTACTGTAGACCCTACAGTTAATTGTTCCGGGTCTGGCTGTGTATGTGAATTTAAATGTTTGTAAACGCACCCGCAATACATGAAACAATTCAAATGTCCCTCATTTTTTTAACGTTTATTAACCTTTCGTGTGTCTATGACGTGGATCCACGCGAGACACAATGCGTAATTAATTGTGTCTGTAATTCCGGCATACGAATAAAATAAATAAATAAATATCTTGGGACAACTCACACACGGCTATCTGATCCCAAGCTAAGCAGAGCTTGTGTTATGGTAACCAGACAACTGATATACATACTTATATTATTTATAAATACATACATATTATAGATAAATCACACCCAGACACAGAACAAACAATCATGCTCATCACACAAAGTTTGTCCTAGGTGGGAATCGAACCCACGACCTCCGGCTCAGCAGTCAGGGCCACTAACCACTAGACCAACAGGCTCGTCAAAAGAACGAAAACGAAAGGTTAATAATTAAAAAAAAAAAGTTAATCCTTACTAATACTATAAAAGCGAAAGTGAGTTTGTTTGTTTTTAAGTCTTCACGTCTAGATGGCTTAACAGATTTTGATGAATTTTTATACAAAGATAGTTAGTTAGACCCTGTTTTTTTTTTTAAGTGTGAAATGAGGGAGAAAGAGGGAAGAAAAGGGAAACATAGCTTTGTTATTACAATAAATAAGGTGCAAGGGCAAAAACTAGAGGTAGCAGGTACCTGCAAATCAAAAAAGGGGAACTGTGTTAGTTAGTAGTTAGTGTAGTATGAAATAAAAATATTTTGATTTTGATAAAATTTTGAAGTGGTGTGGCTTTATCAAAATGGCAACAGTCAACAATATTACCAAGTATTAAAGCATTTTATTTTATATAAACAAAACATCTCCAGCCCTTGGAGAGTCAAACCAATTTTATAGCTACAAACATAATTTTCTGACTCAAAATTGTCGACTTACCCCTTTAATATTAAGTCTTAGAAATGAAAAGCATAAACACACATCAAGAATATTATTTCTATTTCAGTAAACGAGAAAAGGTAAGCTCGTAATCGTCGAGCCTATAATCCGACATTTTGCTTTATGCTAGCAACATCTGTCAAAATTATTTACGATTCGCTACAGTACCGTTGATACGGTTTTTATTAAATTCTACCCTTTCTCTTTACATCACTAAATGGTACTTATTGTTTTGTGTAAATCTTTAATATAAAGGTTTTTTTTATGAGTATTCAGGAGTTTCAGTGAACCTGAGTGGAACTCGGTTTTTTTTTATGGGATTGTACAGACGCCTGCACATCAAGCTACTACAATCTGTCAGATTTCTTTGATAGATTTTCGACTTTATTTCTTAAGTGTTAAGATTCAAGGTTCATTGGGAAAAATTGACAGATTCGGGTAGCTTGACCTGCAGGCGTCTGTAGGTACCTACAATATAAATATATATGTGATGTGTTTAAATGTCTATGGGTTAATTTTACTTCTATCTAACTTTTTTTTTTAATCTATTTCTTTTTTTCTCAGTTTGATATTTATTGTTTTGATTCCCTTATTTTGTCATTTGTTGCAACATTTTTTTTTTATCTATCTATCCACCTTTTTCACTAGATAGAGAAAGATAGACGATTAACCAATGTTCTAACCCAAGTCACAATCTAGTCTGTTTGCCTGTCATCGAATTGCTTTCAGTCCTTAAGGTCTGAAAAGCAAATTACATAAAGTTTACAACCACAACTTAATTACGAAACAAATCTACCAACTTCTTGTAAATATATTCACGATATTTCTTTTAAAAAAATATAAATACCTGTGCCAAGATTTTAATTAATAGCTTATGGAAATTATAACAAATCCTGCCTTGCGCTTTGAGGTAAATTACGCTGATAGTACCGATCCTAACAAAATACCCTTTCTGAAAATCACATACACAAATACAAAACTATGATGTTAGAACTCTGAATACTAGCAACCAATCTTATCAATGTATGTAAGTAAGGCGTTTGTCTATTAAGCTTAGAGCGAAGCGATTAAACTGTGAGGAGTGAAGGAGCGACGAGGAAACATTGTAGAGTGAAGACACAGTTGGCGCAGTGGCTGAGCGATCGACTGCTGCGCAGCGTGTCGCGAGTTTGATCCCCGCACGGAAAAATAAATTGTTTGGCCTACAGGTAGTTGTGCCGGCTCTGACATAAACGAATGTGAATTAAAATCTTTGTAAACGCACTCACAATACAGAAGAAATTCCTACCGGGGGACAGCGATTTCAAAAAATATGCGTGCGAATATTTAGTTCTAATAACTATAGGTACAAGGAGGAGCTTGTGGCTTAATAATAGCAGCCGCTCGGGTCGATCTTTAGGTTAAGCCGCGCTTGCCTAGGTTGGTCTGTGGATGGGTGACCACCCGTTACATACCAAGTTTCCTCCGTGCCTCGGAAAGCACGTTAAGCTGTTGGTCCCGGCTGTCATTTATAGATCTTTGACAGTCGTTACAGGTAGTCAGTGTTCTGAAAGTCTGACAACCAGTCTTACCAAGGGGTATCGTATTACCCAGTACTAACTGGGTTGTGGAGGTCAGATAGGCAGTCGGTCCACGTAAAATACTGATATTCAGCTGCATCCGGTTAGACTGGAAGCCGACCCCAACATAGTTGGGAAAAGGCTAGGCAGATGAACTATAGGTACAACATTTTTAGGATTCCCTATTTTAAAAGGAAAAACTGGAACTCTTACAGAATCACTTTACTATCCGTCTGTCTGTCTGTCATGACCCTGAATCTCGGGAACACGCGGAGCTGTCGAGTTGAAATGAATACCAAATACTGAGGTCTGCGGTCTCTTGGAGCTGCGAAAACCAATAATAAAATAAATAAATATCTTAGGACAACTCACACACGGCTATCTGATCCCAAGCTAAGCAGAGCTTGTGTTATGGTAACCAGACAACTGATATACATACTTATATAATTTATAAATACATACATATTATAGATAAATCACACCCAGACACAGAACAAACAATCATGCTCATCACACAAAGTTTGTCCTGGATGGGAATCGAACCCACGACCTCCGGCTCAGCAGTCAGGGCCACTAACCACTAGACCAACAGGCCCGTCAATCTTCTAAGATTACGCAATTATGAGACATAACCGTGTATTTCGCATTTTTAATACATCAAAATTTATAGAGTAGGGGGTACTCTTTATTGATCTAGAATCATTAGTAAGAAACAATGTCATAAAGTGATAAAGTAAAACACATTACCCTCCTTTGCGGTGCGCAGTCGGGTAAAAAAGAAAAATCAATCCTTACTAATATAATAAAAGCGAAAGTGAGTTTGTTTGTTTGTTACGTATTCACGCTTAGATGGCTAAACCGATTTCGATGAATTTTATTTCAGAGATAGCTGGGACCCTCAAGACGACACAGGCTAACTTTTTTAAAAAGAAAAATGAGAAAAAAAAAGGGAAAACAAAGCTTTGCTATTACAATAAATAAGGCGCAAGGGCAAAAAATACAGGTAGCAAGTACCTGCAAATCAGGATAGGGGAACTGTGTTACCCCGAATTTAACGCGAGCGAAACTGCGGGCAAAACCTAGTACCGTATTTTTGTAGATACACCACAAAAAATGTGATTACAAACTTAATTGCAGTTTGTTAGCTAACTGTTACCTATGTATCTTAATTACCAGCGCAAGTTATATTACTAATAGGATAAAGTACTATTGGGATAGTTGATTTAAAACGTAAAGGAATAAAAACCTAATTAATTATACAGTAAGGTTTGTGTTGGGCTGTAGATGATAGAGTGATGTAGTGGTGGTCTAAATGACGTTATCATACATAATGAATTTGACATTGAAAAGGTTAAGTCACATTTTCAAAAGATACACACAGACACACACACATACACATCAACACATCCACATACATCCTCACACCCAGTCACACACACACCTGTTCACACATTATTTTAGGATTTATGTATTATTATGATTTTTAGGTTCTTTTTTATATTATTTGATCTTGTTTTGTGTAATTTTAGTTTTTAATTATTGTTTCTTCTTAATTCGATTTACTATTATTATTATTTTCTATTTTATTGTGCACCACTTGTACTGTTTTTTAACCTGTTATTGGAGAGCGGGGCCTCCTAACACAGGTATATCTTTTACTTAAAAGGAGGTCCCTGTAATATTTACTGTAAAAGTTGTACAAGTTTCTGCAATAAACCTTTTTATTTATTTTATTTTATTTTCTTAGCCATTAAACTGATGCGGACCGAAAAGTACCTACGTATTTATCTCAGTACCACTCTATACAAATGGACAAACAGCGCAGCGGTTCCACAAACTAGTGTTGTGCCGACACATTTTGGTTAATTACGCAAATGTTCGCTTCGACTGCAGCTAGTCCGCAAACAGTATATCCTTACTTCCTTACTAATATTATAAAAGCGAAAGTGAGTTTGTTTGTTTGTTACCTCTTCACGCTTTAATGGCTCAACCGATTTTAATGAATTTTGGCACAGAAATAGAAAAATCGAACCAGGAGACGTAGGCTATTTTTTATTATTTTTAAAATGTGAGGGGAGAAAGAGAGAAGAAAAGGAGAGGAATAAAAAATTTAGCGTTGCTATTACAAATCAATAAAGCGCTAGGGGAACTGTGTTACCCCGAATTTAACGCGAGCGAAGCCGCGGGCAAAAGCTAGTATTTTTATAATTTCCTACTCTCACAAACAAGCTTCGTTCCTTAAGAAAGTCCGCTAGCGGCGTCAACATTATAATATTCCATTTCTTCGTCAAATTTAAAAGGAAAAGAAAATCTCAGAGCAAACCAAAACGAAGAATGAATATAGGTTTGCAGATTTAGATAATAACATTTGTAGCGCTTAGGTGGTGTGTAGTAAATGATACTTAAGATGTACTTAGGTATAACGAGATATATTGAGGTAGCAAATGCACTGATATTTATAGTTTTTTTTTGTTATGAATGGCATCTCGCAGTTCAACCTCCTTGGTTGGAGTTTAAAGAAAATTTACAAACTAAGCGACTACAAGCTAAGGGCACCCGTTGTGGGGTACGAGCCTCGGCTTAGGGCGTCGCGAGGAACAGCAAGGAACAGGCTGGATCTGAGGGATATTATTTTGGGACTGATTTAGACTTACTGGCTCAGCATCGCGGGCTGATTCTTGCATGGGACCGGTGGGATATTTATAGGAATATGTACAAGACTTAATACTAAAATATAATAGTGGAAGTAGCAGGTCTTCCGTTAAATATCCACGGCCAATAGAAAAGAGCTGACATTAATTTATAAACAAATCTAGTTCCTAAATAATATGTGTGCATGTTCTTTCTTTTGCCCTTTATGTTACCGCAACCCCAGTAGGCTCTGGCAGGGCCTTTTTCAGCGGTGCTTGCTGGCAGAAAAAAGGTTTTTTTTTTTAAAAAAAGTTGCCCCACACCAGGAACTTCTCCTGTATCGTGAGTGCGTTTACAAACATTTAAACTTACATACACAAACAGCCAGACCCCAAATTTGTTTCGTGTGAGAATCGAAGCCGCGACACGCAGTGCAGCAGTCAATCGCTGTGAGGCAATTTCAAGTTAGCCTTTTTAAGGCTACGTAGGGCTCTTAAGTACATAAATTATGCTTGTGTACTAGTCAGCAAACTAAATGACATGTCGCTTATGTACACATTCGTTGTGTAGTTGCTTTCAATTTGAACGGAATTTTGAATGAAGTTATAACTATTTTCATTCCTGTAATCTTTTAAGGGTTGGGGCAGATGTGTACCTATAACACTCACCTACCTACTGTATCTATAGCTTCACTCGCGTTTTATTGTTGACAAGCAAATTCAATTCAGCATTTAGTAAGATAGTACAACATTTTTGTGTAGTTATAAGAAACTAGCGCATCTCACCATCATACGTAAAGTTTAGAGAGGAAGTATTGTATAAAAACACACAAAAATTGAAATTTTTAAAATTTTAAAAAATAAGTACACCCACAATTCGCTAGTTCAGTTATAGGGGTCACACATCCAGATTTTTTGGCTGCTTCTAAGAAAATCATGAAAAAAACTCAAAAACACTTGACTCAAGAATCGAACCTAGACTACCTTATGCTCCGCAGTGACGCTTGCCATCGCTAGACCAATTATCAGTCTAATTACTCTATGATAACCTTAAAGTAATTAGACTCAGAGTGGATGAACTACTTTACACAGATGTTTACAAATAAGTATCTAATAAACAAACTAAACAAGGGTAGATTGTCGTCCTCCTCACATTCTTACTTCCATACTAATATTATAAAAACGAAAGTGTGTTTGTTTGTTACGTCTTCACGCCTCAATAGCTAAACTGATTGTGATGAATTTTGGTACAGAGATAGTCGAGACCCTGGAGAAGGACATAGGCTTTTTTTTAAAAAAAGATTGACATATGAGGGAGAAAGATTGAAGAAAAGGAAAAACATAGCATTGATAATTACAATAAATAAGGCGCAATGGCAAAAACTACAGGTAGCTGGTGCCTACCTGTAAATCAGGAAAAGGGAACTGTGTTACCTCGAACTTAACACGAGCGAAGCCACGGGCAAAAGCTAGTTCCCTATATTTTTTCTTATGGTGTACAACCATAGGTGCATACCAATCAGATATCTTTTATCCCTATTTAGTATGCAAACGGACCACCCTCGTATCTTCCCGGAATTTATATCGGTGTTAGGATAATGGTTGCAGAGAAAACAGAAAACTTTACGCTAAAAGCATTGTGGAGAAAATGTATTAAGAACTCGCTGCAGCATACAAAAGAAGATTATCATTTTCGGGGTTTCTAGAATTTAAGAGAAAACAACAAACTGTTTGAAGTGGGCTTTTTTGTGGATGGGAAATTACCAAATACGGTTGACAGCTCGGTTGGCGCAGTGGCTGAGCGATCGACTGCTGCGCTGCGTATTGCGGGTTCGATTCCCACACGGAAAAAAATATATTTGTACTAGCTTTCGCCCGCGGCTTCGCCTGCGTTAAATTTAGGGTAACAGTTCTCCTTGCGCCTTATTGATTTGTAATAGCAACGCCAAATTTTCCCTTTTATTCCCTCTTTCTCCCTCACACCCCACTTTTAAAAAAATAAAAATTAGCCTATGTCCGTCTCCTGGTTCCCAACTATCTATGTACCAAAATTCATCACAATCGGTTTAGCCATTAAAGCGTGAAGAGGTAACAAACAAACACACTTTCGCTTTTATAATATTAGTAAGGATGACCTGCAGATACTTGTTTCGGGTCTGGCTGTTTGTGTATGTGAGTACAAACGTTTGTAATCGCACCCACGATACATGAGATGGTCTAGTGGGGCAATGTTAAAAAAAACTTCCCCCGTTCTGAGCAGAGCGGGCTTGTCAGATTTGTACTGACTAAAACCCACCCATGTGGGGTTAAACTTAAATTTAATTAAAGTATTAATACAGAACGAGTAATATTATTACGTTAGCTATCAAAATCAAAATATTTTTATTACACAGGCACTTATAAAATTAAATATCGGAAAAAGGTGCACGGTTCAGGTCGGTCGTTTCTTATGGAGAAGAACCGGCAAGAAACTCCATGGTTACTATTTTCTAAATCATTTGGTTTTACACTGTTGTTGTTACAGCGTTAGCACTTAAGCATAAGGGGACAGCATAGGTCCGACAAGTATGTACCTACATATACACTGTACATGTACATACCCTGTATATTTCCCGACTTCCATCCACGTGGGCGAAGTCGTAGAAAAACAAGCAAGTTTATCAAACTTAACCACGGTTAGAAGGAGAAGAAAACTTTTAAATTAAAGTTTGACGAACGTCTGCAATCAAGAAATACTGCTTCCTTACCCTTCCTAAGATAAATTACAAGCTCTTTAAATGAGAAGAATCTTTTGCAATTTATTCCAAACCATTTCTTACGTTACGTTTTACTCTTAGAACTAAAAAGGAATAACTACTCTACAGTAGGGCCAACGAGAAGCGATACCAAATGTAAACAAAACCCATGCTAAAACCCCATCTAAAATGGCCGCCCGAATGTTGGCGAACCCGTCTTAACGTTGTCATGTTTTTGCCGGGAGAACGAGACATTACGACAAAGGCACAAGATGGAAAGAGCTAAATATTAGATTGTCAACGCCACAGTTGTTCTTTAGGTTAATGACCTTTCGTATCGCTTCTCGTTGGCCGTACTGTACATCACAACTATCTCCAAACTCTACTGCAAATGAAGGAACAAAAACACGAAAACAGTACTATCCTAGCAAACAATTGAATCACTCGCAAAAAACAAAGAACAAGCGACAGATCCCATTAAGTAGCGCAACACAAAACCTCAACAACAGTAATGGCGGAATGGCCAGCATCAATAAGGGATGTCTGCTGGCAAGATAAAAAGATAAGAAAAAGAAAAAAGAAACCGTTGCATGAAACTGTTAAGGATAACGCACCCTGTTGAGTAAGGAGGACGAAAGTAAAGTTTATCTTTTTACTAGCTTTCGCCCGCGGCTTCGCCCGCGTTAAATTTGGGGTAACACAGTTCCCCTTGCGCCTTATTAATTTGTAATAGCAACGCTAAGTTTTCCCTTTTCTTCCCTCTTTCTCCCTCACATCCCACTTTTTTCATAAAAATATTAGCCTATGTCCGTCTCTTGGTTCCCAACTATCTCTGTACCAAAATTCATCAAAATCGGTTTAGACATTAAAGCGTGAAGAGGTAACAAACAAACAAACACTTTCGATTTTATAATATTAAGTAAGGAAGTAAGGATAAGGATTCGACGCGGATACTTTTGAAACAATATTCGATGAAAATCCGGAACTTATTTCGATGAGAAATGGCGGGGTTTTATAGATGTTCTTTGGAGTTTGTTTGGTTGATGAAGTGGATGTTTTTGAATATTCACTATCACTGATACTTGTTTCTTAAAAAAAAAACTTTCCCCACATTAGGTATTTCTCCTGTATCGTGGGTCCGTTTACAAAAATTTAAACTCACATACACAAACAGCTAAACCCGAAACAACTAGCTTTAGGTCATACAAATATTTGTTCCGTGCGGGGATTAATCCCGCGACACGCAGCGCAGCGATGAATTGCTTAGCCACTGCGCACAATGTGCTGTCTAATTATGAGATTATTATTATGGGATCTATTCTTAAACTAACATCACCTTTATTTTCAAGTAAGGTGGAGGTGTACGTATAATACACCCATACTTCACGACAAAAGTGCAAAGTTATAATCCTTACTATAATACTATAAAAGCGAAAGTGAGTTTGTTTGTTTGTTTGTTACCTCTTCACGCTTTAATGGCTTAACCGATTTTAATGAATTTTGGTACAAAGATAGTTGGGAACCAGGAAACGGACATAGGCTAATATTTTTTTTGAAAAAAGTGGATTGTGAGGGAGAAAGAGGGAAGAAAAGGGAAAACTTAGCGTTGCTATTACAAATCAATAAGGCGCAAGGGGAACTGTGTTACCCCGAATTTAACGCGAGCGAAGCCGCGGGCAAAAGCTAGTAATAATAATAAATGATATTGACTTGGCACACGAGGTTGTCGATATGTGGAATGTGAGCTCGGCTGTCATTGTGCCGATAGTAGTTGCGGCCAATGGCCTGATGGCCACAGGCATCGACGACAATCTCTCGAAGCTCTCCTTAGGCGGTTGGATTAAGGGCCTGATTCAAAAGGCAGTACTCCTCGGTACGACTCGTATTGTTAGGAGGTTTCTTTCTCTGGAGCCCCGACTGCAAAAAACTTGGGTGGGTGGCAAAAATAAGTTTTTTTTTGGGAATTATATAGAAAAAAAGATATTGTTTTTAGTAGGTTACCCGGAAGTTAACTATTTAGAATAGGTTTATTTCTTGTAAAAAAAAATGGGTAGGTTAGGTTAAAACTGTGACGGACTAGGAGCGAGCCTATTCCCATTACTGGACACCAACCCAGACTTCGTGGAAGCTACTGAAAAAAATTGTGGTGGAAAAACATAATCCCTTTGGACAGGCTAAGGGCCGATTTCACCAATTTATTGAGATCGAGATCACATAATATAACACACCTTCTTGCGCTTTATTGGCTCCACCAGCACCATTGAGAGCTCGGTACCACCTTGAGGGTCTTCACAATCACATCGAAGTGCTTGATTGGTTTCACCAGAACCAATGATAGCATGGTGGGACGGGTTGAAATAAAACATCTGAAAACTGATTTCACCTTTCGAATTTCGAATTTCGTTCTCTAAAATGAAGTTTCCGAGGACAAACAGCGTAATAGTTGTCACAAAAACGAAAAACGTTTAGAATTTGCAACATACCAAAGCGACTTACTGCGTCTATAAAACGAAACATGTCAGCATTTCAAAACGTTGCAAGTTATCAAAATCACAGTAAAAATATGGACAGTACGGAAACTACGTACTAACGTTCGAAACGGCACACTCACACTAACACGCGAATACGAGACCTCTAAGCGGACATCGCGGTGCTGTCAGTCGTGAGTGCCGCGTCAAGACGAGTGGTTGCATTTACTCCATAATCATAATGCATAAATAAGACAAAATCGGTTTTATAGTACCTTTTCCTTGTATCCTAATAGTTTATTTGAAGAAGATATTCATAAGAATGAGAATTCATAAAAGTATAAAATTTAATAATAAAGTATTCCGAACATGTCGTAGCAGACGAAAATATTTTTAGTAAAAAATTTGTAACTGTGTAATATAAAGATATTTCTTTTTTTAATGTAGTGGTTTTTTAATTGCTATCATTTTCGGGTTAAAACCCAGTACTATGCGTTTCAAATTAGAACAGGATTACCTTGGCTCTATATTAGAATTCTCTTATGCCTGATGCACGCCCTTCTAATACTTACACGCTCTTAAATAAACAATAACCATATGAAAATAACATGAACAAGATAAATATTAGCATCACATATGTCGCGCGTCGCTTGCGGCGTCCACCGCACGCCCTATCCGCGGCTCACGCCAAAAATGTAAAAGGTTACGCTATAGTGATAAAGCTCACAAGTTGTTTTGTATTAAGATTAAACTGATCCGTGTTATAAACGATCTTTTTTTACTAGTATTAACCGAAGCCATGAGATTGCTTACTTAAATTTTATTTTTTAACTACGTTTTTAACGTGATAAAAAAATCGAGTTAAAATAACAGCTCGATTTTTTTATCACTACAGAGCACAGAATCCGATATGATATTAAAAATAGTTCAGTTTCAAAAACATTTAGAGTGACAACGCTAAAGCTGCAGTGGAGCGTAGGTATTTATTTCTACAACTAGGCCTAGTTTTCTTACTGTCCAGACTTATACTGTGTCAAAATTGTTTATATCATTGTGTCAATTTTATATTTCGTTTCGCGATGTGCTGCAAGCTTTTCCTATTTCTTTACGCTAAAGGTATGTCGTTGACCGGTGGATATGGGACGCTGTGCGTAGCATACCTTAGGAGGACCAAATTTTGAAGTGATTGAACAAAAAGCGGGTGCTGTACGTCTGAAAAAGATTTCGCATGAAACAACGTACTTATCTTTTTCCAAGCTCAAATCTTCTGGTCGGTTATGAGTTCATCGGTTGTGAGTTCGTGCAACTCTGTTTATTTGTGAGTGCAGCCTTGAGGAAATTTGCTGTCGTACTGGTATGGCTGAAAGTGCAATGTCCAACCTGGGAAAAATTTGGAAGACGCGACATCCGGCGGATTATTGGTCCGTGTTCTGGTGTCCTCAATATTTCTTTTTTGACTCTGTAATGTGGTGCAACAAAAGTCGTGAAAGCAGAAAAATTGATGTTTTTGAGATGTGGTGTTTGTGAAAGCTGATACGTAATCCAAGGACCGAGATATGACCGTAATGGGAGCATCTCGTCCAACTCATTCACGAGAACAATATCACCAAACTGCTTTCCTCAATTGACAGGAGCGTATTTTCTGATTTTTCAGACATATTATGTGTGCGTGTCTGAAAAAACGTGTAATACTGGGCCGGATAGAAAGAAAACACGCGCAAGGCAGAGCGCCTGCAATATCAAAAAGGCTATTTGAGACAGTTTCTACCGAATGATTCGAACTACAGGAGACCGCAAACTTGGAGACGGGTCATATGTGGTTGCTCTATCCTCAGCAGTGATAGAACTACGAAAAAAGTAGAACATGAAAGTAATCTAATCAAACGATGTAATGGCTCTTGTTTTATTAATAATTGTTATATTTTTAATGCAAATGTTTAAATAAAAAGCTTAAAACAAAGCGTATTTTCTTCAGAATATTGTAGAGAGTTCCCCGCCATCTATTGATACATTGTTGAACTAACTTCCGACCGTATACGCAAAAAAGTATAAATGACGAACTTTTTAAATTGATTTATTCCATTTAGTGTCTCAAGGACCCGAGCCTCATCGAAATCATATAACTACATTAAAATACCTACCTACTATACGCTGCTACTAATAACATCCTTACTGATATTATAAAAGCGAAAGTGAGTTTTTTTGTTTGTTTGTTACCTCTTCACGCTTTAATGGTTACACCGATTTTGATGAATTTTGATACAGATATAGTTGGGAACTAGGAGACGGAAATAGGCTATTTTTTTTTAAAAAAAATAGTGGGTGATGAGGGAGAAAGAGGGAAGAAACAGGAAAACTTAGCGTTGCTATTACAAAACAATAAGGCGCTACCAAATTTAACGCGGGCGAAGCCGCGGGCAAAAGTTAGTTCCATATAAAGACGTGATTCACTTTATCGTCGTTTTGGGGCTTTTAACTCTATGTCATAATTTCAATAATTTTCGTCAAGGTAACAAACTTTTTGGAACCCTCCAACAAGTTTGTTATACATATATTTAATAGAAGAAGTTGTTTTTAATCTGTGAATGCACATTTCATTGGACAAGGAAAACACAATCAGATAGGAATAAATACCACTTTTACAAAGAGAATCTTTAATAACAAATGATTTATGTAGGTATAATTATATCACACCGGTTGTTCCCAATGACTATGAGTTAGGCTAAAGTGAACTTATTTATCAGTACACCTACATTTTGTTAGTTTCCTTGAATGCCAATCGAAGCCAGTCTGTAGTTTGATGCTACTATTCCTGCTGTTCTGAAAATATATATTTATATTAATTTGAAATACTAAAATGTTTTTGTTGTTAGTAAATAATGGACCGTTACTGATTTATTGTTATTAACTGTTTAGTTCCTTATCCAGGCAAAATACCAATGGCTGGAATGAAGCCTTACAGCTCTGACTCTTTACATATAATTCTATATGCAGCGGAATCCATGCAAATCGACAGACATCACTAATATCACCTAATTGCATAGAAACGTGGAGCACATTTCAACTAATAAAGGCCATCCTGTGGTTTCTAAATAACAAACAGTACCTAATAGCTTACGCCAAGTCCACAGCTGAATAAAATGAATCATTATTTGGTACTTACATGTCTGTACGAATCTATTTTACCGTCTGCAGAATACAGGTTCACCTCTTGGTTTTGTGAGATGAAATCGTGTAATAAATACCTGGTCGTCAAGGATGACAAACTGTTCTTTTCTCTCGCGTGTCAATCTTGGACGACCAACATCCTCATCGCAACGTTCACGTGAACAGTTTTTCCACTTTACGTAGCCAAATACCAACAATATCAATATTTTTAATAATAAATATTTTACAAAAGTGATGGCACTGTCAATACACTGACAGCTCATAGTTTGGTTTTCGACGTGATCGACACAAATCGGGGCGATCAATCATAACTTTAGTTAATAAATCTGATCACGTGATTTGTTCACAGCGAGGGAACGAGATAGCTACAATTTTGTAGCCTGTCTTTATCTCGCAATTGCCTATTGTCATTGTCATAATTGTTGTATATTATTGTAAGTTTATTTTATTGAAAATATGGATTTTATTGGCTGTGTAAAATAAAAAGTCTTCACGTGAGCTTTGGGATGTTTGTCGCTCAAGATCGATAAACGAGAGAAAGGAATATTTTATCAACCTTGATGCTCGGGAATTTATAACATGATTTGGATTTCACAAAACCAACACTTCTGCCTGTACTGGAGTCTATCAACGATAAATTAGTGCCAGCAGTAGAGGTCCTAAGGCTGATATGATGATGATGTGATGAATATCTAATTTATCTGGCAAATACGAGTGTGAACTCACAAAATTGGTTCACCAAGCTGACTTCCTTAAAACAATATGTTATGTGTACTTATCTCATGTGTAGTTAAAGATTTTCTTAAATAAAGTTATTTTTATTCCGAAATGGGAGCGTGTTTATCCTTTTTCATACGAAATGTGCATTCACAGGTCTACAAACAGCTCCATCCATTAACTTTAAAACAAACTTCTAGGCTTCTTCGTTGTACTACTAGGTGACTGAAAACTAAATAGGTAGTCTGAAGAATATACGCTATTTATTTAAATAAGCACTTTATTTTTAATCCACATCCAAATTAATATAAAGTATAAGGCGCAACACATCGTTTGATTAGATTACGATGATTCATGTGAAATCTTCTTCAAATCCGCAATTTTTTGCTGTACTCGTTTTTATTCAACAACTTTAAAATACTGATTCACTAAC
Organism: Ochropleura leucogaster; assembly: GCA_958449745.1. NCBI lineage: Eukaryota > Metazoa > Arthropoda > Insecta > Lepidoptera > Noctuidae > Ochropleura > Ochropleura leucogaster. The sequence continues at coordinate 5,361,874 of OY288201.1, forward strand.
TTTAAAGTGTCTAATTGTTGCCATTTGCGGATGCCGATTCCCTTTTTCATTTAACACCATTACTTTGGTTATTTATAGGAATAGAAAAAAGCAAGTAACACAATGACACAACTGTAAATACAGGTTTGACAATTAATTGCATTTTGATATTCTGGCGATTTCGAGAATAATACTCGCAGTAGGTTGCTTTCCGCTGTTGCAAAAGCTAAACGCACTACGTTTTTGTAAAAAAATTGCGATCTTTGAGTTCTTTGCCATGGAAACGTAAAAAGTGTTTGATTTTATGATCTTTTGCCATGGAAACGTAAAAAGTGTTTGATCTTTAGATCACGAAAACGACCTTAATCGAGATCATGTTACAAAATCGGTGAAATCCACCCTTAACCATACCAGACCTGTGACATAAACTTAATTAATGGTAGTCTGAAACTTTAAACAGAATTTCCGAGTTCCTTGAGAATAGTGGGACAGTGGTAAATAGATAAAGTTAAATCAAAATGCTACGTGGAAATACGTCCAAGGATCTGCATTCTAGCCACTTCTTTAGCTAGACAAATGAAACCTATTTTAATGATTTATTTAAATAATGCTAGCAATTTAACCATCTGGATCGTGGATCCATTGAGGTTTTACAATGTTTTTGTACGCAGCCACTAAATTCGTAAAAGAAAAAAAAATACAAAGCCCCTTTGTCGTGTGTTGATGACTTTTTGAAACTTTTTTAGTAGGATCAAAATAAATTGGTTTGGCAATCAATGCGTCTTAAACCCTGTTGCAAACAGGGTAGTTGTTGATCCCGGATAACATTCTCATTTGAACTATCGTAATTGGCCATCGCTTCGTTTGTCGGGCCTTTAATAGGAAATGTTTCAAGCTGATCCTCAGGCATCCGATAAAGCAATCAATGTCCGGGTGTAAAAGGCAGTATTCAAATACAGTAAAACGAAATGTTCCCTATTCAAGCAATGTTTTAATTTCGACAGTGTAATTTGAAAAAGCCTGGGAAAATAAAACGAAAAGACTCAAAATATGGTTTAATAGTAAAGGCAAACTTATAAGAACGCCTATACTAACTTAAAATTCACGCAACTTACAGTAAAATTCGTGTTCAAATATCGGTTATCGATTAAACTAGATCAAATTATGGTCGGCCTTGATCATATCAGCTGCTTTTTCTCCAATCATCAGAATGGAACCCACAGGATTGCCTCTCGTGATGGTCGGCATCACACTCGCATCAACTATACGTAAATGCTTCACACCTTTTACAAGCAGTCGTCCATCTACTACAGTACCCATAGGACATGTGCTGGTCATGTGACTTAGTCCTGAAGACACACACATCACGTAACACCGCCAGTAGTCCCGAGTTCCGGCTCCAAATTCATTACACGCAGGATCCGCATCAGACATAATAGCATCAACTTCTCTGTAATAAGTCGAATTCATTAAAGAATATTATTATTATTATTATTATTATTATTCATTATTATTTATTTGGAAGATAGTCTAGTATATAATCAACAAGGTCTTCGACATCCTGTTTGTCTTTGAAAAAGCCGTTGTACACAAGAGGTGGATCCTCAGGATTAGTGCTTCTCAGCAATACTTTGCCCCTTGATTTAGGGGCAATGTGAAGAATTTCATTGAACGCTTGAAGTCTGTTTACGCCCTGTTTGTACATATTATTGCAGATTTCGTCGCTAAATCTAAAAGCAAATGTACAGTAGAACAACATAATTTCTGCTGATCCTAAATAAGTTATTACTTGGTAATCAGGGTTGTTAGAAGATTTGTTTAGTGCGACAAAACCAGTGAACGAAGACCCTGGAAGTTCATAGGGGCTCGGTTGTGGGAGAGGCTCCGTTAACTTATCCAAATTATGAATAAGGACTACGCAAACGTGCTCTTGCAGATTTTCTCCAACTGGTAAGTTCGATATAATTTCAATATTTTTACTCTTCAAATGCTCTTCAGGTCCTACACCAGACAACATGAGAAGTTTGGGTGTGTTAAAAGTACCAGCTGAAACAATCACTTCTTTTTTGGCTTTCAAATTCATACTTTTGCCATCTTCGGTAAGAATTTCTACACCGACAGCATTCTTACTTTCATCGAAAAGTATTTTAGTGACTAGAGTATTTGTCAAGACTTGTAGGTTATGACGATCTTTTGCTGAAGATAAAAAGGCATAGGCTGAGCTCTGTCTAGATCGTCCAGATATAGTCACAGTCTGTGCAGAAAAACCCGTAGAATGACGTTCGTTGAAATCTAAGACTATATCATTTCCTACTTCCCGGTATGCGTCTAAGAATTTGTCGATTTCAGGGCGATGGTCTCTTGTGATTCCTATTAAACCATCAGTGCCATAGTATTGCTTGTCAGATTCGGCAAGAAGTTGGGGATCTTCGAGCCTTCCAGTCTTGAGGAAATACGGCAAAACATTTTCCCATTTCCACGATTCATCTTTAGATATTTCCGCCCATGAGTCGAAGTCACTGGGCTGGCCCTTATGATAGATCATGTAATTGAGGGAGCTGGTTCCACCAAGCATTTTGCCAAGAGTAAACTCATAGTAGGACTGAAGGTGGCAAGTATCGTTGTAGCCGTCGTACTCTGCAGTGTAATTCCAGTCGTAGCGAGATCTTTTCATCATGAGGGGCAAACCGGGGAGCTGAAACAAAACATTAGATCTTAGATAGATATCTTTATTTAATTTTTGTCGATTGTTTCTTTTTTGAATGAGAAAACTGTGGCCTTTATAACCTAACTAGCTTCCGCCCGCTAGTTTGTCCGCGTGGTATATATTTTGGGCTAACGCTAACTTTAACCCGCGATATGATCGAAAAAGAAAACTATGGTTATCTCCCCTTTTCTTCCCTCTTTCTCCCTTTTTCCTATTATTTTTTATCCTATGTCCGTCTCCAGGGTTTCAACTATCTCTGTACCATTTAGGCGTGAAGACGTAACAAACAAACTCACAAATATTAGTAAGGTTAGATTCAGAATCTCAAACATTAGTAAAGATAGATTAAGAATCTCAAACATTAGTAAGGATGGATTAAGAATCTCAAACACTAGTAAAAATAGTTTAAGAATCTCAAACATTATAAGGATGGATTAAGCATCTCAAACATTAGTAAGGATAGATTAAGGTTCAAAATCACTTACATCAGATTCAAAAGGTGGAACGCCACCAGCCTCGATAAGCAGAACATTAACATTTTCGACTTCTGAAAGTCTATGAGCAATTAGACTTCCCGCCGTGCCCGCACCACACACGATGAAATCGAAACTTTGCTCATCTGAAATATCATTAAATAAACTCAATGAGAAAGGAGTTAAGCAGACCTAGCCAAAATTTAAGGAGAAAAAAGTATCGCTTACGTAGTGTTTATGGGTCGTTTAAATAAGTAAAGATTTCAATTGGTTATGTTAAGTTTTTATAGTCGGTGAGACTAGAAGAGACATGATTGGCGTGCGAACAACAAACAGTTCGTGAGTGGGATGCCCGTGGACACACTTAAGCTCCTAAGCATCTCTCATCTCCGCATCGTTCGAGTCAAAGCCAGTTTTGCTCTCTATATTATATTTGTCATGATACGATACGATACGTCAGTATACTCAACAAAAAAAACCGACCAAAAGCGAGTCAGACTCGCGCACCGAGGGTTTCCGTACCCTGCCGGGGTTGCGGGTTGTTCGAAAGAGATACCGCGGCCCCGGAACGTAAAGGACAATAGAACGAACATGGGTGGGTTTTAGTAAAAAAAAAAAGTCTGACATGCCCCCCGCTCCGCCCAGGGCGGGGGTAGTTATTTGATGATTTCCCACCCGAAAAAAAAGGGTTTCCGTACAAAATTGCGAAATAAACAGCCATATCTTTTGACTGCGTGGACTTAGAGAGCTGATTTCGCAGGACAAAGGAACCATAGAGTTGAGTATACGATACTTACTGACTGACTACTAACTGCTACTATTTAATAAGGCTTCTATTTTCCTTGAACTGACGTACAGAACCCATTAAAGGTAAGAATAAAAATACGAAAAGGGTGACCCTGTCAATATACCGGTTATCGGGATCGATATATGTAAGTGTATGAGAAGATGAACACTTACCATGTACATGTGCTTGGGGTGGCCACAAATACTGGGTGAGGTGTAGCCCCACCAGTATCTTGAACGCTCCCTGCAGTACCTGCACCGTCTTAAAAGTTGCCGCAGCATCCATGACTCTGAAAAATTGACAACAGTTTTCATGTAAATCTATTTGAAAGTGTTGTATGTTAAAGTTAAATCTTATCTAGGTATATAAAATGCATAAACGGATATAGTTTCACACCAATATTATAAATCACACTAATATTGTAAAGGAGAACAGGCACTTTTGAATGTCAAGAAACAATGATGAAGCTACAGTCCCCGTCACGATGCATAATAACTTGTGAAAGTACTGTAGTTGCCCATTCTAAAGCGTTGATCTCTACGAAGAAGAATGGGCAAGAAACTCCATGGACAAGTGTCCATGGAGTTCCTTGCCCATTCTTCATTTTAAAAATATTATAATTTAAAAGTTTAAATTTTATCATTTTTACAATATCGTATTTACATTATTCGCGATTATAATAAATACGGGAAAATGTAGAAAGACGTGCACAGTTAAGAGCGTCAAGAGTAAATAAATAATTAACTACAATCTTCAAGTAAAAATCATTTCAATCTAAAAATTGAAATAAATAAACAATGAACCATGGCAGATAAAAGATGACCAGTCCCAACTAACACCGCCCGTTCACAAACATGACGTATGGCGATTGTTTGTTTGAATGTTTGTTACTCCTTCTTGCCTCGCGTAACAGATTTCAATAAAACTTTGTGAGTTGCTTATAACCTGGATTATTACATAGGCTATTTTTTTCCGGACAGGTATCGAATATTAAACCCAGAACCCTACGTTTAGAAAACACGCTCGCAGTCAACATACCAACGCGACAATCAGAAATAATCAAAGTAGATAATTTATTTAAAACTTTAGTTGTACATAGTTTATGTTTAATTATCATAATTGCACGTTTATTATCTGATAAGCATCTTGACTATGAACTAACAAACTCAAATTGCGCGCTTTGTATATTGTTTGATAACTTACGTATACCTACTTAATTTAAGGATTCAAACTAAGTTTTTACGTCATACTTCGTTTTTTTTTTTAGATTAACACTATACTTATTCACAGAATAATTTTAATAAATCTGAGCTTAACTGGAAGTTTGTGATTAGAATGTATTTCTTATTTTGAGACATGTTAATTAGTTGATATTCTAAATCAATATTTTAGGTAAACATGAAAAAGAAATTCGTCTCATAAACCCAGGGGGAGGCCCAGCTGTGGGGCAGTATGGTCTTGGGGAATAAAGATTTATACCCAGACGGCTGGTTCCATCCCACCAAATCTGCTGTGAAAGATAAAATGATATTTATTGTACACTAGTTTTCGCCCGGGTTGAATTTGGGGTAATACAGTTCCTCTTGCGCCTTATTGATTTGTAATAGCAACGCTAAGTTTTCCCTTATCTTCCCTTTTTCTCCCTCACATCCCACTGCTTTCAAAAAAAAATATCCTGTGTCCGTCTCCTGGTTCCCAAATATCTCTGTACCAAAATTCATCAAAATCGGTTAAGCCATTAAAGCGTGAAGAGGTAACAAACAAAATAAATAAAAAAACAAACAAACTCACTTTCGCTTTTATAATATTAATATATATATATATATATATATATATATATATATATATATATATATATATATATATATATATATATATATATATATATATATATATATATATAATATATTATATTATATATATATATATAGTAAGGAGTAGGGATTAGTAAGGATAAGAAGCTACCATATTTATTTAAGCAGCTACTAGTCCATGAAGGCCTTTATGGGGTCGATCTTCCTATTCAATTTGAGCATAAACTTGTCGATACGATGTATCCTACTTAACGTAACCAATGCATTCACACCTAGTTTATAACGGAGAGTCCAAACTCAAGGTTTGCAAAAAATCGAAGGTACACAGCATTTTATAAATCAAACTAGCTTTTGCCCGTGGCTTCACTTGCGTAAAATTTGGGGTAACACAGTTCCTCTTTCCTGATTTGCAGGTACCTGCTACCTGCAGTTTTTTCCTTGCGCCTTATTGATTTGTAATAGCAACTCTAAGTTTTCCCGTTTCTTCCCTCTTTCTCCCTCATATCCCACTCTTTTTAGAAAAAAAAAATAGCATATGTCCGTCTCCTGCTTCCCAACTATCTCTGTACCAAAATTTATCAAAATCGGTTTAGCCATTAAAGCGTGAAGAGGTAACAAACAAAATAAATAAAAAAACAAACAAACTCACTTTCGCTTTTATAATATTAATATATATATATATATATATATATATATATATAATATATTATATTATATATATATATATAGTAAGGAGTAGGGATTAGTAAGGATAAGAAGCTACCATATTTATTTAAGCAGCTACTAGTCCATGAAGGCCTTTATGGGGTCGATCTTCCTATTCAATTTGAGCATAAACTTGTCGATACGATGTATCCTACTTAACGTAACCAATGCATTCACACCTAGTTTATAACGGAGATTTAGAAGTCCAAACTCAAGGTTTGCAAAAAATCGAGGGTTCATAGCATTTTATAAATCAAACTAGCTTTTGCCCGCCGCTTCGCTTGCGTAAAATTTGGGGTAACACAGTTCCCCTTTCCTGATTTGTAGGTACCTGCTACCTACAAACCTACCTACCTACCTAGACGGACCTGTTGGTGTAGTGGTTAGTGGCCCTAACTGCTGAGCCGGAGGACGTGGGTTCGATTCCCACCCAGGACAAACTTTGTGTGATGAGCATGATTGTTTGTTCTGTGTCTGGGTGTGATTTATCTATAATATGTATGTATTTATAAATTATATAAGTATGTATATCAGTTGTCTGGTTACCATAACACAAGCTCTGCTTAGCTTGGGATCAAATAGCCGTGTGTGAGTTGTCCCAAGATATTTATTATTATTATTATTACCTGCAGTTTTTCCCTTGTGCCTTATTGATTTGTAATATTAAAGCTAAGTTTTCCCTTTGCTTCCCTCTTTTTCCCTCATATCCCCACTTTTTTCTAGCCTATGTCCGTCTCTTGGGTTCCAACTATCTCTGTACTAAAATTCATCAAAGTCGGTTAAGTCATTAAGGCGTGAAGAGGTAACAAACAATAACAATATTATAAGTAAGGAGTAAGGATTATAGTAAAGATTTAAAAATCGAATGCGCAATGCATTCGATTCGATTCGCAACGCCGTAACCCGCTAAAAGACAGGCATCACCGATATTGTGTCTATGAACTTTAAATCCGATGGGGAGACACCTTTTTTAAGATGAACAGATTTTATTAAACAATTAATTAGCTAAAATCTACCTAAAAACGTTGGCTTATACAAAACTTACATTTTCTTACACAAAAACACTTAAACGAACAGTGATTTAAGTTGATCGCAACTTAAATAAAAAATCACTATAATTACAAATAACGTGCCAACTTTGTACTGGCACGATGGAAGTTCCCTTTGTAAGTAACAAATATATGAAGCGTCCAACAAATAAATATTAGTACTTAGGTATCAACAGTACATACAATTGATAATTAAATTTATTGTTCTATGTATTTAAGTAATGAAGAAACGAATCTTGATGGTTGTTCCAACCCTATTTAGTCACACTGGTCTCTGAGACCGACCTTTTTATTTTCGGATGGAAAATGATCTAATGACTTCTCCCACTTTGGGTGGACTTAAGTATCAGACTTATACTTACCAAACCCACCTATCTATGTTACTTCTTTTGCCCTTTGTGTTCCGGGGCTGCGGTGTTTTCGAACCCTCAGTCGCAACAGGCTTTGGCCTTGACGAGCCCTTCAGATTAGCTGATATCTATTGACGCGATTTAGCGATCGACTGCTGCGCTGCGTGGTGCGGGTTTGATCCCCGCGCGGAACAAATATTTGTTGGGCCTACAAATTTGGCTGTTTATGGCTGTTTGAATTACAGCCCAGATATAGGAGAAAAACCTAGTGACGGGGAAACGTTTTAAAAAAAAAACTCTTAGCAGCACACATAGAACAAGAACGCGCCATCGACACGGCCTGTCGTTTACGATGACCAGTAGACCTACCATGACGTTTTAAAGCAGAACTTATTCCACTGAAGGAAAGAGATGGTCCTAGACACCCTGTATAGCTCTGTCTCTTTCCCGCAGTGGAATTAGTTCTGCTTTAAGACGTCATGATAGGGTAGCAGAAGTCGTCTCGCGGCTCCCGACGCCCGGAGCGTCTTCCGCGGTGGTTGGGACTGTTCGAGGTTCTCTCCTTGAAAAGTTCAGCTGCCTCTTTTGCTGGCATAACTACTTCGCAGAGGTGACTGCTTCCCATTCCTCCTCACTACGGATCATGGACTGAACCAGAGCCGGACACCAAAGGTCGCCGATGAATTGATCGTAGCAGGCGCCGCTAGGTTCCATGGTTTCTGCCTAAGCCCCTTTGAAAAATATGTACGTTTATTTATGAACTAGCTTTTGCCCGCGGCTTCGCTCGCGTTAAATTCGGGGTAACACAGTTACCTTTTCCTGGTATACAGGTACCTGCTACCTGTAGTTTTTGCTCTAGCGCCTTATTTATTGTAATAGCAATGTTTAGTTTTCCCTCTTTCTCCCTCATATATCAAACTTTAAAAAAAAAAATAGCCCATGTCCGTCTCCAGGGTCCCAACTATCTCTGTACCAAATTTCATCAAAATAAGTTTAGCCATTTAGGCGTGAAGAAGTAACAAACTCACTTTCGCTTTTATAATATTAGTAAGGATGTGTGAATTTAAGCAGTAAGTTAATCACAGATAATATGAGGTTCATTATTTTAAGCATAATGTCCCAACTGTTTTCTATGTCTAAGGCGATATTACGATGTGGAATATTTTCTAGATCTTTCGATCAAGGAAGACCGACTGTGGGCAACGGTTAGGTATACCAAGCAAGGGGTGCAGGAAAAGCAATCAAACTACACAACACCAGTTCATACGGATCTCTTATTGTACGGAAATCTATAAAAAGCGAGGCCACGTTATACTGGAAATTTATCGCCGTGTATTATCGTTGAAGGGGCAAAGAGCAACGCATTGGTCAGTTTGCAGATTACGAGCAAGAAGGCCAACAAAGTGTTTGTTTACTAATTAAAATAAGCTATTTATGATCACGTCCTGTAGACATACCTTGATTATAGCTTAGTAGCAAAAATAATCCTTACTAATATTATAAAAGCGAAAGTGAGTTTGTTTGTTTGTTTGTTACCTCTTCACGCTTTAATGGCTAAACCGATTGTGATGAATTTTGGTACATAGGTACATAGATAGTTGGGAACCAGGAGACGGACATAGGCTAATTTTTATTTAAAAAAAGTGGGATGTGGGGGAGAAAGAGGGAAGAAAAGGGAAATAATAGCGTTGCTATTACAAATCAATAAGGCGCAACGAGAACTGTGTTACCCCAAATTTAACGCGGGCGAAGCCGCGGGCGAAAGCTAGTACCTGATACAATAAACAATGATATAAGTTTTTGCTCTAAAGTTGGTTAAAGATGTAACCCAAGGAAGTTGCCATGTACACGGCAAGGAACGTGGCCGGGCGTTTGAGAGGGAGAAGTACAAACCAACCCAGCCGCCGCGAGAGACACTCCGGGCGGCGAGCGCCGCTAGACGACTCCCGGCCACCGTAGATGCTTGTCACCGCCTGCCGAGGTTGCGGGTTGTTCGAAAGATTAAGAGATATCGCGGCCCCGGAACATAAGGGTGAATAGAAGGAATATGGTTGGGTTTTAGACAGTACAAGTCTGATACTCCCCCCCGCTCCGCAAAAAAGAAGCCATCATATTAAAAAATCCTCTTTTTTAATATGTTTTTTTTATTTTAGTAACAATTAAAATTGTTAACCAAAAACTTCATGATTTATTACTTAAATTACCATTTAAAGTGCAACAATAAAACTGATTTGCGTCATAGCACTTTTTAGAATTTTAGTTTCTCTATTAATTATATAATACATAATTAGAGAAAAACAAAACAAGTAAGCGTTTCCCAATATCTACTAATGGCGGCGGGAAGTGACGAAACTTATCAATATTATTTGCAGTGACGAAACTAAAATAGTTTGAATTATATGGAATGACCTTTTTTGTGGTGGGAAATCATCTAATAACTTCCCCTGCTCTGGGCGGAGCGGGGAGGAGTGTCAGACTTTTACTGACTAAAACCCACCCATGTTCCTTCTATTGCCCTTTACGTTCCGAGGCCGCGGTATCTCTTTCGAACAACTCGCAACTGATCGATGCAATAAAAGTACAGGGTGCAACTTTTACAGATTTTAGTCGGTTCGATTACCGTGTGCGGCAAGCGAATTTTTAAAAATGTTTAAATGCCGTTTTCTTTCTTTTCAAAATAAAGAAATATTTTCTTGGAGTAAAATTTTCTATCTAAAGCATGAAAAGTACTTCCCCTTTCAGGTGGCATTACAAAATTCGATCCTTTAAATTTTAACATCACGCGAGTGAAATCGTGGAGCGCAGCTAGTATTTAATTTAATAAGTTTACAAATAGTAATATAAACTGTTCTGCTAAGATTTTAAAAAGTATTTTGTTATTATCTGTATGTTCAATTAGTCTTTATGTTTAATAAATAAAACAAATGTATTCAGATGCTAAAAAAGATAACGTAGGTAACATAATAGCCAATTGTTAAAAAGTTAACATTTACGTAAATATAACAAAAAACTGAACTCAAATTGTAAAGTTATAATAATTACAACTGATGCGTTATCTAAGCATAATTAGGATTATAAATATTTTTGTAAACTTGTATGAGGGGTCAAAAGATGACGAGTTGTTCGAAAGATATACCGCGGCCCCGGAACGTATAGGGCAATAGATGGAACATGGGTGGGTTTTAGTCAGTACAAGTCTGAAATGATGATGATTACCCATCCCCAAAAAAAACACAAATATCAATTTTACAGAGATAATTAACCAGGCTCGTATTTTTCTTAAAAACCGAGTAAGGTCTTCAATTAAATTTTTATATATTAAACTGTTTGTTTTTATTTAAATTAAATTAAAACTGGAACTCGGTTGTTGACCGTACGTAGATATTTTCTTTTATTTCCTAAGAAGATATTTTGAGAAAACATGTACAATAAAAAATGGTTGTAATAAATTTAAATCGCGCTGAGCAAAGTTTAGTGACCCTAAACCCTCGTTATTTTTTATAACGACGACAAATATTCAATTGTTGTGTTCTAGACACTTGGCCCGGCGCCCCTTACCGGCATTGGCAAGGAACAGCTATTCTACCATGACGTGTTAAAGCAGAACTTATTCCGCTGAGGGAAAGGGACAGAGCTATACAGGATGTCTAGCACCATCTCTTTCACTCAGTGGAATAAGTTCTGCATTAAGATGTCATAGTAGGCCTACTGGATTCTTTGGCAACCTACATGCAAGCGCGCACTATCGGAAAGTATGTTTTGGCATGCTGCAACGTTCTTAGGAATGACGAGGCGTCCTTAAGCGAGCTATCCCCGAGTGTTGCCTCGGCGCCGGCGGCGTACCGAGGGATGCCGAAGCATCCCGAAGCATTCTCAAGGCTGCCGATACAGCAGCCTCAAGCATACCGAAGCGGTATTTTTACAAGCTTTTATTTAGTTTCACCTGTCCCGTTGTCTGTCGTTCTGTAATCAAATCTTGCAACTTAAATTTGATCCACTTCCCGGTTTCCGATTGAGCTGAAATTTAGAATGCATGTATAAATCTGATGACAATGCAATGTTATTGTGACATAGAGCTGATCTGATGATGGAGCTGGAAGGTGGCCATAGGAACTCCGTAATTAAATGATGCAACCCTATCGAGTTTCAGCTCATTGGATTAGTCTTGACGAGTACTTTGATACTATATATGGTAACCAGGGTCTGATGATGGAGCCGGAAGGTGGCTATAGGAACTCCGTAATTAAACGATGCAACCCTATCGAGTTTGAGCTCATTGGATTAGTCTTGACGAGTACTTTGATACTATATGGTAACCAGGGTCTGATGATGGAGCCGGAAGGTGGCTATAGGAACTCCGTAATTAAACGATGCAACCCTATCGAGTTTGAGCTCATTGGATTAGTCTTGACGAGTACTTTGATACTATATGGTAACCAGGGTCTGATGATGGAGTTGGAAGGTGGCCATAGGAACTCCGTAATTAAACGATGCAACCCCATCGAGTTTGGGCTCATTGGATTAGTCTTGACGAGTACTTTGATACTATATGGTAACCAGGGTCTGATGTTGGAGACGAAAGGTGGCTATAGGAACTCCGTAATTAAACGATGCAACCCTATCGAGTTTGAGCTCATTGGATTAGTCTTGACGAGTACTTTGATACTATATGGTAACCAGGGTCTGATGATGGAGCCGGAAGGTGGCTATAGGAACTCCGTAATTAAACGATGCAACCCTATCGAGTTTGAGCTCATTGGATTAGTCTTGACGAGTACTTTGATACTATATGGTAACCAGGGTCTGATGATGGAGCCGGAAGGTGGCTATAGGAACTCCGTAATTAAACGATGCAACCCTATCGAGTTTGAGCTCATTGGATTAGTCTTGACGAGTACTTTGATACTATATGGTAACCAGGGTCTGATGATGGAGTTGGAAGGTGGCCATAGGAACTCCGTAATTAAACGATGCAACCCCATCGAGTTTGGGCTCATTGGATTAGTCTTGACGAGTACTTTGATACTATATGGTAACCAGGGTCTGATGATGGAGTTGGAAGGTGGCCATAGGAACTCCGTAATTAAACGATGCAACCCCATCGAGTTTGGGCTCATTGGATTAGTCTTGACGAGTACTTTGATACTATATGGTAACCAGGGTCTGATGATGGAGTTGGAAGGTGGCCATAGGAACTCCGTAATTAAACGATGCAACCCCATCGAGTTTGGGCTCATTGGATTAGTCTTGACGAGTACTTTGATACTATATGGTAACCAGGGTCTGATGATGGAGTTGGAAGGTGGCCATAGGAACTCCGTAATTAAACGATGCAACCCCATCGAGTTTGGGCTCATTGGATTAGTCTTGACGAGTACTTTGATACTATATGGTAACCAGGGTCTGATGTTGGAGCCGGAAGGTGGCCATAGGAACTCCGTAATTAAACGACGCAACTCCATCGAGTTTGGTCTCGTTTGATTCGTCTTGACGAGTCTCTTGCTCTCGTCCCATATTAATTATATATGATTGATTGGATGGATGACCCAATGCCAAGGTGAGCACGTGCCGAGGGCTGAATGGTATGAGGGTGTATAAACATGTCTTGCCGCTAACGTTGCGCCTCAGGGTACACTGATAGAAGGATTTGTTAATATTTAATAAGCTTTATTAACTGTTAATAAATGATTTTTTAACGTCACTGGATTTAATAAATATTTATTAACAGTTAATAAATTATTTATTAAATACGATTTATTAAATATTAATATACATATATTTGTTAACAGTTAACAAATATTTATTAACAGTTAATAAATATTTGTTAAATATTAATAAATGTACTTTTCTCCCAAATAAATATTTATTAAAATTTAATAAATTTAATTATTATCTTTTAATAAATCAAATTATTAATAGTTAATAAATCCTTCTATCAGTGTACCAGGGCGAACCCTGTTGTATTGTATTGTATCCCTCTACAACGGACCTCTGGGGGGATGAAACGTTATTTGTCCTATACTCGTGGGAATAACATGAAGAAAACAGAAACAACTACACAAAAAAAACGACGTTTAGAGAAGGCGAAATCGAAGAGACAGGAGAAGATTGCTAATGAAAGCGATGTCCACAAGCGGCAACGCTTAGAAAAAATAAGTTAAGCTACTGCTAAACATAGAGAAAACGAATCGTTAGAACAACGCACACATAGGCAAAATACCGACAGAATACATACACAAGAGAGAAAGAAAAACGAATCTCTAGAACAACGCACATATAGGCAAGATATCAATAGAATAAATACACAAGAGAGAAGGAAAAACGAATCTCTAGAACAACGCATAATTAGACAAGATATCGACAGAATACGTACACAAGAGAGAAGAAAAAATGAATTACAAGAAGAACACTTGGCCAGGCTCGACAGGAACAGAATGCTCAGGCAAGCAAGACAGTTATCACAAACAGCAGAGGAACGCATTGTAACAGCACAGAATGAACGGCAGAAAAAGACTAACCAGAGGAATGTGCAACGTGGTAGCATTGAGTACTTTAATAATGCGATAAATACATTACGAAGATATTTTATCAAAGTATGCTTCCGAGATCGGATTAGACTGCTGTGTACACACGGCGACAGATCAACCTATATAAAACCAGTTTATGCTGCTCTCTCAACAACGGATCGTACACCATAAATTTCAAGTACAATGAGAGATCCGCATAAACTGGTTTTGTATAGGTTGATGTGTCGCCGTGTGTACAAGTGTTCACATTATTACAATAACTAACAAGTGATTACAAACTTTCAACATTATTGATATTTAAATCAGTACATATTACATATCATGTGAACGAACTACGGACTTCATAACGGAATAACGCTGCTACGCGCTGCGAACTACGTCGTAGTAAATCTCGAATTAAAAATAGAGGTACTAAAAAGTTAAAAATAAAATTAAAGAAAAAAAAACCTTTTTAAAAACAAGCTTTTATTATTTGTTTATAAAATGAACTAAAAACTTAAAAATAAATTAACTCTAAAACTTTTCACCATACATAATTATTCAATCTCGTCCCCCCTCTTTATCATAGTCCCCATTTATAAATGAAAGCGTGTTACATTGTGATAGCTTGAGGAAAATGTTGTGTTGTATTAAATGTAACACGCTTTCATTTATAAATAGGGACTCTGATAAAGAGGGGGGACGAGATTGAATAATTATGTATGGTGAAAAGTTTTAGAGTTAATTTATTTTTAAGTTTTTAGTTCATTTTATAAACAAATAATAAAAGCTTGTTTTTAAAAAGGTTTTTTTTTCTTTAATTTTATTTGTTATTACGACCATATACATATAATGGAAATTTCTACTTTATTGCCATTATGTTAATGTATATTGTTATTTGCCACCTAAAATCCTCAGTCGTGCCGATGCCGATAATGGGCACCGGGCCTAAGATTATTTAATTTCGAAATTAAAGTAGAACCAATGGTCCTATTGTATGATCAGGGCCTACGACATGCAGGTCGTGAGTTTGAACCTAGACAGGCATTTACTCCGAATTATAATTTCATCGCCACTGCTTCCAGGTCAGCATTTTCTCTACATAGTCCACCAGAGATGGGTATACTCTATTTAAGTTTTAGCAGGAAGTCGTTTCTGTTTTCTTATTATGTACTAGCTGGCGCCCGCGGTTTCGCCCGGGTGATATCGAAAAAAAGTATCCTCTGTGTTATTCCAGACTATAATCTACCTGTGTAAAAATTCATCAGGATTCGTTCAGTCGCATTGACGTGAAAGAGTAACAAACATCCATATATCCATCCATCCGTCTATCCTCACAAACATTCGTATTTATAACATAAGTTTTAATATTAGTTTAGTAGGATGACCGAAAGCGCAATGGTTTTAAAAGAGTAACCATGGAGTTTCTTGCCTTTTTATTTTTTTTCCATAGGAAACGACCAACCAGAATCGTGTACCTTTGACGTTATGTAAGTGCCCATGTAGGCCTATGTGAAATGAAAATAAATTGATTTTGATTTAATAAAACTAAGTGTCTCGTTTCGGTTTTACTTAATAACACATTATTACAGGCCAACATTATGTTGCGGGTTGTTCGAAAGAGCTACCGCGGCCCCGGAACGTAAAGGGCAATAGAAGGAACATAGGTGGGTTTTAGTCAGTACAAGTCTGACACTCCCCTCCGCTCCACCCAGAGCGGGGGAAGTTATTTGATGATTTTCCACCCCAAAAAAAAGGCCAACATTATCCAGTCTTTACCATCACATCTCCTGTCTGCTTTTTGCTCTAAGCCACTCGGCAAGCAATATTTTTGACTAACACCTAATTTACATGAGGGAGCCAGATGTCAAACGCAAGAACATTCATTACCACCAGGAAGAGGTAAAGACTTGAAGCAGCCTTTTTAGAATAGATTTTAGTCTGTGGCATCATCTCCTTAAAAATGTAATATGTATCTTATATCTTGGGACAACTCACACACGGCTTTCTGATCCCAAGCTAAGCAGAGCTTGTGTTATGGTAACCAGATAACTGATATACATACTTATATAATTTATAAATACATACATATTATAGATAAATCACACCCAGACACAGAACAAACAATCATGCTTATCAAACAACGTTTGTCCTGGGCGGGAATCGAACCCACGACCTCCGGCTCAGCAGTCAGGGCCACTAACCACTAGACCAACAGGCCCGTCATTTCATTGTAATATCTATGATCCTTTGTCCTTAAACCAAAGAAAACGGAACACACGCATTTTATTGAAGAAACCCTAAATTAACCCCAAACACGACGACAAGACCAAGAAAACTTACAAACCTCTTTCAATGGGTGAAAAATACTATGTATGATTAGGTTAAAAGGTAACTTTAGTTTAGTTTTTATTTTATTTTTTGAATTGAAGTTAGTGAGCTTGGTGCAAGTAAGATACAGCTTGTTTAACGTCCTGCCTGGGTTGCAGGTTGTTCGGAAAAGAAACCACGGCCCCGGAATATAAAAGGCAACAAATCCTAAATTACAAAAAACACGACGACAAGACCAAGAAAACTTACAAACCTTTTTCAATGGGTGAAAAATACTATGTGTGATCTTTACTTGACTAACGCCCGGTTCCAATAAACAAAAACGAGTCGTTTTGCTTACGGATAGTAGGATTTTGACATACGTCTCATAGAACTTATGTCAAAATACTGCCATCCGTAACCAAAACGAATCGTTTTTTGTTTATAGGAACGGGGTGTTAGTGACATCCGCAATCATGGTGAGAGCTCCCGATATTTCAATGCTGTTGCAAACATCGGAAGCTCACGATAATACGAAAATATTTCGTAAATCACAATTTAAAACCTTGTTAATATTTTTAAGTGACACTACATACGTACATAAGTTATCAAAAGTTAATTGATAATAACTTACATTTTTGTAACAACCACGATTTTTGGGACGAGGTGCTTCAATCACTTAAAATACAATAATAACAAAATATTGCATTACACTTATTTTATAATACTTGGTAAAGAAAAAAAACCATGTCAGTAAATATGACCAGAACATAAATTATAACATAATTTCATTACAATACAAACAATTTTTATCTTTTTTTTTTGTAGAGGAAATGCGGTATAATTTACTCTTACTTAAACTGAATTGGAAAAACTTTCAGTACAGGACCGAAACTTTACAGAACTATTTGAAACAGAATTTTCTGTTGCCTAAAAATGAATTTCCCGCAAAAAAAATTATATTGACATATAAGTAATTAAGTCACTTCATATAAAATGATGGTACAGACGCCTGCACATCAAGCTACTTCAATCTGTCAGATTTCTTTGATAAATTTTCGACTTTATTTCTAAAGAATTAAGGTTCAAGGTTCATTGGGAAAAATTGACACTTTCGGGTAGCTTGACCTGCAGGCGTCTGTACCTATTCATCACAATCCGGTTATTCTGGAGACGGACTCCAACTAGGTAGATGATAGTGATAAGTAGTTGTACTGAAAGCTACTAATATCCGAAAATATTTATTTTTTATTTATAAATTTATACGCGGCCGTTTGGCTATTACTTTATATTGTCACGAAACGTCAACAAAAATACTTTAAAGGCCACCAAAAATATGTAAAACAACAGATTGGACACAAAATAAAAGATGTTAAAAACCTCACATATCTTTAGACACATTATTCAAAGACCCCGATTCTCCTCCCCAAATTGTTTGAAAATGAATTAAAAAAAATATTTTCCCATGGTTTTCACTGCTTGTACATACTTTAACAAAACAAAGTCAAAAGTCAAAGTCAAAACGTTTATTGTGAACAAAGTGTCCAACGTGGGTATCTTAATAGCTCATGAACACCAAAAACAAGTGTAATTTATTGCACAAAGATGTTTAGAATGATAAACATCTTACCTAAAGTTGCAACATGACGCTTAAAAATACAACTACTTTTAATAGAAATCATAGACAAAACAAAAGGAACATGTATAAAAATTGTTCATAACTAATTCAAATACTGTTTCACTTCAACATAATTTTATTGATAATACACAGTTATACACAACAATAATAACTAGCTCACTTCGTAGCTCAGAGATGACTACTTTATTTAAGTAATATTAACAATAATATTAAAAAGAAATATAAGATAGTTTTTAAAAATACAAGTAAAAATTAACATAACTTATAGAACACTGAACAATAATGAATGTTACAGTTAAATACAAACTTCCGTAATTCAACAGGTTTAGAAACAATTCACTACTTATTTTTAATAAATTTGGCAAAAGTATTTTAAAAATGCACAGAATTTAATAGAAACTCGAACATGAATTTTAAGTAAGCTAACACATGTAAGGTACAGACGCCTGCACATCAAGCTACTACAATCTGTCAGATTGTTTTGATAGATTTTCGACTTTATTTCTAAAGTATAAGGTTCAAGGTTCATTGGGAAAAAAATACAGTTTCGGGTAGCTTGACCTGCTGGCTTCTTTACATCCATCATTTGCTTTGTCAAAATGTTGTTCTAGAATCGTGACAGGTTGCGTTTTGTATTTCGACACCTCCCACGCATAAAGTCTTATCAATGTTTTTACTGAAAATTAGATTTTTAGTTCATTGTGGTTACGAATATAAGCTTTATACATCCCTGAAATAAAAATCTTCAAATTGTTATTAATTAACGAGATTTTGAATCGCACATCGTCGTACCTATACAAAGTTCCCGCGCATATAGCCCGATCACGAGTAGCGACGATTTGCGTTGTACTATTGGCTCGCGCAAGACCAAATAAGGCCACTTACCGACGTCGTATGACATTACGGGTACGCGCCGTAAACATGGGACCTGCATTATAAAAATAATTAGATTTTGTTTATGTTTTGTGTTAATTAACCTGTGATAATAGTATTATTGTTATATGATAACAATATGAACAACCTACGATCGTCAAGAATTTTAAAATTAGCCCTCAATAATTCAAATGAACATTTAATCTCAAATGAATCTCGTCGATCTGGTAAGTTTTGTTTGATATCAATTTGAAAGTACGAAATATTTGCTAAACACAACGCAATTTTAACATAACTAATTTTAATTGATCACAATATCTAAGATTATTTTAGCATTATATAGTTTACATTTTGTCCAGCGCATAAAGTCGTAATACTAGAGTTACGATGCTATGCGTCGTTTATTTTTGAAAGTCAGTGGTCGTAACTGACACTTACAACTTTATGCTTCGGTTTTATTTAAATCTTTCTGTATACATATAGTCGTATTTGGTACATACGACGATATGCTCCGACTACAATATGAAATAAGACTTTGTGCAATATGATTTCGCTAAATTTGAAGCAAAAAGCTGAAATATTTTAACACTGATTGATTGTTTTATTAATGTACCTATTAATAACGTTTTTTTAGAATCACCTGATTTACTTGAAATGGGGCGGTACTGGAAGATGTACGATCAACGTGCAAAGAATCCTTAATAAGTAACACAAATAATAATGATGCTAGACGGCGCACCTTCCTGAGCTCGTGTATGAGGCAATGGAATACGGTACTTCGCTATCCAGGATGTCGGCAGATCCAAAGGAATAGTGAGGCGATAAGGATAGAGCGAGGTATATTCCAGGGCGATGTTTTGAATCCACTTTGATTCTGCTTTGCCTTGAATCCTCTAAGCATGTTGCTGGAGAATTTAGGTCTGGGCTACCGATTGAGGAGAGGTGGTCAGGTTATATCTCACCTCCGGATGGCCTGAAATTCTTTACCCCAACAATTCGCAACTGATGGAACTACTGAAGGTAACTGAACCTTTAGTAGTGCCATCAGTATGGAATTAGGTGTGGACAAATGTGCGGTCATGCATGTAAAGCCTGGGGAAATTGTGGAATCTGTGGGAACCCAGCTCTCAGATGTCAATATCAATATAGCTGACATGAAGCAATTGTTCAAGGAGCGCTTCTTTGGCCGCCTGAGAAAAGTATTTAATAGTCTTTTGTCAGGTGGAAACAAGGTGCGTGCTTTCAACGGTTGGGTCATGCCGGTTTTGATGTACTCTTTCAGCATACTCAAATGGACTCAAACAGAACTAAATGCTCTGGATAGAAAAGTCCGTGCATTGTTAACGGCATTTCGTATGCATCACCCACGGTCTTCGGTTATGAGACTGTATATGCCACGGAGTTGTGGAAGTCGAGGCTTCCTAAACGCCAAGTCTCTCCACAATCGTGAGATTTGCAGTGTCAAGGAATATTTCTTGAAAGCCGACGTGGGTATGCATCGAGATGTGGTTACGGTGGACAAGGGCCTTACCTTACAAGGGCCTTCTCCTTGGCTAAAGAGAACTGGCGCAAACCTGTAGTACTTGACACTAACGACCTCAAGCCTCCTTGCGGTCGTTATTGCAGAGAAAGGAGCTTCACGGACGCCTTTTCCGGGCCCTACATGGACCCGATGTAGATCAATCAGCGTCCGTAGCCTGGCTACTCGTTAAAGCCGAGAAAGATAAGCAAATCAATTAATATCGACATGTGGGATGTGGAGTCAGCGATCATTGTGCCGATGGACGTATCTGCCAATGGCTTAATTGCCAAGAGCCTCGACCAATACCTGAGGAGGCTCTCAGTGTGCAGCTGGATCAAGGGCTTGCGGAACTCCTGGATTAGAATAGAAGTACTGCAGTTAAATCAAAGCATTCAGAAGATTAGATTAGAAGTATTACGGTCAAATCAAAGCTTTAAGATAATATAATTATATGACTGATTATGTGTTAAACGTTACAAGATTGTTTTTGTTACCAAATGGCAATTGGATAATGGCTTTTAAGTGAAGTTGATCATTATGCACATTCATAAAGATATTTAAGACTGATTAATTAAGTTGATTGTTGTACTTGTATTAAGAAGTTCTATGCTTTACGCTGGTATCGCCTGTAAACTTAGACGATTAAAGTTGATTTCAATTTTTTTCGTTTTAATTGTTGTTAATACTAAGTATTCTATTATATATTAATATTATATTATTTTTATAACCATCTCCTTTAACAAATCACGTTAACTGAACTATATTTATCACCAACAAACATAACATCTTAACACTTGATGGTCATTACTATGTTTTCTTACAAGGCATAAAGTAGTAACCCGTTGTAACTTTAAGGTACCCAAAAAATTCACCAGGCATATCGTCGTAAGTCGTCGTATCTTAGCAATACGCCAGTTTCATCCCAATGCATAAAGTCTTAAGTATGTAATTTTACCTTTTTTTGCTAATTATATATTTTTTTTTATGTAAATAGGCATTAATTTATAAAGATATAGAGGTACTTTGAATTTTAAGCCAGATAGGAACTAAATAATTATCATAAATTTTAAGTAATCATGTAAATTATCTTTAAATGCCCGTACTGAAAAGTTGTTATAATCTCGATACGCCCTTATGCGTGGGAGGCGTCGATTTTTATCATACACCAGTAGTCTTAAAGAGATTTCATCCTTATTGACCCTAACGATCGATGCAATAAAAGTACAGTAGGCTTACCATGACGTTTTAAAGCAGAACTTATTCCACTGAGGGAAAGAGATGGTGCTAGACACCCTGTATAGCTCCGTTTCTTTCCCTCAGTGGAATAAGTTCTGCTTTAAGACGTCATAGTAGGCCTACTGGGTGCAACTATTACAGATTTTAGTCGGTTCGATTACAGTGTGCGGCAAGCGAATTTAAAAAAATCTTTGAATGCCGTTTTCCTTCCTTTCATAAATAAAGGAATGTTTTCTTTGAGTAAAATTTTCAATCTAAAGTATTAAGAATACTTCTTCTTCAGGTGGCATTACAAAATTCCACGCTGTATACTAACAAAAAACAGGACTAATTGATAGGCGTCTATATAGGCGTCTATAATAAAAACTGAAACTCAAAGAATTTATTTCAATTAGACCATTACAGGCACTTTTGAATGCAAAGAAACAAAAGAACTCAGTGTAGCTGCGTTTTTTTTTGTTTCTGTCGTCTCAGACACAATCCTACTACTATTATAAAGGCGAAAGTTTGTAAGTATGGATGTATGGATGTTTGTTACTCTTTCACGTAAAAACTACTGAATGGATTTGAATGAAACTTTACCACAATATAGCTTATACATCAGAATAACACATAGGCTATAGCTTATACATCAGAATAACACATAGGCTACAATTTTTGAGGTTTCTAATGTGAGGTCGTAAAAAAACACATTTTTTGCGCTTACATTGCAAACGCTGACTGAATCCTACAAGATAGATCAAAACAATGTACTACAGTATTGTACAACTTAAAAAGGTCTACAAAAAAGTCCGTGATGGTATATGTTTATCTCTTAGGAATAACCCACAATAACCATTTTTTATCCTTTACTTTGTACGAGAAATAATGGCTTATTTACGAAGCGATTTTAAGCAATACAGTATTAATCCCTATCCAATTAATCTTAAATACATTGTGCATTTAATAAAGATCAATATGGCTTTTTACAGCATGTAAATTAAATAAATATTTTCGAAGATATCACAGATTTAAAATGCAGAGTCATAGCAATTTCGGCGATAAATACCGGTAGCGGTGCCAGGCGAACGAACAGGAGCGGGGTAGGTGCGGTGGGGAAGAAGTGGCTCATCGCTGTGCGCGACCCGAACGCGGGCAGACGCATGAGGGCAGACGTCGTTGACGGTTGTGTCCGTTTTGCGAATTTTCAAGGCACTAGCGATTTGATAAAAACGTATGGTCGCCTACTTTAAGTAATATAGGCCTAAGGTTAGTTATTGCCAGGTTTCTTTTTGGTTAGGAGTTACACGTACAAAAAGATACTTCATTATTACGAATTACTTCATTGATAATTAAATTACTATATAGATAGGTTACTTACAGTTAATTATAACAAATTATATAAATAGGTTAATTATAACGAATTACTTCATTGATAATTCAATAGGGAATATGCATAATATTTAAATTTGTCTCAAATATTTTTTTCTAGATTCTTTATAATCTTAACATTATACTTTATAGGTATTTTTTTTATTTAGTTATCATTTAAACCCAGAAAATATTATTTAAAAAGTGAAAAATAACGGAGGGAAATTCAAACTGTCAAAACGCGTCACTATTGTTCGAAACGAAATGTGACGTCACAAGTTACCTTTGCATTTATCGTTGATTTATCGGCGTCGATATTCATACTGTATTAGTATAGTTTTTGTGAGAAAAACTATTTAAAACTGTATTTCTGTGTGGTTACTTCGTGAAATATATTTGTAGTAAATTTAAGACGATGACAGAAACTGGTTTTGTCAAAGCACAATCAGATAATCTACCGAGAATAGATGCATTTATAATGTCTGCATATTTTGCATCAAATTTCGATTTTACGAGTGCAGAGATCAATCTAATTATTATGTCACATGGTATATATATTTGAATAAATAACATAGATTTTTGTTTAAGTAATCCTAGAAACATTTTTGGCTATTTTTCAATAACAGTTAGGATGCTACTACACATTAGGTTTTTAAAATGTTTCTCTTCTTCTAAATCATCTTGCACTGAACTTAACTCAGAAGAACAACTTGGTTCATAATCAGCAGATATAACAGAGGGACGAAATGATATAGAAGTGCTATCAACCGAGTTATCAGTGATCAATTTTCTTTTTACATATAGTTTTTTATCGGTGACGTTCCAATATTGTGTGATGAAAGAAGTAATGGTGATAGCCCTACATTTTCTTTTCAGTAGGCATTTTTACATTGATACTTTTACTTCTGTACTGTGGTTTAATATTGACTTGCACAGCTTTGTCACTCTGTAATATAAGAAGTGCAGGGCTCTGTTTGATGATCATTACAACATACTTCAATACGGGAAGTACTGGGTCCTGCTTGATAAATATCACATATTTTTTTATGAGAAGTACTGGGTTCTACTTGATTATTATCATAAAACATTTGAATGGAAGATACTAGGACTTGCTTCATGATCAATTGTTTGTGGAAGTTCACCAATTTCTAAAATATTACTACTTTTGATAGCAAACTCTGATAGAGCTTCATTTACCAGTGCTATTCTTTGCCTTTTGACTACGGCCATTCTCTTACATGGTGGTGGCATATTCGGTTTTTGACATACAAACATATGGGGAACAATTCTTTTCCTTAACCGTAGATTACGTTTTTCTCCATTCTGTTTCATTATGTTATCCTTACTATTATTATAAAAGCGAAAGTAAGTTTGTTTGTTTGTTACCTCATCACACTTTAATGGCTCAACCGATTGTGATGAATTTTGGTAAAGAGATAGGTGGGAACCAGGAGACGGACATAGTGGGACAGACAAAAAGTGGGATGTGAGGGAGAAAGATTGAAGAAAAGGGAAAACTTAGCGTTGCTATTACAAATCAATAAGGCGCAAGAGGAACTGTGTTACCCCAAATTTAACGCGGGCGAAGCCGCGGGCGAAAGCTAGTATCACATATTTTTTTATGAGAAGTACTGGGTTCTACTTGATTATTATCATAAAACATTTGAATGGAAGATACTAGGACTTGCTTCATGATCAATTGTTTGTGGAAGTTCACCAATTTCTAAAATATTACTACTTTTGATAGCAAACTCTGATAGAGCTTCATTTACCAGTGCTATTCTTTGCCTTTTGACTACGGCCATTCTCTTACATGGTGGTGGCATATTCGGTTTTTGACATACAAACATATGGGGAACAATTCTTTTCCTTAACCGTAGATTACGTTTTTCTCCATTCTGTTTCATTATGTTATCCTTACTATTATTATAAAAGCGAAAGTAAGTTTGTTTGTTTGTTACCTCATCACACTTTAATGGCTCAACCGATTGTGATGAATTTTGGTAAAGAGATAGGTGGGAACCAGGAGACGGACATAGTGGGACAGACAAAAAGTGGGATGTGAGGGAGAAAGATTGAAGAAAAGGGAAAACTTAGCGTTGCTATTACAAATCAATAAGGCGCAAGAGGAACTGTGTTACCCCAAATTTAACGCGGGCGAAGCCGCGGGCGAAAGCTAGTGCATAATAAATAACTTATGA
This sequence comes from Ochropleura leucogaster, assembly GCA_958449745.1. NCBI lineage: Eukaryota > Metazoa > Arthropoda > Insecta > Lepidoptera > Noctuidae > Ochropleura > Ochropleura leucogaster. The sequence goes on from OY288201.1 coordinate 5,387,375, forward strand.
AAAGACTATAGTTGTAGATTAATAAAGTATTGTAGTTAAATCTATCTAAAGCCGCTGGTCCGACACATATAACGACACATTAAAAATAACAATGGCCAAATTTCTCTAGGAGATGGACTTGACTTTTGATTTTCATGTCCCAAAATAAAATATAGTGAGTTTGATTTGTTTCATGTTAAAAACACCATCCTGTTAGAAAATCATATCTAAATAGCCACAATTTTTTTTAATTACCTCATCAATACTTTGAGGTTAGAATCAAATGAAAAGCACAGAATAATCGTTACAAGTGGTAGTTATACGTCCGTAAGACAATGCCAAGGTTAAATATACAGAAGGAAATCCAAAATAGCGCAGTATGTATCACAACAATTCATAAGTGGAATGATCCCCGGATGTCAATCAATGGTGCGGGTCGATGTCCACAGATTATGTAACCTGTCGATGACAAATGACGTTCTGTTATACGTAGTTGAACAAAACGCATATATGAACCCATGAAGTTACATAGTTTTTTTTTTGGCAAGAACCCGTTAAAGTTAAAGTAGTATGATAATTGTATTCAATTGCAGTTAACAACTATTCAAAAATTCGTAAATAATTATACCTAGTATTTTATCAAAAAGCCATTTTAAAAGTGAAATGAATCGTAAACGGGTGCGTTCCGAAACTATTATTCTAAATAATTTCAAAAATGTTGTGATAACTAAAATATATATAACTTTTTTTTTATGGCTACTTAAAAAGATATTTTTTGTGTATTTTAAGACCTTAAAAAATAACGATATTTTTCATATATATGGCGTATTGGGACGCCATCGTTTCATCGTCTGGTACGAAAAGACCATCCTTCTTTAAGATTTTACCCTCAATCAAAGTGGAAGTGAGTCTTCAAAAGTTGGAGACCTCAGGAGACGAAGACAGTCATTCAATGTCAATTTGTTTTTTTTTTAAACGTTGCCCCACACTAGAAATTTCTCCTGTAAAGTGTATTCAGTCATTTGTATTTTTAAACACACTTATCTCATTAACTACTAAAAATGGTAAATATTTACGAAGAAGAAGAGTGCACAGACATGCACATCAAGCTACTACAATCTGTCAGATTTCTTTGATAGATTTTCGACTTTATATCTGAAGTATTAGGTTCAAGGTTCATTGGGAAAAATTGACAGTTTCTGATAGCTTGACCTGCTGGCGTCTGTACATAAAATATGCATAAAGATAATAATTATTTATTTATAGACTACATTAATAACTTGTTTGTGCAAGTTTACTACAACGTCGTTGCGTTTTGTTATTGTATTTGTATTATAGTTCTGTTGTGAATGAAACATTATCTCATTCACAGTAGCTTGTTAGTCTGTTGGTCCTAGCGTCAATTGAAGATCTTTATGATAAACTAGCTTTTGCCCGCGGCTTTGCTCGCGTTTAATTCTTGAAAACACAGTTCCCCTTTCCTGATTTGCAGCTACCTGCTACTTGTAGTTTTTGCTATAGCGCCTTATTAATTGTAATAGCAAAGCTGAGTTTTCCCTTTTCCTCCCTCATTTCTCAATTATTTAAAAAAAAGTTAGCTTATGTCCGTCTCCAGGATCCCAACTATCTCTGTACCAAAATTTATCATATCAATTTATTGATTCTGACGGTATTGTGGTCTTTACATCGATAGCTAGCAATATTTATTATTCAATTCAAAAATGTTCAGCGCATTTTTTATTCCTAGTACAATTTTCTGCTCTCAAATGCTCGTAGAAGCGAGAAATAATCTCGTACTTACTGCTAATAGTCGCTTTGAGTGGCTTTAACTCAATAAATTAGTACCTCATGATACCGCTTGGAGGCGTTATTAAGCAGAATTAATAGCTATGACACCACAGAATAATACGTATGAATTTGTATGTCACAGTCAAAACTGTAAATCAGTCAAAACTGCTTTTGACCGGGTAAAGCCTTTTTTTATTTTAGCACCATATAATACAACAATAGTAATACTTTAGCATTTTGATACTTGTACAGATTTTATATTTCATATATTTATTTGAAAACATATTTTTTAAATTAAAAAATAATAATAAGTAATATTTTTTTAGTTTGTGTGTTTTTTTAGTTAGTAATTAAGGTGCATGTAGGCCTCCTCCAAAAGATGTCATTTGTCTCTAAAAAGGAAGGGGAGTCCCCCTTAAAGATAAAAAAGTGATTAAGAGATTAAAATATTATTAAGTTAATATTAACACTTCTGCCTTACCCGTCAGGGATTCGAGCGTAATGTTATGTAACGTTTATGATTTTGTCTGATTAACAGTTTTAACTGTAACATGTCCATTTTTTTCTGATGTAAGCCTTCAAATTACTGCAGCCGTTTATCAAAGGGTTTGGTCTGAAAAAGTAAAAACCATTTCAGTTAATGTCTATAAATGGGTTTTACGTTCTCGTCGGCAGCTACATGTATTAAATAGACGATTTGAATAATTCCGTATAAATTATGTTGTCCATTTTTAAAGATGAATTATATTTTGTATGCAAAAATATGTGAAAATAAAATAAAAGTTGTTTCAGAGAACAGAATGTTTATCTGTGGCATCAAGATTTACGGAACAACTACACAAAGTGGTTAAGATAATACGACAATAAATTTAACTACGCATACTTCAAAATGATTTCAGTTTACATAAAAAAAAACATTTGTATATATCCAATAGTTTAGTCACAGGAAATTGTTTTACATTTGTTACTACATTCAAATTTGCTACACGATGTATTATCTACTATATAAAAATAATTCGGGTTTTCCTTCCTGACGCTATAACTCCAGAACGCACGAACCGATTTCCACGGTTTTGCATTTGTTGGAAAGGTCTCGGGCTCCGTGAGGTTTATAGCAGAAAAGGTAGGGTAGGTAGAAAGGTAGAAAATTGCATAGTAATGCATATGTTACTACTAACTATTAACTGTGCCGGGGCACAGCTAGTAATATATATATATATATCTTATAATAGGGAACTACTGTCAGGTTAACGACCGGCGACCCCCGCATCTGTCTATATAACCACTTTATATACAAAATTTATATATTTATTTATTTTTATATCCTACTACTATTATAAAGGCGAAAGTTTGTAAGTATGGATGTATGGATGTTTGTTACTCTTTCACGTAAAAACTACTGAATGGATTTGAATGAAACTTTACCACAATATAGCTTATACATCAGAATAACACATAGGCTATAGCTTATACATCAGAATAACACATAGGCTACAATTTTTGAGGTTTCTAATGTGAGGTCGTAAAAAAACACATTTTTTGCGCTTACATTGCAAACGCTGACTGAATCCTACAAGATAGATCAAAACAATGTACTACAGTATTGTACAACTTAAAAAGGTCTACAAAAAAGTCCGTGATGGTATATGTTTATCTCTTAGGAATAACCCACAATAACCATTTTTTATCCTTTACTTTGTACGAGAAATAATGGCTTATTTACGAAGCGATTTTAAGCAATACAGTATTAATCCCTATCCAATTAATCTTAAATACATTGTGCATTTAATAAAGATCAATATGGCTTTTTACAGCATGTAAATTAAATAAATATTTTCGAAGATATCACAGATTTAAAATGCAGAGTCATAGCAATTTCGGCGATAAATACCGGTAGCGGTGCCAGGCGAACGAACAGGAGCGGGGTAGGTGCGGTGGGGAAGAAGTGGCTCATCGCTGTGCGCGACCCGAACGCGGGCAGACGCATGAGGGCAGACGTCGTTGACGGTTGTGTCCGTTTTGCGAATTTTCAAGGCACTAGCGATTTGATAAAAACGTATGGTCGCCTACTTTAAGTAATATAGGCCTAAGGTTAGTTATTGCCAGGTTTCTTTTTGGTTAGGAGTTACACGTACAAAAAGATACTTCATTATTACGAATTACTTCATTGATAATTAAATTACTATATAGATAGGTTACTTACAGTTAATTATAACAAATTATATAAATAGGTTAATTATAACGAATTACTTCATTGATAATTCAATAGGGAATATGCATAATATTTAAATTTGTCTCAAATATTTTTTTCTAGATTCTTTATAATCTTAACATTATACTTTATAGGTATTTTTTTTATTTAGTTATCATTTAAACCCAGAAAATATTATTTAAAAAGTGAAAAATAACGGAGGGAAATTCAAACTGTCAAAACGCGTCACTATTGTTCGAAACGAAATGTGACGTCACAAGTTACCTTTGCATTTATCGTTGATTTATCGGCGTCGATATTCATACTGTATTAGTATAGTTTTTGTGAGAAAAACTATTTAAAACTGTATTTCTGTGTGGTTACTTCGTGAAATATATTTGTAGTAAATTTAAGACGATGACAGAAACTGGTTTTGTCAAAGCACAATCAGATAATCTACCGAGAATAGATGCATTTATAATGTCTGCATATTTTGCATCAAATTTCGATTTTACGAGTGCAGAGATCAATCTAATTATTATGTCACATGGTATATATATTTGAATAAATAACATAGATTTTTGTTTAAGTAATCCTAGAAACATTTTTGGCTATTTTTCAATAACAGTTAGGATGCTACTACACATTAGGTTTTTAAAATGTTTCTCTTCTTCTAAATCATCTTGCACTGAACTTAACTCAGAAGAACAACTTGGTTCATAATCAGCAGATATAACAGAGGGACGAAATGATATAGAAGTGCTATCAACCGAGTTATCAGTGATCAATTTTCTTTTTACATATAGTTTTTTATCGGTGACGTTCCAATATTGTGTGATGAAAGAAGTAATGGTGATAGCCCTACATTTTCTTTTCAGTAGGCATTTTTACATTGATACTTTTACTTCTGTACTGTGGTTTAATATTGACTTGCACAGCTTTGTCACTCTGTAATATAAGAAGTGCAGGGCTCTGTTTGATGATCATTACAACATACTTCAATACGGGAAGTACTGGGTCCTGCTTGATAAATATCACATATTTTTTTATGAGAAGTACTGGGTTCTACTTGATTATTATCATAAAACATTTGAATGGAAGATACTAGGACTTGCTTCATGATCAATTGTTTGTGGAAGTTCACCAATTTCTAAAATATTACTACTTTTGATAGCAAACTCTGATAGAGCTTCATTTACCAGTGCTATTCTTTGCCTTTTGACTACGGCCATTCTCTTACATGGTGGTGGCATATTCGGTTTTTGACATACAAACATATGGGGAACAATTCTTTTCCTTAACCGTAGATTACGTTTTTCTCCATTCTGTTTCATTATGTTATCCTTACTATTATTATAAAAGCGAAAGTAAGTTTGTTTGTTTGTTACCTCATCACACTTTAATGGCTCAACCGATTGTGATGAATTTTGGTAAAGAGATAGGTGGGAACCAGGAGACGGACATAGTGGGACAGACAAAAAGTGGGATGTGAGGGAGAAAGATTGAAGAAAAGGGAAAACTTAGCGTTGCTATTACAAATCAATAAGGCGCAAGAGGAACTGTGTTACCCCAAATTTAACGCGGGCGAAGCCGCGGGCGAAAGCTAGTTCTTTATATAAATATTATATGTATGTATAGAGAGCCAGTAATTTACATAAAGAGCTCGTAAAATTCCAGTACCTACATTCCAATCCTTCTTATAAAAGATAAAGTAAGCTATTAAAAAAAAAAAACTTTACCCCTCACTAGGAATTTCTCCTGTATCGCGGCTACAAACATTTTAACTCACACACACAAACAATCAGACCCGAAACAACTGTCTCTAGGCCAATCAAATTTTTGTTTCGAGCGGGGATCGAACCAAGCATCATAAGAACAAAGGGGCCTGCCTGGGCCACTGCCTGCCGGGATTGCGGGTTGTTCGAAAAAGATACCTCGGGCAAAAGCATGAACATGCGTGGGTTTTAGTCAATACAAGTCTGATACTCCCCGCCACTCCACCAAGAGTGGTAGAAATTATTTGAAGATTTCCTATCCACAAAAAAAGCATACTAAGTTTCAATTGTTATTGAGGAGCTCGTGGCTAAACAATAGTAGCCGCTCGGGTCGAACTTTACGTTAAGCCGCGCTTGCCTAGGTTGGTCTGACGATGGGTGCCCACACGTTTCATACCGAGATTCCTCCGTGCAAGCTTCCTTGGAAAGCAAGTTAAGCTGTTGGTCCCGGCTGTCATTTGTAGATCTTTGACAGTCGTTACAGGTAGTCAGTATTTAAAAAGTCTGACAACCAGCCTTACCTAGGGATATCGTATTACCCAGTACTAACTGGGTTGTGGAGGTCAGATAGGCAGTTGCTCCATGTAAAATACATTGACATTGACATTCAGCTGCATCCGATTAGACTGGAAGCCGACCCCAACATAGTTGGGAAAAGGCTTGGTTGATGATGATGTCAAACTCAAGAAGGTAGGTTTGGCAAACGGCAGTATCACGCAGTTTGCCAAACCTACCTTCTTGAAACGACAAATAAACGACGAACTTGTAGCTACGAATTGCCATTCCTTCTTGGGACGAATAAACCACAAACTTATAGATAGTTATGCGTGACCTATAAACAACACGTCGCTAACAGAACGTCTTGAGCCATTAGCTAATAAGTTTCATTTGTCTTCCTCCACAAAGAGAATTATTATTCTGTTATTGCACAGAACTGTAGGGTTACCATGACACATAGAGCAGTTCTTATTCCTGTGAGTGAAAGAGATGGTCACCCTGTATAGGTCTGTCTCTTTCCCTCAGCGGAATAAGTTCTGCTTTAAGACGACATGATAGGGTAGCTAGGTGTGTTCTTTTCCTGTAAGTGACGGTTGTAGTTGTGGTCTCAGATGGAGAAACAAACGATTTTTATTTTATTTATTTTACTTCGACGAAATTTATTTTATTTATTTATAGACTGGAGTACATGGTTTAACTCGATACCTTCACGCGCTCTTAAGATAAAGAATCTTGACAGACAGACAACACGGTTGACGCAGTAGGTAAGCGTTTGACTGATGCGCTACGTGTCACGGGTTCGATCCCCGCAGCACGGAACAAATATTTGTATGACCTACAGATAGTTGTTCTAGGCCTGGCTATTTGTGTACATGTGAATTTAAATGTTTGTAAAGGCACCCACGATACAGGCAAAATTCCTAGGGCAACGTTTTTATTTAAAAAAAAAGACAAACGGTCAACAAAGTGATCCAATACAGAATCCGTTTTTTTTTTCTTTTGAGGTACGAACAAATTGAATTGTAATTGTGCAATTAGTTTAGTTTCACTGCTACCCTACTATGACCTCTTAAAGCAATTCTTATTCCGCTGAGGGAAAGAGACAAAGCTATACAGGGTGTCTAGCACCATCTCTTTCACTCAGTGGAATAAGAATTGCTATAAGATGTCATAGTAGCCCTTCAGATCATTATATCCTTTGGTATTGAGGCATCATGCATTACCATTTAAATAACTGAAATTCAACATATCATCATCTGCCTAGCCTTTTCTTCTAGCTTTTTTTTCCTAGGCTTCCAGTCTAACCGGATGCAGCTGAATATCAGTATTTTACATGGAGCGACTGCCTATCTGACCTGCACAACCCAGTTAATACTAGGTAATACGATACCCCTTGGTAAGACTGGTTGTCAGACTTTCGGAACACTGACTACCTGTAACGACTGTCAAAGATCTACAAATGACAGCCGGGACCAACGGCTTAACGTGCTTCAACATATACGTAAATTAAATAAAACATTGTTGTTTGCATTACTTGATTAATTTAATCACAAAACATATTCAGTACAATCACAGCTTGATAATAACGCTTACATAAATGAGCAGTCAAAAGAATTAAATCAAATTATGATCTGCCTTGATCATATCAGCCGCCTTTTCACCAATCATCAAAATAGGACCCACGGGATTGCCTCGAGTGATCGTTGGCATTACACTGGCATCAGCTATACGCAGACCTGATACACCGTTCACACGTAATCGACCATCTACGACAGTACCCATGGGACACGTACTAGTTAAGTGACTCAGCCCAGAAGATATACACATGATGTAACAACGCCAATACTCTCGACTATCTTTCCCAAATTCATTACAAGCAGGAATTGCATCTACCATGACGGCATCCACGTTTCTATAGTAAGTCGTATTCATCACTGGAAGAAAATCTAGTATGTAATCAATTAGAGCCTCAACGTCTTCTTTATTTGAGAGGAACCCATTTTCTATGAGAGGAGGATCTTCAGGATTATTACTGTTCAACAATACTTTGCCTCTTGATTTAGGTGCAATGTTAACAATTTCGTTAAACGCTTGCAGTCTTTTTGTTCCAGATTTAAGAATATTGTTGCAGACTTCATCGCTAAATCTGAAACCGAATGAGCAGTAGATAAGCACTGTTTCTGCTGGAGCCACATAGGTTATCACTTGATAGTCTGGATATGTAGAAGATTTATTAAGTGCAACAAAACCAGTGAATGACGATCCTGGCAGTTCATAAGGGCTAGGTTCTGGCAAAGGCTGAGTTATTTTATCCAGATTGTGCACAATAATTGCGGTAAAATGCTCCTGCAGATTTTCTCCAACAGGTAAGTCTGATACTACTTCAATATTATTACAGCGCAAGTGATCTTCAGGCCCAACACCAGATAACATTAGTAATTTAGGTGTATTAAATACACCAGCAGAAACAATGACTTCTTTTTTGGCTTTTATGTTCAAAGTTTTACCATCTTTTGTACGAACTTCTACTCCAATAGCCCTTTTACTTTCGTCAAATAAAACTTTAGTGACTAGAGTATTTTTCAAGATATGAAAGTTACGACGGTCTTTGACTGAAGTTAGGAACGCATAGGCTGAGCTCTGTCGGGATCTTCCAGATATAGTTACAGTTTGTGCAGCAAAACCTACGGGGTGATTTTTGCTGAAATCCAAAACGATATCATTTCCCAGTTCTCGGTAAGAGTCCAAGAAGTTCTGTATTTGGTCGCGGTGGTCTCTTGTTATTCCTATAAAGCCTTCTGTTCCATAATATTGCTTTTCAACTGATTGAAGCAGTTGAGGATCTTCTAGTTTTTCGTACTTAAGGAAATATGGGAAAACGTTTTCCCACTTCCATGAATCATCACTGGTTATTTCGGCCCAAGAATCGAAATCACGAGGTTGTCCTTTGTGGTAGACCATGTAATTGAGGGAGCTTGTACCACCAAGCATTTTCCCTTGAGTGAATTCGTATGCGCATCGAAGACGACAAGATTCTTTAAACCCTTTGAATTCTGAAGTGAAATTCCAGTCGTAACGAGATTGTTTCATCAAGATGGGAACACCGGGAAGCTGAAATCAGAAAAGCCATTTGTTTAAAAAAAAAAGTGTTCTAACATTTGAATTGAGAAACACCAATCTTTCTTTTTAATTTTTAAACGATTGCCAGAAATAGATTGTGTTTTTTTTTTTAGTTGGTGATTGATTTACGATTCAAGTGGGCTCTTATAGCACTCAAACACTAAATGAAACTTTTGAATCCGATATATAAACTACATGCCTGGCTGGCTACAAATTTATTGATTGCGAAACGGATCTATGACCTAACCTTAGTTGAAGTATACAATGGCGTGTACTATTCGTTTACGGAAGTTAAATGTAAAAAATAAATATTTGTGTATATACAAAACACATTACGAAAAAAAAATACATGCAGACAAAAGAGCACAAAGGTAATCATAATTATAATATCTAAGCAAAAATAACTCTGGCTTTATTTATTTCTGTCTGTCTGTCTCTTTTCTGATAAGATCTCTAAGATCTTAACAGATAAATGAGATTTGGCACTTATATAAATAAAGACCTAAGTTTGGGTATAAGAAGACGCTTTTAGTGCGTTTCCGTAGAATCAAGTTTGACAAGCCCCCACATGGCATTTTAAGATCTTAACAAATAAATGAGATTTGGCACTTAAATAAATAAAGACCTAGGTTTGGTTATAAGAAGACGCTTTTAATGCGTTTCCGTAGAATCAAGTTTGACCCGCCCCCACATGGACGAAGACGTGTTCAAAAGCTAGCAAGAGATACTTACGTCAGACTCAAAAGGCGGATCGCCACCTGCCTCAATAAGCAGAACGTTTACATGCTCAATCTCAGACAGTCTGTTCGCTATTACGCTTCCTGCTGTCCCAGCTCCAATCACGACAAAGTCGTAACTGGCGCCATCTGTAAATTGTTAGCTGGGGTTATTTACATGGGTAATATATTTTAATTATAACGTAACTAGTTTTTGCCCGCGGCTTCGCTCGTGTTAAATTCGGGGTAACACAGTTCCTCTTTACTGATTTGCATTTACCTGCAGTTTTTGCCTTTGCGCCTTATTGATTGGTAATAGTAACGCCTATTAGCCTATGTCCGTCTCCTGGTTCCCAAAGTTAATCAAAATCGGTTTATAAAGCGTGAAGAGGTAACAAACGAACAAACAAACTCACTTTCGCTTTTATAATATCAGTAAGGATTAGGTGGGGACCTCCGTAAGTATCTCAGTAGGAAATACATTATATAGAAATACAGTCTTCCTGCCCGTTTTCGGCTACGGTAACCAATCTCGGCAGAGATTAGCCATCTGTGTGGGAGACATTATAGTGCACAAGTATGTGCGCAGGCACAGGTGCAATCCCTGTTTCGTCACTCTCAGAGTTCGAAGGTGTAGCCACACCATGGGTGAACATGGAACGTGGGTGGCTTTTACTCATTACAAGTCTGAAACTACCCCCGCGCCGCCCTGGGGGGAGATAGTTATTTGATGATTTCCCATCCGCAAACAAAGGGTATGAATTCCAGTGACCACCCTATATTAACAGACTTTTTAAAACACATTTCACCTTCATTTGTAAACCATTATTTCAAGTAAACTCACATTAAAACTAACAGGCGGGAAGTTATATCATATAACTAGCTGTTTCACGCGGTTTCACCTACGCTGCTCAGCACCTGTTGGTCGTAGCGTGATGTTATATAGCCTATAGCCTTCCTCAAGAAATGGACTATCCAACACTAAAAGAATTTTCCAATTCCAACCAGTAGTCCCTGAGATTAGCGCGTTCAAACAAACAAACTCTTCAGCTTTATAATATTAGTATAGATAGAACTTACCACGAACAATGTCGTGATGTGGCCACAGATATCGAGTCAGGTGCAATGCAGCCATAATCTTGAAAGCTCCCTGCAACACCTGTACTGTCTTAAAAGCTCCAGCGGCATCCATCGTTCTGTGATCAACATTATAAAGAGCAACAAGTATCAGTAAAAATATATTGGTTACTATATTTTCGAGCCGTTTGTGGTTGAAACTCTGGGACCGTGGGGTCCTTGTGCTCACAGCATTTTTAAGGATATTTCCCGTAACCCAAGGGCTAACTTTTACTTTCGCCAGAGGCTAAGCATTGCCATACAACGTGGCAACGCGGCCAGTCTCTTGGGGACATTGCCAAATGTTAGCGTTGACAACGACAAATTTTTTGGCGTTATTATTTTTATTTTAGTTAGTTTATTCTTTTATTGATCTAAAATAAATTATTGTTTAATTTTAGTAATACCTGTTTAAATGTAATAAAATCACTAACGGAACAGAATAATTCCACCTAAATTACAGTTTTGCAGGTAAAAAAATAATAAACCATTTGTCAACAGATCAAAAATTAAAGCAAAATTAATAAAAGATGAAAGTGCTGTAAATCTGTCAATACATAAGTACTATACATAGATACATTCGGCAAACAAATATAAATGAAATTGATATTAGATTTTCTTTTAATTTACTCTTATTCTGACAATTATTTTTTTAAATATTTCTTAAAAATATTTTATTTAGTACCTTATTTTATTTATACCTTATTTTATTTAGAAGTTTGGAAGATATTACAAAAAAAAAAAACTTACCTTGAGTTCAATTCAAATTTTATAACAATGTTTCTCTCTCACCGCTCAAAACACAATAGGCAATATTTATTAAAGTTAACTTATTTATACGAGTAATTATAATTATCCATTTGGACATGTTCCTTAATTTATGTTACTGTAAAACAGCCGGACGTGACGTGAGACCAAGGATAAGAAAAATAAAAGAAGTATTTAATACAATCAATCATGCGAAGGAATATATCTTTGTATTTTCACAGTAACTTGAGAGGTTCTTCATTAATTGTTTCCTTAAACTAAAAAGCAAGCATTTTTTTTTCGGGTGGGAAATCATCTAATGACTTCCCCCGCTCCGGGCGGAGCGGAGGAGCATGTCAGACTTTTACTGACTAAAACCCACCCATATTTCTTCTGTTGCCCTTTACGTTCCGGGGCCGCGGTATCTCTTTCGAACAACCCGCAACCCCAGCAGGCGGAGGCTCTGGCAAGCCCCTCTGCTTTGGGGGCTTGCCAGAGCCTCCGCCTGACAACTCTTTGAGGCGCGCGTGAAACACAAACGCGCCGTCACACAGTGAGCTACCCATTGCCCACTGTCCACAGGGCCGCATCTACGGTGGGGAGTCGTCTCGCGGCGCCCGGCGCCCGGGGCGTCTCCCGCGGTGGAGACGTTTTGAGGTTCTCTCCCTCAAACGCCCGGCCTCCTCCTTCACTAGCATTACTGCTTCGCAGAAGGAGGTGACCGCTTCCCATTCCCTTTCCCTGAACCAGGGCCGGACGCGAGAGATCGCCGCCGCCGATCGCCTCTACGAGGGCACGGCGGTGCTCCTCCCAAGCTGGGCAGACCGCCACTGTGTCCACCGTGTCCTCCGGGCGATCGTCACAATGGTAACACTCGGGCGCTTCCTCCCGCCCGATGATGTGCAGGAAGCTCCTGAAACTTCCGTGTCCGGTGAGGACCTGCGTCAGGCGGTAGGTGAGGAAAAAAAAGCAAGCATTGGGTCAGCATAATTTTATAGAAAACTAAGTTTTGCCCGCTGCTTCGCTTCAAAGTAACACAGTTCCCCTGTCCTGATTTGCAGGTACCTGCTACCTACAGTTTTTATCCTCGCGACTTCTTTATTGTAATCGCAAAGCTAACTTTTCCTTTTTCTTCCCTCTTTCTCCCTCATTTCTCACTTATATTAAACAAAATCACCCTATGTCCGTCTCCAGGGTCACCACTATCTCTGTACCTAAATTCATCAAAATCGGCTTTGCCATTTAGGGTATTGAACTAACTCACTTTTGCTTTTATAATATAAGTAAGGATTAGCTGCTCCCCGTGGTTTCACTTGCGTAAATTGGGATAAAAACTTTAAGTTTATTCAGACTATAATCTATCTACATACCAAATTTAAGCCTTTAGTAATATTAGTGTTAGAAAAGATCGCCGAGATACACGAACGACCCACAACCCCCACAGGCAGTTTCCTTGGCAAACCCTTTGCTGACATCTTGAGAAGCGCATGGAACACAAACGCTCCGTCGACACGGCCTGTTGGCACTATGGACTGTAAGTTACCCATTGCTCACCGCCCACAGACCCGCATCTACGGTGACCAGGAGTTGCCTCGCGGTACCCGACGCCCGTAGCGACCCCAAGGAGGCTGGGTTGGTTTGAGGTTCTCTCCCTCAAACGTCCAGTCACCTCTTTTGCAAGCATAGCAGCTTTGCAGAAGGAGGTGCCCACTTTCCATTCCTTTTCAAGAGAGATCATCTTATATAATGTTTTTAAGTAGGCCTAGCCAAAACAGGATTGCTTTATTTTTACTAAGGATATTTAGGATTGACCAAATTTGAAGTTGTGCAGTCGCTATAGAATTAAAAAATATATATATATATATTAAGAGTGGACTCAAAAGATCAACGTCCTTCGTCGAGGTCGCTGACTGAATGCTTGTTACTTGTAGACTGTTTCCTTCTATTTAATTTTTTTTTGCTGTTTTTCCCAAATATTAGTCAGCTTTTTCATAAAATAAAAATATAATAAATGATCTACACATTTTGCGATTGGTATTTCTATGCATCGTAAAACGTTAGGAAAACAACAACTGTATGTGTGCTATAGAAAGGATTCCCACCATGGTGCCACGGTGCCTTTAAGATTTTCAAATGTGATCACGTGCATTGTAGTAAAAATATATAATAAAAAAAAAACTAAAAAACACGCTTTAGAGTGACGTCAATTTATTTCACGTATTCTTCCCAACAAACAGTATTACAATATCGTGGGAATTTATAAAAAAATTACAAGTTCTACAATTTTGGCAGACCGCCATATTGGATTTGGAATGACGATACATAATGCATTGTCATTTAAACGTATGTTTGTTATTTCAGCTCAATTGGAAACGATAGAATCCTTACTATATATATATTATATATATATAATATATATAATACTTTCGCTTTTATAATATTATATATATATATATAATATTATAAAAGCGAAAGTGAGTTTGTTTGTTTGTTTGTACCTCTTCACGCTTTAATGGCTGAACCGATTCGGATGAATTTTGGTACAGAGATAGTTGGGAACCAGGAGACGGACATAGGCTAATTTTATTTTTTGAAAAAAGTGGGATGTGAGGGAGAAAGAGGGAAGAGAAGGTAAAACTTAGCGTTGCTATTACAAATCAATAAGGCGCAAGGGGAACTGTGTTACCTCAAATTTAACGCGGGCGACGCCGCGGGCGAAAGCTAGTTAGCTTATAAAAACGTGTTAAAAGAGTATTTGCTCTTTTTAACTCGCTTTCCTTTCTTGATCTTTTGATCAACACCCCGCTTTCCCCACCCCTCCCCCTTCTTTTGTTGAAGTCATTATGTATGCTGAACGCTCATAGTAGGTAACCGCTCGTATATTAAATTTCCTGGACAACACTGACTGATATTTTCAAAGGTCTCCTTTTTTTTCACACAAACCTAATCGCATTGTTCAAATATTTACGGTCTATGTTTATCCTTACTAAAATTATAAAAGCGAATGTGAGTTTGTTTGTTACGTCTTCACGCCTAAATAGCTAGACCGATTTTTATGAATTGTGGTACACAGATAGTTGGGACCCTGGAGACGGACACAGGCTATTTAAAAAAAAAAAGACTGGAAGAAAAGGGAAAACTTAGCATTGCTATTACAATAAATAAGGCGCAAGGACAAAAACTACAGGTAGCAGTTACGTGTAAATCAGGGAAGGGGAACCCCGAATTTAACGCAAGCGAAGCCACGGGCAAAAGCTAGTACCAAATAAAATGCTTGTGTATTATTATAATGGGCTGGTGCCCGCAACGCCACGTTCAAGGCGAGTATTTTGCTTTCAAAATGCACTTACGTTAAACATGAACATGTCCCACGAAAGGTATTGCCATAAGAAATACCCGAGGTAGTGCCAAGACAAGTCTGGCAGCACTTAAGAAACCTAGTTGAGTTAGGAATGCAATTAAGGCTAGGTGTGTGAGACGTCGACTATTTTAGAGTCTGGCAACTTTATAAAACGGATAACTCTACACACCTCTTATACTGGAGTACTAACATTATTTGAGTATTTTTTTTAGTTTGCATACCTGTTTAGTTTAAATAATCTATACTAATATTATAAAGCTAAAGAGTTTGTTTGTTTGTTTGAACGCGCTAATCTCAGGGACTACTGGTTGGAATTGGAAAATTCTTTTAGTGTTGGATAGTCCATTTCTTGAGGAAGGCTATAGGCTATATAACATCACGCTACGACCAACAGGTGCTGAGCAGCGCGGGTGAAACCGTGGGGAACAGCTAGTAATAATTATAAACATTTTATTTCGAAAATTCTACATCCATATTTTATTAGTACACAGTAATTTAGAAAACTATGATAGTAAAACATGTAGATTGGACAAAACAGGCTTAAACGGGCAATCAAATTTCCCCGCTATGACATTCAGGAGACTTTTCGAGTTGCCCCGGACTCTCTGCAGCAGCTAAACGGCATGCTTACGTCTGATCGCTGCAAATCGCTGCACTGCAAAGCGTGGCAGCCCCAGCAGCATCCTGAATGCATTGTTGTATTGAACTCGAAGAGCATTGATGACTTTCTGCGTACACCTTGTCCATAGGTTACTCGTGAAACATAAAAAAATAACACTTCATGTCATTTTATTTTATCTAAGTACTAGCTTTTGCCCTCGTTATATTTGGGGTAACACAGTTCCCCTTTTTTTTTATTTGCACGTACCTGCTACCTGTAGTTTTTGCCCTAGCGCCTTAATTATTGTAATAGAAATGCTGAGTTTTCCTTTTTCTTCCCTCTTTCTCTCTCATTTTTCAATCTTTTTTTTAAAAAAAAGTTAGCTTTTGTCCGTATCCAAGATACCAACTATCTGTACCAAAATAATCGTTTATATTACCCACAAACAACTTGGCACTCAATCGTGTGAACCATTGTTTATTTCACTGAAGGAAGTACATAAAAACAGACAGACGGAGTTAATGAAGAAGGAAACCTTTATAGGTTATAATTCTTACTAATATACCAATACTAAATCCTTACTAATATTATAAAAGAGAAAGTGAGTTTGTTTGTTTGTTACCTCTTCACGCTTTAATGGCTAAACCGATTTTGATGAATTTTGGTACAGAGATAGTTGGGAACCAGGAGAAGGACATAGGCACATTTAGGACACATAATATATTTTTGAAAAAAGTGGGATGTAACGGAGAAATAGGGAAGAAACGGGAAAACCTAGCGTTGCTATTACAAATCAATAAGGCGCTACCGAATTTAACGCGAGCGAAGCCGCGGGCAAAAGCTAGTATGATTATAAAAGCGAAAGAGAGTTTGTTTGTTTGTTACGTCTTCACGTCTAAATGGCAAAACCGATTTTGGCTGTGTTGGGACCCTGGATAAGGACATAGACAATTTTTTTTATATAGGAAAAGGTTGAGAACAAGGACGGGGAGTATTATGTGTGTGTCTGTTTGTCCGTTTTTTACGGCAATACGGAATGACGAATTGACGTGATTTTTTAAGTGGAGATATTTGAAGAAATGCAGGGTGACGTAGGCTATATATTGTCTCTTTCTAACCCCCCAAAGTCCAAAATTGACGGGCCTGTTGGTCTAGTGGTTAGTGGCCCTGACTGCTGAGCCGGAGGTCGTGGGTTCGATTCCCACCCAGGACAAACTTTGTGTGATGAGCATGATTGTTTGTTCTGTGTCTGGGTGTGCTTTATCTATTATATGTATGTATTTATAAATTATTTAAGTATGTATATCAGATGTCTGGTTACCATAACACAAGCTCTGCTTAGCTTGGGATCAGATAGCCGTGTGTGAGTTGTCCAAAGATATTTATTTAAAATGAGGGGTAGACGCAAGCGAAGCCGCGGGCAAAAGCTAGTACTAACATAAAAAGTTGAAGGGATTGTTTATTTGTTTGAACCAGCTAATTGATCTACCAGTTAGAACCGATTAAAACGAGACGAAAAATGATGATGATGTTTATTTAGCAATTAAGTTGTTATAAACTCTTTTTAACGTATTTTTTGGAGTTTACTCCTTAAGAATCGATTTTCATATATAAGGCGCTCAGTATGAGAAAAATCGGAGGGGTAAAACCTACTAAAGTAACGAAAATGTGTCACGTTTTTGGTGCGCACCTTTAGTGCGCAACTTTCTAATTTGGCTGTGAGTGTATTAAGACGTACATATGATTTGCTGTATAGGCGACTATACCTATACACTATATGTTATTGGGCTTGTTTGTTTCTATCAGTGTCGATGTATTTATATTGCTATTTTTTTTCATTAATTTGTGAATTTACCCTTTCCTATGATATTAATTTTTTTTCAGTTGAATAAATTCTTTTTGCGTATGGTTAGATACTCGTACTTAAGGAGTAAACTCCAGTCGTGCGTCGGAGCTGACACACACACTTTTTTTTATTTAAATGAGGCTAGTGTATTGTACCCAACAGAGAACAGAGAGACAAAGAAGAAACAGTCGAAATAAACTCAAAGGTCATAGTCTCTTTTAAGGTCCAGACAAAAATTTTGGTCAACTTACATGACGACTATGTAGGCTAATGTTTAATTAAGATGGATTTTTTAAGAACTACACAGATTGTAGATCTGACCAGTCAGTACAAACATTTGTCAGCTTATCGACCTATAACTGAATAAGGTCAAATACAGCCACGAGGCAAAGCTAGTAATGATTTAAGTACGTTAAATGTATAGTCGTAATAGGAATTTAGCCCGTAATTCATCCGGGAAGCGGCAAACGTGTCCGGCCCAGTCCCACTTAAGCTTGCCCGGTTTTTGGGTGACGCTTGCGATTTGTGGTTTTAGTAAAACTGGGGATCTAAAATGGCCACTTTCATTCATAATATAAATTGAGAATCAGAATCCTTACTAATATTATTAAGTGAAAGTGAGTTTGTTTGTTTGTTACGTCCTCACGCCTTATGGCTAAACCGATTTTTATGAATTGTACAGATACAGTTCGGACCGTCGTGACGGACATAGGCTAACTTTTTGTTTAAATTGTGAGAAGTGAGGGAGAAAGAGAGAAGAAAAGATAAAATTTTGCATTGCTATTACAATTAATAAGGCGCAAGGGCAAAAACTAAAGGTAGCAGGTACCTGCAAATCAGGAAAGGGAACTGTGTTACCCCGAATTTAACACAAGCGAAGCCGCGGGCAACAGCTAGTCTCAAATAAAAGGAAGACGCTTTTTAAAATAACTAGTAATTCGAGTGACGCTTGTTTAATAATATTATGTATTCGCGGGCAAAATGGATATTATGACTAATATAATAAAAATAATGAATGGTGAACGGAATGGAACGTATAAATATAGACAATGTAATAGATGAGACAAAGATATGATGACGTGGTGTGTCCTTTCTCTCTCTAAAAAAATATGAAATCTGTCATGGCAAACATATACATGTAATGTCAGTTACACCAAGAATATTGCATATAACTTTTAATTAAAAATCCTTCAATGAATTTCATTACGTTAAAATTCGTAAAATGGTCACAAAGTGATAATTCACAACATTAAGGGGGTCTAAAATTTGAACAGGTTTTAACAGACCTGTGAACATTTTAGACCCCCTTGGAGGTAAAATTAATTCTTTTCTTAAGGTTTCATAATTGTATGACCAGACTGTTCTTAAGTACTTACGATATTAAATATCATGTAATGCCTAAGGCTGCAGAACTGGAAAAAATATTGAAGAGAGTTATAAAATTTGTAATTTTAAAATAAACTTTGCAATACTTTTATCACCCATCGTAGCCCCCAACAAAAATAAATAACTACATTATAATAAACAATGTAGATATCTAAGAATACAAGAAGAATTCATGAGAATTATTATTTACCTAACTAATTAAAATGTAATGTTAAATGCAAAGATAAAACTTCTTGTAACAGTTAATTTATAGCTTAAGACCAAAAAATATTCAAAATTTATTAACTTAACAAAAGTTTAATCTACCTATTTGGGCTAGCATAAATTTAAAATGCTTTGTGTTGTTCTCCGAAAATGTTTTTAATAAAAATAAAAGAAAATTTTCTTACGTCAGAAAGCCGTCACATAGATTTCTTATGAAAATAACGACTGACACAGAACAAAACTTCAAAGAAAATATCCGCTATGATAAGTTTTGTACATTTTGGTGTAACATCACATTTGGTGGCCCTGGGAATCAACCCATGGACTTCATGCTCCATCTTCTGCCATTGAAAAATTGTATGTATTAACATTGAACGCCAGCTACCCTACTATGACCTCTTAAAGCAATTCTTATTCCAATGAGGGAAAGAGACAGAACTATACAGGGTGTCTAGCACCATCTCTTTCACTCAGTGGAATATGAATTGCTATAAGACGTCATAATATCCCTTCTGTTCATAGTTTCGTGTCCATGCTACGAGTGTTGCCCGTTGCAGAGTTCTGCTATTAACCTCTCTTGAGGAGGCGATCTTCACTTAAGGAATAATTCTTAACAGTCATAAAAATCGATTGTCACCAGAACCAAAGGTTTTTTGGTTTCCGTACCTCGGATGGACGCGGACGGATCCCTTATAGGATTACTTTATTATCTGTATGTCTGTCTGTATCAAAACGCGAGAATGATGAAGTTGAAATTAAAACCATACATAAACACTGAAATCTATGGTCACTGTCAATAATAAAATAAATAATAATAAATATCTTGCGACAACTCACACACGGCTATCTGATCCCAAGCTAAGCAGAGCTTGTGTTATGGTAACCAGACAACTGAAATGCATACTTATATAATTAATAAATACATACATATTATAGATAAATCACACCCAGACACAGAACAAACAATCATGCTCATCACACAAAGTTTGTCCTGGGTGGGAATCGAACCCACGACCTCCGGCTCAGCAGTCAGGGCCACTAACCACTAGACCAACAGGCCCGTCAAATAAAATAACTCTAAGTCTATGAAGTCAAAAAGTATAGCTTTTTATGTCGCAATTTTGTACGGAACCTCGGTGCGAAACCCGGCTAGTTGTTGTGAATGCATTCGCCTGTAAAATACTATGATATCGTAGCATTTTTTTTTTATTATTTAAACAAAAAAAAACATTTGATCAAGATATGAGAGGGCAAACGAGCCAACGGTTCATCTAGATGTAAACCGCCACCCACAAACACCCGGTTGCAGTGTAAAGTTACGTGTGTGTAAAATTTCAACTCAATCTGTTGGGTAATTTTATTTGAAACTAGCTTTCGCCCGCGGCTTCGCCCGCGTTAAATTTGGAGTAACACAGTTCCCCTTGCGCCCTATTGATTTGTAATAGCAACGCTAAGTTTTCCCTTTTCTTCCCTCTGTCTCCCTCACATCCCACTTTTTTTAAATAAAAATTAGCCTATGTCCGTCTCCTGGTTCCCAACTATCTATGTACCGAAATTCATCACAATCGGTTTAGCCATTAAAGCGTGAAGAGGTAACAAACAAATAAACAAACAAACAAACAAACTCACTTTCGCTTTTATAATATTAGTAAGGATTCAGGTGCAAGATTTGACCAATACACACCAACAAACTAACAAGACAAGTTTATAAAAAGAACAAAACGAAAACCACACATTGATAATAATAGACTTGCTGGCGCCAATGACGAAAAAACGTACTTGGTACTTGCATATGAGCATTATAAGTATATGTTTTACTAGCTGGCACCCGCGGCTTCGCTCGCGTGATATTGAGAAGAAAAATATCCTATGTGTTATTCCAAACTATAATCTACCTCTTTGCCAAATTTCATCAAGATCTGTTCAGGCGATTTTGACGTAAAAGAATAACAAACATCCATACATCCATCCTAACGAACATTCGCATATATACTAGCTTTTGCCCGCGGCTTCGCTCGCGTTAAATTCGGTAGCACCTTATTAATTTGTAATGGCAACGCTAAGTTTTCCGTTTCATCCCTCTTTCTCCTACATATTCCACTCTTTCTAAAAAAAATTGCCTATGTCCGTCTCCTGGTTCCCAACTATCTCTGTACCAAAATTCTTCAAAATCGGTTTAGCCATTAAAGCGTGAAGACGTAACAAACAAACTCACTTTCGCTTTTATAATATTACTAGCTTTTGCCCGCGGCTTCGCTCGCGTAAAATTCGGTAGCGCCTTATTGATTTGTAATAGCAACGCTAACTTTTCCCGTTTCTTCCCTCTTTCTCCCTCACATCCCACTTTTTTCAAAAAAATATTAGCCTATTACCGTCTCCTGTTTCCCAACTATCTCTGTACCAAAATTCATCAAAATCGGTTTAGCGGTTAAAGCGTGAAGAGGTAACAAACAAACAAACAAACAAATAAACAAACAAACTCACTTTCGCAATATAATATAATATATATAATAAAATAATAATATAATAATAAGTAAGGATTAGTAAGGATATATAGTATAGTAGGTAAAGTAAGCAATGACTTATTGTCGGGCCTACGCTGTCCTCTCATACTGAAGTGCTAACGCTGTAACAACAACATTGTAAAACCAAATGATTTTAAAAGAGTAACTATGGAGTTTCTTGCCGGTTCTTCTCCATAGAAAACGACCAACCCGAACCGTGCATCTTTTCTCGACGTTTTATAAGTGCCCTTGTAAGCCTATGTGAAATAAAAATATTTTGATTTTGAGGTACTTAGGAAAAAATATAATAGATACAGAAAACTGTAATTGGGTAGTCGACACCATTTACCAATAAATTAAAAAGACAATTTTTCTGAAAAAACACCTTATTCTAGACTGAGAACTCCATTAATTTCAAAATAACTTTAAAATTCGATTTTTAGTTGCTTTTAAATCAATAAATAGTTGCATCATTGACTTGACAACTTAGTGACGTCATCGTTTGCGAGTCTCATACAAAATCTATGGGAGAAGCGCGTTTTGACAGCTCATAAAAAGTATATCAATACGGTATTACACCCATTTTTAAAAAGTATTTCACAGTTGATGACCAACTGACGTCATGACTTGAGTAAACAAATGCGCTGTTATTAGTCTTTCTGTTTAGTTGTATTTTTCACTATAGTTTATGGTATTATTATATGGTAGTATTTATGTCTTCCATGGTATGATTACTATTATTTCAATAAAAATTAAAATGTAAAGTTTTAAAATACTAAAATAGTAATAGTTGCTCAGTTGGCAGTTGTCACTTTTTGTTCTCATGACCATATGACGTAATAATCATGGCGGACACTGTTTCGCGTAGTAAAAGAACAGACTAAAAAAAGTGAAAACTTTGAAATCAATTTAAAAAAATATTTAGTTATTTTATTTACTAAATTTAACATTTTCCGACTGCTTGTTGCCTAAACTATCTGAATTGTATATTTTTAGAATTTCTTTCATATAGAGTAAAATACCCTATTGATTGGTGGTGTCAACTACCCTATTCTCCAATTACAGTTAATGGAAACCGGTTTGAAACTTAACTTGAAACTCTCGTCGAGTTCAGTTGCAAACCGGTTTCCATTTTCCGTAACGAGAAAAGGTTTGACCGAAACTTTGAACTTGTCTCCTCTTATTTCATTTTCTGTAAGATGATGCTACTTCGTTATTTGTTAAGCGGATTAAGACGAGCCGTGAATGCATTACAGAAACGGGTTTCACTGAGTAATTTATGCAAAAGAGTAACTGGATTTAAACATGGTTTCGAGGACACAAACACGGAGATTTTAATGTAATTCATTAAAAAAGTGGAATGCAAGTTGTATGAATGAAAGGAATGTAAGTTGTCTGGAAAAATATGAATGGAATGTTCTTACTGATGTTTTTAATGTTGGACATAGTAGGGCAGTGACTGGGGAACTGACTGTTGTACTGCGTATCTGGGGCTCGATTTCCACACGGAACAAATGGAACAAATATTTGTATGGCCTACCGATAGTTGTTTCAGGTTTATCTGGTTCCGTGAGTTTAAATAATTTTGTGAATCGCACTCTCGATACATAAAATTCTAGTGATGCAAACGTTTGTTATATTTATTTTTAAGAAAATGTCGGTATCTAGTCGTTAACACTATTTAATTTCAATAGTTACAATAAGCATCAAATGTTTGTCAAGACAATAATAAGTAAAGAAAAATTAAAGATAATTTTTTATAAGATAAACTGCTAATAACGCCATCTGTAATTTTCAATAGGAATCACGATAACAGTTTACTTCTTTGGGGGATAGATGTCACGACGTTGCTTAGATGAATAATTTTGATATTTCTCCTGTTTTCCTTTTCCTCGCCAATATAGAACAATATTAAATCACTTGTAATTACAGGTTATTTTAAAAAAGCGTCTTTTTTATTTTAGATTTGCATCAAATGATGAGCTAAATGATAAGAATAACGAACTAAATGATGAGTTTGACCAAAACATCGTAATTATATTTTTTTTTTCATTATTTCTATGACAAATTGTACAAAATTCTCCACCATGTTGTTTTTTCGTAATTTACCCTTAACAAAACATAAAGGCTACGTATTTTTGTTAAATTCTAATTAAGTAAGTTAAGTATCCTAATTTACCAGCACCTTTTGGCCGACTTCATAAAACCGTTGATAAAGCCAAGGCCCTTTTCACACAAAAACTGGGTCCGAATCCAGCAATGTTGGCTACAAACCATTACTCAACAAAACAGAGGGTCCTAAAACAAGCTGTAAACACAAAAACCTTGTAATAAACCTATTAGTACTTATTGTTTTACTTTTATTACGCCAGCCAGATGTGCCCATTGCCTTTCTCAGTTCCTCAGTTTTTCAGGAAAAGCAAATTTTTGGAAATACAACGTAAAGTCTACTTTAGTTGATATGTGATAGAGTTCTCTTTACTTTGTAAGGAACTAGTTTCCTTTGATGGATATAAATCGGGTAATAAATAAATATCTTGGGACAACTCACACACGGCTATCTGATCCCAAGCTAAGCAGAGCTTGTGTTATGGTAACCAGACAACTGATATACATACTTTTATAATTTATAAATACATACATATTATAGATAAATCACACCCAGGCACAGAACAAACAATCATGCTCATCACACAAAGTTTGTCCTGGGTGGGAATCGAACCCACGACCTCCGGCTCAGCAGTTAGGGCCACTAACCACTAGACCAGAGATGGCGAACCAATGGCACGCGTGCCAAAGACGGCACGCGACAAAACGAATTGGGCACGCAAACAATTTTAATCATATTTTTATCTTACTATCATTTTTTAACTCGCCGGAGCGATTCATTATTTTCAGAGATGAATAAAATTAATTCGCTTACAAACCGTTTGGCGATGACTCTACTAGTCAGTAAAAAAAGTTTCGAATTGATAGTAATTATTTTCCTAATACAATCACTTAGTCAAAATTATTTGATGGCACGTCTGTGGCGTCATTCAACATTTATTTAGGAAAAATGGCACGTTGGTTCATCAAGGTTCGCCACCCCTGCACTAGACCAACAGGCCCGTCAATCAAAAAAAGTCAATCAGGTTACTATAACGTTGCCCTAATAGTAAATATCTAGTTATTATTCATAAGCGTCGAAGAATTTATTCAGTGCGAACCATGTTTAATAACACTTTAATAACGTCTTTTATTTGTAAAGCAATCTTTTTATTCAGTGTTTATATCCAAAAAGAATAACAAAAAAAGAACTTATGGCCATATCACGGCTAATTCTTTTTTTGAAAATTCAAACTTGATGCACGTGGAACGCACACGGCTAGCGCTAAAAGTATTAGGCGAAAATTGCACAGACAAAAAATGTAACGCTCTTTTTTCTATGCGCAAAATTGGAATGGCGGTGAGTGTGGTCAATGTGTATTTTTCAGGTAGCACGTGTGAAAATGCGACGCAACAATATGAGTTAGTTTTTTAAGGGTGGTTTTCAGACAGAGTTACTCTCAATTTTAGGATTTGTGGAGATTTTGATATTTTACTCTTAGTGTCCTTTGCGATACAAACAGTTGTAATTGGTAGGAAGTAATTATAATTTATAATGTTCACAGATTTTAAAATAAATCCATTAAAGGGGTAAAATTATGATAATTTGGGAAAACCCCCAGCTTACCTGACAGTCTTTGTTTCAAGAAACACAATCACTCTATTTCTAACCCTTTTAAAAAAAAAAAAAGCAAATACCAGCCAGTGCGCAGCGTAAAGCCAACATTAAGGCAAAAGACGACATAGGAATATTAATTCATATTGAAATATTTAGACATTTTTAAAATACGAATGTGTGGTTGAAAGAGAATTGCATTCAAAACGTTTAAAACCTCTTCAGTTTTTTTTTCACTAGATTGCTATTCAAATTCAATGATTTAAAAAAAGAAGAGAAGAAAGTAGTTTTGTTTTATTATTTACCAGTTGTTATCGAAGTAGTAGCCGTTGATTTGATAGAAAATTTCAAAATTTTTCGCTATAATCGTCGTACTTATTTAATTTAGATAATATGTTTTTTTTTAAAAGACCCCGTATTTAGGCTTTTCGAAATCCATTTCGAGAGCTAGCAAATAAGTGATCAAACAAATCCACAAAAAAAAACAAATATTAAAAAAAAATACGTTATAGTCACAGAAAGTACCTACAAACATGGAAACTTTGATCTGTCTCATTATTACTACCTTCAGTCCATTAATTTATGGTTTAGATGATTTCCCACCCAAAAAAAAGGCTACCAATCGTAGAATAACACCCACAATCACTTTAGTTTCACAAAATACTCCGTGAAATCATACACCTAACACTTAGCAAAGAGTTTGTTACAAAAATTGAAACCGTTTTATCTTCCGTCTAATGGTTACCTACGCCTGGGAATACTTTGAACACAATCTTTGGACGTACAAATAAAGTTTCTAAAAAAAGTAGGCGTTTTACCTTGTCTTGTACAGACGCCTGCACATCAAGCTACTACATCTACATCTGTCAGATTTCTTTGATAGATTTTCGACTTTATTTCTAAAGTATTAGGTTCAAGGTTCATTGGGAAAAAAATACAGTTTTTAGCTTGACCTACTGGCGTCTGTACACGGCGCGGCGGCTGAGCGATTGACTGCTGCGTTGTGTGTCGCGGGTTCGATTCAACCACAATATATTTGTATGGCATACAAGTAGTTTTTTCGGGTCTGGCTGTTTGTGTATGTGAGTTTATATGTTTGTAAACGCACCCACGATACAGGAAAAATTTCTGGTGTGGGACAACGTTTTTTTTTTTTTTAAAAAGTTGACATTATTAAACCTTTGATATTTTTGTTTTTACTCTGGACGCTCTAAATTTGCTCGTTTTTCTTATAATCTGAACATGAATGATGTATCTATGATTTTATAAAATATTATGATTCAAAAGAGTGTCCATGGGGTTTCTTGCCCATTCTTCTCCATAGGGCAACTACAGTACTTTCACAAGTTTTTATGTCTTTTGACTGGCACTGTAGCAGCATCTTTTTTTTTTGTTTTATGACATTCAAAACTGCCTGTAATGGTTTAATTGAAATAAATGCTTTGAGTTTAAGGAATGATATTAAGGAGAAAGGTCGTGTGCTTTGTGCCGACCCCAAATAGAAAGGGACAATAGCAGGAAAATGATGATGAGATGCACCAGATCGTACTGAAAGGTTTCTTTATAGCGAAGTCATACATGAAAATCATTAATCAGACGAATTTATTCTTATTTATAGCAATAACTGAACCGCACTGTATTTTTTTAACGTTG
This sequence comes from Ochropleura leucogaster, assembly GCA_958449745.1. Classification (NCBI taxonomy): domain Eukaryota; kingdom Metazoa; phylum Arthropoda; class Insecta; order Lepidoptera; family Noctuidae; genus Ochropleura; species Ochropleura leucogaster. Next base: position 5,414,563 of record OY288201.1, read on the forward strand.
CCCCACACTAGGATTTCTCCTAACTAGCGAGCTAGATAGCTTCACATACACAAACAGCTAGAACCGGAACAACTATCTGTAGGTTTTACAAATAATTGTTCCGTGCGGGGATCGAACCCGCGACACGCAGCGCGGCAGTCTATCGTTCAGTCACTGTAATTTAGTAATAAATAATAATAATAATTTTGTTTATACATTACTAGCTTTTGCCCGTGGCTTCGCTCTAATTCGGGGTAACACAGTTCTCCTTTCCTGATTTGCAGGTACCTGCTACTTGTAGTTTTGGCCCTGGCGCCTTATTTATTGTAATAGCAATGCTTAGTTTTCCCTTTTCTTCCCTCTTTCTCCCTCATTTCTCACTTGTTTTAAAAAAATGTTAACCTATGTCCGTCTCCTGTATCCCAACTATATCTGTACTAAAATTCATCAAAATAGGTTTAGCCATTTAAGCGTGAAAAGGTAACAAACAAACAAACTCACTTTCGCTTTTATAATATTATTAAGGACTAGCTGTTCCACCCGGTTTCACCCACGCTGCTCAGCACCTGTTGGTCATAGCATTCCTCAAGAATGGACTATCCAACACTAAAAGAATTTTCCAATTCCTACCAGTAGTCCCTGAGATTAGCGCGTTCAAACCAACAAACAAACTCTTCAGCTTTATAATAAAATATCTAAATAATAAATAAATATCTTGGGACAACTCACACACGGCCATCTGATCCCAAGCTAAGCAGAGCTTGTGTTATGGTAACCAGACAACTGATATACATACTTATATAATTTATAACTACATACATATTATAGATAAATCACACCCAGACACAGAACAAACAATCATGCTCATCACACAAAGTTTGTCCTGGGTGGGAATCGAACCCACGACCTCCGGCTCAGCAGTCAGGGCCACTTACCACTAAACCAACAGGCCCGTCAAATAATATTAGTATAGATTAGTATAGATATTAAATTAATATAATATTCTAAGCTCGACTGACTCCGGATGCTGGTGTCGCAGCTAAACTGATTAATAAAGGTCTCCTCTACAAATTCATTGACACGAACTCAATTACCATTCTGTTTTCCAATTTTGTATTCCCTCGAATATATTTTGAATGAACTACACGGTCGGGTTTAATTTAAACTTCTCTAAAGACTCCCTTTTATGTGGGACTAGCTTTCGCCCGCGGCTTCGCCCGCGTTAAATTTGAGGTAACACAGATCCTCTTGTGCCTTATTGATTTGTAATAGCAACGCTAAGTTTTCTCTTTTCTTCCCTCTTGCTCCGTCACATCCCACTTTTTTGAAATAAAAATTATCTCTCCTGGTTCCCAACTGTATCTGTACCAAAATTCATCAAAATCGGTTTAGCCATTAAAGCGTGAAGAGGTAACAAACAAACCAACAAACCAACTCACTTTCGCTTTTATAATATTAGTAAGGATTTCGATATGGTTTCAGTGAAATAATAACTTAATAATTTTCTAGTCATACATAATAAATAAACTCATGCCTTTTTCCTAAGGGGTCGGCAGTTGTCGCAGTGGCTGAGCGACCGACTGCCGCGCTGCATGTCGCGGGTTCGATTCCTGCACGGAACAATTATTTGTATGGCCACAGATAGTTGTTCCAGATCTGCCTGTGTGTTTATGTGAGTTTAAATGTTTGTGAACGCACCCACGATACAGGAGTAAATCCTAGTGTGGGACAACGTTTTTTTTTAAAAAAAACATTTTTTTTTATTTTTTTTATTATTGATAGGCTCGCGTTTGACCACTATCTCACCTGATGGTAAGTGATGATGTGGTCGACGATGAAGCACGCTTACCTAGAAATAACCTATTCACTCTTGACTTGAAGACCCCCAGGTTATAGCTGTCAGGAAATACAGACTCCGGCAGGGAATTCCACTCCTTAGCAGTACGCACAATAAAGGTATTCCCAAACCGTTTAGTGCGTGTGGGTGGGATGTCTACCATGTAACGGTGGCGCATCGCCGTACGTCTTGTAGTCCTATGATGGAACGGGCTTGGCGGAATTAGGCTGTGCAATTCCATCGCACACTCTCCGAAATGTAACCGATAGAAAACCGAAAGGCTGGCAACGCGCCGGCGATGCTCCAGGCTCTGGAGCTTTGACTCAACCAGCGCGTCGTTGCCGATGAGCCTCTTGGCTCGTTTCTCTATAGACTCTAGCGCTTCAAGCTGGTATTTGGCGGATCCATCCCAGAGATGAGAACAGTATTCCACACACGATCGAACTTGCGCTTGATATAAGTTCAGCAACTGTTCCAGTGTGAAATACTGTCTCACCTTTGCTAGGATACCCAACTTCTTAGCAGCCAGTTTAGCCTTAGCCTCGATGAACGGACCAAAATTGAGGGTAGATGTAAGCGTTACACCAAGAAGCTCAATATGGTCGGTAATTGGCACGGTTACATCACGAAAAGAAGGAGCAGGTTGAAATTCACTCCTCTTTGCGGAGAACAGACACGCCTGGGTCTTAGCAGCATTGAACTTGACCAAGTTGGCATCTCAAAGAACGCCATCTGCTATAATCCTTGTACACTTTAGCTTTGCCCAAATATCTGGTCATACACGCACACCCATTTTCTATCCAATCAAAATAGGTGCTAGTTCACGATAATCCTACTAAATATTATAATCCTACTTATATCCTTACTTCCTTACATTATTTTTATGAAATCGAAAGTGAGTTTGTTTGTTACGTCTTCACGCCTTAATAGCTAAACCAATTTTGATGAATTTTGGTACAGAGATAGTTGGGACCCTGGAGACGGACTAATTTATAGGCTAATAGTTTCTAGACTGGGAAATGAGGGAGAAAGAGGAAAGAAAAGGGAAAACTTAGCGTTGTTGGCTTCGGCCGCGTAACTAACTAACCGGGATAAAAAATGATCCTATATCATAACCTAGACCATGGCCTGGACCTGTGAACGGTGAGCAATGGGTAGCTCACTGTCCGTCCGTCTATTGACGACAGGCCGTATCGACGGCGCGTTCGTGTTTCACGCGCGCCTCAAAGAGATGTCAGCAACAAAGTAGAGGGGCCTGCCAGGGCCTCCGCCTGCCGGGGTTGCGGGTTGTTCGAAAGAGATACCGTGGCCCCGGACCATAAAGGGCAATAGAAGGAACATGGGTGGGTTTTAGTCAGTAAAAGTCTGACACGCCCCCCCGCTCCGCTCAGAGCGGGAGAAGTTATTTGATGATTTCCCACCTCCAAAAAAAGAAAGACTATGGTTTACCTATGTGAAAAATTACCAAAACAAGTTCATCTGTAAATATAACTGAAACAGAGTTATTTTCAAATTAATAATGAAGCGAAATGATAAAAATAGCAACATGATTGAATACAATATTATTTTCTATGAAATTCATTACAGTGAGCAGGTACAATTTAATCTGTGAACGTATGAGTAAACTTTAACATTTTAAATCACGAATTTTTTCAAAAAGAAAAATAAAAAACGCAGTGAAGTGGCATTTATCTATGCTGGCCGAATGGTTTTAAACATTATACTGTCACGTAATGCCTATAAAACTAAACGACCCGTTCATGTCACTGCTTTTCGCAAAAAGTAATAACGAAAATGAATAAATATTTAAATACCTTTTAAAATTTGCCACATGCAATTTACAGTGTGAAGGGAAAAAGGCTAGATATCCTTACTTTAATATTATAAAAGCGAAAGTGAGTTTGTTTGTTACCTCTTCACGCTTTAATGGCTACACCGATATTGATGAATTTTGGTACATAGATAGTTGGGTACATAGATAGTGGGATGTGAGGGAGAAAGAGGGAAAAAGGGAAAACTTAGCGTTGCTATTACAAATCAATAAGGCGCAAGGGGAACTGTGTTACCCCAAATTTAACGCGGGCGAAGCCGAGGGTGAAAGCTAGTATAACATATTTTTTTCAGAGATGAGAAAACATTAAATTACTTCCCCAACACTAAGCGAGCGGGTGGGAGTGTCAGACTTTTACTGTCTAAAAGTGTTTCTTTTTTTGCCCTTTGTGTTCCACGGCCGCGGTTGGTATTTCGAACAACATCTTCTAACTTTGAAGATTTATAACGCCTATGGCCGCATTTTGAGGTGAAACAATTAAACTCCTACTAAAATCTTTCGACAATATAAAACAACGAATTATTTGGATGATTTACTAATTATCCAAATATACAAAGCCTAATCAAAGAAAACTCACTATTTTATTAGTAAAGTCAAAAAATCAAAGGAATATACTTATAACTATCAAAAAAGCAAACACCAGGGAAGGAAACCTTAGCAACGAGCTATTAAACTGATACTCCGCTCCGGGGTTGCGGGTTGTTCAAAAGAGATACCGCGGCCCCAGAACGTAAAGGGTACTAGAAGGGACATACAACCCTCCCCCCCGCTCCACCCAGAGCGAGGGAATTGTTATTTAATGATTACCCGTCCATTACATTCTCTAATAATGCTTTAATAGATACTATATTTCATTACCTGGGTACTATCGGTTAATCAAGAAACTAATTACTTAACGACACAATGATGTCATCTTAGGCTTCCCTTTGAGAGCGAGACGCCGGCAGAATATAGTCAGTGAATGTCGCCTTCATAGCATTATCTGTGAATGGTAAACAGTGACTTAGGTCTTTGAGTCAAAGATATTGTACTATGTACCACATACAGCCACGTAGCTCATTGTGTAACCCACACAAATATACTCTCTTTCGTATTTTTGAAGAGTCGTTGAGCTCCTTAAGTTATGAGTCGGGCTACATGATTTCTGACAAATACTTGCACTGACTAGACTGGTCTTCTCAATTCTCTATTGTTCTTTCATCAAAGGCCAGACACTGGTTTCAATAATATCCATGTCCATTGGATGATATCACACCCGAAAAAAAAAAAAACAAAAAAAGGTGACCAAGATTATGTCTGGACCTTAAAAGAGGCTGACCTCTGTGTTTTTAGCTGCTTTTTAGTTTAAAAACTAGATGAGCCAGCTTTCGTACTCGACTACCCTGAGAAGAAATCACCGAAACAAACTCTGAGGTCATAGTCTCGGAGACTCTCGGGTCTAGTTTTTTTGGGCCCCTAACCGCATGATTAGAGAGGGGCCAGATCTTACTTCGTTGGAAGACGGGGAAGCTGGTCTTGACGCCAGGACGCCCTGTGGACTCTCCGTCCGCATTCCGGCACATCGTGCTGCTCGACGAGGTAGGCAAGTTTATTGAAATAGTGATTACAAACCGCCTCGTCGGGTAGCTTCTAAGGACGGGGTCGGATCTTGTGAAGCATCAGATGGACACGGACGCGACCATGCGCGTGAGTGTCCCGGATAGGGTCTTCTTGGTGTCTCTCGATATTGCCAACACCTTTAACAACCTGTCCTGGAGATGCATCAGGGAGGTACTCCGGTATCACCGGATGCCAACCTACCTTTGTTGTGTGGTCGGGGCACATTTGAAGGGAATGTGCATGTGTAACTACATCGTTCGTTCACATAAATAAATAAATATCTTGGGACAACTCACACACGGCTATCTGATCCCAAGCTAAGCAGAGCTTGTGTTATGGTAACCAGACAACTGATATACGTACTTATATAATTTATAAATACATACATATTATAGATAAATCACACCTAGACACAGAACAAACAATCATGCTCATCACACAAAGTTTGTCCTGGTTGGGAATCGAACCCACGACCTCCATAAAATATATACATATCTGTATAATGTCAACATGAATGATGAACGTCGTTCGGATTTTAAATAAAAATATTTTGATTTAAAAGAGTGTCTATGGAGTTTCCTGTTTATTATAATATCCATAGAGATCTTTTGTTTCCTGTTATTCAAAAGTGCCTGTAATGGTAATCTATACTAATATTATAAAGCTAAAGAGTTTGTTTGTTTGTTTGAACGCGCTAATCTCAGGGACTACTGGTTGGAATTGGAAAATTCTTTTAGTGTTGGATAGTCCATTTCTTGAGGAAGGCTATAGGCTATATTACATCACGCTACGACCAACAGGTGCTGAGCAGCGCGGGTGAAACCGTGGGGAACAGCTAGTGCTTAATAAAATGACTGCTTTTAGTTTGAGTTTGCAGAAATAAAGAATCCTTTGTAAAAACTTTTCGGCGGCCGATAAACTATGCAATAAATGAGTGTTAAAAATTTATCTATGAAGAGTTTTATTTTGACTTTTCCTCCATTCTCCGAAAACCGGTTAACAAGAAGAAGAATGTAGTTAGTCATTTAAATATTCATTAGGTAACACTCCCTTCAACTTTATCTATAATTACTTTTATTGTTCAAATTCTTATAAGGTTATTGAATAAAGTGAATAATCATCACTCACAGCCAAATCTAATTTTGCTAAATTGTTTTATAGAGAGTCTAAGCGTGTTTTGTGCATGTTGTATTTTGTATTGATTTAGTGTATTTTATTTATTTGTGAACGGTGATAACTACGCATCTTCAGTCGTTTAGAATTTACAATACGGGTCAAAATGGCAGCGAATTTATAATACGGGTCAAAATGGCAGCCAGACTTTAACCTTTGACTCTAAACAAAGTTTAAGTTATAAAAATCTTCCGATTTTATTATAAAAAGTCGTTATTTAAGCCTGTTAGTGTACCTGCGAATTATAACTTTTTTTTTGTACTTCAACGATGCGACGTATTTCAATGCAGTTTTCAAAATGTCTTAGCATTATGGAGTTTTAAATTTCGTGTGAAACATGGGTGCGGATTACTAGTAAAGAAATATGAATTGATTTTTTCGAAAGTCATATAACACGTTTGTTTAACGTTGTTACCCAACCAGTTATAAAATGACGTCAAGTAGGTACCACGTTCTTTTGTTTAAATATTATTTGGCGAATGACCGATACGTTATTGGGTTGTAATAACTTATAACTACTATTTTGCCTACATTTTTGTTAATTTTGTAATACTATCTTTCGCCCGCGGCTTCGGCCGCGTTAAATTTGGGGTAACACAGTTCCCCTTGCGCCTTATTGATTTGTAATAGCAACGCTTAGTTTTCCCTTTTCTTCTCTCTTTCTCCCTCACATCCCACTTTTTTAAAATTACCGTCTCCTGGTTCCCAACTATCTATGTACCAAAATTCATCACAATCGGTTTAGCCATTAAAGCGTGAAGAGGTAACAAACAAACTCACTTTCGCTTTTATAATATTAGTAAGGAAGGATTAAAATCGCGTGCCATTTTAGTAAAACGTGCAAAACATAAAATATTGCTTTAACAAAATGTTGAATTGTGAGATGTTGCCTAACGAGTTTGTGCTAGAAATGTTTATTATAAAAAGTCGTATCTGCCAATGGGTTAATTGCTAAGAGCCTAGACCAATACCTGAGGAGGCTGTCGTTAGGCAGCTGGATCAAGGGCTTGATACAGAAAGCGGTACTCCTGGACACGGCTCGTATTGTTAGGAGGTTCTTGTCTCTGGAGCCCTAACCACCGATAGCTTGGACCCTGCTCCCGATACCGGCGGACTATTATTTCTATACTTTTTAATGTTTTGATAAATAATTTACAAGAAGTATTTAATATTGTAAAAGTGAGTAGAAAAGTATATAAAGAAATAATAATAAAGCCCAAAGTTTAGAAAAAATACAATCACATCAAATAACATTTTTACCCATACTTCCATCCTTACTAATATTATAAAAGCGAAAGAGAGTAATTTGTTTGTTTATTACGTCTTCACGCCTTAATTTCTTAACCGATTTTGATGAATTTTAGTACAGAGATAGTTAGGACCTTGGAGACGGACATAGGCATTTTTTTAAAGATTGATTTATGAGGGAGAAAAAAAAAGGGAAAACGTAGCATTGCTATTACAATCAATAAGGCTCAAGGGCAAAAATGACAGGTAGCAGGTGCCTGCGAATCATGAAAGGGGAACTGTGTTACCCCGAATTTAACGCGAGCGAAGCCGCGGGCAAAAGCTAATATTATTAATGTGAAAGCAACTTGTTTGTCTGTTTGTGTTCAATATTGCATTATATCCATTTACCCAACTGAAAACTGTCACGACACACATATATTAAATAAAATAGAATAGCTGCCTAATTGCAAGGCAAATTAGGCTTACGAAGTCGCGGACTACAACTAGTCTTATATATGCAGGAAATACAGTTCTCGAGCAAAAACTTCTAATATTCTGAAAAAGAAAACTACCAACCTACTCAAAGTTTCATCCAAGAAATTCAGTATTACTCCCGGCCATATAAATAGATTACATGACGTGCACAAGCATTCGTCTAACGAATCAACACAAAGGTTTTCCACGTTTCCAAGTCGACATTTCTTGAACACGCTCAAAGTAATGCAGAGCTTTGAAAAGGATAAGCAGCTAGAAGGTTCTGCATTTCAATTCAAGACGGGCCTGTTGGTCTAGTGGTTAGTGGCCCTGACTGCTGAGCCGGAGGTCGTGGGTTCGATTGACACCCAGGACAAACTTTGTGTGATGAGCATGATTGTTTGTTTTGTGTCTGGGTGTGATTTATCTATAATATGTATGTGTTTATAAATTATATAAGTATGTACAAGCTCTGCTTAGCTTGGGATCAGATAGCCGTGTGTGAGTTGCCCCAAGATATTTATATTTATTTTTTATTTAATTTTGCTGAAGGTAGTTCCAAAAACATTTTGTGTAAAAAAAATGTACATTACTGCCGCGGTCTATAATGACTACTTTGCTGATGATGGCCGACAGCGCAGCGTAGCGCAGCTCCAGGCCAACACAGCGCGGTCAGCGTGCAGCACTTGATGGACGAGCTGAGATATGAGATGGCCTTTACAGCGAGGACAGCAAGGGCTGCAATGATGGCCAAGCTGAAAGGCCTAGAGCGTAGCTAGGCTAGCTCGAGGCAATCATAGCGTGACCAGCGAAGCAGTCATTGTGGGCCAAGGTTTGTATAGTGCTTTACTCAAAACCAGCGTGATGATCGAAAAAATAGTCTTTCTCACCCCTTTTCTTCCCTTTTATCTCATTTTTTAGTGTATGACGTCTCCAGGGCCCCAACTATCTTTGTAAAATCGGTTTGGCCATTTAGGCGTGAAAACGTAACAAACAAACAATCTCACTTTCGCTAATATAATATTTTATTATTTTCTATTCATAATCGTACAAACTATCTCGACGAATTTAGCACACTTAAGACGACCAAACTCCGCAGATTATTTAACTCCTCTTAGTTCTCAATCCATCAAATGTTGATGCTATTGTTAGCTAAGCACACCCTCTTAAAAGATTAGTATACAGACGCTGCTGAAGGACTTGTTTGTGGACAAACTAAGATGCATGGACACAAACAATGTGACGGTATGGGACTTACGGCCCGTTCACGACCTTGCCGCGGCGAGCGGCGGCGAAAGCGGTGGCGGCGAGCGGTAAGAACAAACGTATGAAAATATATGAAGCACGCCACGACTCGCCGCTCATAGCGAAAACGCGCGCGGTTTTGTCCGAGCGAATCGCCGTAGCGGCTGTACTGGGGCCTTAGTCTGCTATTGTAGTAGTGTCAGAATGGTCGATCACTGATCGCATAATGGTTAATTTTGACACGATTGGTAATCTGCTACATACTAAACTTGTCAAAATCAACCATTATGCGATCAGTGATCGACCATTCTGACACTATTGTAATAGCAGACTAAGGCCCCTGTTCTCTAAACAAAAAAGGGATAATTTTTATAACGCCATTATTTTGAGCACGTTCTGACTACCTAAATTCGTCTCGGCCGCTGCCGCTCGCCGCTACTGAGAGTACGTGGCGTGTAAAACGCACCGCTAGCCGCTGCCGCTCCGCCCGCCGCTAAGACCGAAGTCGTGAATGGGCTTTTAGACTGGCGCGTTTCAGCTGTTACTTAGTCTGAGTTTAAGATTAATGCGCAGTAGCCCTACTATGACCTCTTAAAGCAATTCTTATTCCGCTGAGGGAAGGAGACAGAGCTATACAGGGTGTCTAGCACCATCTCTTTCACTCAGTGGAATAAGAATTGCTATAAGATGTCATAGTAGCCCTTCTGTTCCCACATACTGTTGCGTTAGGTAATTAGTCTGCTACTAATTGTTTGTTGGAGTTCTGTAACCAAAAGATGGTTACTGAGGAGATTAATAACAAACTACCCTTGAGTATTAAATAAATAAATAAATATCTTGAGACAACTCACACACGGCTATCTGATCCCAAGCTAAGCAGAGCTTGTGTTATGGTAACCATACAATTGATATACATACTTATATAATTTATAAATACATACATATTATAGATAAATCACACCCAGGCACAGAACAAACAATCATGCTCATCATACAAAGTTTGTCCTGGGTGGGAATCGAACCCACGACCTCCGGCTCAGCAGTCAGGGCCACTAACCACTAGACCAACATAGGTCCGTCAATCAAAAAAAGTCAATCAATTAAAACCCATGGCAATATTTGTTTTTAATTTTTTATGGATTTATTTGTTTATTTTATATGTATACTCGCTTTTGCCCGTACTTCACTATAGAAAAGGTAAGTTTTTTTATTATTATTAACCTGTGTTCGTCTCCAGGGTTCTAACTACCTCTGTACCAAAATTCATCGAAATCGGTTTAGCCATTTAGGCGTGAAGACGTAACAAACAAATAAACTCACTTTAGTTTTTATAATATTAGTTAGGATTTAGTGATGGAACGTCTCTTGGTAAAAAAAAAACTAAGATCAACACACACAACATGTTTTTAGGCACATACCTTCATTTAAATTAAGTTTTATGAACCAATAGTGTTGTTTCCTTGTCGAAAAGTCACGCCCGTTGATTTCATCTCCGTGATTGGATATTTAAATTGCAAACCACATTGATATATTTTTTCTCCTTAACAAATGTATCAATTTTCTGTACGTGTGTATGTCACTGAACTCCTCTTAAACGGCTGGACTGATTTGAATATTTTTTTGAATGTTTTGGGTATCGCCCTAGATGGTAAAGATTCACAAATCAACCGGTACTTGAAATATCATGCAGGACAACCGTCTGTTAGGTCCGCTATTTTAAATATATTTATAAGATACACGATATAAATCCTTACTTCCTTACTTAATATTATAAAAGCGAAAGTGAGTTTGTTTGTTTGTTTGTTACCTCTTCACGCTTTAATGGCTAAACCGATTGTGATGAATTTTGGTACAGAGATAGTTGGGAACCAGGAGACGGACATAGGCTAATATTTTTATTTTAAAAAAGTGGGATGTGAGAGAGAAAGAGGGAAGAAAAGGGAAAACTTAGCGTTGCTATTACAAATCAATAAGGCGCAAGGGGAACTGTGTTACCCCGAATGTAACGCGAGCGAAGCTGCGGGCGAAAGCTAGTATTTGTATAAAAGCAGGCTTGTCGATTATTTCGACATCACACGAGAGACGTCGAATATGCACTATATTACCAAATCTTTTGGCAATATTGTCGGCTTATATCAGAAATATGGAGTTGTGAAAACTTATTTGCTCATATTGAATTCAAAAGGACTTCCAATGGCGCTTTTTGAGTCAAATACCCAAATAATATTTCGCCATCAAGTGTAAAGTTTGGCGAGTAAATATTGTTTAAAAAACACAATAACTGTTTGAAAGACTAAATGATAATAAAAAAAACAGCAGCACTGCCGTGCAGACCCTAAAACGCAGTAACAGGCTTTTTGTCATTTTTTTGTTGAATATTGAACCTTAATGCACACGTTATAAGGAACATGAAGATCTAACCAGATTTTTGTTAGGATGCTTTAAACGGTTTAAAAATCAAATTTGTGATAGCAGTAACTTAATTTTGCATGTTTAAATCTATTAAAATACCAACTAAAATACAGTAATAGCTGTTACGTCTACCACGACCCGACACTTTACCAAGTTAAACGCAGTAAATATCTAAATTACCACAAAAAAACTGTATTCTACACCCAAAAAAATATTGAGGGGTATAAATTAAAACGCAGTAAGTAGTTTTTGTACCAACAGTGTTAATACTGCATGGTTGATCACTAGTTTATTTCATATGAACTAACTATTTAAACTGCAGTATGTTCATTATTTACTGCAGTATAGTCGGTATTTTTCAAAAGATGAAAATAAGTTATATGCTAATTAAAACGCAGTATGACACTCTGTTACTGCATTATAATTGGTAACTTGAACGATTTTACTAATTTCGCTGCAGTAAAGGTCATATTTTACTGCGTTCTAGTCAGAATTTGTCGCAATCTCTCTCGCTCAATATGTCGTGTTTGTGTGTCAATTACTGCCGAGGAAGGAAGACGTCTGTGCCGCGTCAGTGTAGGCAGCGAAGGCTTGTTGAGGCTCTCCCTCAGTCTGGTCGAACGGATTTAGCTACAACTGCAATAGCTTCTGAACATTCATTCAATGATCTTGTGACATCAGAAGATTTATTATGTTCTGAGGCTTTGCCAAAATCAACAGATATTTTTCAGAACGTGACACTATTAGCTAAAACACCAGTTTTTCGAGATTCTGACGTCTCTGTAGCAGATAAAAAAATATACTCCTGTGCCTTCATGAGAAAGTAGTTTATCAGATCATACGCAAGCAGTCGGAAAACGAATACTAATAAACGAAAAATTAAAAAAAGAAAAACCAGAAATATACAAAATATAGTAAAAAGTTAAAAAAGAACCTAAACAAATATTTTATTAGACCACCGTGTCACAATCTCTGCAAAAAACTGTGTTTTTTTAGTTTAAATGAGGATAAACGGATATCTTGGATAGATTGCTGATTACTGGTCTATAGACTGGTAATCCAGAGGACTTTTTCTTAAAGGGTTTAGTTCATACCAATGCCAAGACTAATATTAAGACCAAAAAGAAACGCTACGTTACTCTCACAGATTGAAGCGATCATCAAAGATAGAAAATCGAAGCATCAAATAACTTCCGCGGGGGAAGTTATTTGATGATTTGATCTCTGGGCGGAGCGGGGGAGTGTCAGACTTGTACTGACTAAAACCCACCCATGTTCCTTCTATTGCCCTTTACGTTCCGGGGCCGCGGTATCTCTTTCGATCAACCCGCAACCCCGGCAGGCGGAGACTGGCAAGCCCCTCTGCTTTGCTGACATCACTTTGAGGCACTCGTGAAACACGAACGCGCCGTCGACACGGCCTGTCGTCAATAGACGGACGGACGGTGAGCTACCCATTGCTCACCGTCCACAGGCCTATCTACGGTGGCCGGGAGTAGTCTCGCGGCGCCCGGCTCCCGGGGCCCCACGGCGGCTGGGTTGGCTTCATGTTCTTTCCCTCAAACGCCCAGTCACCTCGTTTGCTAGCATTACTGCTTCGCAGAAGGAGATGACCGCTTCCCATTCCCTCTCGCTCCGGACCATGGCCTCGCGCCGCGCCGATCGCCTCTACGAGGGCACGGCGGTGCTCCGTGGGCAGACCGCCACTGTGTGCTACACCGTGTCCTCCGGGCGATCGTAACAATGGTGACACATGTGACAATGGTGTGACAATGGTGTTCCCACCCGATTATGTGCAGGAACCTCCCGAAACTTCCGTGTCCGGTGAGGATCTGCGTCAGGCGGTAGGTGAGGACGCCATGACGCCTCTCCAGCCACTCCTCAAAGAGGGGACTTACCGCCACTATTGTGGCGTGCCCTGCACGGGGTTGCGACAGTCGCTCTCTCCATGCCACCATGAGATCACACCGGAGGTCTGTCCGCTGAGCGGCAATTTGCCGCGGCAGCGGAGTTTTCCCCCGGTGTAGTGCCTCCGCGCGCCACTCAAGCAGGCACTATTGCCTCCAGATCCCACGGAGGCAATCCGGCAAGGAAAACTGGTGCCTGATAACTTATTTGATCGGAGTTATTAAAAGTGAGTTACATAGCTGCTTCAAAATTATATTGAAGTATTTCATCACAACTTGGAACAATCTTTAAACAAAATCAAAGATCAAGATGAAAGAAAATCACAAATCAAAATCTTTCAATTTAATGGCACATTTATATAAAACTAATAAACGTGCATTTAAAGAAAAGATCTCGTGTCTTGCGAAACCGAAAAGGTTTATACCATTTATTTTTATCGAAATGTCTTTATAACCGCCTGTGTTCAAAGCACTTTTAATTTAATTTACAATTACCTTATAATATTATAAAATAAACTACAAATTCTATGCATAATGTACCGTTTTCTGTAAATTCCTACCTAAACATACCCGTTGGAAGTTGGAAGCAATTGTTATATACTACATGTGCAATTAGTTCAAGATACAAATTAAAATGCAGTAAAGAAAGTCTTATGCCGCAAGTTAGTCTGCAAAGTAGCAAAAAACTCAAATATTTTGTAGTATTAAGTATTTTTACCGCATTTTAATCTGCATATGTGTAACTTTTTGCGTGCAGTAACAGCTAAGATTTTAGAAAAACCGATTTTAATTAAAATCTAATTTACAAAACTAATATTTGTTTTTGTAAATACCATCTTTGTTGTCACTTAGTCCTCGTAACAACAAAAATATGCACCAAACTCATAAATAATCTAAAAAAAAACAGTGTTAAAAAGTTTTTCGCGGTTTTCTCGAAACCGCTTTTTTCCTCATACTGCACTTTAGGGCCTGTACGGCAGAGCAGTAAAATATTTTGATATTTTGTTGAATTATTTTGGGCACCTAAAATAAAACCAGGCTCTTTTTTATATTAAAAAAAAACAATAAAGTGACTGGCAAGTTCGTTTCTAAAGCAGAAAAAGAAATACCTAAATTGTTAAAGCTGTATTGAAAGTATCAAGATTTTATTTCTTGTACTAACGATGTATACTATGGACATCGCGACGCCAAATCATTTTAATATTATTTTTCTTGAAGCTAATTGGCTGACATTGAAAAATTGATAAAAGTGGCCTTGTGCGACTTATTTTTTGAATAACCTTTTCAATATTGTTTAGGACCGATAAAAAAACAAAACACAAAAAGATTTTATTTCAAAATTCGTTTCATAAAAAAACTAGTATAACTGCATTTTTTGTGGAAGGTGTGTTGCCAATACACGCCTTTGAATTCAATCAATAAAATTGCAATTGCTTTGCTGACTCTCTTTGAGGCGCGCGTGAAACACGAACGCGCCGTCGACATGGCCTGTCGTCAATAGACGGGCAGAAGGTGAACTACCCATTGCTCACTGCCCACAGGTCCGCATCTACGGTGGCCGGGAGTCGTCTCGCGGCGCCCGGCGCCATGGGCGTCTCCCGCGGCGGCTGGGTTGGGCAGATGTTCTCTGCCTGTCCTCACTTAAAGGACGGACGGTGACCTACCGTTTGCTCATCGTCCATAGGCCTGCATCTACAGTGACCGGGAGTTGTGTCTCGGTCGAGTTTTTTTTTTTACACACACTCTAGAAATTTCTCCTGTATCGTAGGTGCATTTACAAACATTTAAACTCACATACACAAACAGCCAGATCCGAAACAACCACCTGTAGGTCATACAAATATTTGTTCCGTGCGGGAATCGAAACCGCGACCAGTAGCGCAGCAGTCGATCGCTCAGCCACTACGCCAACCGTGCCGTCGAGTATAATAGTGCCGTGGGTCGAGTATTTGCTGATGTGTCGCTTTTCACTTTTAAAAAAATAAAACAGTTCTTATTCCACTGAGGGAAAGAGACAGAGCTATACAGGGTGTCTAGCACCATCTCTTTCCCTCAGTGGAATAAGAACTGCTATAAAATGCCATGGTAACCCTTCTGCTTACATTTTTGCTTATTGAATTTATACTGTTTTTCAGTTAATTGAGTAAAGTTTCAAACTTCTAATATCCAAGTAAGCGCGCTCAATAGACTGAAGTCATTAAAATGAACACTAGAACAAACCAATTCGTTAGGTACAAACGCCTGCACATCAAGCTACTACAATCTGTCAGATTTCTTTGATAGATTTTCGACTTTATTTCTAAAGTATTAGGTTCAAGGTTCATTGGGAAAAATTGACAGTTTCGGGTAGCTTGACCTGCAGGCGTCTGTACTTGGCCGAGTAGAAGTTCTCTAAGTACACGGTTCACGCTTAGTCGGTTTTTATGGTTTGTTTCGAACATAAACGTATTTTACAGAAGTCGTTTTAAACGTCCCAGTAATAATTGTCACATAAAAATGGCGATTAGAATTTTTGTGTAGGTTTTGATTTTTGCACGTTGTGTTTATTAGTTACTAACTGTTAAGTTAACCCTTTTAACGACACTCAAAGGGTGGGCACCCTTTCAGTGTCGTTAAGTTCCTACGAAAAAAAAACAGTCCAGTAAAGTAAAGTAAGTCAAGTAAATAACGGGGGTTGCCGGTTGTTCGAAAGGGATTCCGCGGCCCCGGAACATAAAGGGTAACGAAAAGAACATGGGTGGGTTTAGGTCAGTACACGTCTGACACTCCCTTCCTTATTTGATGATTTCCCACCCCAAAAAAAAAGTCCTTAAATAATATTCGTCGAAAGCCTATACCTATATAAATGTATCTTACCATAATTATTCAACGGCAAACAGCATGCTGAGCCACAAGAAGGGACCACACTAACAAAATGGCTTGTCAAATAGATCGATTTATTAGAAAAGCTTGGTAAAACTACCAACAGTACTGTTTCTCCTCTTTTTAAATCCATCCAAAGGTTGTCTTGAAAAGATCGCTTTTAGCGATAAGACCGCCCATTGCGTCACCTTATTTATAAGTTTGTCTAGTGTTATTCTTGTAACTTGTATGGTGTATATAATAAAGAATATTCTATCTATCTATCTATCTAGCTTTGACTTTGACGCCGCGCGTTCACTGTATCAGAACACGTATTTGGCAAATCAGGTCTTTGAAGATTAACCCGTTTGCAAAATATTAAGTCGTATGTACAGACACGCCTGCACATCAAGCTACTCGATCTGTCAGATTTCTTTGATAGATTTTCGACTTTATTTCTAAAGCATTAAGGTTCAAGGTTCATTGGGAAAAATTGACAGTTTCGGGTAGCTTGACCCGCAGGCGTCTGTACATGTCGCCTTCAAAGGTCTTCGATGTTGATTCATTCATAATATAACATTACGACTGTAATCCACGAAGCGTTAGGCAGAAGTGTAGTGTAAAGGAAGAGCTTATTGCCATCATCCGGGCGCAAATTCTGGCTCCTTGACTGCTACCAAAAACTTCCTGATGGAAAAACCAATAGCACTATCACAAGAGCAACGAAACAGTCTAAACATTTAAACTCATACATACACAAACAGCCATACCCAAAACATACGCCATGTTAATATTTGGTCCGTGCGGGTATTGAACCCGCGACAAACAACAGTCAATCGCTCAGCCAATGCGCCACAAGGCCACCGGAGTTGCGGGTTGTAAAAAGAGATACCGCGGCCCCGTAATATTAAGGGCAGTAGAAGCAACATGGGTGGGTTTTTAGTCAGTACATGTCTGACACTCCCCCCCGCTCCGCCCAGAGCAGGGGAAATTACTTGATGATTTCTATTTCTCATTGGAAAAAAAAAACTAAAACGTTTTTGGTTGCTGCCCCGATCCCGTGACACGTAGCGTGATGTTATGTAGCTTATATTACTCGGTGATAATGTAGCTTTCTAATGACAAAAGATTTTTTGAAATCGGTCCAGTAGTTATTGAGTTTTTTTGATACAAACAAAAAGAAAAATCTCGATCATAATATAAGTGTTAGTTTTGTTCAAGCAGGTATTGGTCGAACCCGCATGATCGTAGCATAGATGCATTTTTTAACAGAGGTCATTGAACTCAGGCTAAATGCCTGAAATAGAAGTTTTATCTTCTAACTAGCTGTTCCACGCGGTTTTACCCACGCTGCTCAGCACCTGTTGGTCGTAGCGTGATGTTATAAATAGCCTATAGCCTTCCTCATGAAATGGACTATCCAACACTAAAAGAATTTTCCAATTCCAACCAGTAGTCCTTGAGATTAGCGTGTTCAAACAAACAAACAAACAAACAAACTCTTCAGCTTTATAATATTACTAGCTGTTCCCCACGGTTTCACCCGCGTTGCTCAGCACCTGTTGGTCGTAGCGTGATGTTATATAGCCTATAGCCTTCCTCATGAAATGGACTATCCAACACTAAAAGAATTTTCCAATTCCAACCAGTAGTCCCTGAGATTAGCGCGTTCAAACAAACAAACAAACAAACTCTTCAGCTTTATAATATTACTAGCTGTTCCCCACGGTTTCACCCGCGCTGCTCAGCACCTGTTGGTCGTAGCGTGATGTTATATAGCCTATAGCCTTCCTCATGAAATGGACTATCCAACACTAAAAGAATTTTCCAATTCCAACCAGTAGTCCCTGAGATTAGCGCGTTCAAACAAACAAACAAACTCTTCAAGCTTTATAATATTATATATAAATATAATATACTAGCTTTCGCCCGCGGCTTCGCCCGCGTTAAATTTGGGGTAACACAGTTCCCCTTGCGCCTTATTGATTTGTAATAGCAACGCTAAGTTTTCCCTTCGCTTCCCTCTTTCTCCCTCACATCCCACTTTTATCAAAAAAAAAAATAGCCTATGTCCGTCTCCTGGTTCCCTACTATCTCTGTACCAAAATTCATCCAAATCGGTTCAGCCATTAAAGTGTGAAGAGGTAACAAACAAACAAACAAACAAACTCACTTTCGCTTTTATAATATTAGTAAGGATATATATATATATTAGTATAATATTAGTATATTAGTATAGAAGTATAGATTATTTAGTTAGCAAACCTAAACGGCAGTTGACATGTTAGGTACGCACTGAGTTTTAGTACATATTTTAATTGTGGTTTTAGGCACAACTGGTTATGTTGACATTTGGATTAGAATGAATAAATATCACATAACAGTTAATATCCTTGAAACTAGATGATTTGCATGTTTAAAAGCTGTTGCGTAAAAAATATTATAATATGAAAGACGGTATATTTTGTAAAAAAAAGTAGGTATTTTTATCCTTACGTTGAGGATTTTGACGAACTATAGAGAAATTTGGAAGACTAGCTGGTGACCGCGGCTTCGCCTGCGTGTTATCGAAAAAAGTGTGTTCTATGTGTTATTTCAGACTTTAATCTACCTGTGCCAAAATTACATCAAGATCCGTTCAGCCGTTTTGACGTGAAAGAGTAACAAGCATCCATACATCCATCCATCCTTACAAACATCGTATTTATAATATTAGTAGGAAGCAGAAGTATAGGAGAATTATTATATACTGGTAGTGTATAGTACTAGGTTTTCATACAAATAAAAGATTAAAAATATGAAAATATATGTTTATATTTAACTAAAAATATCAGTCGTCCTTATTTAGTCCATGTTCATTTAAAATCTCATTATTTACTTAATGTCTAGGCAATTTGACTATCTTACAAAATTACCTTAATACTATTTGTAACATTCATTCAGTACATGCATATATAAGCCTGTTATATATGTCTCATTAAAATACAGATTATATAAAACAATAATTCAATCATTTGATGTTCTTTAGAAGAATTTGTGGTATGACCACAAATTAAATAACACAGCTTAGCTGTGATTATATTTTGACGGAATTTATACAATTTATATTATAATTAATTAATATTGTCACTTGTTATGAATTAAAATATAAATATTCTTAGAAAAGAGAGCTGAAAAGTTATTTCTCTAAAATGTGTCCACATTTTTACAGTATAATTTGAGATAGCCTAAGAAAGTCTTGATTAGCATAAGATTAATACATTTTATTTGTTCGTTTTTCAAGTACAAAATTATTTGTAGTATATAGGTAAATGATATACCTTACCCACAATAATATATTAAAGATTTAAACAAATTGGATATTGTTTAAATTCTGGCCTGTAATTTCCTAAGGGTTAGAAACACGTGCACCCAATTACAGTACACCCACATTTTACTAGTTACGTTTAAGTCGTAGTACTACTTATGTCATTGGGGACGATCCTATTGCCATCGGGCAAAAATCCAAACTAAAGCAAAATTCATAATTTTAAACCCAATAACACTTCCAACTCGGAAAATGAACCAGGACCGAGTAGTTCAAAGGGTTTTCCAGAGCAACAACGGTTTCGGAACATAAAGGGCAAAAAAAGAACATTGCTGCAGTTCAGCAGTCGATTTTGCGAACACTCGCACCAATGTAGTCTAAACTATGTTATACAAATCAAATATAACTTTATAGGTACCTCGATATTTTTTCGATACAACATAACAACCTTATCGAACTTCAAATAATACATAATTATGACACCTAGCAATAACGCTAGCCTACACCCTGGCAGAATAGTCGACATCGGCTCAGTTGCCAAAAAAGAAGAAAAAAAAAAAACGCTAGCCTAATAACTACTAATATTATTTTGATCATGTCGGCGATACGTTTAGTCATTAGGGCTATATTACGTGTTCTAGTTCTTCTCCTAAATACGATTATAATTACTTCTATATTAGCTGTAATTATATTACACTTGAACAAATTACCTCGAATCAGAAACGATATGCTTGGTCATTATATTAATCGATTTTATATAATACTTTTTATGTGTTGACGTATAAAAACGTGATTAGAAACGCGTGCCACTATTCATTCAAATGTTTTTTTTAATAATTGATAATGTGGATTACTTGGAAATATTAATCATAAATAATATAATTATTTAGTGAAACCTTTTTTTTACATACAGTTTTGATTTTTTTACAAACAAGACTGCGAGAATTACCTGTTTAGCGGATCAACAAGGCGTTTAATTACGATCTCATTTAACTATCATTAGTAAGTCAAGTCGACTTAAATGTTGGTACCTACAAACTAATATTTAAATTATTCGATTCATAGACGAGTTTACAACATCGTCATAGTTTTTTTGGCTCTATTAAAAGAATGCTTTTGTAAGAAATTGTAGTATCAAATATAACTATACTTCATTTATGTACTGGTTGAAAATTAACTTCAAGTAAAAAAAAAGTACAAAGTCATCTCCAAAAGGAACATTGCCTCCAAATTATGAGTTTCTGACATCATAAAAACAAAGCAAAAGAAATATTGTGTATCAACAATCAAAGTAAACCGTCGGATATACAGAAACCGGTTTTTTGTTACTGCTATTACAATTTATGTACTTATATACAAATACGAACTGAAAACCTGTTTCATTACCTTGTATTACCAAGATCATATGTAATCGCAGTTCATGTTAGTGTCAATATTCGTTGTGGGTATAAATACCTCATTGTGTCATAATATAATAATATTTAATTTAACACTAGCCTTGATTATTTGATTTGTACTTCTCGTCAATTCTAAACCGTGGTCACCCTATTCGGCTCGGTATTCACGGACACGCCCCTAATATGTATATGGTGTGTGGACACATCATAAATTATGTTCTAAGACATCACAGCAAATATTCAGGGTTTTTTGTGACAGCCCTATCTCATCATTTACAAGATTTGCATAAATCAAGTCACTATTTTACAAACTAAAATGCCTTAATAAATAACTTACATTAATATTAGCATAAATAATACACCATAGATTATGGCACTATCGAAGAGAATCTTCAAGTCTTCAATTGTTTTTGTTTCACTCAACACTTTTGGACACATACCTCCAATCATAATAAAAATATCTCACTGGTAAGTCACACTTGCACGTTGTTTTGGACCACACTTCGTTATTAATCGTTCGGGAAAAAGAATCCTGCATCAACAGGTGCTGGCGGTGGTGGGTCCGAAGCCGCCTGATCTTCCCCAAATCTTGGATTGATGAGCATCCCCAAAGTATCTTCGTCTAACCCGACTTCGTTTTCAGAAGCTTTCCGAGTGTCATAGTTTGTGGGACCTTCGAAAACGATCGCGGTAGGGTCGTTAGGGTTGGGGTAGTACAACCTCCTTGGCTGTGCGAAGTTTACTAAGCACAGTAAAACGATCACGAACTTTATCCGGCACATTTTCGACACGACCTTGCTTAGCGGCGCGAAGTAAACAAATGACGACCAACAGGTTGTAAGCGTGTGTTTTAAACCACGTCGCGTTTTGTGATTCGCACATGAATGAAAACTGTGAGTAATTCTGCAAATATATATAGTGGCCGGTTCCCTTGCGACTTTCCTGTAGGTACTTTCGTTAGGATAGTGAATCATGCTACGTTGATTTAATAATTGTCTTTGATAACTGTTCACCTGTAAATTGTGTTACTGATTTTAAATGTTATGTTAATTGTTTTTTTTTTGGTTAGAACATAAAATAAAAGGTTCCAATTATTACGTTTTTTTTTTATCAGATACTATTATTAGGTACATAATAGGTAATCAAAACGTATTATAATAATTATTGATTTAAGCGACAAGGAGTATTATTTTTAAATTACAGTTAATGTAGTCAAACATCGTATCTATACTAATACTTACTTACTTAATATTTTAAAGCTGAAGAGTTTGTTTCTTTGTTTGTTTGAACGCGCTAATCTCAGGGACTACTGGTTGGAATTGGAAAATTCTTTTAGTGTTGGATAGTCCATTTCTTGAGGAAGGCTATAGGCTATATAACATCACGCTACGACCAACAGGTGCTGAGCAGCGTGGGTGAAACCGCGTGGAACAGCTAGTGTTAAATAAACTTATTCCTTTTTTCCACGGCAGACACGACATTTGTTCTAAATTCAAACTTGACAGTTAGTAAAAAGTTATCCTCACAAATACACTATTTTATCAAATTGCAGAATACTAACATCTCGGTGAAGCCCCGAGAACCAGTAAGCAATACCATGCTAACGGCACTTACTTATTATACAAGTAGGTACTTGCAATAGTTTTCTTTTTTGTCTGTCTGTAGTGTTTGTTACTAACTTCTTTAATATTTTCCATTGTTAATGGATGGAGAGGGAGAGAAGGCCAAAGAAAAGATGGATGGATTTTGTAAGGAATTAAAGATAGATAGATAGATAGAATATTCTTTATTATGTACACCATACAAATAACAAGAATAACATTAAACAACTTATGAATAGGGTGACACAATGGGTGGGCGGTCTTATCGCTAAAAGCTAAAATAAAATAAATAAAAGCTAAAATTATATGAAGGAGAAAGGAGTAAATGATGCCATGACGTCTGATAGGGGAGAATGGAAAAAGAAAACATGTTACCGACCTCAAATAGATTGAGAAAAGGGCAGGAAAATTATGATGAGTTTATTAGTAGCAGGCACGGAGTCTTGATTTGTGCCCTGATGATGTATGTCAAAGGACTCGTCTTCTACAGTTCGGCCAACTAGCAGCGATACGAAAGGTCATTAACCTAAAGAACAACTGTGGCGTTGACAATCTAATATTTAGCTCTTTCCATCTTGTGCCTTTGTCGTAATGTCTCGTTCTCCCGGCAAAAACATGACAACGTTAAGACGAGTTCGCCAACATTCGGGCGGCCATTTTAGATGGGGTTTTAGCATGGGTTTTGTTTACATTTGGTATCGCTTCTCGTTGGCCGTACTTTACTATATGGAACTTGAAAATACCTAAATCTTTGGAGCTTACAGGACTAAAGTTATGTCAGTCATATCATCAATCTATTCGCTCAAACGTTTTCCAAAACTGTCGCCAGAGCTGAATCGCCTGTCTGTCGTATTCTTAAGATGCTCAATGCCCTCCTGACTGCCACCCTGAATGTGATGTGTTTGCGGATGTATGGAATAAAGTCATGCTAGTATGTCTGGTGTTTTGTGAAACAAAGTATGCAAGAGTTCCGTACAAGTTTGAATTGAACCTGTTGTAAGTTGTTAACTTGATGTTTTACTTCTATTTTATTTTCTGTTTCTATGTTAATTATTGTGATTGGTGTTATACCGTTTTAATAAACTATAAATAAATAAATGATCATATTAAAAAAAAACTAACTTCTGAGATCGTTACGGATATTGATTCTTCTCGTCATAATCGATTAGCATTATTAATTCAACGATTGTATCGAGAAATCATAATGACTGATATAAAAAATGGATGTAGGTACATTACATACCTCTTTATTTCTTAAGATTAACGTGACTAACATACTTATTTAAGGCATCATAAAAACTTAGTCCGGATTAAAGTCTTGATTTTTTATTAACACTTGCAAGTGTACGGATGTTTTTATTAGTACTTTAGTGTTTGTTTTTAATTTATAAGTGCATAAATAATAATAATATTATGCATATTGATTCGTGAATGCAGATTATTTTGCTTCAACTCAAATATTTAATTAATGACACGCATTTGTCATTTTAGAACAGTCAGTTTAATTTTTAAATAACTTAATTTTATTAATATTATGCGGGTATCTCTAAAGCATTGGGATATGCATAGATATTATGGAAATATTATTAAGTTTCCAACAAATTATTTCAATTTAAGTGTCTAAACTTGTCTAAACTTGTCCTGTTTTGTCCCAATGCTTACAAAGGCTTATTCTCCTTTTTTCACTGAACCTTTTTGCTAAAACCAGCCAGTTATTTTTGTTGGACTCAAGCTTCACCAGCAAAGCCTTGGTCTACCGAATTTTGTCTGCAAGTGAGATGCACTTGTTGGTTTTTTAGTTGATTTATCGTCTGAGTTTTTTTTGCGAACGGGAAATCATCAAATAGTTTCCCGGAGCGGGGGAGTGTCACACTCGTACTGACTAAAACCCACCCATGTTCCTTCTATTGCCCTTTACGTTACGGGGCCGCGGTATATTTTTCGAACAACCCGCAATCTTAGCAGGCGTTGGTCCTGGCAGGCCCCTCTGCTTTATTCTCAGCAGACTTGCGGGAGATATGTGATGACCCTACCCCACTTAAGCTTAACAACTTTCAGGGTCACCTTTTTGACTTTGGTTTTAGAACGCAGTCTTTTGTTTCTTTAACGATCCGCAAGATCTGCGAGGAGCTCGTGGTTCTTAAGGTTAAACCGCGCTTGCCTAGGTTGGCCTGTGGATGGATGACCACCCGTTACATACCGAGTTTCCTCCGTGCATCGGAAAGCACGTTAAGCCGTTGGTCCCGGCTGTCATTTGTAGATCTTTGATAGTCGTTACAGGTAGTCAGTGTTCCGAAAGTCTGACAACCAGTCTTACCAAGGGGTATAGTATTACCCAATATTAACTGGGTTGTGGAGGTCAGATAGGCAGTCGCTCCATGTAAAATACTGATATTCAGCTGCATCCGGTTAAACTGGAAGCCGACCCCAACATAGTTGGGAAAAGGCTAGGCAGATGATGAAGTCACACTTATATGTCACTGCGCTCCATGCCTTATTCTACTTCCAGCTTTGACATATAATATATAGTACATACATAACACTTACGTGTTTTACCTATATGTTTCTGTAATAATTATGAATAGCATAATGTTTCATCGAATTTCATAATATGATATAATATGGCCACGTATTGATTTGAGTTATTCATAATTGATGAATCAGTATTGACCCAACAATATTATTTGCTTTTATATTGAACTAGCTTTCGCCCGCGGCTTCGCCCGCGTTAAATTTGGGGTAAAACAGTTCCCCTTGCGCCTTATTGATTTGTAATAGCAACGCTAAGTTTTCCCTTTTCTTCCCTCTTTCTCCCTCACATCCCACTTTTTTTTAATAAAAATTAGCCTATGTCCGTCTCCCGGTTCCCAACTATATCTGTACCAAAAATCATCAAAATCGGTTAAGCCATTAAAGCGTGAAGAGGTAACAAACAAACAAACAAATAAACAAACAAACAAACAAACTCACTTTCGCTTTTATAATATTAGTAAGGATTAAAGGATAATTCCATTTAAGTTTTGGTGTAGTTTAATAGGGATTCTCCCGGTTTGTATAGCAATGATTGGGTAGTTTTGCAGTTATGAAATCATGTTTCTTTTTTCAATGATTTGCGGTTATGCCAGTTCAACCTAATATTTTGAAAGTTTTGGAGAGAGGCCTTTGCCCAGCTGTGGGAAAACGCAAGCTATCAGTTTCAGTAATTATGTTCTTAATTCGATAAGTAAAAGTACTCCTGACTTTTAATTTAAATATTCATTGAATGTAGTAGTGAAGTACCTTTGTTTTTATTACAGTCAACATTGTTCGGTTCGCGTATGCCTAAATAAAAAAAAAGTTGCATTTTTTATGAAATTGTTAGAGTGCTAAGTAGCACAAGGACCTTAGGTATGCTTGTACAGACGCCTGCACATCAAGCTACTACAATCAGTCAGATTTCTTTGATAGATTTTCGACTTTATTTCTAAAGCATAAGGTCCAAGGTTCATTGGGAAAAATTGACAGTTTCGGGTAGCTTGACTTGCAGGCGTCTGTATATAAAATAAAAAAGTAAGGTATGTAAAGTTTCATTATTATTTTGAAGATTGCGCCACAACCAGCAATTAAAAAAAAAAACATTGTGTTATCTGTAGTTAACTTTTTAAATTTCCAATCCTTTGCTCGTGGTGACGTCTTTGCCACGTAAAGTACAAATATAAAACACCTAAATTTGACGTTTATTGCTTAAAACCTTAAACGTCAAACTTGACACCTGTTAGCTGGAATTTATTAACCTCATTCAGCATAAGGTGAAATGAATGAGAAAAAATAATTGAAACCACCTCATGGTTTCAAAATAATAATTTAAATTTAAAAATAATAGTTTCACAGAATTGACGTCTGACGTAAATAGATCTCAATTGATCACTAAAACTTCTAAATACTGTTGTCAAAGAACTCAGACAGAGTTATTTATCCTGTGATTTTGTTTCTGACATCTACATTTGAAAAGGGTAGGCATACTCATTTTTACGCACTTTCAAACAAAAAAAATGTTTAATTATGCGTTTATGTCTTTTATTCAATGCTTTAAAATGGCATAACATTTATATGGCCTACAAATAGTTGTTTCGAAACTGGTTGTTTGTGTATGTGAGTTTACATGTTTGTAAACGCACCCACGATACAGGAGAATAACCTAGTGTAGGGCAACGTTTTTTTTTTTAAAATAAATAAAGTATGAATATAGTTCTTGTAACATAGCCACAATCGTAACTTAGACATTTTTACCTACATTATAAATTTCTTTTAAAAAAGTAATTGAATTCATAGTTCAAACAATTTGAATAAATTTTTCCTTCCTTGTTAAAATCATTTAAAAAACGGGGGATTTTACTAATGCCAAAAAGGTTTGATGACGTAGTTTTAATAAGTTTATTACGTGTCTTTCTAAATATTTTTTGGTTAAAAATTTTACAATTAGTCACAGTAATTACTGCGCGTACGCCATTAATCGTCATTCATTATTGGAACCATTAAATCGCAATTCTAAGGAAAATGTGAATGATATAAAATCAGTACTTCTACTATGACATCTTAAAGCAGAACTTATTCCACTGAGTGAAAGAGATGGTGCTAGACACCCTGTATAGCTCTGTCCCTTTCCCTCAGCGGAATAAGTTCTGCTTTAACACGTCATGGTAGGGTAGCAGTTCCGAAAATTTAATTGTAAAAACTATTTGGTCTTTGCTTGTTGGGGCAGATTCATCATCATCATGATAGGTCGTAAAAACATGCAGACGTCACATCGGATCGACTTAAGTTTAAAGGTAGGTTTTTTTTTTAACTACCCCCGCATCCCACACTATGAATTAATAAATTTCGACGGGCCTGTTGGTCTAGTGGTTAGTTGCCCTGACTGCTGAGCCGGAGGTCGTGGGTTCGATTCCCACCCAGGACAAACTTAGTGTGATGAGCATGATTGTTTGTTCTGAGTCTGGGTGTGATTTATCTATAATATGTATGTATTTATAAATTATATAAGTATGTATATCAGTTGTCTGGTTACCATAACACAAGCTCTGCTTATCTTGGGATTAGATAGCCGTGTGTGAGTTGTCCCAAGATATTTTTTGTTTTAATTATAAAAATTGTTAGGGCAGATTCATCATAATCATGGTACGTCGTAAAAACATGCAGACATCATATTAGGTCGACTTAAGTTTATAGGTAGAATTTTTTTATATACCCCCACAGCCCACAGTATGAATTCATCACTAAATATTATTATAGGTGCGTTTACCAACAAAAACTTACATACACAAACAAACAGACCCTGAACAACTAACATAGAAACGTAAATTATACAAATACTAGCTTCCGCCCACGATTTCGTCCGCGTTGCATAGTTACTTCGGGCTAACGCTAACTTTAACCCGCGTGATAATCGAAAAAAAATGTCGTTCTCTCCCCTTTTCTTCCCTCTTTCTCCCCTATTCTCACTTTTCTTTTTTAATTAACCTGTGTTCGTCTCCATGGTCCCGACTAGCTCTGCACCAAAATTTATCAAAATCGGTTTGGCCATTTAGGCGTGAAGACATAACAAACAAACAAACTCACTTTCACTTTTATAATATTAGTAAGAATTTGTTCCCTGTGGGGGTCGAAGAGCCAACCATGCATATTGACTAGCTAACTTAGTTCTATCGCTAAGATAGTCTCTAAACTTATTTACCATTTTGTCCAAGTCATCTGGTATTATGATTTTGCAAAACTTTTATTTATAAAGATAAATACTTAATTTTTTTTTTCACACTGTTTAATTGTACTATTACGAAACACGTGTTCTAAATATAAAAATACTAGAATATACAACTTAAACATAGTTATCGATTTTCATGCCACCTAGAACTAACTTCACGATGTCGCTGTCGGTGTGCGCGCGCATCGTAAAAATTCACTCTCATCATTTTTCTCCATCGCGCCAAAAGAAGTATAACTTCATAAAATGCCATTTTCGACATGTCTTTATGTACAGACGCCTGCAGGTCAAGCTACCCGAAACTGTCAATTTTTCCCAATGAACCTTGAACCTTATACTTTAGAAATAAAGTCGAAAATCCATCAAAGGATGGATGGACTTGGATGGCACTCAAATGGCATGATGCGTGATAAATCTCAATCCTCTTGAAAAATGTTTTGACAACAATATAGCTAATCATTCATCATTTTGATCTTATGAAAATAAACTTATAACAACATTCGAGGTTTGATTCAAGTTGAAAGGGACAGAGCAGGTTTTAATATCTTAGCTTTTTAAAAAAAAAAAGGGAAATCGGTTTGGAACATTGAAAAAAAACCGCTTACAAAAAATAATTTGTTTTCATAAATGAAAAGGTTTTTGTCATATAAAGTAATACCTATCAGAAATTGATCAGTAATCCCTTCTTAATGTAAATGTGTAATAAAAAATATATATACTAGCTTTCGCTCGCGTTAAATTTGGGGTAACAGTTACTAATAATAATATAAATACATACTCAAATGGACTCAAACAGAACTGGACGCCCTGGATAGGAAGGTCCGTACATTGTTAACGGCATTTCGTATGCATCACCCACGTTCTTCGGTCAGGCGATTGTATATCCCGCGGAGTTGTGGAGGTCGAGGCTTTCGAAACGCCAAGACTCTCCACAATCGCGAGATATGCAGTCTCAGGGAATATTTTCTAGAATCAGACGTGGGAATGCATCGAGATGTGGTTGCAGTGGACAAAGGCCTCACCCCGCTCTCCTTGGCTAAAGAGAACTGGCGCAAACCTGTAATACTTGACACTAACGACCGCAGGGAGGTATGGCAAAGTAAGGAGCTTCACGGACGCTTTTTCCGGGCCCTACATGGACCCGATGTAGATCAATCAGCGTCCGTAGCCTGGCTACGTTCCGGGGACCTCTTTGGAGAAACCGAAGGTTTTGTCTGTGCAATTATGGATGAAGTTATGATGACGAATAACTACCGGAGATTTATTGTGAAGGACGGCACGGTTGACATATGTCGGGCATGCCACCGTCCGGGTGAATCAATTCGACACATTATCTCCGGTTGTTCTCGTCTAGCTAACGGAGTGTACTTGCATAGACACAACCTTGTAGCCAGGATTATCCATCAGCAACTTGCTCTAAAGTACAACCTTGTGGAATCGGAAGTGCCGTACTACAGGTATGAGCCCGACCCAGTTCTTGAACATGGCTATATCACATTGTACTGGGATCGATCCATCATCACTGACAGGACTATTGTTGCTAACAAGCCTGATATAGTGGTGGTGGATCGATCAGAGCGGCGCGCAATTATTGTTGACATAACAGTCCCGCATGATGAGAACCTCGTGAAAGCCGAGAAAGATAAGCAAATCAAGTATATTGACTTGGCTCGCGAGGTTGTCGACATGTGGGACGTGGACTCAGCGATCATTGTGCCGATAGTCGTTACAGCCAATAGCTTAATTGCTAAGAGCCTCGACCAACACCTGAGAAGGCTCTCGTTAGGCAGCTGGATCAAGGGTTTGATACAGAAAGCGGTACTCCTGG
Source organism: Ochropleura leucogaster (assembly GCA_958449745.1). NCBI lineage: Eukaryota > Metazoa > Arthropoda > Insecta > Lepidoptera > Noctuidae > Ochropleura > Ochropleura leucogaster. The sequence goes on from OY288201.1 coordinate 5,444,964, forward strand.
ACACGGCTCGTATTGTTAGGAGGTTCCTTTCTCTGGAGCCCTGACCGCCGGTAGCTTGGATCCTGTTCCCGATACTGGTGGGCTACTATTTTTATATTTTTAAATGTTTTTTTTTATTAAGAAATGTTTAAAAATGTAAAGATATGTTAGAAAAACAAATAAATGAACGAATATAAATATATAATAAAAATAATACCCCTTGCGCCTTATTGATTTGTAATAGCAACGCTAAGTTTTCCCTTTTCTTCCCTCTTTCTCCCTCACATCCCACTTTTTTTAAATAAAAATTAGCCCATGTCCGTCTACTAATTCCGAACTATCTCTGTACCAAAATTCATCTAAATCGGTTTAGCCATTAAAGCGTGAAGAGGTAACAAACAAACAAACAAACTCACTTTCGCCTTTATAATATTAGTAAGGATTAATTGTACGCCCCAATAATATTACACACAATCGAATTTAATCTCTGAGTTGAAGTGGTTTTTATGTCCTTGAAAATTACGACCCAAAAACAAGAATACTATTAAGGGTTCTGTAACTCAAAGGGAAAATACGGAACCCTTATTGTTGTCCCTCTGACTGTTTAATAATATAATAAATATAAATATATTGGGGCAACTCACACACGGCTATCTGATGCGAAGCTAAGCAGAGCTTGTGTAATGGTAAAAAGACAACTGATATACATACTTATATAATTTATAAATACATACATATTGCAGATAAATCACACCCAGACACAGAACAAACAATCATGCTCATCACACAAAGTTTGTCCTGGGTAGGAATCGAACCCACGACCTCCGGCTCAGCAGTCAGGGCCACTAACCACTAGACCAACAGGCCCGTCGTCGTCGTGTTTGTCCGTTTCAGTCTATCTGTCACGACCCTTAATCTCGGAAACACGTGAATCAAGTTGAAATTAAAACCAAATACTTAACTCTGTAGTTTTTTTGTTTTGCGAAAATCAACCCCCTAAGTCTACGCCGAAGTGTGCAAGTCCGACTCGCTCCTGGCCGTTTTTTTTTTTGCTTTAGGTACTTGCATATTGGCATTTACCTTATTCGGGTTAATTTGAGTAAAATCAAATCAATGAAACGTTTTTCAACCCGTGTATTGCACACGAGATTAGCTACCCTACCATGACGTCTTATAACAGAACTTATTCCACTGCGGGAAAGAGACAGAGCTGTACAGGGTGTGTAACACCATCTCTTTCTCACACAGGAATAAGAACTGCTATAAGATGTCATGGTAACCTTTCATAAACCTTGACGGTTAGGCAAGCCTATATTAAATAAAGCTTTGTGCCCGATGCCCAGAAAAAATCATTTGTGAGTTTTTAACGCAGTACTAACTTGGAGCAAAATGGCGGTGTTTTGTAATTTGTGTTATGAAAATTACGACCCAATATTACGCCACTGACAAATAGAAAACAATGTAACCAATCTGCAAACACTTAAAAAAAAGTTGTTCTCGTCTATTTTTTGTTTTTGTATACAATGTATGACAGTTATATATTAACCACAAACACGATGAGGAAATGCCAGTACCTATAAAACTTATTTTTTCTCTTTAGAAAAAATATGAAAAAGGAATTTATATTTAAATAGTTTTGCAATACTCAAAAATGTCTTATGTAAAATATATTGATATACAAAAAGATCATTTCGGCCAAATGCCACACAGCGTTTCTATGCGACATTGAACTCTTTCGTATGCTCGACCTTGAGTCATTTACATAATTGAACTGGTATTTAACATTTTTTTTGGCCAATAGAAGGAACATGGGTGGGTTTTAGTCAGTAAAAGCCTGACACTCCCCGCCGCTCCTCCCAAAGCGGGGAAGTTATATAATGACTTCCCACCCCTAAAAAAAACCAACCGGAGCCATCTCAGAATGATCACGTGACGCAAAGAAACGAGAAAAAATTGAAGAAAATCTAAATATGTTTGGAGTTTACTCCTTAAAAATCGATTTTCATATATAAGGCGCCCGGTATGAGAAAAATCCGAGGGGTAAAACCTACTAAAGTAACGAAAATGTGTCACGTTTTTGGTGCGCACCTTTAGTGCGCAACTTTCTAATTTAGCTGTGAGTGTATTAAGACGTACATATTGTAATGCTGTATAGGCGACTATACCTATATACTATATGTTATTGGGCTTGTTTGTTTCTATCAGTGTCGATGTATTTATATTGCAATTTTTTTTTATTTTTCATTAATTTGTTAATTTACCCTTTCATATGATATTAATCTTTTTTCAGTTGAATAAACTCTTTTTGCGTATGGTTAGATACTTGTACTTAAGGAGTAAACTCCAGTCGTGCGTCGGAGCTGACACACACACTTTTTTTTTCACATAGGCTACTGCTGACATAGGTGACCGCTGCGCAGCGTGTCGCGAGTTCCATCGCCCCACGGAAAAAAAAATGTATGACCTACAGATAATTTTTCCGGGTCTGGATATTTGTGTATGTGAGTTTAAATGTTTGTAAAAACACGATACAGGAGAAATTCCTAATCAAAGTTATTTTTTTTTTGACATAATATTTTTCTATAAGACAACCATTTGAAAGGAGTGTTTTCAGTCGTAGAAAAAATATAATTTTCTACATATCCATGTTGTATTTTCTTTATATCCGGATTTGTGTCACCGCATATTTCTAGAAATAAAAGCACATGTGCACAAGGATATGTAGTAATTAGTCATGACAGCTGCGTTGTCATAAAAAATATCGCTAATGAATTAATTATAATGAGTTGATATCCTACTACAAATGCATTACAGCAATGACTAAAAAGATTATAAATAATCTAATTTCCAGGCAAGACGGAAGTTAAGTGATTCGCTTTGAGCATTAGGATGCAGGTTTGGGCCTGATAGGTATAACGTTTTTACTATAAAAAAAATACCGACTGCAAAAAAAAAACTAAAAACTGGAAAATAAATTTGCTTCCGGAACTCGGTGTCTTTTTTTTTGTTTTGTTGACATTGTGGCTATGGCTACCGACTTACTAATGTTTAGTTTGTTTTGGGACCATTTTTTCTATGGAGTTGTCATTTCTCTATTATTACTCAAAGATATTAGCAGATCATCCATATAAACATAAAGAAAAAAATGTACTAAAAATGTACATAAACTAAACAAGCAATATAAATAAAATAATATAAAAAAAATGTAAATGAAATACATGAAATGAAAGATTGTAGGGACAACATTGATAGACAGGATTTTTTTACAACACAAAAACCAAGAATTACAGTAGGTATACCACTTATAAATAGGGTGACACAATTGGCGGTACGCTTGTATCATCATCTGCCTAGCCTTTTCCCAACTATGTTGAGGTCGGCTTCCAGTCTAACTGGATGCAGCTGAATCAGTTTTTTATATCTGACCTCCATAAATCAGTTAGTACTGGGTAATACGATACCCCTTACGAATTGGCGGTACGTTTGTATTACATCTAAATATCGCTAGTTGTTTTAAACTCCCATCCTGCCCATAGGAGCCGAGCTCACTGTCAACACTATCAACTGGACAAGCTGTTACATAGATATTGGAACGAAGTTCCTTATCGCGCGTTGTGAAAGGGGGCTAGACGGAAAAAAATCTTACGAAAAGTTGTCACGACACTTTTTGTTATAGTAAGCTATTGTAAGCTGTGCGGCGTCGCATGTTTCTTTGTCTGTCTGTCTGTCTCTCTCTCTTATAGAAAGCAAGCCAGATATTTTCATTTCTATAGGAACTTCGTTCCAACCGGGTGTCCCTTGACACCTCTAAATTTTTAATATCTATTTGGAAACCAACCCGAGACTCATTCACAGGTAAAGCTAAGCAGTGAATTTTTAAACATTTATGTCAATATGTTATCACTTATCATTAAATCGCTCACGAATGACTGATAATGTAATAATGATAAAGTATCATCAATGATACAGTTTGACGGGCCTGTTGGTCTAGTGGTTAGTGGCCCTGACTGCTGAGCCGGAGGTCGTGGGTTCGATTCCCACCCAGGACAAACTTTGTGTGATGAGCATGATTGTTTGTTCTGTGTCTGGGTGTGATTTATCTATTATATGTATGTATTTATAAATTATATAAGTATGTATATCAGTTGTCTGGTTACCATAACACAAGCTCTGCTTAGCTTGGGATGAGTTGGCCCAAGATATTTATTTATTTATTTATAGATATTTATCAACCAATAACACTTTGCCCATGACGGAAATCGAAACCAGGACCGCATGCTCAAGAATCATGCTTGCGACAATTCCAACCAATCGAACGAGACAGTTATCTATATTTTCTTAAAAAGAGTAGGTAAATATTAGAAGTAGGCAGTACATGTGTTTTAAATTGTATTCATAACTAGCTTTGCCCGCGGCTTCGCTCGCGTTAAATTCATGGTAACACAGTTCCCCTTGCGTCTTATTGATTTGTAATAGCAACGCTAAGTTTTCCCTTTACTTCCTTCTTTCTCCCTCACATCCCACTTTTTTCAAAAAATTATTAGCCGACGGCATATGTCCGTCTCCTGGTTCCCAACTATCTCTGTACCAAAATTCATCAATATCGGTTTAGTTATTAAAGCGTGAAGAGGTAACAAACAAACAAACTCCTTTCGCTTTTATAATATTAGTAAGGATTTATGTTGTAACGACATACGAGTATAATTTAATATAGGATACTAGTTACCCTTTTAAATTTGAGTTTTTGCAATGTTCGACATTTCAGTTTTTTTTTGGCCGAGTTTAAAAACTTGACACTGATCTTGATTTTTGTTTTGAAATACGATAAAAAAAATGTCTCATATTTAAATGGTGCATTAGTTAAAAAAAATATATCTACAGGTTGAATCTTAGAATTTAAATTGTGTTTAGTGCAGTATCTGAAGGCCTAAAATGATCGGCTTGGCAGAGTTCTAATAGGATAACAACATGAATCAAGTCAAATCTTTTCATCCACAGGCCCGCATCTAAGGTGGCCGGAAGTCGTCTCGTGGCATCTAGGGGCAACAGACCGTGACGACGCACGGCGCGTTCGTGTTCCACGCGCGCTTCAATGACCTGTCAGCAAAGCAGAGGGGTCTATCAGGCCACCGCCTGTCGAGGTTGCGGGTTGTTCGAAAGAGATAGTATTTCACGGGTCCGGAACATAAAGAGCAAAAGATCCTTCTTTTGGCCTTTATATTCCGGGTGGGTTTTGATTTCATATCCACCTAAAACTATTTTTTAATGGTCTCACTCATAGTTAATATTATGAATTCGAAACCATTTTATGAATTTTAACGTAATTTATATTATTATCCTATTATGGTACTGCTAACGCTGCCATTAAAGGCCCGTTGATCAGCGTGGCTGGTTTGACTCCCGGTCACAACATATCAAATCACTAGCTGTTCCCCGCGGTTTCACCCGCGCTGCTCCGCACCTGTTGGTCGTAGCGTGATGTTATATAGCCTATAGCCTTCCTCAAGAAATGGACTATCCAACACTAAAAGAATTTTCCAATTCCAACCAGTAGTCCCTGAGATTAGCGCGTTCAAACAAACAAACAAACAAACTCTTCAGCTTTATAATATTATAGTATATAGTATAGATAGTATAGATTATTGTTTCGAGTTTCCTCATTTGCAGGTAAAGTTCATGAGTAAGATTACTTAATAAGTAGAATATGCAGTGAACATCCTAGTAGTTCCGAAATAACTTGGGAAAAGATTAGAGAAATACGTACCAACTATCTTGTAACGTAACATCATATTTTAATTAATAAGGTATGCCAAAAAGTTTTTATGCAAATAGCCTTTATACTCGTTTCTGGACCAATGCCAAAACGACCGAAACACCCCTGCATTAAACTATGAAACTTTCCTATAATGCCACTAACATTATCTACTTTATATGTATACAGTTAGAAGTTACTAACGACTGTTTCATTATCAAAGATTAAGTAACCACTTATGTAATATACGACTTACTTGTTTTTGGTGAAAAATAATAGGTACCTACCTGGTTTTAGTTCTTCATTGCATTCGTGTTGGACTTTTATGGTATTACTTTTTTTGTAAATTACGACAACAGTTTATGCATTCTGGCCAAACCCGAGAAATAGACTGGCACCGCCAAAATTTATTTAAACTAAATCCTTACTGATATTATAAAAGCGAAAGTGAGTTTGTTTGTTTGTTACCTCTTTACGCTTTAATGGCTAAACCGATTTTAATGAATTTTGGTACAGATATAGTTGGGAACCAGGAGGCGGACATAGGTTTTTTTTTCAAAAAAAAGTGGAATATGAGGGAGAAAGAGGGAAAAAAAGGAAAACTTAGCGTTGCTATTACAAATCAATAAGGCGCAAGGGGAACTGTGTTACCCCGAATTTAACGTGAGCGAAGTCGCGGGAAAAAGCTAGTTATATTATAACTAAGGAAAGAGGTGGCGAGATTATTTGGACATACACAATGGCTACGTCGCCGCGCGCCGTGTCGACAGCTCGTTAGTGTTCCACGCGCGCCTCAAAGATACATCAGCAAAGCAGAGGGGCCTGCCAGGGCCTCCACCTGCCGGGGTTGCGGTTTGTTCGAAAGAGATACCGCGACCCTGGAACTTAAAGGCCAATAGAAGGAACATGGGTGGGTTTTAGTCAGCACAAGTCTGAAACTTCTCCCGCTTCGCCCAGAGAGGGGGAAGTTATTTGATGATTTCCCTTACGCTAAAAGATATGGCTTGGTCCAAGTGCATGTCAAGACTATCTCGAAAGAAATGAAGGAGGCTTTTGGTCTGTTGTGGTACTTTAATGGCCACTGTATCTTATTGTATGAAGGGCTAGTGCAAAACTCCACGCCCAAAGCGCATATTTTAATGGCTAATGATACAAATACACTGTAAAATAATATTTATTTACTAGTTGACGCCCGCGTCTTCGCCTGCGTAATTACGAAAAAAGTATCCTATGTGTTATTTTAGGATTATTAGGATTTACACAGTATAAAATCAGGGATTGTAGTGTTATATATGTTACAGTACAGGGGCCTTAGTCTGCTATTACAATAATGTCAGAATGGTCGATCACTGATCGCATAATGGTTGATTTTGACAAGTTTAGTATGTAGCAGATTGCCAAACTTGTCAAAATTAACCATTATGCGATCAGTGATCGACCATTCTGACACTATTGTAATAGCAGACTAAGGCCCCAGATCGCAACTGGCATCTTAGCTAGATTACAAAGTAACCTGTGTCAAAAATACCAGAAATATTTTTCACTTGTTATTACGATATCACATAAAATGTAATTTGCCAAAGGGTCAGGTTCATATGTTGTGTACTTATAGTAAAATCGCATTTCATCATATGTTTATGCCCCATTTAAAGGCAAGAGGCTCGCTCTTGCCGTACCGCTACTGCATTTTAAAAAATCTGATTAAAATATTTATTCTTAAAATACCACCAGTGTCTTTTCAATAGCAAAAAGCCTTTCATTCGTTACTTAAAAAAAAAACAGTTAAAGTGGCCAATACCATGAACCGTGACAAAAATGACAAGTAATAAAAAGTCATTATAATCCATCAATATTAAAATTCATTGACATTTTAACGAAAGTTTCCAACCATCTTTCAACTCTGCTTAAAAACGTCAAAGGATTTGACACTTTCTTTTATGAATCTTAGCACAAAATTAATGACGAAAACGTAGGGTGGCCCAATGGGCCTAGTACGAATGAGCGAAATGTAATCATTTTTTTTCTATATTGAAGTAAAACCCTTACTAATATTATAAAAGCGAAAGTGAGTTTGTTTGTCTGTTTGTTACGTCATCACGTCTAAATGGCTAAACCGATTTTGATGAATTTTGGTGCAGAGATAGTTGGGACACTGGGGACGGACATAGGCTTATTTTTGCTAATAACAATTATATGACCTACTCGTAGTTGTTTCGGGTCTGGCTGTTTGTGTAAGTGAGTTTAAATGTTTTTAAACGCGCCAACAATAAAGGAGAAATTCCTAGTGTGGGACAACGAATTTAAAAAAAAAAAAGTTATTTACAGACGCCTGCACATGAAGCTACTCAAATCAAATCAAATCAAATCAAATCATTTATTTCAATTAGACCATTACAGGCACTTTTGAAAGTCAAGAAACAAAATGAATCTACAGTCCCGGTCACAAGGCATAATAACTTGTGAAAGTACTGTAGTTGCCCATTCCAAAGCGTTGATCTCTATGGAGAAGAATGGGCAAGAAACTCCATGGACACTCTTTTAAATTATAATATTTTTACAAAATCGTGTTTACATCATTCATGTTGAGATTATACAAATATGTGAGAACGATGTAAAAAGGCGTGCACAGTAAGAGCGTCCAGAGTAAATAAAAAGCAAAATTTAATTTTAAATCTAAATAAGTTTAAAAATGAACCGTGGTAGCTAAAAAATGACCAGTCCCAACTGACAGCGCCCGTTCACGAACATGACGTATGGATCAGCCCCATTCAGCTCGACCATTTTGAAGGGAGCTAAATGACCCGACACACCCGCCACCATCAGTGAGACATTTAAGTGAGCATGACACTATCAACCACCAGGGCTTCGTCAAGTCAATGATAATACATAGCACTCACATATGGGCTTAATAATTATACAATACTAGAGAATTGATTCTATACATTGCAAAGATAGTCTTACAATCTTCTGCAGCTTTCACTATAGCTTCGGATACTAACCAATGAGTTTATCCCTATGCTTGTGGAGCAGGACTAGCATTAAGCCAAGCATTTTTATCATCAATATAATCCCCCAACTTATAATATGCTTGCCTACATAGTGTGCGTTTAATACAAGATTTAAATTTCGTTTCATTCAGTTGAAGAATGTGGGGAGGTATTTTATTGTAGCATTTTAAACAGTACCCCATGAAAGATGAGTCTACTTTAGCTAACCTGAAACCTGGTTGAACTAATTGGTCCCTATTTCTAGTATTATAATTGTGTCTGTCACCTCTTTTACTAAAAAGATGCAAGTTTTTCCTGACATACATGATGTTTTCATAAATATATTGACAAGGTACTGTCATGATGTTAATATCCTTAAACTGTTCCCTTAAAGAATCTCGCCTACGTAGGTTATATATGGCCCTGATGGCTCTTTTCTGCAGAATAAATATAGACTCGATGTCTGCAGCCCGTCCCCAAAGTAAAATACCGTATGACATTATACTATGAAAATAACTAAAATAGACTAGTCTCGCGGTATCTACATCAGTAAACTGACGGATTTTTCTAACAGCATATGCTGCTGAACTAAGGCGTCCTGCAAGAGATGTTATATGCGGACCCCATTGTAGCTTTGAATCGAGTGTTATTCCCAAGAAAACAGTTTTTTCGACGAATTCTAGTTTCTCTTGATTCAATACTATGTCACACACACTGTTTTTGACATTTGGTAGAGCAAATCTTATGCACTTCGTTTTTTTCCCATTTAATACTAAATTATTAGCGGTAAACCAATTATGTACCTGCATTAGGGCATTATTTACGTCGTCAAGATTTGTGGCACGCCTGTTTATCTTAAATATTAAAGAGGTATCGTCAGCAAATAACACCATTTGTGGTTGGTTTTTAAACAAATGGGGTAGATCATTTATATATACTAAAAAGAGGAAGGGACCTAATATCGATCCTTGTGGTACACCCATCTTTACATTTAAACCCATTGAATTGACACCATTTATTTGTACTTGCTGCTGTCTATCATTTAAATACGATTTAACTAAACTAAGGGCAAGTTTCCCTAGGCCGTAATGTTCAAGTTTTAAGAGCAGGGTTTCGTGGTTCACGCAATCAAATGCTTTTGAGAGGTCACAAAAAATCCCTATGGCATCCTGTGCCTCTTCCCACGCAGTAAATATGTGTTTTAATAGGGTGACACCGGCGTCAGTCGTACAACGTCCTTTGGTGAAACCATACTGCTTTTCATGAAAGATTTTATTGGTGTTAAAGTGGTTGAGCATTTGGTTAAGCATTACCTTTTCAAACACCTTGCTGAAAACCGGCAAAACGGATACGGGTCTATAATTATTGGTGTCTTTACTGTCCCCAGATTTGAAAAGCGGTATTACCTTGCTATATTTCATAAGGTCCGGGAAGACTCCTTGGTCCACACACAAATTAAATATTAAGGCTAAGTACGGTGCTATAGTCTCAATGATAGCTTGACAAACTTTAATAGACAATCCCCAAAGGTCTTCGGTTAACTTGATTTTTATTTGTTTAAAAGCTTTAATGACTACAGTGGGATTAATATGCTTAAACTGAAACTCAGCCGGGCATGGTAAAACGTTTGCTCTTAATAAGTCAACAGAAAGCAAGGGTGAGGAATTTAACGTTTCTGTAGTTTTAATTGGGATACTAGTAAAGAAATCCACAAATTCTTGAGCAACTTCGTTTTTTGTGGTTAGAAGACCACGTGAAGACTCTAGTGTTATATCATTATTATATTTTTTATTTCTATTAGTTTCACTATTGATTATTTTCCAAACCGTCTTAATTTTATTATCAGCGGATTTAATCTTGTTGCTTATGAATAAGGCTTTAGCTACCTTGCAGGTGTTTTTAAACATTTTTGAGTAAGTAGCAACATAGTGATTGAATGTTTCCGAGTTGATGTAAGGCTTAAGGCCGTAAAGTTCAAACAGCCGTTCCCTACTTTTTCTTATACCCTTAGTTGCCCAATCACTAAATAGAAACTTTGGGCTAATAGATTTAGTTTTAATTTTTAGCGTATCATTGAACTCTGAGTAGACAACCGAAAAGAATTCCTCATAAAAATGATTTACATTATTAATATCATATCCCGGAATGCCTAGATTACTTATTAAATTATTGTTAAATTTATTTAAATTGCTGGGTGTTATTTGTCTAGACTGTATCTGAATTTTTGGTGATGATGTGTAGGACTCGAAAACAACGGTTTGACCGCTGTGATCAGAGGGAAGGTAATTTACAATGGATTTATCTAAGAAGTCGCAGCAACAGAAAACATTATCAATACATGTAGCGGTATTTGTAGTAATTCGGGTTGGCTCCGAAAACACATTCAACAAATTAAATGATTTAAAAAGATTTAAAAATCTACTGCTATTTGAATTTTCATCTAAAATATTGATGTTAAAGTCACCACAGATGACTAGCGATTTATTACCTGTTGCAAGTTTTGCCAAAGCATCTTCCATTACTGACTCAAATATCGAGTAGTTTTGATAATTTGGGGGCCTGTAAACACACACTATGACATGCTTATCTAGCTCAACACAAGATAATTCAATATTATGTTCAACCGATAGATCAACTATATCAATACGACTTCTAAATTTAATACTATTTTTGACTAAGATTAGTGAACCCCCACGCATCTTAGATTTACGGTTAAAGCAACTGCCTACACTGTAATTTTCATAATTAATTAGCATTTCATGATCTTTTAACCAATGTTCGGTGAAACAAACAATATCAAACTTAGTTTTTTCTAAAAACAATTCAATCTCTAGTTGTTTTGAAGAGAAACCTTGAATATTTTGATGAAGTAATTTCAAGGAATTCTGCTTAGCCCCTTTTTTAAATGTAACTATTTGAGAGCCAGAAGGTACCTTGGTGTCTGTTGTCTTACTAGCTAGTTTAAATGAGCCGGAGTGAGCGACAATACTCCCCCGCCTTCCTTGTAAAAAGCTTTATTAGTAGAAGTACTAATATTTGCAGTGTTAATAATTGTACAAAACATAGACATAATATTTATGTCCGAGTGAATATTATAAGCTAATAGCCTAGCTATTTTGTGTCTACAACTAGTAGGTAGAAACACACTACCCCGTGTCGACCTAAGTTTATCAACAACAGTGTTGATATCCAGATATACAAGTTTGTCACAATAGTGACCTACTAAGAAATGTACATGCTTATTCAGCATGTGAATATAATTATTTTGTTTGTTCGAGGTTTTATACAAGTATGGAAAAGCACACAATATAATTTTACGACAATTTAGCTTTAACAACTCAGTTACACTGTCTGTGATGTCTTCTTTTGTAATTTTAGAACAATTTCCTATAAATATAGTTAAATCAGTGCTTTCACTATAAACATTTCCAGTCACTAATGCCATTATCTGTTTATAAGTTGACCCTGGCATACAAGTATTTTGACTGGGAAAACTCAGGTTATTACATAATAATTTACCTACACCCCTTCCTATACTATCTGAGAACATTACAGAGTTAGAACAATCATGACTATCATGTATCTCAGTCTGTACCATTTGTAAATTAATTTGTGACATATTAGCTGCATCTTGGTTGAGGATACAGTCTGGAGGCAAATTTGCAGCCTGGGATGGGTCCTCCATTACCTCAGGCTGGACAGTTTCATGGTTGGAAACTGTCTGACAACTACATTGAGACATAACTAATTCATTTGCTGCAAGAATATGTTCCTTAATTTGTTTCTGAGAACTCAAATACCTACTGGAAATGGAACTAAGTGAGTCCTGAAGTACCTCTATTTCAGACTGCAATTGCTGAGTATCTATATTATATATTTTAATACTATCTTCTAACTTTATTTGATATTTTTTTAACTTGTTCACTAAATCAACACGTTCTTTTCTCAGTGGAATGTTTTTAGAAAAGTGTTTGTGTTGTTTTTTAAATTGATAACACTTTTTAATTAGTCTATTTAACTTAGCATATTTCTTAATTTTCTTATTGCTTACTGAATAATTTTGTTTCAGTAAGGAATCTTCAGTCAAATCAATAGTTATTAAGGAAGGGGAGTTACAATTACTATTTAACAATTCTTTATATAAGCGGTTAGTTTCAATAACCTGAGTACTTTCTCTTTCTCTCTGTAACTTTAAAATACGACTATCGGCATGAATTAATTCATCTTCTAAGTCCCTAACCCTACATAAAGCCTCCTCATATAAATTACTACAATTGCTGAAACCATCTGTGACCACCTTTAGTTGATCCCGTTCATCAACAACGTCCAAGTATTGCTGATGAAGGTCTACTAACTGCCTTTTCAAGGAAGAGTTTTTGCTGTTGACTTTAACGACTTCCACCTCACTTTCTTCTCTCTCCTGTAACAGTTGTTGGACTTGGAGTTTTGATTCTTTAAGCTCTTGGAGGGCCGTTCTCAACTTGATTTCCATCTCCTGAGCAGTAGCCTTACGGGTCATCACAGGCATGGTTTCAGGATTAGTTACTGAAAGATAGAAATAAAGAAACGGTGAGAACTAACAGAAAAGACAAATACAGAAAAGTTAGCAGTGAAAGGGGGAAAAAAAAAATAAAAAAAACAAAGGGCAAAAGTTCAGATATGAAATTAAATGAGGTAGGATGTTTTATTAAGTTTAAAAAAATTATCTTTATATTAAATTAATCTAATAGAATATTGAATTTTACTGGTTTTTATCAACCTATTTATACTTTTGCTTAAGTGGGTAGGCTGCTTAGATGAAAAGCACAAGAAAAATAAATTAATGTAGTTCATTCATATATTATATCTAGACAAAATGTTCATTAATGTTATTAATAAGCATGAATATTTGAATAACAGAGTTATGGAATGACTATCACAGTGTTGTTGTGATTATTAATTACAATTTTAGGTTGTCAACAAAGCCATTTAGAACCATTATAGGGTAATAAATCAGCACAAAATTAAATCTAGAATTGGCATGGATGTGCTATATGATCAAAGTGACGAGTGTGTGCTATTATTTAATAAAAGTAAACAATACTTCCCTGAATTGTCCGTATATTTAAGTACAGGTAAAACGTCAGCTGATGTTTGAAGGTTACCGGTAACGATGTATTACCGAAAAACTTTATGAATTATCGGGAAAACAATAATCCTAGGTATTTACACATTTACAATCCGATTGAGCAAATAATTACACTATATTATTACTTATTTACTAATTAAATTTAATTTTAAAATACGGAGCCAAAATTTAACATGTCACTCGGGCAGTGTTGCCACTTTTTTTTTCTACTTACACTTTTTTTTTTACTACATTCTGTCAGATTGTTTTGATAGATTTTCGACTTTATTTCTAAAGGTTCAAGGTTCATTGGGAAAAAATGTCAGTTTCGGGTAGCTTGACCTGCTGGCGTCTGTTCTTAACGTTTAAATCGCGAGTTCATGTCTGGCCTACCTTTTGATTCAATTTTGGAACGTAATAGTAAAATGTGGTCAAGGGGCCTTTGGAACTGTCTGCCTATATAAGCATTGCTGGTTTAATATATTGGTGTATGTCCCTCCTTCCTCTCATGGGACCGCAAACCATTATCCTTTAATCCCTATGGGTGTAGGCTGATGGAAATCGGGAAGGTTACGGTTTTGAGTGAGGTCGATGTGACATGTGACCCTTGTATACTGAAATTGATTGAGACAATACACTTTTGTTAACTTGCATCTGTGTTTCCCTATCCTACTAATGTTATAAATGTGAATGTTTGTGAGGATAGATGTATGGATGTTTGTTACTCATTCACGTCAAAACGGCTGACCGGATCTTGATGAAATTTGGCACAGGGTTAGATTATATTCTGAAATTATACATGGTGTTCTTTTTTTCATCAATACGCGGTTGAAGCCGCAGGCACCAGCTACTCTCATAAACATTTGATTTTTTGGATTGAAGGTGATAACAAAATAATGAAATAGACGTATTTTTGGGTTTTAATGTAGACAATACTGAGGTCGAAAGTAATTTTTTTGGTACTAGTTTGTTAGTTCAAAGTGGAGACTACAAACTACAGTACGCGATTACGGTATGAAATAAATTATTATAAATTAGCTGCCCTGTGGTGATAGAATATACAATGTATCTTTGTGAATTGTAACCTTTGTTATTCTGATAAGTAAGCTATTTCTACTATTGTGAAGTTTCATCAAAATTTATTAATTAGTTTTTACGGGCAGAACAACAAACACTTACATACTTCTTCTTCTCTCTTCTTCTTCTGTTTGTGTGTGTATGTGAGTATAAATGTACGGTAAATGTACCCATGACACAAAAGAAAATCCGATTGTGCGGCAACGTTTGTAGAAAAAAAAAGTGTGTGTGTCAGCTCCGACGCACGACTGGAGTTTACTCCTTAAGTACGAGTATCTAACCATACGCAAAAAGAGTTTATTCAACTGAAAAAAGATTAATATCATATGAAAGGGTAAATTCACAAATTAATAAAAAAATAGCAATATAAATACATCGACACTGATAGAAACTAACAAGCCCAATAACATATAGTATATAGGAATAGTCGCCTATACAGCATACCATATGTACGTCTTAATACACTCACAGCCAAATTAGAAAGTTGCGCACTAAAGGTGCGCACCAAAAACGTGACACATTTTCGTTAGTTTAGTAGGTTTTACCCCTCGGATTTTTCTCATGCCAGACGCCTTATATATGAAAATTGATTCTTAAGGAGTAAACTTCAAAAAAATCCTCAAAAGCTTTCACTTAACATTATTAATTAATTTTTAAAAAAAGTTAGCCTATGCCATTAAATTCGGGGTAACACAATTCCCCTTTCCTGGAACCTAGTTTTTGCCCTTGCGCCTTATTTATTCGTCCCTTTTTCTCCCACATTAATCACTCTTTTTAAAAAAAATCCACGTTCGTCTCTAGGGTCTCAACTATCTCTGTACCAAAATTCATCAAAATCGCTTTAGCCATGTAGGCGTGAAGACGTAACAAACAAAAAAACAAACAAACAAACTCAGTTTCGCTTTTAAAAATATTTATTGATTAATTTAAAAAAAACAGTTAGCCTACGTCCGTCTCCAGGGTCCCAACTATCTCTGTACCAAAATTCATCACAATCGTTTTAGCCATTTAGGCGTGAAGACGTGACAAACATACAAACAAACTCACTTTCACTTTTATAATAACACAGTTCTCCTTGCGCCTTATTGATTTGTAATAGCAACGCTAAGTTTTCTCTTTTCTTCTTTCTCCCTCACATCCCACTTTTTTTAATTAAAAATTATGCCTATGTCCGTCTCCACGGTCCCAACTGTCTCTGTACCAAAATTCATTAAAATCGTTTTAGCCATTTAGGCGTGAAGACGTAATAAACAAAAAAACAAACTCACTTTCGCTTTTATAAATATTAGTAAGGATAGCACACACACACACAAGTTACGTCCTACGCTAAAAAAAAGAATACACCATTGTTGTGTATAGTTCCGGTTTTGCCGCCGTCATTTGTTTTTTTTTTCCCGTTCACAAACTCCTAACATGATTTTATCATCACCATCAACTTTGTGAAATACAAAAACTTATGACGTTGCCTCTTTAGTACCGTTATGTGAATATCCTTCCTCAACGCGTCTTGGTGACGACAATCTTACAACGTTCTGCGTAAGAACACTGATTCATAAGATAATACGTATGCAACTTTAGCAAGCACACATTTAGAATCGTTTATCAGACGTCAGAACACTGATCTTTTTTGTGCTTCTAGGCTTGCGTTTGGCCCCAATTCACCTCACGTGAATAGTATTAATAAATAAATAAATATCTCGGGACAACTCACACACGGCTATCTGATCCCAAGCTAAGCATAGCTTGTGTTATGGAAACCAGACAACTGATTGATATACATACTTATATAATTTATAAATACATACATATTAGATTATATAGATAAATAACACCCAGACACAGAACAAACAATCATGCTCATCACACAAAGTTTGTCCTGGGTGGGAATCGAACCCACGACCTCCGGCTCAGCAGTTAGGGCCACTAACCACTAGACCAACAGGCCCGTGGTGAATGAAGTTGGTCTCAACAGCACTCGAGTAGGACGCTGGGTCGATAATGTATGTATGAACAACTTTAGTTACGCTGACGATATAGTGTTACTGACACTAACTGTAGGCCCATTGAGATAGATGCTAGCCATATGTGAAACATATAGCCATAAGCATCCATAACCTTACTAATATTATAAAAGCGAAAGTGAGTCTGTTTTTATGGCCAAACCGATTTTGATGAATTTTGGTACAGAGATAGTTGGGACCCAGGGCTATTTAAAGAGTGAGATATTAGGGAGAAAGAGGGAAGAAACGGGAAAACTTAGCTTTGCTACTACAATAAATACTGCGCAAGGGCACTCCATTACCTAAGCAGTCCCAACAGCACCTTGAACCCATTATTAAATAAATAAATAAATATCTTGGGACAACTCACACACGGCTATCTGATCCCAAGCTAAGCGGAGCTTGTGTTATGGTAACCAGACAACTGATATACATACTTATATAATTTATAAATACATACATATTATAGATAAATCACACCCAGACACAGAACAAACAATCATGCTCATCACACAAAGTTTGTCCTGGGTGGGAATCGAACCCACGACCTCCGGCTCAGCAGTCAGGGCCACTAACCACTGGACCAACAGGCCCGTCACTACACTGTCGTTATTATACTGATAATAATAGCTTCAGGGTGTTGTTGCCCTATACTTGCACATTTTTTTGCACGTTCTACACGGACGGTCTGTGGGTTAGCTTGACGCGGAAGGCTCTAGACGCCCTGCTGGTCATTGGACGTCTAAGCAGCGTCTACAGTACGGCCAACGAGAAGCGATACCAAATGTAAACAAAACCCATGCTAAAACCCCATCTAAAATGGCCGCCCGAATGTTGGCGAACCCGTCTTAACGATGTCATGTTTTTGCCGGGAGAACGAGACATTACGACAATGGCACAAGATGGAAAGAGCTAAATATTAGATTGTCAACGCCACAGTTGTTCTTTAGGTTAATGACCTTTCGTATCGCTTCTCGTTGGCTGTACTGTAGGCAGCCCAAACAGCACCCTGAACCCATTATTATACTGATAATGGGTTAGAAAAATGTGCAAGCTAACAAAGCAAGGCTTTGTTTGCGATAGTGAATTGTTACCATATTATAACGTCGATGCTTCGCCGTATCTCTGTTCGTCTGAGAATAGAATGGGGAATTTTAATCAAATCCACAGTTTTCCTTAATTTATAATGTTCCAATATAACACTATTATTATTTTAATATATTATGTTAAATTTTTAGAATGTATTTATGTAAACATACATTTGTTATTTTTATTTTATTAGTATGTATGTTTATTCTATATTTATACACATAATTATGTTTGTTTAAGTAAGAGCTTTAATTATTAGTTTTACACACTCCTATGTATTTTATCAATCTGTCCTATCGCAGGTCTGCTGGAAGAGATTTCTAAATGAAATAAATTGTACCTTTGTGGTCTATTATCTGTATGTATTTTTCCATAATACCTATGTGTTTTTGTGAAGATAAATAAATAAATATTAAAATTAAATACACCTGTTATCCTCGATGTGTACTTAAATTACACGCACATTACTGTTTTGCTGATAGGGGACGACCTTTTTGCCATAAATCGCACCTGACTCTGGGCTGCACTTAGGAAATTTCTAAAGACAAAAACAAATTTAATTTTATTCATTTAGTGATCCTAAATGGATAAAATTAAAATTCGTTTCCAACAAAAGATTAACTATTTTTTGTTGGAAACGAATTTTATTGTTAATGAAATGTAAATATGATTGAAATAAAAGAAACTACATCAACTATTAATTAACAGGTGCTAATTACTCAATTAAAGATTTCTTAGCCGACAAAACATTGTCAGAATACAATCTCACTAAATCATGATGTGTTTTGTGAACATACAATTTGAATATTTATTATTGGTCAAATTATTGTGTAATAAAAATATTTAATTGTTTATTCTTAATATATAAAATTCTCGTGTCACAGTTTTCGTTCCCATACTCCTCCGAAACGGCTGGACCAATTTCAACGAAATTTTGTGTAGGTACATATCGGGTAGGTCTGAGAATCGGCCAACATCTATTTTTTATACCCCTAAGTGAGCAGCGGGTGAAACGGCTGGGCACAGCTAGTTTAATAAATATTTTAAAGAAATATTAATATTGTTGACATGCATGTAAATTCTGAATTTTCTTATTCTACTTATTATTGTAAACCCAAACCCACATATCTGTTTATTAACTATTTATTGACAACAGCTGTATTATGTACCTACACTTTCCTCATAGGAAATCCACAATAAAGATAATTTGATTTGAAATAAAATGTAAAAACTTAAATTATGAAACACGATAGTATCACATAGGTGTACACACGGCAACAGATCAACCTATACAAAACCAGTTTATGCTGCTCTCTCAACAACGGATCGTACACCATAAATTTCAAGTACAATGAGAGATCCGCATTAACTGGTTTTGTATAGGTTGATCTGTTGCCGTGTGTACTCTAACACGTACAGAGAGACCACAGCATACCAATATTTATAAAAAAAACAAAAATTTAAAAGTTTAAAAAAATTTAAACTGAACCACATTAATGGTATTTTAAGAATACAGTTTAAATCTTTAAGACATTTTTTTTTTACTTTATAAGAGACTAGCTTTTGCCCGCGGCTTCGCTCGCGTTATATTCGGGGTAACACAGTTCCCCTCGCCCCTTATTGATTTGTAATAGCAACGCTAAGTTCTTTCTCCCTCACATCCTAGTTTTTTCAAAAAAATATTAGCCTATGTCCGTCTCCTGGTTCCCAACTATCTCTGTACCTAAATTCATCAAAATCGGTTAAGCCATTAAAGCGTGAAGAGGTTACAAACAAACAAACAAATAACAAACAAACTCACTTTCGCTTTTATAATATTAGTAAGGATAAGGATAAGGATTCAAAAATATCAATGTTGGTTGGTTGGTTGTTTTAGCTAAAGTGTTGTATTGCCTACAAAGCCTTGGTACAGCTTCTTACTGACCTTTTTAATAAAAAAAAAATACATAAACCTACGTCGTTTCCTATGAAGAAGAACCAGTGAGAAAATCCATGGCTAATCTTAACCTAATAACACTTTGCCAAATCTGGCAATCGATCCTGATACATAATGGGCACATGTAGCTGAGGTTGTGGGTTGTTCGAAAGAGATACCGCGGCCACAGAACATTAACGGCAATAAAAGGTGAACTGAAAAAAATCCCGCTTGCTACACACGGTAATCGAACCGACTAAAATCTGTATAAGTTGCAACATGTACTTTTATTGCATCGATCGTTAGGGTCAATAAGGATGAAATCTCTTTAACAAACTTAATAAATTAAATTAAAGGATGGATTTAGGGAATTAGAGGATGGAAAAATGGGCTCCTAACTCGTTTACATTTCCATAAGATTCATTTGATTTTTTACATTTTTAAACCGAGTCATTCACAGGTACATCATAAATCCGTAATATATGATTGATATACGAATGTACGATAATTCACTAATGCTGTTATCAAGCGTCCCTTAATTCAATATTGTCACTCAAGTTGACATCTCCTAATGACGATTGCGACAAGCCGGACAGCTAACAAGACGATAAATGTCCTCCGAAATCGGCAGATTGACGTGCATTAAGGTGAAGATTTCTTGAGAACGGCCAAAAATCAGGTTTTTTAACGCAGTGTATCTCTTAAACCATACATAATTTAAATAACTGAAAAAAAATGATATTTTTAAGGCTTTTTTGCATACATTGATGGAATTCAAATTATAATTAAATATACTAAAATGTGTAAAAAAATATTCAAACACACCTCTAAATTCTCTTTTAAAGCAGTTTATCTTTTCAATATTAATCGTAATTATAATCAAAAGTATACAATGAAATTTCCAATGCCAAACTGCGTTCAATGATGGATTGTTTTTGATTGAATAGTTAATATTTAATTTTATACAAATTTATTTGTATTTTTACGACAAACGTATGCAGTAAAGTCAAACGTCAAAATGTATGAACAAGGTCAACGACATAATACTGCGCCTTAACAGAACGAGAGGAAATGGAAAACAATGTAGTCTGCTTCGTTGGTTGCATGGTCGTAACCGCTATAGGTGGCCATTTTTTTATTTCCCCCGCTTTTGGAACGCGGAGCTGGGAGTGTCAAACTTTTTTGGAACGAAGTTCCTTATCGCGCGTTGTGAAAGGGGGCTAGATGGATTTTTTTTTACGAAAAGTTGTCACGACACTTTTTGCTATAGTAAGCTATTGTCTTGAAATTTGCATAGGCATTCTTTCATGAAATAACGTCACGCAACGACACTGCGGAGCTAAGCAACGGGTGAAACCCCTGCGCACAGCTAGTATAGATAGATATGTGTTTAATAAAACCATGTGACATCTTTCTCTATGAGTATGTGTTTTAAAAGGTACGTACATGTTTTTTTTTTAATCACACGTTGCTCCAGACTAGGAATTTCTCTTGCATCGTGGGTGCGTTTACAAACTTTTAAGTTAACATACACAAACGTGCGGGGATCGAACCCGCAACACAGCAGTCGAATCGTTCAACCACTGCGTCAACCGGGCCGTTCCATTAAATTCATTACCCTAAATATCGCGAAGCATCAGCAAATTGTAAAAAAAAATAATCTATTAATATACGTCGCTACATTCTTACGAAACAATCTAATAATACAACCTTTGGTTGGACATGTATCTTTAGAAGCAGTAATAAAAAAAAAAAAACAAATAAAAAGATGGCAACATATTTTTTTTTAGAACGTTTTTTTGAATGTTTGCCAAGCCCCTGTAAATGTCAATTACGCACAGAATGATCCAATGTAAATACGTCAATACCTACTTTCTCACAGCACTTAACAAAAAGCTCAATGAATGACGAGCGTTCCAAATCCAAGCTCACTACCTCCGTCACCGCCTCGTCACATTCCGTTTCATTTGACGTCACTCTGCGTCATCAGAACTTGCTGAACGCTTTCATAACTTTACGTAGCTCTAACCACGAAACAAAGATGAAAGCTGATAATAATCATAATCATTTATTTATTTGTAAGAAAGCTCGCTATGTCTTGTCATGCTGACATACAAATTAAAATTATAATTTAATAATCCCAATATACCTAAATAAAAAAATAATAATAAAAAATAAAGAACAAAATATTAAATGCCAATAAAAAAAAAATTATAGCTACGTCAATTAAACTGACGAACTGCTATCAGCTGCTAGCAGAACTTATTCCACTGAGGGAAAGAGACAGAGCTATACAGGGTGTCTGGCACCATCTCTTTCCTTCATTGGAATAAATTGTAGGCCTACCCTACTGAACTAGTCCAGAAAACGTTATAACGTCATGCGTCACAGACTGTTTGCTTGACCAGACCTGTTCAGCTTTATGTAGGTTTGGTCGATCTCGTAATTGCTTTGTCATCTAAAGTCAAAGGTCACTTGCATTTCATAATTTAATTATGTAATTTGTATTCAGAATGGTGATATATATATCCTATATATAAATTTTATGTATTTTATAAGTATTTTAATTTGTGTTTTTGTATTGGGTTTGATGCCTTTAGAATAAATAAATAATTATAATAGGTAGTTTGTTTGTTTAAATCTAGGTGTATTATCTGAATACCTCTGTCAATCCGTTTCGGTTTTTGAGGCGTGAAGTTATCCTACTAACATGATAAACGTGAAAGTTTGTGAGGATCTATGGACGTAGGTTTTTTTATGATAAAAAAATGTAGCTAATACTCGAATAAAGACTATTTTTATTTATTTATTATGGCTGTTTGTAACATGCAACTTACTGAACAGATTTGGATAAAAAGCGGCACATAATCTGGATTACCCCAAATTATACTTTCTATTGCAATAAATACTAACCTTTGGGAAAGTTACCGATCTCCACGTGGGCAAAGCCGCAGGCATTTTTTTTATCATATACCTAGGGGAAAGTTCAGACTTGTACTGATTAAAAACCCACCCATGTTTCTTCTATTGCCCCTTACGTCCCAAGGCCGCAGTATCTCTTTCAAACAAAGGTGGCCCTGGCAGGCTCCTCTGCTTTGCTGACATCTCTTTGAGGGTACGCGTGGAACACAAACGCACCATCGGCACGTCATCAATAGTCTGACGGACGGTGAGCTACCCATTGCTCATCGCCCAAGCCACAGGTATGAGCTACTATTTGTCTGTGAATAAGAAAGAATCTTCATAAGCCTTAGTGAACTTTTGATTTACTGTAAATTCTTGTAAAAAGTGGTTAAACATTTGCGATATCGGCTATCCTTACTTAATATTATAAAAGCGAAAGTGAGTTTGTTTGTTACCTCTTTACGCTTTAATGGCTGAACCGATTTGGATGAATTTTGGTACAGAGATAGTAGGAAACCAGGAGACGGACATGGGCATAATTTTTATTCGAAAAAAGTAAGATGTGAGGGAGAAAGAGGGAAAAAAAGGGAAAACTTAGCGTTGCTATTACAAATCAATAAGGCGCAAGGGAAACTGTGTTACCCCAAATTTAACGCGGGCGAAGCCGCGGGCGAAAGCTAGTATATTACAAACAAGTGCATTTATTAAGAAAACTTTAATTACGTAACTTGGTATGCAGATTTGAATGTCGTTAGACGCTACGAGGTCATAAAGCTAGAGTTCAACGAGACTGTGTTAATGTCAATTTACTTTCAATGTAAACCACTTACCATTTCTAAGTTTGTTTGGAAAATCTTGAAAGTTGAGTGGTTTTAAAAAAAATAGAATTGAATTTTTCATCATAGTGAATGAAGAAGAAATAAAGTTGATATTCATTTACTAAAATTAAATTTTTTTTTTACAATTGTAAAACAGATTGAAATCGTAAAAAAATCACAAGATTTTTTACTCAATTCCCTATTGAGACAATCTATTAAGACACTTATAAAATTATGAATAAACTACTAAACGGTTAACTAACACCGCTGTTGCAATTATGGTTTGAGCCAATCTATGTTGCAAGAAATTCTTTGACAATCTTGTTTAAGATAGGGAAAATAAAATCAAAAACTTGTTTCAAATGTTCTACATTCTTACTTTTAATTCGAATCAGATTTATACCCAACAGAACATCTAAGAAAACTAGCTGGTTGTTTAAACGAAGTCGCAGCCGAGAAACTAAGCATAGAGGTTGCATACTACTATACCCATTAGAGAACTTGGCTGAATAGAAAACTTTGCATTAGATAGAAAACTATAACCAACCATTCAGGCAAAGAGGAGAAAAAAAGAAAACAATGGATTTCAAAAAAGGAATATCCTTGGGCATACCAAAGATATGACGTGTAGTACAAGAACTCAAGGTTTGGCAAAAATCTGTGTCGAACAAAAATGCAGTCAGTGAATTCTAGTCTTCGGTTCGACCAAGAATAAAATCTGAATGGAATGTGATAATTACGACACATTCTTGTGTTATAGGGAAGCCCGTTACGTTTACGTTTTTTTTTTTTAATAAAAAAAAAGTTTTTTTTATAGGACCTTAGTATTTTCAATGTAAGAATGAATTCTTAAGATAATGAAAATGTTTTGGGTGAAACATGTAATTTAAAAAAAATAAAAAAAAAACGCACTTCATTTAAAATAAAATGTATGTTCTTAAATTTTAAAATAATCGCATTTACGTTAGGTTTACACCGCGCTAGGGTTAAGCATCTGGCAGGATTTGCAACATGACCGTACATGATTGATCAAACCTTAACCTCTCAAGGATCGCTGTTATTTACGTCAACTATCCGTCAAGCACCGCCGGGTGGGCTCTTATCGTAAGCGTAATCTGATTTTAAGACTTATCTTTACTAAAAATACAGTTCAAAAATCGGTCGGGGTTTAGTGGCACAAATTTGTGCCAGCGGGGCTCAACGGTAATACTTGTCCACTGGCACGTTTTTGTGCCGCTGGGGCTCTAGAGGTTAAAGCATAAATACATGACATATAGACATTTAAGAAACGTTTAACAAATACTAAACAGTTTGAATGTTCCACTGGTGCCTATTTATTTATTTATTGGCACCGGTTTTTAAAATGTGTCGTTCAAGCAACTTTAAAACAAGTTTTTTAACATATGGAAGATGCAGAAACGAGTTTGATAACATTGCTGAGCTTAGAAAGGTTACACGCGGTGACCTAAAAAATTAAAAAAAAATAGGACTTGAAACTTTTCGGGTTTGACATAAAAGTGACAGTGAAACATAATATTAGTTACAGGTATGCACCTTCGTTGAACATAAATCTTTACTATCTTTACTAATATTATAAAAGCGAAAGTGAGTTTGTTTGTTTGTTTGTTTATTTGTTTGTTTGTTACCTCTTCACGCTTTAATGGCTTAACCGATTTCGATGAATTTTGGTACAGAGATAGTTGGGCACCAGGAGACGGACATAGGCTAATATTTTTTTGAAAAAAGTGGGTTGTGAGGGAGAAAGAGGGAAGAAAAGGGAAAACTTAGCGTTGCTATTACAAATTAATAAGGCGCAAAGGGAACTGTATTACCCCAAATTTAACGCGAGCGAATCCGCGGGCAAAAGCTAGTAACAAATAAATTAGGAAACAAAATTGTAGATGCATCAAATCATAGTAATTGGTTCCTTTGCATTTTAATTTTAAAATCAAAATTTAAATCAGAAATCACCAAGATGACCACCAAATTTCATTTGAAATCTGAAATGATTCATTTAAATCAATGAATATGGTTTTGCATAACGTTGTAAAAGCATTATGAAACAACAAACATTGTGGAATGGTGAGACATAGTTATCCACATTTCAATGTTACTACCGACATCTCTGAGGGTGGGGTTAATGACCTGTAGTATTCGGCGCTCCTTTCAAAGCGACGCCGGTAGCAGTTTCTATACAGTTACAAAACAAAACATAACGCAATACTACCAAGAAATACTAACCTATATTGGTAACACCCGTGAATCCTTACTAATATTATAAAAGCGAAAGTGAGTTTGTTACCTCTTCACGCTTTAATGGCTAAACCGATTTTGATGAATTTTGATACAGAGATAGTGGGGAACCAGGAGGCGGATATAGGCTAATTTTTATTTAAAAAAAGTAGGATATGAGGGAGAACGAGGGAAGAAAAGGGAAAACTTAGTGTTGCTATTACAAATCGATCAGACGCAAGAGCAAAAACTGCAGGTCTGCTTGGTGTGTTATACTGAATTTAACGCGAGCGAAGCCGCGGGCGAAAGCTAGTAATTTTTAAAGGACTAGCTTCCAACCACGTCTTCGTCCGCGTGGCATAGCTACTTTGGGCTAACGCTAACTTAACCCGCGAGATGATCGAAAAAAAAATATCTTTCTCTCCCCTTTTCTTCCCTCTTTCTGCCCCTTTCCTCACTTTTTTGAACCTATGTCCGTTTCCAAGGTTCCAACTATCTCTCTACCAAAAAAACATCAAAATCGGTTTGGCTATTTAGGCGTGAACACGTAACAAACAAACAAACAAATTCAGTTTCCCTTTTGTAATATAAGTAAGGGTTTTCTGATCGTATAATCTACCCATATGTCTAGTAAAATATTTATTAGATATTATAATATCAAAGACAAGTTCCGGAAATCAAGGCCGTAGTTTCCTTTGACCCTTCATTCTTGTTAATCCAAATAAATTATTAGTATTCATGGAAAGATCACTACTCTTCTGGAAATAGGGTAAAGTATGGAAAACCTTCGTTTAATATCCGAAAAAGACGGCCTAGAAATGATATTTTATTCTTATCAGCTTCGATCAACCACTTTTATCAGTGTTTTTATTCATCTGAAGAAATACATTTAAGTACCATAAATCAGTCTATGCCTCTCAAAGTATATACATGTGTCATGTACATATATACACTTGCCAATTTAAAGATCATTAAAAAAGACCGATCTTTCACAATGCCGCCATGAAAATTGATTATGACTTACACAAAAGTCGTCCAGAAAACAAAGCACACAAAGCAAACCCAGGCCAATCAAATATTCCAATAAATGAAATATAGACGTAACAATGGATTGACTATTATAAGTATCCATTATTTTGGTTAAAAGAGATTCAAGGTACAAACGCTTCTTAAAATGAAATAAACTCCAATAATATTATCGAAACGAAAACCAGATTACCACTTGAAAGATTTCTCAAATAAAACGAACCGTTAACAGTAGATGACTATTAAAGGTGTCTCTTTACAGAAATTGGAGTGTTCGGATTCCTGGAAAAATAATACAAATTTTGTGAAAATAATTTGTAGCTTTGTGAAATATAATAATCAAGAGCAAGTAATATACATGCAAGCCGTTAATTGGAGTGTATTAAGATGAGAAGATTCATGCGTTAATCGGTAGTAAAAAAAATACCTTCATATTAAGTAAGTAAGATTAATTTTACATTAATAAATAAATAAATATAAATATCTTGGGACAACTCACATACGGCTAAGCAGAGCTTGTGTTATGGTAATCAGACAACTGATATACATACTTATATAATTTATAAATACATTCATATTATAGATAAATCACACCCAGACACAGAACAAACAATCATGCTCATCACACAAAGTTTGTCCTGGGTGGGAATCGAACCCACGACCTCCGGCTCAGCAGTCAGGGTCACTAACCACTAGACCAACAGGCCCCATTAGGTTTAAAGATTACCATTACCGCTGTGTCCTCGTAAAGGCGATCAGCGGTGGTGACCTTTTACGTCCGGCCCTGGTTCAGTTGTATGGTGCGGGGCAAGAGGTATCGGGAAGCCATCACCTCCTTCTGCAAAACAGCTATGTTAGCGAAGAAGGTTTGGTAGGTCTGGACGTTTGAGGGAGAACAAATCACCCCAGCCGCCGCGGGAGACACTCCAGGCATCGGGTGCCACAAAACAACCCCCGGCCACCATAGATGTGGGTTTGTGGACGGTGAGTAACGGGTAGCTCACCGTTTATCTGTAGTGACGACAGGCCGCACGTTTGTGATTCAAGTGGGACTCAAAAAAATGTCAGTGTAACAGAGGGTCCTACCAGAATCACTGCCAGGCGAAGTTGCGGGTTGTACTAAAGAGACCCCGAAACACAAAGGGCAAAAGAAGGAACATGGATGGGTTTTAGTCAGTAAAAGTCTGATACTCCCTTCAGCTCTGCCCAGAGGGGGAAGTTATTTGATGATAAACCATCTGAAAAAAGTGGTCCCATTTTACCCAGTACTAACTGGATTATGTAGGTTAGATAGGCAATTGGGTAGTTGACACCATTAACCAATAATTGTAAAACACATTTTTTCTGAAAGAACACCTTATTCTAGACCTGAGAACTCCATTCATTTCAAAATAACTTTAAAATTCGATTTTTAGTTTCTTTTAAATCAATAAATAGTTGCAGCATTGACTTGACAACTTAGTGACGTCATCGTTGCGAGTCTCATACAAAATCTAAGGGGGAAGCGCGTTTTGACAGCTCATAAAAAGTATATCAATTGATTGGTGGTGTCATCTACCCTATTGTTCCATGTCAAATACTGGTATTCGAATGCATCTGGTTATACTGGAAGCCAACCCTTTATGAGCTAAGTAGACGATGATTATGAGCAGATCATTATTGGAAAAACAAAATTTCAAAAAACAGCTAAGGCCTAAATAGAATCACAATTTCAAATGAAACCAATTTATATCCGAACTCAATAAATGTCCTAATGAAATCAGACTGATGAAATCCTTACCAAATCCTAATTGTTTCAGTAAAGTCTAAAATTATTCAATTCTGGAGACAGTTGAATGATTAGAACTCGGTCGGGTAATTTCCTTAATGTGGTTAGTGAGAGCAAATGCGGGCTCGTTTCCATTGTTTGACAATCGTACATTCCATGTTGATAGAGGTAAAGATCCGAACATTTTCAAATGCTATATACTGTTACAACATCGTTCGCAGAATTTTGATGACGTGCCGGAATACGGGTTATGCGTGTTCCTCATTATGTGATACTGGCATTTGTCAACGGGTTTGTCCATGTTGATGTTGGATATCATCTCGCGGGAGTATGCTACGCTCGTGTGGGTTGGGGACCACCATCACTGACATAGTTTTTTATATTTGTTACATAGTTTGCAGTTTGTATGAAAGTACTAGCTTTTGCCCGCGGCTTCGCTCTCGTTAAATTTTGGGTAACACAGTTCCCTTTCGCCTTATTGATTTGTAATAGCAACGCTAAGTTTTCCCTTTACTTCCCTCTTTCTCCCTCATATCCCACTTTTTTTTTTAAATAAAAAACCTATGTCCGTCTCCTGGTTCCCAACTATCTCTGTACCAAAATTCCTCAAAATCGGTTTAGCCATTAAAGCGTGAAGAGGTAACAAACAAACAAACTCACTTTCGCTTTTATAATATTAGTAAGGATGAAAAACTGCGTTAGCTATGCAAGCTAAGCTAAACTTACTTAGCTTAGCCCTTGGTCTGCAACCAAATTTCTTATTCCTTTTATGTTTTCTTATCACACTGCCCGTGATATGATAGCGAGTCCAGAGATAGCTCACGATGCTCTGTGTAGTGCCAAGAGCGACAGCCACAGTACATTGCTTATAACCAGCCTGCTACATTCCGACGGCTCTCATCATCTTTTTTCGTTTAAAAAAAAAAATCGCTTCATATCGATTATTTACTAATTAAACTAAATAATTATTTGTACAAATAAAATACACGAAAAAAAACGTTGCCCCACACTAGGAATTTCTCCTGTATCGTGGGTGCGTTTACAAACATATAAACTCACATACATAAACAGCCAGACCCGAAATATCTATCTGTAGGTCATACAAATTTTTGTTCCGTGCGGGAATTGAACCCACGATAGCAGTCGATCTCTCAGCCACTGCGCCAACCGTGTCCAATTTGATTATCAAAAAGATCTGAATCGCGTTTATCCAAAAAAGTTACAATTAGGATTAAGAAGCTAATTTTTAGGAATTCGCGGAGGTAAGGCTAGCTGCAGACTGGGCGTGGTCTGACACAAGTACACGACAGTAGTGCATCGAAAGAATAGAAATAACGTCGCAAATATTTCGGTGTTTGATTTTATTTGAATGTCATGTCCGCCAAAATGAAGTAATTTGGCAGTTTTAATTGAATATTTTTAAAATTACAGTCCTTTGTCTTAAAAGTTTTATATGTCTTTAGTCTATGAAATTTCCTTTATCATACATATAAAAAATATGATGGTTGTCGCTGAAAAAATTGAGAATTTCCCCTGTTACTAAGCTTTAGAAATTGTAAACTTTAC
This sequence comes from Ochropleura leucogaster, assembly GCA_958449745.1. Lineage (NCBI taxonomy): Eukaryota > Metazoa > Arthropoda > Insecta > Lepidoptera > Noctuidae > Ochropleura > Ochropleura leucogaster. The sequence continues at coordinate 5,475,184 of OY288201.1, forward strand.
AACACTACTTCTAAAATAAATTAGTCAGCATTATGACTAATTCACAAGTAAATATTAAATAAACTAAATTAACTCGTATTTTAATGACTAATCGTGTAAGTTATTTATCACCTTCTTGGTAACACGTTCCGCATTCTGCGGTCGCTGTGTATGTCCTAAAGTGTAAATGTTAGTCTTTTAGTAGCAATGCCTTTCAAGGACAGTGTGTGTTTAAAGGTAAAATGACTTATAGTACAGAATTTAATTATAAATGATGTTTATTTTGCAAGTAGGTTTTCACAAAGAATTTCAATCACAAAGAATTAGACGGGCCTGTTGGTCTAGTGGTTAATGGCCCTGACTGCTGAGCCAGAGGTCGTGGGTTCGATTCCCATCCAGGACAAACTTTGTGTGATGAGCATGATTGTTTGTTCTGTGTCTGGGTGTGATTTATCTATATTATGTATGTATTTATAAATTATATAAGTATGTATATCAGTTGTCTGGTTACCATAACACAAGCTTGGGATCAGATAGCCGTGTGTGAGTTGTCCCAAGATATTTATTTATTTATAATTTTACACGTCTTTTTAAAAACTTTACAAAAATGCCGGTTTTTCGTACCCGACTACTCTGAGAAGAAACAGCCGAAACATACTCAAAGGTCATAGTTTCTTTTAAGGTCCAGATAAAAATCTTGGTCAACCTACATGAGGACTATACAGATTAGTGTCTGAAATGGTTTTTTTTAAGAAAGCACCAAACAAATTTCGTGGACCTGCCCAGTCAGTGTAAGCATTTGTCAGTTATCGTGTAGCTCAACTCATAACCCAAGTAGCTCAACGACACGATACAGTTTGACATTAATTTAATAGACAATTTTTTTTTTACAAACAAGACTTACTGCTGCAGCGAAGATCGACTACTTATAAGAAAGCTCCAAAATGGATAATACCTCAACTTTTATTATCATCATCATTTTCCTGCCCTTGTCCCATTCTATTTGGGTCGGACGTTTTCTTCTTCCTTTCTCCCTTATCAGACGTCACGGCGTCATTTCCTCATTTCTCCTTCATATCATTCCCTACACAAGACATCCATCTTTTCTTTGGCCTTTTTTTTTTGGGTGGGAAATCATCCAATGACTTCCCCCGCTCTGGGTGGAGCATGTCAGACTTGTACTGACTAAGACCCACCCATGTTTCTTCGATTGCCCTTTAAGTTCCGAGGCCGCGGTATCTCTTTCGAACAACCCGCAACCCCGGCAGGCGGAGGCTCTGGCAAGCCCCTCTGCTTGGCTGACTCTCTTTGAGGCGCGCGTGAAACACGAACGCACCGTTGACACGGCCTGTCGTCAATCGACGGACGGACGGTGAACTACCCATTGCTCACCGCCCACAGGCCCGCATCTACGGTGGCCGGGAGTCGTCTCGCGGCGCCCGGCGCCATGGGCGTCTCCCGCGGCGGCTGGGTTGGGCAGATGTTCTCTCCCTCAAACGCCCGGCCACCTCCTTTGCTAGCATTACTGCTTCGCAGAAGGTGGTGACCGCTTCCCATTCCCTCTCGCTCCGGACCATGACCTGAACCAGGGCCGGTTTTCTTTGGCCTTCCTCTCGCTCTCCGTCCTTACCTTAATACCTTAACTTTTATCATATGGATTTTATTTTGCTACCAAGTGTCATGTGTGGATTGTTGACTGTACTTATGTAAATAATCACGGTTCAACTGTGTGCTGTGTACTTAATATTTTTAATGCATTAATGAGGTTTTACCTGTTCATTAATTAAGCTCTAATTCTCTTTATGTAACCAATTAGTGTTTCATTACCTAGTTATTCTCTGAACCGATTTATAAATGCATGAATTCGTTAACAATAATGAATTCACACATTTGAGCTTTTGGGAGTCAATTGATGAGATTTGTATACTTAATTGTGTTCGCAAATTGTAATATTTGGTCCAATAAGCAGTTTTGTAACAAGGTAATGTGAAAATTGTTTGTTTGAAATCATAATCATTGATCAATTATCCCATTAATTCCTTTTTTTTGGGTTCCTTACTGAGGTAAAGAAAAAAGAACTCTAGGATCACTTTGGTTTCCGTCTGTCTGTTTAGACCATCTGTTTATCTTTAGAACGCGTTTAGGTATCGACTTGAAATTAAAATTATATACTCAAATCTTTAGTCCCTTACAGCTCTACAAAAATCAACCCTCTAAGGCGTCGTCCTAATTGGGAGCGATCGTACGATGGCGCGATGCGTTTTTCATCTCACTATCAAAGTCGTCGTACGATGACCTAACAAGTGTCCTAATAGATCGCGCAATGTCTATCGTGCGATGCCGTCGCTCGATGGCTGGCGTCGCGCTTACGCCACTTTAACGATAGCTCTTTATAGAGATGCACAGTTTTTGCTGTCAATATTGCAATATTGCTTAAAAAATTGCAAATGACATTGAAAAAAGGAAACGTAGACAACATAAAGTCCCGCGCCCCTCGCGCGTCGACGCATCACGTATGTAACCAACTAGGACACTCAAAAGAGATCTGTTGCTTTGATTACGGTCCCACGATCAAACGCATCGTACGATCGTTATTAAGCATTTCATGTGCTCGCACGATTACTTGCGAGGTTCAAATAGGACACTCTGATGAAATCTGTATGTTTGAACTCATCGCACAACGAGAACGCATCGTGTCATCGTACGATCGCTGTCAGTTAGGACGACGCCTAAGTTTACTTAGTCAAAAGGTTTGGCCGTTTATGTCGCAAGTTTGTACGAAAATCTCGGTGCGTGACTTCGACTGGCACTTGGCCCTTCTTTTCCGACTATATACATAAATCATAAATGATGTTTATTTTACAAGTAGGTTTGTACTAACACTTTACACGTTCGTTTTTTTTTTTTAATATATTAGGCTGGTGTTTCGTGCCTGCCCGACTACTTTAATAAGAAACAGCCGAAACCAATTCAGAGGTCATAGTTGCCGGCGGCGATCTCTCGCGTCCGGCCCTGGTTCAGGCCATGGTCCGGAGCGAGAGAAAATGGGAAGCGGTCACCACCTTCTGCGAAGCAGTAATGCTAGCGAAGGAGGTGGCCGGGCGTTTGAGGGAGAGAACATCTGCCCAACCCAGCCGCCGCGGGAGATGCATGGCACCGGGCGCCGCGAGACGACTTCCGGCCACCGTAGATGCGGGCCCGTGGGCGGTGAGCAATGGGTAGTTCACCGTCCGTCCGTCGATTGACAGGCCGTGTCGACGGCGCGTTCGTTTTCACGCGCGCCTCAAAGAGAGTCAGCAAAGCAGAGGGGCTTGCCAGAGCCTCCGCCTGCCGGGGTTGCGGGTTGTTCGAAAGAGATACCGCGGCCTCGGAATGTAAAGGGCAAAAATAATTGACAACTTACACGAGCACCAGGCGATGAAAATAAAATAAATGATTATATAGTAAATGATATAATGGTTATGAGTAAATGATAACAATGTAATTGCCAGTAACATCAAAATTCATTTTCTTTTTTACAATACATGTTAATATAAATATTTTAATTATACACACATAAAAAAAGTCAATCAAATTTATCAAATGTGTATTTACCTATTATTTGGACAAAAGTCATTTTATTTTAGGCAACGATGCGTTCAATAATCCCCATGGTAATTATTTGATATTTAGAAAAAATGGAAGCTTTTCGTTTAAATAAATTAATCTTCATCAAACGAGATACGTTTTCGTTTTGCAATAAAAAACTTGTATTCGCTCAAGTTATCGATTACTAAGCTTGTTTTCTATTGCATTTTATATTAGTGGCAAAACACAACAGGTGAAAACGCGCCGTCTATGTCGCGAGCTTGTACGGAACTTTCGGAGCGCGTATCCGAACGGCGAAAGTCACCGTAGGTCGAGGCTAACAACTAAATAGGTATTACCACCGCAAACAAACTTCGTGGGATATTCTCGTTTCAATTAAAGTTAACAAAGAAAATTTATAGAAGCGCCCTGATATCTACGCTACCATTAATCAGTATCCTTAATTATTCGGATCTAACGAATTTAATCTCCGGACGGACAATTATAGCAAGACAAATGGTTTGTTTACCAAAACCAATGAGATAACCTAAATGCGACGGTGGTGACCTCTGAACATTAATCATTGGAAACAATCCTTTATTGTGAATTTTTTTATTACTTATTTGGTTATCAGGTACCTACCTACACATTTCCTTATCTGAATCTCATATTTTGACGGGCCTGTTGGTCTAGTGGTTAGTGGCCCTGACTGCTGAGCCGGAGGTCGTGGGTTCGATTCCCACCCAGGACAAACTTTGTGTGATGAGCATGATTGTTTGTTCTGTGTCTGGGTGTGATTTATCTATAATATGTATATATTTATAAATTATATAAGTATGTATATCAGTTGTCTGGTTACCATAACACAAGCTCTGCTTAGCTTGGGATCAGATAGCCGTGTGTGAGTTGTCCCAAGATATTTATTTTTTTATTTATTTTGTATTTTGGCCAAAAAACAAAACGCTACAATTAATTTCACTGACAAAAGTCGAAAGTAGTTGCACTGGCATTTGAAAATGTCAGATAAACTGTTTTTGCTATGACATTAGAATAGAATGGAAATGTTTGTACAATTATCTATACTAATATTATAAGGATGGTATTTAATACTTTAACTGTAAATCCCCTTTTTTCAATCAAAATATTCGAAATTATCACCAAAAATACTGAATTGCACACTAAATTTGCTCATCAAATAAATCAATTATACTATACTGTTAGATCTTTAAAGCTTAACAGCTAATCTTTATCCATTTTCTATTAATGCAAGTAGTTACTGACGTAGGGGGTCACAGTTTTAACCTAACCTAACCTACGCATTTTTTTAGCATTCAGGAAAGAATATTTGGTGCACGATCAGTATTTTTGGTGAACACAAAATTTTTTCCCATATTATAAAGCTGAAGAGTTTGTTTGTTTGAACGCTCTAATCTCAGGGACTACTGGTTGGAATTGAATAATTCTTTTAGTGTTGGATAGTCCATTTCTCGAGGAAGGCTATAGGCTATATAACATCACGCTACGACCAACAGGTGATGAGCAGCGTGGGTGAAACCGCGGAGAACAGCTAGTTTGTTTATAAACAGGCTGTTTTTACACAGTGTTGTACTTTATTAGCTGCACGCTGCACATCAGTGGTAACCCTTTGATCTTTTTTATTGGATGAAAAATCATCAAATAACTTCCCCCGTTCTGAGTGGAGTGTCTGACGTTGCCCCACACTGGGAGTTTCTCCTGTATCGTGGGTGAAAACCAAAAACAACCAGACCTGGAACCCCTGTAAATTATACAAATACTCGTTCTGTGCGGGGATTGAACCTACGACACGCAGCAGCAGTCGATCACTCACTGGGGCCAACCGTGTTGTCGTGATTAAAAGCCTGATGAGTTATGTAATCTAATATATAAAATTCTCGTGTCACAATGTTCGTTCTCATACTCCTCCGAAACGGGTCGACCGATTCTTACAAGTCAGTCTGACAGTACAAGTCTGACATGCCCCCCGCTTCAGTACAAGTCTGATATGCCCCCCATGCTTCAGTACAAGTCATTGGATGATTTCCCACCCGAAAAAAAAAAAGATTATTAGTTACGTCTACTTTTGCTGTTCTTGATACGTTGTGTTTGTTTTTATTAACAGTATCTTTCGCCTTTACTGTGTGCGTTCAAAGAGCTTTGCTATCCAATTATTTTGTGTTTATACAAAAACGTGAAAGGCATGGATATGAGTTTCAATCTACTTGAGCATACAAGGATTTCCACCCTTTCTTTTCTGTTGAAATCAGAGATTTTTGTTCAATTCTCATCAACCACGATAATCGAACAACCGACTTCTGGAAATAAATGTTGTTTAGTTTTGTTTTTTGACCTTTTTAGTTGTAATATGATAGTAACTCGCACAAGTTCTTATTGAGTATTGATTTTCCATTGCTACTTAAACAATGACCTACAGATAGTTGTTTCGGGTCTGGCTGTTTGTGTATGCCAAGTTTAAATGTTTTTAAACGCACCCACGTCACATTAGAAATTCCTAGTATAGGGCAACGTTTTAAAAAAAAACTTAGCTTATCCTTAGATATGCATTAAAAGAAAAAATAAATAATCTAAAAAAATACTTTTAAACTACCATAGCAAAACAGATAAAAATCATACGAGACATTCCTTTGGAAGTATATAATCTTTCAATGGTCAAAAATATTTTGATAATTGGCTTACAATTTGACGGAGAAATCGCGTAACAAACATAAAAAATAGACCAATTGAGAACCTCCTCCTGTTTTTAAAGTCGGTTAAAATTAAGGCGAGAACAACATGAACGTTTTAAATTAAGGGATGATATCTGTAATTAAAGTATAACAAATATATTAGGTCGATATATAATTTAAATATAACAAATAAATTGGGTGCATACAAAATTTAAGTACTAATTTTCAACCTTTTGTTGATGCAGAGACGAACAGTGGCGTGTGTAAATCTTAAAAGAATTTAAGTTTGTTGCAAAGATGCAAGGTTATAGTGCTTAATACTATAAATATGTACCACAGAATTCGCAGCCCAAAACAATTTGATAACGAGATACACAGTTGATGCAGAACAAAGGGAATAGTGGAAACTGTTGAAACATTTCGGACGCAAGAAAAGTTTTTAGCAATTATGTTATTGGGGAACGTGTGCCTGCCGACGTTTTGGCTTTGTTTCAAAATTAGAGTGCTCCTTATTACATTTTCAGTTGCCGCAGTGCATACTTCGATGGGACAAGTTTTTTTTTTTTCATTAAATCTTACAGTTTTAGCTTCGTAGGCAAGCTGAACTTTTAGAATATTGTGTTAGTTTTTAATTTACGTAAGGAGTTTTTTAATGAAACTTGTGGTTTAAATTTATGGGACTTGTGGCGAAGCAATAATAGTGGCTCGGGTCGAGTGCCTAGTTGTGGTGAAAAATGTCGAATTTCTTATTTTAAATTTTGCAGATTTTCCGACAGTGAACCAAAGTTCGACATAGCTCAAAGAATCAGCAAGCTGAAGTGGCAGTAGGCTGGCCATAATCTCACAAGAACCGACAACCGTTGGGGTAAACGTGTTCTTGAGTGAAGACCGCGACTCGGCAAGCGTAGTGTAGGACGCCCTCCGACCAGGTGGGATGACGATCTAAGAAAGACTGCAGGCAGATACTGGATGCGGCAAGTTGAAGACAGGGCGCTATGGCGCTCATTAGGGGAGGGCTATGTCTAGCAGTGGACTAATATAGCCTGATGATGATGATGATGATGATATTTGTGTATGATAGGTACAAATTTGTGTATCCAACCCTTTTTTTAAACCAGACCTACCACTGGGGAGTTTTTCGCCTAAAACTGTTTTCAATTAACTACGTCATCCCAACAGTACTTTTTTTTTAAATGGACGCCATAAAAAAAACCTTTCAATTAGAAATTAGTCTGAGCACCGGTGGTCTGTAGATCAATTACACCAAAACTTCGTTAGATGTCCTGCTTGTCCAGTACAACAATGTTTTTTAAATGCTCTTGAGATTGCCCCGGTTCTGTAGTGCGTTAGAGATGTTTGCACAGAACCGTACTGACGGCTTCCACGCAGTCGTGCGGAAGAACATAGCGTCTGTGGTAGCTAGAACCCGGGCCGGTACCAACAGCATTCTAGAAACAGTTACCGAGAGTGTGTTTTCTCCTTTTTTGAGGCATTTTGTATAGAAGATGACGACTAGAGGAACTGACTTTCATCTAACTTTGTGTGATGAGCATGATTGTTTGTTCTGTGTCTGGGTGTGATTTATCTATTATTTGTATGTATTTATAAATGATATAAGTATGTATATCAGTTGTCTGGTTACCATAACACAAGCTCTGCTTAGCTTAGGATCAGATAGCCGTGTGTGAGTTGTCCCAAGATATTTATTATTTATTTATTATCTTCTGTACAAAGTAACGCATACTCAAATTGTTTTATTTATGTATGTACTAACACTAGATATAAGGGGTACTAGTACTACAGATCTCTGTTATCTGAATATAAATTCTTATTATATTAATCCGTTTATTCATTTTCTTATATATTTCTTATAAAAAAACACACACATACACACAAAAACATTGGAGCTGGTTGTAGCTGACATTCGGCTGGATCTCGTTAAATTGAAAAAAAAAATTCTAGTTACGTCATTACAAAAAAAAAAAAATAACTGACGACATCATCACTATCATCTGCCTAGTAGTTCCTGGCCTTTTTTGAAGTCGGCTTCCAGCAGGATTTGCCCTTATCCTTTCTGACCACAACACCTAATAGGCAATACATCGGTAAGACTAATTGTCCCATTCAGGCTATTGTCAGATAACCTGCAACAACTGTCATAGATCTTATTAACGTCATATTTCCTGCTAATTATGTATTTCATCGTTGTTCTACTTAAAATTGATAAATACCTGAGAAAATTAAGCCTGTTTGCTGTTATTTTCGTCACGATTCTATTCCTGTAAATTGCTTGATTAAAATTAATGCCTGATTTAAAACAGGTTTTGTCAAAAGAGAACAGTAGCCCTACTATGACATCTTAAAGCAATTCTTATTCCGCTGAGTGAAAGAGATGGCGCTAGACACTGTATAGCTCTGTCTCTTTCCCTCAGCGGAATAAGAATTGCTTTAAGAGGTCATAGTAGGGTAGCAGGTACCTAGAAAATCCGCTGAAAGTAGGCTCATTAATTATATTATTTGACTGAAGTGTTGACTGTAATTCAGATGGTTCAAGAATCTGAAATAAAACGAAACAGAATATCCCTCTTAGTGTGAAATCTCTCTTACTAAGAACGATTTCCCTAACTTCTTTTTTCTTCCATTTTTTTTTATTTAATACCAAAGACGACGACGGCATGATTGACACCATGGTTGGCGCAGTGGCTGAGCAATTGACTGCTGCTGCGCTGCGTGTCGTGGGTTCTATTTCCGCACGGAACAAGTATTTGTATGGCCTACAGATAGTTGTTTCGGGTCTGGCTGTTTGTGTAAGTGAATTTAAATGTTTGTAAGCGCACCCACGATACAGGAGAAATTCCTAGTGTGGGTCAACGTTTTAATAAAAAAAAGTAGGTAAGTACACATTTTACAGAAAATGATTGGTAACATTTGTAATAAAAAGAAAATTAAATCAGAAGGGCTACTATGATATCTTATAGCAATTCATATTCCACTGAGTGAAAGAGATGGTGCTAAACACCCTGCATAGCTCTGTCTCTTTCCCTCAGCGGAATAAGAATTGCTTTAAGAGGTCATAGTAGGGCTACAGGTCGAAATAAAAGCGTTCATATGGTTGTTTTTTATTTATACGTACGTTAAATTAATGACGTATATGTCATTTCTGCTCTAAAAATGTTTACACCAAAAAATATAAGTGAGTAGGTACACATCTTGATACAGTTTACTCTTCAAAGATTAATATCTTTTAGGACGCCCTTTGATATCGTAATGAGATGAAACTTGATTTGGAACAAGTCTCAAAAGGTTTTCTGGCGAAAATTTGTTGTTTCTTTTTATAATGGAATCCTAAGGAGGGAATGTAAAAGAGTTAGGAATTTGTATTGCTTTTTTTTGGATTCTCATTTTTCCTTGTTTCAAATTACAAAAAAGGTTTTTCTTTGACAGTTTTTACTTAAAAGATACATTTAAAAGGGACGAATAGATTCCTTTCTCCTAATCCTTAAACCTTGTAAATATTTCAGTAACATTTCTGTTAAAAAAAGACTCCTTAACGCTGGTCGTAGTTTTTAACGGAAGGCAAGGCCCAATTCCCATTAATTTCCAGTACGAACATATAAATAACTAACGTTTGCCCGCGGCTTCACCCGCGTTAAATTTGGGGTAACACAGTTCCCCTTGCGCCTTATTGATTTGTAATAGCCACGCTAAGTTTTCCCTTTCCCTCTTTCTCCCTCACATCAAAATTTTTTTTTAGCCTATGTCCGTCTCCTGGTTCCCAACTATCTCTGTACCAAAATTCATCAAAATCGGGTTAGCCATTAAAGCGTGAAGAGGTAACAAACAAACAAACAAACTCACTTTCGCTTTTATAATATTAGTAAGGATTTAGGGACAATCAGGAACAACTGTGCGACGTACATTCGTGGTAAGTATCCATTATTTCACAGTAAGTGAATGTAACGTGAGATTTTATTCTTGAAAACTCTTTTTCCTTTATGGTTAAAAGAATTTACGAGATCTGCCCCGGCAATAAATAGTCCACCCCATCTGTTTATATGGCTAGAGAAGCTATAATGTGATTGGAGTGAAACTGGGGCTGCTAACGTTACGGATAGTTGTATTTTGACATAAGTCTCATAGAACTTATGTCAAACTCTCTCGTAGAACTTATGACTCGTTTTGCTTACGGATAGTTGTATTTTGACATGCTGACATCTTTTTCAGACGAGCGTGGTACAAGTGCAACAACCTTGCACATCCTTGGTGTTACAATTTTATCCAACAACCCAACAACCTTGACCACTAATGACAGGTTGACGTCATTATCAAGTTGAATAGCAAATCAAAATCATCAAAATAAGGATTTTCATTTTAATTAAAATTTTATTAAATAGGTGCAGCGCCTTATCATCACCAACTACCCTACCATGACGTCTTAAAGCAGAACTTTTTCCACTGAGAGAAAGAGACAGAGCTATACAGGGTGTCTAGCACCATCTCTTTCCCTCAGTGGAATTAGTTCTGCTTTAAGAATTCATGGTAGGCCTACAGGTCGGATTTGTGAAATAGGTGTCAAGATGAAAAACACAACTGGGAATTAAAGGCAAACGCCAATTCTATCTACTATTATAACTCCAAACTGGACTGTCACTTTTGAAAATTTAGTGATCTCTTTATTTAAAAAAAAAAAGAAAATGATACGAAATCATTGCATGTTCGTACGGCCAACGAGAAGCGATACGAAAGGTCATTAACCTAAAGAACAACTGTGGCGTTGACAATCTAATATTTATGCTCTTTCCATCTTGTGCCTTTGTCGTAATGTCTCGTTCTCCGGGAAAAACATGACAACGTTAAGACGGGTTCGCCAACATTCGGGCGGCCATTTTAGATGGGGTTTTAGCATGGGTTTTGTTTACATTTGGTATCGCTTTTCGTTGGCCGTACTGATCAGCCAAAAGCGAGTCAGACTCGCGCACCATGAGTTCCGTATAAACTTGCGATATGAGTTGTCATTTCTTTTGACCGCGTAGATTTAGTGGGTTCATTTTTTCATAGCGCAAATGGACCACAGATAGCTCAACAATGCATTCCCAAGATAAAGGGTCTGGACAGACAGACGGACAATAAAGTGATCCGTTTTTCCGTTTGAGTAACGGAATCCCAAAATTATTATTATTAAACCCAAAACACGCAGTGATTGTGTGTAATCTTGTAAAAAAAACACATTTGTTTTGATTAAAACATTTTATTAAATGCGCAGTTCTTCACATATTATAATAATTAAGCATTTTATTTATAATATAGCATAACGCTTTTAAACAACATCACATAATAAAATTAGCTATTACGTAGCACTTAGCTAACTATAAAATACTGATAACTTAGAAGCATTGTTGTGATTACGTAATCCTATATTTAAAAGTCTCGTGAGGAAAATCAAACTAATATGTTATTCGCTTTATAAACTTGTAATAATTCTGAGATTATGATACTACTAGCTTTTGCCCGCGGCTTCGCTCGCGTTAAATTCGGGATAACACAGTTCCCCTTGCGCCTTATTGATTTGTACTAGCAATGCTAAGTTTTCCCTCTTTCTCCCTCACACCCCACTTTTTTTTAAAGTGGGATCACTTTAAAAAAAATACTATGTCCGTCTCCTGGTTCCCAACTATCTCTGTACCATAATTCATCAAAATCGCGTGAAGAGGTGACAAACAAACAAACTCACTTTCGCTTTTATTATATTAGTAAGGATCATACATAACATATCTACATTGTGGTTGTAAATAACTGTTGATAACACGTCTATTGCAAGAATGAGGAAAATCATAAAATACTTGTATATAATTTTCAAACTTTTGATCTTTGCTCTCAGAATCTATGATATTTGATGTAATTAAGAATTCTTCATTAAATTTACGAATGCTTTTTAAGCGATATGTCATATTTTTTTATCACGAACAAGGTCTAGAGTTTAATTTCCAGTGTGTTATTAGGTTTTTCATAAATAATTTCTCAATTATAATCTCGGAGTCTGGCTGTGAATGCGGTAAATAGCAGTAGACACAATTTTTATAACATTGGATTTAAAAACTGGTAAAAATTGGGTATCCACATCTCTCTAAGCTTACATTAACGTAATTTATAACGGTTCATATGGCCTTATCTAGTTAAAAAAAGCGACGTGTAAAAACCTATTTGCAAAAACAGGCAACCTATTTGAAACATCATTTATCGTTAAAAATAACTTCAATCTAATATATAAAATTCTCGTGTCACAGTTTTCGTTCCCATACTCCTCCGAAACGGCTGGACCGATTTAAACGAAATTTTGTGTACATATTGGGTAGGTCTGAGAATCGGCTAAAATTTATTTTTCATGCCCCTAACTGAGCAGCGGGTTAAACCGCTGGGCACAGCTAGTAAACTTATAAAAATATACCAATCAAAATTTCCACTCGTGATTAATTAAAACTTTTATAGTCCTATTAATATTATTGAATGCGTATCTTTGTGAGTATGGATAGATGTAAAATTTCACGTCAAAACACGGATCTTGATAAAATTCGGCATAGAGGTTGTTTATGATCTGCTGTTTTTATGGTCTGGAATAACACATAGGATTTTTTTTTCGATATGACGCGGGCAAAGCTGCGGGCTCCAGCTAGTTTAATAGGTCTCTTAACCCTGAATACTGAAACGTCACTCTAAATTTGAGGGCTGCTTAACATTTGAGCAGCTCTTAAACTTTAGATTTTGTATGGTCAAACGTCACTTCGGAGTCTCTGTTAAATTTAAGTGGTACTTAAATTTTGAGTGACGTTTCAGTATTCGGGGGATAAAGTCTCATCATGCACCAAGTCCTCAAAAACAACAGAGTAACGACTTCCAAAACAAAGTTATCTAAGCAAGCAGTTACCGCAGTAACACACTAACAAATTATCGGTTGCGGTTGCCAACCACTTACGTGTCTACCTCAAGTTTAATGGCCTACCTATCTGAACTAGTACATCGTAAGCCACATGCAATCTGAAAGCATCATTAGAGTCTGTCCGATATCTTATGATTGTTTTGCATGTACGAGTGTTTTGTTTTGATTCACGAACAGATATGCAGAGGTGGAGGAGATCGTGGCTAAATAATGATCTTCAGGTTAAGCCGCGCTTGCCTAGGTTTGTCTGCGGATGGGACCACCCGTTACATACCGAGTTTCCTCCGTGCCTCGGAAAAACGTTAAGCCGTTGGTCCCGGCTGCCATTTGTAGATCTTTGACAGTCGTTACAGATAGTCAGTGTGCCGAAAGTCTGACAACCAGTCTTACCAAGGGGTATCGCATTACGCAGTACTAACTGAGTTGTGGAGGTCACATAGGCAGTCGCTCCATGTAAAATACTGATATTAAGCTGCATCCAGCTAGACTGGAAGCCGACGCCAACATAGTTGGGAAAAGGCTAGGCAGATATGCACAGGTGATTTTTAGGGTTCCGTACTTCAAAAGGCAAAAACGGAACCCTTGTTGGATAACTTTATTGTCTGTCTGTTTGTATCACTGGTTGTTAAGATCCTTTATCTCGAGAATGCCTGTAGGTATCAAATTGGAATTCTAATCATATACTCAAGTTTGTGGTTCCTTTGTGCTGTGAAAATCCTTTAAGTCTACGCAGTCAAAATATATGGAATATGGCCGTTTATGTAGCAAATGACACGGCCGGAACTTGTATAGAGCAATACCCTAACAAAAAATATTCAGGTCAAGCTACCCGAAACTGTAAATTTTTCCCAAACAACCTTGAACCATAAAACTTTAGAAATAAAGTCGAAAATCTATCAAAGAAATCTGACAGATTGTAGTAGCTTGATGTGCAGGCGTCTGTACAATAATGTGCAGTACGTCATTTTAACCGTATAGTTCGGTACGGACCCCTTCGGGGGCTCGACATTCAAACCTCCGCTGGCTCGGTACTGGCCCCGAAAGGGGCCGGACATTTAAGTCATATGACCTCCTCATTATTTTTGTAAATATTTTATTTTCTGGTTAAAAAATAATATGGGTGTGCATTCATTAAGATAGTAGAATAAAAATCTCTTAAGTTAACGTCATTAGAAGTTCTTTAATTATTGAGTAAGTTTCTTAATTATGTCTTATAAAATCCAAATGTGTAAATTACGATCATCGCCATTTTGATGGCAGTGTAGGTCGACGCTAAAAATCATAAAAAAGTAGGTTTTCGGACATTTAAACTTCATATTATTGGGCATGATTAAAGTGTCCTTTTATTACGTGAAGAAATCATTCGTAATTGAACTGATATTAGCAGTGGTAATGATACATTTTGAAAACTAAAGTCGAAGTATCGCGCCAATCGTGCTTGTTTACATTTTTCATTCCACATTATATCACACGGACGCAAATATATTCTATAACAAATGAGACAAATATCATTGCAAATATTATAAATAACATGAACATGCCCAGATCTTATCGTAATTTGCAATAATAGGACCATTAACACGTAATATTCATAACCACTGCTAAATTCACTTTCGAAAATGACGTCCATTTCTTTTTTTTTAATTTTGTGATGTGTAAATGCGATTATTTCAATCGATTATTTTTTGGTAAATCAATCAATTCGAATAATTAAAATAAGGAATATCAAAAATTGATAGATAAAAATAAGAATAATTTTGTAATACGTGCAAAATACTATAAATATTGATAATAATATTTTTTACGCCACTAAAACCGACTCAACAACAAACAGTAGAATCTGATCTATGGCTAAATTCGCGCCAATTTTATTTTCAGATAAAAAATCAAATAAGGAATGCGCTCGCTGTTCGAATTTATTTTAAAATGTTTATTTGCAATTTTATTAATAATTTGGTTTTGTATGTACCTACTATTAGAATGTGAATTGCAATTAGAAATAAATAAGGTTGAATATAGAACGACCTTATTATGATCTTGGTCAGTAAAAAAAATCAGCCAAGATAAATTATATTTGTTCGACAAAATTGTTTGTAGTATGGTTGGATTAGTTATTTGGAAAGCGTTTTCATTCTTTCCTAAATCATGGCTCGTAGACTAAAGTGTTCTTGGAGTGGAAGCCTTGGGGTAAAAATGGCCTAGAGGGAGACCACAATTGAGATGGAAAAAAAAACCCCGGTACACGACATCAAGAAAACTCCAGGTACAAAATGAACCTATTTTGAACCTGGAGTTTTCTTGATGTCGTGTACCGGGGTTTTTTTTTGGGGTGGGAAATCATCAAATAACTTCCCCCGCTCCAGGCGAAGCGGGGGGGGAGTGTCAGACTTTTGCTGACTAATGTCCACCGATCCATGTTCCTTCTATTACTCGGGGCTGCGGTATCTCTTTCGAACAACCCGCGATCCCGACAGGACCCTACTGGGGTTGCGGGTCTCACACTCCGCCCCGCTCCGCCCAGAGCGGGGGAGGGGAAAGTGAGGCGCCTCGGCATCCTCACCTACCACCTGACGCAGATCCTCACCGAGCACGAAGGTTTCGGGACGTTCCTGCACATCATCGGGCGGGAAGAAACACCCAGGTGTCACCAATGTGACTATCGCCCGGAGGACACGTTGAAGTACACAGGCAGTCTGCTCTTTGTCCTGGAGGAGATGGTGATGTTTGAAGGAGAGAACCTCAAACCAAGCCAGACACCGCGGGAGACACTACAGGGATCGGGCCCCGTGAGACGACAACGACTTTTTGTTAAAAGTTTAACAGGAGCGGATATTTGATTTCCCATCCAAGTGGCGCAAGACCGATATAAATAAGTTCCTAAAGAATTCCTGAGAAGTTTTTTGTAAAGGCCTCTTTTAAATTCCTAAAGTCCTTAAATTCCAAAAAATAGAGATACACTATTTAAAAATACTTTTTAGGGTTCCGTACCTCATAATAAATAATACAACCCAAATATCAAATCTGTGGTCCCTTGAAGCTGTGAAAAAAACAACCCTCCAAGTCTACGCAGAGCAAAGATATGACCGTTTATGTCGTCAGTTTGTACGGAACCCTTGGTGCGTGAGTCCGACTCGCATTTCGCCGGCCTATTTTTAATAGGCTAAATCGCTTACTGCTACGCAAAGGTCTCCTTATTAGCAAAATTGCGAAACCGTTTGACAGCAAATGTGCCTACCAAATCTTGGCGCATAACAAAATAATTAAACCATAACAAAAAAGCACGAGACAAAATGCTGTTGTCTTTCTTTTCTAATCGATATCATAGATATTAGTACAACTATAATATCTATACTAGAGAGAGTAATATGCCATCTCCATAGGTAAATTCCTCAATGGTCCCAAAACTTTTTTGAAAGTTTACTCTATTACGATTATCGATTAGGTTGAATGCAACTTTTTAATCGTAATGATGGAACTTAGTTTTACGGTCAGCACTAAGAAATGTCATATTGCAACACATTTTGTAGTATTTTTTGTCGAGATTTGTATCGTGTTTTTTTATTAATTTATATGTAAAATGGCAAAAATAAGAATGCAGATGGAATGTCACTGTTTTTATTTTGGATTTCCGATTTTGTTATCAAAGGGTTATCTTATGTATGTGCATTATTTCCAGCGTTTTTAGAGTACCTAATTTTTGGAAGGGTGTAGTAATATGTATTTTACACACATTTTACAATAGATCGACGTTGTTTTATCGGACATAGGAGGTTTTTGGAAATATAAATCTCAAACTTATCATATGAAACAGCCCCTGTGACTTATTTTTAATAACAAAATTGAATGCTGTAAATTGATGAAAATTCTTGAATTTCATGACAATTCGCGTCACCCCACCGATTCAGCTGATGTGTCATGTGTCAAAATCCTGTCGTGCAGAGTGGTTAAAGCTCACATGCAGGGCTTTACAATAGATTATATTTTATCATCAGAGAATAGGCGAGAGACACTATAAGTAGGAAACAAAAAAAGCGCCTTAACAATTTGAATAGCAATGATCAAATATTCAGAGTTTTGTAGGCGTAAAAAAAACGAGAAATACTATTCAGGCGCAATTTAGTAAATAGGCTTCCACAAGAAAGGTAAAAGATGCGTTCCTTTGTACGTAGTCAGACTCGCGCACTGGGGGTCGTGCGCGAGTCTGACTAGCTTTTGGTTGGAATTTTTTACACAAGCCCGCTTTTTTCAAACCATCCCAGGCTCAGTGGGTGCTACTAAGAAATTTCTGATAAAAAACTCAATAAAATTTTTCTTGACCTGTGGACCTGATCTATTGTCAAGACAATAAGGTTGATTTTAGCTTACAAAAGATGTGTTGGACCACATAGCCTGCGGTTTGATTTAACAACAATGGCAGCTGCGCTGAATGGAATTGAAAACTTTGTACCGTTTGTGTTTGAAGTTTAACGTTATTTTTTTTTTAATTCCTTGTTAAACTATCAAACGTATTTTTAATTAAATTGAATTATTCGTTAAATCCTTCCTACTAATATTAACCCATTACTTCCCACTGTCCTATTTTTAAGACACTATATTCAATATTTTTTTTATCCGTGTTATATATTTTATTTTTATTATACTTTATTAAATTCGTATTTTTACACTATTATTCTAGTAGATAACAACGTTTTTTTCCGTAAAAATGTTTCCGCAATTTTAATATATTTTTTTAAATGCATCATATTTGTAGGCCTTAAAAAGAGGATTATGATTTAATTGTATACACTAAAAAAGGAAAAAGTTACTAGCTTGAAAGTACATAAATCTGATTTTTAGATCTATGCTAAATGTATAATAAATGAAAATAAAAACAAAATACAATTTGGCGTCTTGTGACATACATTCAAAATAAGCCGTCCTATAAATATGACATTGGGACGATGTCTGTACAATTAGCTAAGAAAGCGAGTTTGATCATGTTACGCCAACAACTTTTGATTCTTGGAGGTCTTGCATGCACTCGACATTGGTTACAGTATAAAAAAATTTACGCCAAACAAAGTGCATCTTGTGACACAGTTCGTGATTTATTTATCGAAATAGGTACAGTAAAAAATTAGTGAATTGTTTTTATAAGGTGGAGAAAAAGTAAGTAAGAATATTTAGACTTTATTTTTTATCACAATAGTAAACAATATATCATATTCGTTCGTTGATAAACGTGTTATTATGAATATATATAATATTTATACCCCTTCTTCATTTACAGGTAATGGATCCAGTGATAAGAAAGTTTATAAAAGCATTGAAAGTGTCCGAATTGAAGATAGTAGTGATGAGGAGTTGAATGACATGGAAGTTGCCATATAGCCCCCGGATGAAGTTGGTAAAATGACTGACATAGAAGAAGGTCCTGATGACGATATGGGAGTTCTGCCAGTGTCTGATGTAGCTGGTCAAGTGAAGTTTTCAAGTATAGTTGATAACGTCGGAGAAGATCATCCTACTCAAACCACATCTCGTATAAATACTGTCTTAGTATGTACCGATCTCAGCGCACATGTTGTCTACTTCGATAACTTCTTCAGCAGTGTGCAACTGTTGATTGCTTTGAAAGCAGAGCTACAGGAACAGTCAGACACAATAGAACTAAGGAAGGCGAACAAACAAGAAATGAAAAAGGAAGAACGAGGTTATTCAAATTACCGTTTCTTTCTTCTTTATGAATATGCGTGAAATGGCACGACAACAATGTAGTATGTCTCTGTTCAACGATTTGTTAAAACTACTTACTAGGTACTCGAAGACTGAAAAGGCCAAAGTAGCTGTGAATCAGCCACAGCTTATTCATAATTATAATAAAAAACATGGGAGGAGTATTATATTTATTGTATTATAATAATAAACATGATTGACTAATTTCTAAATATCTAATCCGCTTCAGTGGTAATAAATGGTATTGGCCTCTAGTCATCCGTATATTGGAAATATGCCTAGTGAATGCATGGATTATTTACAACCATGTAAACAAGATGAGACCATCCTTCTGCTAGATTTTAGAAGAAGGTTTTGTTTTTCTTTAAAAAGACGTAAAGCAAAGTATGTAATCCACTTCAGGTTCTTCAGAAGTTCTATTACAACCTGTCAGGTTTGACAATGTTGGTCACTATATGACGAAAAAGGACAAACAGAGATGTTTTCAAGGACTAGGTTGTAAAAAAAAATGTTCATCTTTTTGTGCTAAATGTGAAAAAAACACTTTGCAGTGACTGTTTTATACCTTATAATGCAAAATAAGCTCATACATGTTTATTTCTGAAACTGTCTGTGGACATATTTACAAATAAAGTTGATTTTCCTATAATTGTTAACTTTCATTTTTACCAAACACATGTCCCCATTGTCCTATTTATAGGACATGCTGACTCAGCAAAAATGGTATTTATTTTTTTATTTTTGTATTATATTATTTTTTCTTGACGTATTAGGATCATAATTACAAGATTTCATCAAAAAATTCCAATGTTTTCGGTGCTTGGGAAGTAATGGGTTAAAAATGCGAATGTTTGTGAGGATGGATGGATGTATGGACGTTTGCTACTCTTTCACGTCAAAACGGCTGAGCGGATCTCCGTAAAATTACAGAGGTACATAGTATGGAATAACACCGGGTGTTTTTTTTTATCTTGAACTTTTTAAAGAATTTTCTTTCGATAGCCGCGGGCGCCAGCTAGTAATGATTCTTTACAAACTTGTATGCGAAGCTGCCAAAGCACCTCTAATCAGCCGGATTGTTTTACACCTAAATCCTCAAAAAAAAATCGCAGTAGGGAAATCATCAATAACTTCTGGGGATTATCACACTAGTACAGACTAAAATCTACCCATGTTCCTTCTATTGCCCTCTAAGTTCTGAGCCGAGATCTTTTTCGAACAACCCGCAACCCCGGCAGTACATTCTTTACTTGAGTTAGTCAGAAAAATTGCATTTGTTTAGTACTTACCAGAAAACACCAGAAAATCCTTACTAATATTATAAAAGCGAAAGTGAGTTTGTTTGTTTGTTACCTCTTCACGCTTTAATGGCTAAACGGATTTTGATGAATTTTGGTACAGAAATAGTTGGGAACCAGGAGACGGACATAGGCTCTTTTTTTTAATAAAGTGGGATCTGAGGGAGAAAGAGGGAAGAAACGGGAAAACTTAGCGTTGGTATTACAATTTAATAAGGCGCTACCGAATTTAACGAGAGCGAAGCCGCGGGCAAAAGCTAGTAACTCATACAAACAGGAAAGTTTGTCTATTTGGTAGATTTAAATCAGTGTCTTTTGAGAACCTCTAGAAAAGCTACACGTGAAGAGGGCCTTATATTCGGTTCCAATTCAGTTGTCAGGGCCGCGGGGTCGCGGTAATGGCGTGGAAATTCTACACATTCGCACTTTGAATATTAACACAAATCACACAACAGCTGAAACTGACTCGTTCGCGTTTGTTGGGCCGCTGAGCCGGTGATTGCGATATTGTGTCAGCAGATTAGTTTCTTTGAATCATTAGATACTAAATGTAAAATGTTTATATTACCTTGATTTATATAGTTATGATACGTTATTGGCGTTTATATTTTATGTTTAATACTCGAGGGGTTTGGCGCTGATAGCCGAAATACAGGCTCTGCCTAGTTCGGCTACAGATGAGTACACCACTTTTATTTAGTTAAACCTGCTTGTTAAAGTGTTTTGTAAGTTTTTGTCTAAGTTTTCTTTGAATATACATTATTATTATCTATACTAAAATTATAAAGCTGAAGAGTTTGTTTGTTTGAACGCGCTAATCTCAGGGACTACTAGTTGGAATTGGAAAATTCTTTTAGTATTGGATAGTCCATTTCTTGAGGAAGGCTATAGGCTATATAACATCACACTACGACCAACAGGTGCTGAGCAGCGTGGGTGAAACCGCGTCGAACAGCTAGTTATTAGAAATATGGGGAAAATTTGAAGGGAATTATTAAGGGTTGAGTCAGCGATTGATGAACCTTTGTAGTTTGAGAATATTTACACTAAGAATATAGTCTAACTAGCTGTGCCCAGTGGTTTCACCCGCTGCTCAATTCACTTAGGGGTGTGCAATATAGATAGTAGCCGATGCTCAGACCTACCGAATATTAATAAAAAAAAACATAAGAATCGATCGAGCCGTTTTGGAGGAGTACCCACCCATACTCCTCCGTATATGTAGTATATGGTATATGGTATAATTTCAACTTGATACAGAGGTATCAAGTTGAAATTAAAACCTTATACTCAAGTTTACCCTTTATCTTTTAGTAAACGCGTCGCTACGCGTTTCGGAGATAAAGGGTTTTGACAGACAGATGGGATGGCTCGGCAAAATACCAGCTCGCTGCACTCGACTCGGTGGAACGCAGAGCCAAAAGGCTCATAGGCGATGAGATGCTTGTGTCCAAGCTTCATAGCCTGGCGCACAGGCGTAACGTTGCCAGCTTGTCAGTTTTCTACAGATTGTACTTCGGAGAGTGTGCGCTGGAGCTCTATGACCTGATCCCACCATCTCCGTTTTACTACCGGGCTACCAGACGCACGGCAGGGTACCACCCGCACTTGGTTGATATACCGTCTTGTCGTTCTAAGCGCTTTTCCTCAACATTTATTGTGCGCACGGCCAAGGTGTGGAACTCTCTACCAGCTTCTGTGTTCCCTACCACATACGACCCGTCTGCCTTCAAAACAAGAGTCAATAGGCATCTTCTGGGCTCGCTCGCTCCATCGTAGACCTCATCTGTCGCTTACCATCAGGCGAGATCGAGGTCAAGAGTGAGTTCATTCTCAAAAAAAAAAACAGACGGACAACCAAGTGATCCAATCAGTGTACCGTTTCTTTCCTTTTGAGGTACAAAACGCCAAGAAAGATAAACTTGTTACTATCATCAGTACTTTATGAAGCATCAAAAACAAAAGAGAATCTAGGTAATAACAATAATCTTGAGTTATAAGAGTAATTTTGATGGGTGACATTACACAAAATAGTGTTCTTACATTCAGCAGTGAAATACTGCTTGTGATCATTATTCACTAAGGCACCGTTAGAAATATCGCGTTGGTAATATTTTGTATCATGCTCCAATAAAGATTCTGCCTATGATTATGTTCGTGTAATATAAGTATTTTCTTCGAAGAATTCTGTATCAAGGACTTTATGACTTACTTATCTATTTATGATTTGTAAGTAATTTTGTTTGTTGATGTGGTTTTCTAAGGTACATTATCGAATGACAAGAAAAAGATTTTTTTGTCATTTCCACAAATTCAATAGGTAGTTAAAGTAAGTACTGACCAGAAAAAGAAAGAAAGACTTCACCTGAAAAAAAAACCGTGACATACAGCCATATCTTTTGACTGTGTAGACTTAGAGACATGATTTTTCGATAACTCCAAGGAACTACAGACTTTAGTATTTGGTGTTAATTTCATCTTGATAGCTTTACGTCTTCCTGAGGTAAAGGGTCTTGACAAACAGACAGAGAGACGGACACTAAAATAATCCAAAAAGGGTTCCGTTTTTTCCTTTTGATATTTGGAACCCTTTTTTTTCGGGTGGGAAATCATCAAACGTCTTCGGGGGGGGGGGGGCATGTCAGACTTGTACAGACTAAAACCTACTCATGTTCCTTCTATTGCCCTTTACGTTCCGGGGCCGTGGTATCTCTTTCGAACAACCCGGAAACACGGCAGGCGGAGGCTCTGGCAAGCCCCTCTGCTTTGCTGACATCTCTTTGAGGCGCGCGTGAAACACAAACGCGAAGTCGACACGGATGTTTGGAAATCTTAAAATGTCAATGATATTTTCATCATCAACTTGACACTCATGCCAATGAGCCTCATTTGCAGAGTTTTTCCTCCAAGTGGCTGCTGGAACTAATTACCAGTCCAGAAGGGCTACTATGACATCTTATAGCAATTCTTATTCCACTGAGTGAAAGAGATGGTGCTAGACACCCTGTATAGCTCTGTCTCTTTCCCTCAGCGGAATAAGAATTGCTTTAAGAGATCAAAGTAGGGCTACAGCACTTCTACAAGCATCAGAACAGATGCGCACACTACTTTTTTTGCCTTCGGAACCTTGGCGATATTTCGAGGTCAACTGCACATCAGACTCCAAACTGAACCCTTAGGGGAACGTGGCTACTGCCATTCACTGCCCTAACCTTTACCTTGCGGCTGAGATTACGTGCATCATCTAAGGTATCCACTAACGGTCTTGGCCCAGGGCGGTAACTACTTTCCAACTATCCATTGGTAGGTAAAGAGACTCTAAGAACCAACCTCCTTAGACTCTGTGCTCGTGTTCTAAGCTCATAACTATGTTTTTTTTTTTAAAGTTGCCCTCCCCCCCCCACACTTGGAATTTCTCCTGGTTCGTGTTTTGAAGTGGGATCCCGTTGTTTTTGTGGTTGATAGTGGATATTGAAGGCAAAATTGAGTGATTTTGCCTTCAATATCCACTATCAACCACAAAAAGCACTACGTCTAACGATTTGAATCTATCAACAAACCTCGAATTTCCTCTCTGAAACTTATTTTCAGAATCGATTTCCTCTTTTAACTGCATCGATTACCAGTTTTCCTCAGTAACCGTTAAAACTTGTAGGAAAATAAGCTATTTAATTGATAAAGTATTAAGGTAATGTATAGGAAAAACTGATAGACTCGAATCGAGGAAAAAGGTGCAATAATTATCACAAAACCTGCATAGTTTTAGATAAATAATTGCATATTTTCTATCCGATTTACCTCATTTACCTGGTGCCTTATAATTGTTGTTTTTTATCTTTTCATTTAACGTTATTTTTCCTCAATAATATTTATCAACTGTTTTTCCTTATCGACTACACGTTCCGTATCGTTTTTAAAGTGTAATGGTATGTCGTGGCCAAATAATAGCAGCTGTCCGGGTCGATCTAAATGTTAAACCGCACTTGCTTAGGTTGCTCTGAGGATGGGTGACCACACGTTTCATACCGAGATTCCTCCGTGCCTTGGAAAGTAAGTTAAGCTGTTGGTCCCGGATGTCATTTGTAGATCTTTGACAGTCGTTATAGGTAGTCAGTGTCCCGAAAATGTGACAACCAGTCTTCCCAAGGCGTTTTGTATTATCCAGTACTAGCTAAGTTGTGGTCAGATAGTCAGTCGCTCCATTAATAATACTGGTTTTCAGCTGCATACGGTAAGGTTTAAAGCCGACCCTAACGAAGTTAAGAAAAGACTAGGCAGATGATGAATAGTAGGTATATTCATTTTTATTAGTATGTTATATACGTATGCGCTTTATTATAATCTTTGGCAGCTGATATTTATTTCCGCAGTTTTTAGATTACCGAATGGTATTTTCTATTTTAATTGGTAAATGATTCTTCAAAACGTTTGGGGGCAATAACCCGTATTCGCACGTGTATTTTAGAACTAGCTGTTCCACGTGGTTTCACCCACGCTGCTCAGCACCTGTTGGTCGTAGCGTGATGTTATATAGCCTATAGCCTTCCTCAAGAAATGGACTATCCAACACTAAAAGAATTTTCCAATTCCAACCAGCAGTCCCTGAGATTAGCGCGTTCAAACAAACAAACAAACTCGTGAAATTAATGCACGATTTGGCAAGATGAGCATGTGACGTTAAATTCAGTTCAACCAGTACCAGGTTTCATACATAAGATTACGAAAATACACTAACCAAATGTCATCCTTACTTAATATTATAAAAGCGAAAGTGAGTTTGTTTGTTTGTTACCTCTTCACGCTTTAACGGCTAAACCGATTTTGGTTGGGAACCAGGAGACGGACATAGGCTAATATTTTTTTGAAAAAAGTGGAATGTGAGGGAGAAAGAGGGATATAAAGGGAAAACTTAGCGTTGCTATTACAAATCAATAAGGCGCAAGGGGAAATGTGTTACCCCAAATTTAACGCGGGCGAAGCTGCGGGCGAAGGCTAGTCATCAATTATTGAGAAATCAAGACATGTGCCATCAAAGAAGAATGTGACATATATTCACTTTTTGCTTCTAGCATACAATGTCGATTTCCTCAATGTTTTCCTTCACCTCAAGAAATTTTCTCCAAGTTTGACGTCAATTATTGCGTTAAACGTCAGTTCTAACCTGGTTTACTGACGGGCTTGGCGACGTCAATGTGAACTAAAGTCATCATTTGAATGCGTCATTATCATTAAAATGCTAGTAGATATTACACATACGTTTATTAGTTGTTACATGACGGCAACAAGTCTTTTATGAATGGTTATGAAATCTAAAAATAGATTTGAATGTTGTATTTCGTCTTAATATTTAATAACAATGTTATGTTATGTTTCAATGATTTTAAAAGAGTAACCATGGAGTTTCTTACCGGTTCTTCTCCATAGGTAACGACCAACCCGAACCGTGCATCTTTTCTCGGCGTTTTATAAGTGCCCATGTAGGCCTATGTGAAATATTTTGATTTTTTTTTTATTTTATGATTACATAACAAACACCGCATAGTCACCGTTACGATTTTCAGTTTTTTACTGTTATAGTCCTTCTATATATCCTTACTAATATTATAAAAGTGAAAGTGAATTTGTTTGTTACGTCTTCACGCCTAATGGCCAAACCGATTTTGGTACAGAGATAGTTGGGACCCTGGAGACGGACATAGGCTAATTAAAAATTGGGGGAGAAAGCGGGAAGAAAAAGGGAGAAAAAGATAATATATTTTTTCAATCATCACGCCGGTTAAAGTTAGCTTTATCCCAAAGTTACTCTGTCACTGAAGCTAGTAATAGATATTATAAATGCGAATGTTTGTGAGGATGGATGTATGGATGTTTGTTACTCTTTCACGTCAAAACGGCTGAACGGATCTTGATGAAATTTGGCACAGAGTTCGATTATATTCTAGAATAGTACGACAGGTACGATTTTTTTTATCACCAATCGGGCGAAACCGCGTGCGCCAGCTAGTTAGAAATAAAGGACAGCCTCGTTGGTTGCAAGCGTGACTGCTGAGCATAAGGTCCTGATTTCGATTTCTCGGTCTGGCAAAGTGTCATTGGACTTTCCCTTCAAGGATTTCTCGGTAACGGCTAATTAATTAGTGTTTTGGCCGGTGTGGCTTGCCCGGTTAATGGTAATAGGCTTGTCGAAAGTACGGGTGCACTTAAGGATTACAACTAAATTACATAGTAAGCAAATGCCATTTTAAGTAAATTACATAGAAAGTAAATATAGATACAGAATGATATTATATATATAGATACAGAATGTGCTGAAGGAAAAAAAGAAGAAGTTCAAAGAATGGCAGAGTGTTGGAAATGAGAGTGCTAGTTTGAAAGCTATAAGGAAGAGTGAGTATGATGCTCTCAAGAAAAAAGCCAAAAGAGCTGTGGCCATAACGAGAGCGAAAGCCCAGAACCAACTTTATGACACACTGGATAGTCCAGCAGACCAAAAAAACCTTTACCGGCTTGCTAGAGCTAGAGAGAGAAAGTCGAAGGATGTTTGTCGGATAAAATGCGTAAAAGACGAAGCTGGAATGGTTATATAAGTTGATGAGAAAATTAAGGATAGGTGGAAAGGTTACTTTGAAAGACTGATGAATGAAGAGAATGACTGGAATAGTGTGCTTGAAAATAAACCATAAGAAATGTTAGTATGGATGAAGTGAGGATTGCTGTGAATGGAATGAAGAATGGTAAGGCATTAGGACCGGACGGAATACCGGTTGAAGTATGGAAGTTATTGCGGATGGACGGATGGACGTGGTTAGCTTTATTCTTCAATTAACTGTTGCTGGAAGAGGCCATACCTGACGAATGGTGTAACAGTTCACTGGTGCCCATCTTTAAAAACAAAGGTGATGTGATGGAGTGCAACAATTATAGAGGAATAAAGCTAATGTCACACAGTATGAAAGTTTGGGAGAAAGTTATTGAAAGGCGACTGAGAGAAGAGAGCGAAATCACACAGAGCCAATTCGGTTTTATGCCTGGTCGGGGAACGACGGACGCCATTTTCGCTATCCGCCAGTTGTGCGAAAAATACAGAAGTGCACATAAGAACTTGCACATGGTGTTCATCGACCTCGAAAAGGCATACGACCGGGTACCGCGAGCGGTTTTGTGGTGGGCTCAAAGAGAAAGGTTTGCCTGGGAAGTATGTGCAGTTGATCCGTGCGATGTACAGTAGATGCAGTACCCAAGTCCGGTCCACAGCGGGCACTACCGGCACCTTCAATGTGGCTGTCGGTCTGCACCAAGGGTCGGCTCTTAGCCCTTACCTCTTCCTGGTGATATTGGACGCTCTCACGTCGGACATCCAGGAAGAGGCTCCCTGGTGCATGCTGTTTGCCGACGACATTGTAGTGGTTGCCGAGAGCGGCCAAGAGGTCCAGAGCAGATTGGAAGTGTGGTGGCAAAGACTGGAGAACGTTGGCCTGAAATTAAGCAGAACTAAAACAGAATACTTGTTCTCCGATTTCGGCGGTCTCTCCAGTCCTGTGCCCATAACCCTTGCCGGAACGCCTATACCGATCTGCTCCAACTTCCGGTACCTCGGGTCGCTTGTCCAAGGGGAAGTAGACCAGGACGTAACGCACCGGATCAACGCAGGATGGATGAAATGGCGACAGGTCACTGGAATAACTTGTGACCCACGGATGCCCCTCAAGTTAAAGGGGAAAATATATAAGTCCGTGATTAGACCTGTTGTATGGGTCAGAATGCTGGGCTGTAAAAAAGGTGGATGAAAAACGATTGCATGTAGCGGAGATGAGAATGTTGAGGTGGATGTGTGGAGTGACAAGAATGGATAAAGTAAGGAATGAATATATTCGAGGAAGTTTGAAAGTTGCGCCTGTTACAGAAAAGATGAAAGGGAGTCGTTTGTCTTGGTATGGACATGTAATGAGGAGGGATGAAGGACATGTGACTAAACGAGTAATGGATCTAAATGTTGATGGACGGAGAGCGAGAGGAAGGCCAAAGAAAAGATGGATGGATTGTGTAAGGAATGATATGAAGGAGAAAGGAGTAAATGATGCCATGACGTCTGATAGGGGAGAATGGAAGAAGAAAACGTGTTGCGCCAACCCCAAATAGAATGGGACAAGGGCAGGAAAATGATGATGACATAGAAAGTAAATAACATGTTAAATAAATTTCATGTTAGAAAGTGACACGTTAAGTTAATGATGTTGTAGTCAATGACATATTTATTAAGTGACATGTTAAATAAGTGATGTGTTAAGTAAATGACATGTTAAGTAAGTGACATGTTAGGTTATTGCTATGTTAAATAAAAGACTTGGTTTTTCGTAAAATAGAATTAAATGAAGTGTTTTTAAACGTTTCATAAAATTCGACCCAGTTCTGCACTTCCATTTTTATATAGAACGAGCTTTTTCCCGCGGCTTCGCTAGCGTTAAATTCGGTATAACACAGTACCTGCTACCTGCCGTTTTTGCTCTAGCGCCTTATTGATTTGTAATAGCAACGTTAAGTTTTCCCTTTTCTTCCCTCTTTCTCCCTCATATCCCACTTTTTTTCTTAAATTAGCTTATGTCCGTCTCCTGGTTCCCAACTATCAGTGTGCCAAAATTCATCAAAATCGGTTTAGTCATTAGAGCGTGAAGACGTTACAAACAAACTCACTTTCGCTTTTATTATATTAGTAAGGATAGTAAGAATAAGGATTAATTCATTATTTTTATTTGTCAAGCTATTAATTTGTCTCACTGATGATCAAAGGGGTCCCTTTATTTTCAAAACGTTCTCGTCGCGCTAAAATTTAATTAAAGTATATCAAAAAAAATCCTACATATAGACTATAGAGAAACATACGTAGAGTTTCAAAATATCTGCTTTAAAAATACTAGAACGTTTTTTCATGTGCTTCAGCTATTGTGAGTACCTACAGTTGATACAATGATACGAGTGCCTACACGACAAACTCGAGGTAGCTCTAGAAAAAATGCGAGGCTGGCTGAATAGAAAATCGGATAAAAAAATATTCCGTGTCACCGCTGTTGTCGCTACCGCATCCGGTTTGACTACGGTTCACTGCCTATCATATATCTAAAACTAGATTTAGATCTACAACATTGATTAACATCTAGAGTATGTTACCAGTGACAGTTTTAGAGTTTTTTGTATTTGGCTCATAACAACATCGACATCTCTTGAAAACCGAAAATGAATATGGTCAATTTTCATTTTCGGTTTTCAAGTGATGTTCAAGAAATCCTCCGTAATCCTTATCCTTACTTAATATTATAAAAGTGAGTGAATTTCTTTGTTTGCGAGAGTGAGTTTGTTTGTTTGTTGGTGACGCCTAAATGGCTAAGCCGATTTAGATGATTTTTGGTACAGAGATAGTTGGGACCCTGGAGACGGACAATAGAAAGTAGTAAAAGGACAATAGAAAGAAAGAACATGGGTGGGTTTTAGTCAATAAGATGAG
This sequence comes from Ochropleura leucogaster, assembly GCA_958449745.1. Classification (NCBI taxonomy): domain Eukaryota; kingdom Metazoa; phylum Arthropoda; class Insecta; order Lepidoptera; family Noctuidae; genus Ochropleura; species Ochropleura leucogaster. The sequence goes on from OY288201.1 coordinate 5,504,881, forward strand.
GATGTATAGATGTTTGTTACTCTTTCACATCAAAACAGCTGAACGGATCTTGATGAAATTTAGCACAGAGGTAGATTATGGTCTGGAATAACACATACACGATTCCCGTACGGAACAAATATTTGTATGACCTGCAGATAGTTGTCTCTGGTCTGGCTGTTTGTGTTTGTGAGTTTAAATGTTTGTAAGCGCACCCACGAAACAGGAGAAATTCCTAGTGTGGGGCAACGTATAAACAACTGATATCGTTTTCATGTGTACGTAGGAGTAATTATAACATCTTTAACGACCCAAAGCTCGGCCAAGGACGAATAAAGTCACGCTTGATCGCGTGACGTCGCGCGGCGTGACTCTTTAGCAAATATTTATTCAGCTTACACGTATTCATTTGAGAATTACTTTTGTTGATACTGCTGATGCTAATTATTTATTCATTTATTTAGGTTAGCCACCAATCATTTACTTATTATATTTCATTTAAAATTACACTTATAAGTGCAACAATTACGTACAGGCTTACACCGCTGTTTATATAATTCTAGCTTGCAGCCGCGACATTGTAGTTCGACTTTGTAGACTAGTCGCGGGCGGAACTATTTTGTGCTAACACTCACTTTAACCCGCGACTTGGATTACGTGTATATGTGAGTAAGTACTGGGGCAGGGTCATAAGCAAAAGCAGAATTCAATAAGTTGTGTTGCCTGCGAGTTCTATTCATTGTTGATCTTGCATTTTGTTTAGCTAATCGGTGGGAACGTTCAGCGTTTATTTCCCGTTCTCGGTTCGCAAGCGTTGCGAACGTTTAGCGCTCGTTTCCCGTTCGCGGTTTGCTAAAGTTCGGGAATTCTGTGCAGCCAAACGTTGGGAACGTTTAGCGCTCGTTTCCCGTTCGCGGTTTGCTAAAGTTCGGTAATTCTGTGCAGCCAAACGTTGCAAACGTTTAGCGCTCGTTTCCCGTTCGCGGTTTGCTAAAGTTCGGTAATTCTGTGCAGCCAAACGTTGCAAACGTTTAGCGCTCGTTTCCCGTTCGCGGTTTGCTAAAGTTCGGTAATTCTGTGCAGCCAAACGTTGCAAACGTTTAGCGCTCGTTTCCCGTTCGCGGTTTGCTAAAGTTCGGGAATTCTGTGCAGCCAAACGTTGCGAACGTTTAGCGCTCGTTTCCCGTTCGCGGTTTGCTAAAGTTCGGTAATTCTGTGCAGCCAAACGTTGCAAACGTTTAGCGCTCGTTTCCCGTTCGCGGTTTGCTAAAGTTCGGTAATTCTGTGCAGCCAAACGTTGCAAACGTTTAGCGCTCGTTTCCCGTTCGCGGTTTGCTAAAGTTCGGTAATTCTGTGCAGCCAAACGTTGCAAACGTTTAGCGCTCGTTTCCCGTTCGCGGTTTGCTAAAGTTCGGTAATTCTGTGCAGCCAAACGTTGCAAACGTTTAGCGCTCGTTTCCCGTTCGCGGTTTGCTAAAGTTCGGTAATTCTGTGCAGCCAAACGTTGCAAACGTTTAGCGCTCGTTTCCCGTTCGCGGTTTGCTAAAGTTCAGGAATTCTGTGCAGACAAACGTTGCGAACGTTTAGCGCTCGTTTCCCGTTCGCGGTTTGCTAAAGTTCGGGAATTCTGTGCAGCCAAACGTTGCAATGTCTAGCGCTCGTTTCCCGTTCGCGGTTTGCTAAAGTTCGGGAATTCTGTGCAGCCAAATGTTGCAACGTTTAGCGCTCGTTTCCCATTCGCGGTTTGATAAGTGAGATTTGAGAAGTGATAGTTATTTTATAACTGTGATATCTCTTAGGATATTTATTGAAATTAAATGATGTTAAGGTAAACTGTGTTCAAAATTTAACACTTGTCCATGGATAACATATTCATTTTAATAAAGATTAATATTATGTTCATGAAAGCACCTTCGCAAATTATGCATTATTTTTAAACAAATATTAGCAATCATTTCGTCGTACATAGTTTTACTGTAACTATTACCATCTGTGTATATTATACACAGCGCACGCAATTTAAGCTTACAAAAGTAATCAATTTTCCCCGTTTTTCCATCATTTTTCATAAAGGTTCTGGTCTTTTTTATTATAGCGTATTTTGATATAGCCTATGCTACTCGCAGATAATGTAGCTTTAGATTGGTGAAAGAATTATTAAAATCGGTTCAGTAGTTTTGGAGTTTATCTACAAACAAAAAAAACAAATCTTTCCTCTTTATAATATTATTGTAGATAATAATTGTGATTGAATTTCAGAAATTAAACTTTGCATGTATTTGCACACCTCACTTGGTTATAATAAAGTGTACTTTTTATTCTTATAACACCTTTAAAACATGTTTTATGCAAATAAACGACTTGAAGTTAAACTTGAACTCTCCACGGAAGAAGTTAGGCAAGTACGGCTTAACCATGAGATCAACGTGAGCGGCTCTTATCACTTAAGTATTGAGCTCTTCCAGTGCCTTACTTAGGTACTCCAAAATATTGGAACGAAGTACGAAAAGGGGCTAGACGAAAAAAATTAAGACCAAAACTTGTAATGACACTTTTTGCTATATTTGTATGTTTTATGTTTATCTGTCTGTCTCTCTCTCTCTCTTTCATAGAAAGCAAGCCAGTCATTTTCGTTTCGTCTTTCTATTTTGCATAGAACAGTGTGGTGTCGCGATGATTATTTTTCTTGTATACAGGTTTTTTGTGCATCATAACTAATAACTTCTTTCCATCCGAGTGTCCCTTGACACCTCTCAGATTTTTTATCCGACCTAATATGTCTGATTCAAAGATTCACTTTGAATCAGACATTTGAACGATGATGAAGGGAAAGTAAATTTCAAGGAATGTGCACTTTACTTCTGCAAAGAAAATAGGTCATTTGCTGAAACGAATTAATTTAAAATTCTCGACTAAGTTCATTACGTAAGTTCGCTTAAGAGTAAGTTAATTAAACTTGGGGAAGATGTTTTCAGGTGTCCAACTATTAAACTCTCTTTCTAAGAAAGATTCGTTTTTTAACAAAAAAAAAAAGATAATTAATTTCACCTGTCTTGCTTCGCTGTTAGTAATTAAAGAAAAATATTTTTTTATGGAAACCTGGTATAACAGTGAAACGTAAAGATATGAATTATTTAATTACGGATGTTGAGTATTTTAACGTTAGATAAATATATGAAATTAATTGTTTTACTGAGAAGAAAAATTGTTGAAATTTAATTGAGCTTGGAATAATAGTAAGCGACGCAATTTTCTGTTTTTACAGTTGATGTTTGGTGATTGGGATAACGCTACGTTTCACCAAATTTTAGTGGTAAATTGACGTATTTGATCACTTTAACGCTGCAAACTCCTGCTAAGGCCTTTTTTCCGGATAGGAAATCATCAAATAACTTCCTTCGTTTAGGTCGAAACGGGAGAAGAGTGTTAGTCAGTCTTTTAACGGGCCTGTTGGTCTGGTGGTTAGTGGCCCTGTCTGCTGAGCCGGAGGTCGTGGGTTCGATTCCCACCCAGGACAAACTTTGTGTGATGAGCATAATTGTTTGTTCTGTGTCTGGGTGTGATTTATCTATATTATGTATGTATTTATAAATTATATAAGTATGTATATCAGTTGTCTGGTTACCATAACACAAGCTCTGCTTAGCTTGGGATCAGATAGCCGTGTGTGAGTTGTCTTAAAATATTTACTTATTATTTTACTAACTAAATCCATCCATACTCCCTTTTTTGACCTTTGGAGAAATACAAAGGTTACAAGATAGATAAAGGTAACAAGGTTACAGGATACAGTGGTCTACTGGGGGTCCAGTAGACAGTGGCCGTGGCTGACCCCTCTGCTTTGCTGACAACTATTTTAACGACACGGTTGGCGCAGTGAGTGAGCGATCGACTGCTGGGCTGCGTGTCGCGGCTTCGATCCCCGCACGGAACATATTTGTATGTCCTACAGATACTTGTTCCGGATCAGTTTGTTTGTGTATGTGAGTTTAAATGTTTGTAAACGCACCCACGATATAGGAGAAATCCTAGTGTGGTGAAAAGTATATTTAAAAAAAAAATAGGCTCGTAAATCACGAACGTGCAATCGACCCGGCCGGTAAATCGTGATAAGACCTCAGTAGGCCTACTATGACGTCTTAAAGCAGAACTAATTCCACTGAGGGAAAGAGACAGAGCTATACAGGGTGTCTAGCACCATCTCTTTCCCTCAGTGGAATAAGTTCTGCTTTAAGACGTCATAGTAGGGTAGCAGGTCCTGCATTCTTACATTTAAGGCGGATTCGTGCTCATCCACAACCTCTGGAGTCATCATGAGCTATTAAACTAATCTGCATAGTCCTCATGTAAGTTGAGCAAGATTTTTTGTCTGGACCTTAAGAGAGACTATGACCTCTGAGTTTGTTTCGGCTGTTTCTTTCAAGTGGACTGGTACGAAACACCAGCTTCATCTAGTTTTTAAAAAGACGTGTAAAAGTGTTTGTGAAAACCTACTTGCAAAATAAACATCATTTAGGTATCAAACCTCTCATTGTGCCCATTTAACCGTATGTGATACGGTTAAATGGGCACAATGAGAGGTCTTGAGCAGTCACTCTGCTCAACTTTTCGCTCATTCGGCACATAGATTTGGATATCTTTCATGATAAACCTTACCTTTGTAAATATACATATTATTTTTTAAGTCATTGTATGTAAGTTTGTTTTTAATATAAGTAAATAAATAAATAGTAGATAGTGGTCAAACGCGAGCCTATAAATAATAATTAAAAAAAAATATCTTGGGACAACTCACACACGGCTATCTGATCCTAAGCTAAGCAGAGCTTGTGTTATGGTAACCAGACAAGTGATATACATACTTATATAATTATAAATACATACATATCATAGAAAAATCACACCCAGACACAATAACAAACAATCATGCTCATCACATAAAGTTTGTCCTGGGTGGGAATCGAACCCACGACCTCCGGGCCGCAGCAGTCAGGGCCACTAACCACTAGACCAACCAGGCCCGTCGTAGTGTCTTAAGATTTCAGAAAATAAGTGCTTTTGGTTAACTGTTAACTTTTATTCTTTCAAAATAAATAAATAAAATTTAAACAGGTTCAAACTAATAATAGTTCTAAATCGAATACATCCTTAATAACAAAAATCAAATCACTATACTATTTTTCAATACGAGTTTAATAAAAAACTACGTTCTCAAGCAAAAAACATTCACAATGAATGAATGAGCAACATTAATAAAAAAGCAATTTCCGCACAGCGAGTAGGAACATAAATATTCTATGTACTTGGGATAAATTTGATCCAACGTGTCTAAGCATATTTTTTGGGAAGGGTTGTTTGTTGGATAAGGTTAGACGGGGACATCAACTTACAATATTTTTTATCGCGAGAAGATTCCACACCTGAGGCCTAGTACTATAAGAATAATCGTAGGAAATTTAGTAACAGCTTACAAATAACATCTGTGATAAATTAAGCTTGTTTAGTAAAGCATATAACAGTCAGCATCTGCCTAGCCTTTTCCCAACTATGTTGGGGTCGACTTCCAGTCTAACCGGATGCAGCTGAATATCAGTATTTTACATAGAGCGACTGCCTATCTGACCTCCACAACCCAGTTAATACTGGGTAATACGATACCCCTTGGTAAGACTGGTTGTCAGACTTTCGGAACACTGACTACCTGTAACGACTGTCAAAGATCTACAAATGACAGCCGGGACCAACGGCTTAACGTGCTTTCCGAGGCACGGAGGAAACTCGGTATGTAACAGGTGGTCACCCATCCACAGACCAACCTAGGCAAGCGCGGCTTAACCTTAAGATCGACCCGAGCGACAGCTATTATTTAGCCACGAGCTCCTCCACATAACATACCTCCACTCCACGAATATAAATATTCTATGTACTTGGGATAAATTTGATCCAACGTGTCTAAGCATATTTTTTTTGAAGGGGTTGTTTGTTAGATAAGGTTAGACGGGGACATCAACTTACAATATTTTTTATCGCGAGAAGATTCCACACCTGGCCCTATAGCCACACCGCAACAATTTTTTGCCACCAAACCCCGACCGATTTAAAACTGTATTTGTAGTAAAGATAAGTCTTAAAATCAGATTACGCTTACGGTAAGAGCCCGCTCGGCGGTGCTTGACGGATAGTTGACGTAAATAACGGCGGTCTTTGAGAGGTTAAACTTGAATTTCCTTTTCAGTTAAAAAATAATTTACACTGTAATATGCTTTGATAAACAAGCTTAAATTATCATAGATGTCATTTGTGAGCTACTACTAAATCTCCCACGATTATTCTTAGTACTAGGCCTCAGGCCCTTTAGCCAAACAGCAGACGACAACAGACGACAATCGTTATCGCTCAGCAGTCACTAATACATTTTCAACTTTATACCCTAGCTATCCTATAACCTCTATCTTCGCAATCCTCACATCTTTTCTGGCTTCCACTTTACTTTCATGATCAGAGTCGACACTCAAATAATCCAAGCTGTACAGTTAGCCACAAACTGGTCTAAAACAATACGACATCCATCGACACGAAAAGATGCATAAAGTTTCAATGTAACACCCACAAATATTTAAAGAATTTTAAGGTGTTCTGCTTCATGTATTTATATATAAGTATTTGTTTTTGTGTAAAAAACAAAAATTAAAATTAATTATAAAATGTTACGCCACAGACTACCTACAGTACTGTTTCTCCTCTTTAAATCCATCCAAAGGTTGTCTTGAAAAGATCGCTTTTAGCGATAAGACCGCCCTTTGTGTCACCCTATTTATAAGTTTGTCTAGTGTTAATTTTGTCACTTGTATGGTGTACATAATAAAGAATATTCAATCTATCTTACACTGGGGTCTTGCAAACCCCACATAAGTGTGCCGAACGTGACGCACACAATCTTAAAGCGAACTCATTTGTTTCATCACTCATCATGAATTCATCTCGGCAACATTCCCATTTCAAAGCGTGAATGTTTGTATAGCCAAGGATTTTCTTACGTGATGTTCTTACCAAAGCGAATCCCTAAACATCCTTCGTACATATTCAAGGTTATATAAACCGAATATGTCACAACAACGACTAAGTCCCTTCCGCGAACTGCCACAGACAGATAGGCGATCCACAATAAAGAATGCAACCTTTTCTCGACCTAAAAAAACAGCGGAGGGGCCTGAAAAAATAAACGGTTTGTATGGTATTTGTAATATACAATCGCGACAGAGTAATCTTATCGTTAATGTAACGTTTTTATCGATAAGCGATACATAATGTTATGTATGTAAATATTTATTAAGGACTGAGAGTATTATAATATGACTCAGGATTTTATCACATATGACATTGGGCTAATCGTCAAAATTTTATGATTGATGATGAAGCAAATAAAGATGATTCTATCCCTAAAAATTGAAGTGTTGTTTTTGCATGTCCGCGAAATTTAAACATCGGAATGTGTGGCACATCTAAAACTTTCTTTTGAGTTTAACAAACATAAGTAGGTACATAAATATCGAATAGAATACAAAATAAATACAAATTTAACGAAGAAACAAAGCAAGTTTATTTGGTACTTGCCACAACAAGTGCATACGACAAGAAATAAAATAAAAACTTAAAAAAAACAATGTTGTGTATATCAGGGCTGCAACAAATAGCAACAAGCTTGTAATAAAATGAAATGAAGATTATTAGTTTTATTTATCAACATCGAACACGTATACGTACAAAGTTTCATGTAATTTAACGCATATAGCTACTTTGCGATACTAGTACCATAATCTTGATCCTAAATGACTCTCATCCATTCATTTTACAAAATGACGCAGAGTCACAAAGGTGGCCAAAGGTTACTGCATTTTTTCAACTAGACCAACACTAAAAATGGTTTTCAAAATTTTGAAGCGAACAACTTGCATACATAACAAATAAAAAAAATCATGCGGCTCAATTAGAAAACACAAAACTGCTAGATATTACGAAGGAAAATTTGCATTACCATATTAGACGTTTCCAATTTATCTTACACCAACTTCATGCCCTATTTTACCAAAGGTTGTGTTCGGTTAATCCCCTAGGAATCAATAAACCTAACTACTTTAGGTTGCCACTAATTAAACAAGCCGCAATAAGGCCTCCTTTTCGCTTTGCTTATTCCTTAATCTTGTTTACTTAGCAATATTCTGTTTAAAATGTACAAAACATATTTTGATTCAATAATACTGACTTGCTTATTATTCATTGCTCGTGTTCGATAGAAAATGTTTACAGCCAGTACTTACTTATAATAAGGAGAAACTTCAGGGAAAAGAAAATAAATGATTTTAAAGTCATTTTGTTTTTGACGTGACAACGTCTTATAAATTGGTTTGCCGGGTGACACTTCAAGAAACTGCGTTACGCTCCGCTCACGTTATGCGCTCACAATGAGAGCGAGTGAGAGGCACGCGTCCCTTCCACTCGGGCATGGTTAGCCCGCCTAAGAGCGAGAGAGACAGACATAAAAAGTGAAAAGCACGCGTCCCTTCCACTCAAATAATTAATGTTTTAAATATAATTCTTTGTATAAATAAATGTTTTAAATTGTTACTATTATTTCATCCTTCTTCCTACTATACGAATGAATATTCACATTAAAATTATTTTACCACTCAAAGTCGTTGTCACGTAAAACTTTCGCCCGTATACCGACTTTACAGGCAACCAATTTTTTTTTACCGTTTTGTTACTAAAGCGCTGCGCTAACGGAGACACTTTTGTGTTGTAATAGCAAATTCCATGAAAGAGATGTGTCTCTTTCATTAGTAACGATTCGTCTCTTTAGTAACATAAAAAATAAGCTGTCTTAAAGCATTTGACGGGCCTGTTGGTCTAGTGGTTAGTGGCCCTGACTGCTGAGCCGGAGGTCGTGGGTTCGATTCCCACCCAGGACAAACTTTGTGTGATGAGCATGATTGTTTGTTCTGTGTCTGGGCGTGATTTATCTATAATATGTATGTATTTATAAATTATATAAGTATGTATATCAGTTGTCTGGTTACCATAACACAAGCTCTGCTTAGCTTGGGATCAGATAGCCGTGTGTGAGTTGTCCCAATATATTTATTTATTTATTATTCAAATCGTACAAACTATGATTGTTCTTGGATATAGGCGGTGAATCGGCATGATGACTAGGTGACAGACTATGTTGTAAGTGTTAGCAGACAGTTGCGAGAAGCGTTGTCATCATCATCATCATCATCAGGCTATATCGGTCCACTGCTGGACATAGCCCTCCCCTAATGAGCGCCATAGCACCCTGTCTTCAGCTTGCCGCATCCAGCATCTGCCTGCAGTCTTTCTTAGATCGTCATCACACCACGTTCGATCGTTTTCACAGAAGCGTTGTATGTTGTGCAATTGTATAGGATGACGTTCAATAGTGGACTATAACACAAGCGAAAATATCACCTAAATATGGTATGTCGGGGTTGCGGGTTGTTCAAAAGAGATACCGCGGCCCCGGAACGTAAAGGGTAATAGAAAGAACATGGGTGGGTTTTAGCCAGTAAAAGTCTGACACTCCCCCCCGCTCCGCCCAGAACTGGGGAATTTATTTAATAATTACCCACCCCAAAAAAAATATCTAATATATAAAATTCTCGTGTCACAGTTTTCGTTCCCATACTCCTCCGAAACGGCTGGACCGATTTAAACGAAATTTTGTGTACATATCGGGTAGGTCTGAGAATCGGCCAACATCTATTTTTCATACCCCTAAGTGGGCGGCGGGTGAAATCGCTGGGCACAGCTAGTATTGTATATTTATTAGGAATGCTATTTCGTCATTTTACTTAGTGGTATAATTTAAAATAAGGAATGAGGTTTAAATGCCCTTTACCAGCACGCTTCGCAACCGTGATAAAAACGTGCTTTTACCGTGTTCTGAGGAAATCCCTTGTAGCAATTCATAACAGGTATTATCTTTGTGGTCAACGAACTCAATAACAAGAAAATAATTAGTAGTAAATCGTGTCTGAAATACCAAAAAGTGTATGACCTAATTTCATTTTTTTTATGAATGGCATCTCGCAGTTTAACCAAGGAGGTTGTCGTCTGCTTAACCGAGCGAACCCTGTGGGTGCCTTAAAAATTAAGACCTCCAGCCATGGTAAAAACTCACAAACTAAGCGACTACACGCTAAGGGCACCCCCTGTGGGGTACGAGCCTCGGTTTAGGGCGTCGCTGAGGAGGACAGCAAGGGACAGGCTGGATCTGAGTGATATTATTTATGGACTGATTTAAACTTACTGGCTCAGCAGCGCGGGCTGGCTCATGCAAGGGACTGGTGGGCCTAATTTCAGTGTTCATGATTAATTTAAATGTCGGACCTGTGCCTTGTCGACGGTGCGTTGGTGTTCCACGCGCGCGTCAAAGAGATGTCAGCAAAGCAGAGGGGTCTGGCAGGGCCACCGCCTGCCGGGGTTGCGGGTTGTTCGAAAGAGAAACCGCGATCCCGGAACGTAAAGTACAAAAGAATCATGGATGGGTTTTAGTCAGTCAAACTTTGACACTCCTCTCGCTCCGCCCTCCATTCGTAAAAAAAAACAGAATAATTAAATATGAGTAAATGAAATTATATAAAATGTGTGTTTTATTTCACGCAAAAACACTCTTAAACAATAATAAGTTGGTAAAGTAAATTTAATATATTTTAAAGAAGATTGTGTAACATGCAAAACACAGCTAAATCATAATGAGTAATTGTGGTTAAATATGAAAACATTTTCTCATAATTTATAACGAGGTTGGTAAGACTTGGTGTAAATTATCACCGCTTGGTTAAACCTTTGCTCTTTAATTGGATAATTATAATGACGTCATAAAGGAACGTACCTATACTTGTAAGTACGTTATACAGAAAAGTAAAATAGTATAGTAATTAAATATAATATACTAGCTTTCGCCCGCGTTAAATTTGGGGTAACAAATTTCTCCCTGCGCCTTATTGATTTGTAATAGCAACGCTAAGTTTTCCCTTTTCTTCCCTCTTTCTCCCTCATATCCCACTTTTTTCCAAAAAATAGCCTATGTCCGTCTCCTGGTTCCCAACTATCTCTGTACCAAAATTCATCAAAATCAGTTTAGCCGTTAAAGCGTGAAGAGGTAACAAACAAACAAACTAACTTTCACTTTTATAATATTAGTAAGGATATATATTTTTTAATGTTATCGTTTATTGGAACGAAGTCTTGGAACGAAGTTCATTATGACGCATTGGGAAAGGGGGCTAGATGGAAAAGTTAAGGCCAAAAGTTGTAACGACACTTTTTGCTATAGTTGTAAGCCGTGCGGTGTGCGCGTGTTTCTCTATCTGTCTCTCTCGCTCTCTCTTTCATGGAAAGAAAGCGAGTTATTTTCGTTTCGTCTTTCTATTTCGCATTGAACAGTGTGGTGTCGCGACGATTATTTTTGTTGAGTATAATCAGGTTTTTTGTACATTATAAATAATAACGTCGTTCTATCCGGGTGTCCCTTGATACCTCTCAAGTTTTATGTGTGATATTTTGTGATTTCATTTCATTTTTACAAGATCACAATTAATTTAATTTTGTGAAGTAAGTCAATAAAGTAAACAAAGTAATTTTCTTTGATCAATTCAAAATTTAATATTGAATTCGAAACTTTGAAATATCGATTCGTGCAACAACATTACAGTAACATAGATATGTAACGTATTACATTACAAAATAATTACACTTCAAACCTGTCACGGTTTGTAACACAAAACTAATTTCCTCTTGTCTTAATAATAATGGAATCCTTTGAAAGCGTGGATTTTCCTTCATTACTTGTTACGAGTTGTATTAATTTTATATAGATTTTCGATATATTGTAATAACCACATAACTTTTAAAGGGTGTTACAAAACAAGCGCAATTCCTCTGAATTCAGGCCTAAGTATTGGAACAATTTTCTGAACGAACATTATAATAGAATAGAAAAAAGTACACCAAAAATTGGGCGCTTTTCTTAAGGCCTTCACATTTATTTATTTTTAAATAATTTTTATTTACATAATAACACAAGTAACATGATCATTTATTAAAGAATTTGCTTATAACTACAAATTGCTATTTATGAAATAAAAAAAAAAAATATAGGTGTCAAGGGACACCCGGATGGAACGAAGTTCCTATAGAAATGAAAATATCTGGCTTGCTTTCTATAAGAGAGAGAGAGAGAGACAGACAGACAGAGAAACATGCGACGCCGCACAGCTTACAATAGCTTACTATAGCAAAAAGTGTCGTGACAACTTTTCGTAAGAATTTTTTCCGTCTAGCCCCCTTTCACAACGCGCGATAAGGAACTTCGTTCCAAAAATAGGTTATTTAGCGATGCCTTTGTTTCTCCTTCAGTTTTAGTATGGGAAGATAAAGCGCGGGAAAAAAACAAATTAAATCATAGTTTCATATTTAATTGATTAATGACAAAAGTAAGTACTTTTTGTTCTGTTATTTCATTTGTCCGAAGTGTGAATTTGTCTCTTCTGTTCTCGGGTCTATAACGCTATATTTATACGCCTAGCGGCTCGTGCGGTAAAATCCGCCTCGGCTGCAATGACAAAGATTCCTCACTCGAATCAAAATGTACTATTTTTAATGCTTTTGTGGTTTAAGGGAACAAAAAATCATTCAATAAATTAAATTTGAGTTGAACATATCCATAGGTTTCTAAAAAAAAACACTCAATCTGGCAATCGTGGATACTTATCTGTTGTGCTGACTGTACAGAAATAATAACCTCCATTTTCATAGGTTGGTGATTCAAATAGTTTCCTAGGTAAATGAAGATTGGCTAGACTAGTTCAAAGCTACTCAATTTTTTTGGAGTTTACTTCTTAAGAATCGATTTTCATGTATAAGGCGCCCGGTATGAGAAAAATCCGAGGGGTAAAACCTACTAACAAGTAACGAAATCGTGTCACGTTTTGGTGCGCACCTTTAGTGCGCAACTTTCTAATTTGGCTGTGAGTGTATTAAAACGTACATATGGTATTTTTAAGTGATTCTTTATGATATTCCTGACAAATTTTACTCTTGTAAAATTTCTTCTAAAGTTGATAGTTTGTCTAAAAAAATATATTATTATATATTTTTTTTGTATGGAGCAAATCACGACTCATTTTTGGAGTGTACTCCTTAAGAATCGATTTTCATATAAAAGGCGCCCGGTTTGAGAAAAATGAGAGGTGTAAAATCTACTGATGAATGTCCTCGAATGACCTCGTTACGTTTAAGCGTAACGAGGTCATTGTACTTAAGGAGTAAACTCCAGTCATGCGTCGGAGCTGACACACACACTTTTTTTTTTACAAAGTGACAGTTATACTGTTAAATGGCATAATAACTATTCACAAAGGAGGACGTAGCTCATGAAAAAGTTTTATAGCACTAACTAAACTTTAAAAAGTGCTGGCTGGTTCGCAATGACGTTCGAATACTCCAGTTGTTTAAATATGGAATAAAAAGTTGTAGACAAAAGAATAGGTTTTCAATTATGTGAAATACATCTGTAGATAGTATACAATAATTATTATTATTGTTCTATGTTTCTTTTATTACAAATAAACGCCCCTATAATTACACAAACTATTAAAGTAAGTAAACAAAGTACTTTTCTTGATCAATTCAAAATTTTATATTGAATTCTAAACTTCGTAATATTGATTCGTGTGTAAGAAAATCTCCATAAATGATTCAATAAAGACACTTATATTGCAAATCACACATTATAAGCTTTTATAACATTTAAACATAATAATATACGCATAATACATCGTAGAACAATATCATATTACTTGTTAGGTTTTATTGACACACTTCACAACTTATTTTAAAAGATGTTCACTAGGAGAATCTCCGAACGACTGACCATCTAGCCGGGCTGTTAAAGTCCGTTATTTCCAATTCCCGCCATTTCAATAGTGAAATGGGCGCGTTTTTGTGATTGGTTGGTTTTGAACCAGTCAGAGGACACTTTTTGAGTGTTGCCAATTAATAAAATAGTGGTATAGTTGCATGTTAATAAACCGAAAACATATCGAATTTATTATAGACGCTAACACGTGTAACAGCGCTATAAATATTATGCGTTATATCGCATAATATTAATTAAGTACCCACGTCATCAAATTCAAGATATTCGTGACGGGTGCGACGCCATGATCATTACAATGACGTACACAAAAACCAGTTCAAAATGTTACTATGAAAACTAGTTATCTATTTGCGGAAACTTATTTACGTCATTATCAACAAAAACAATATAATTGCGATGCCATAGAAATCTCTAGTTTTTATACGAATAGCATAAATTATTTTTTAGACTTGTTATTATTATCAAGATTTTGTGACGTCAGTATGATATCGTAATGAATTTATGACGTACCTACCGACACTAATTTTGTTACGTCAAAATCCTTACTAAATTTTATAAAAGCAAAAGTGAGTTTGTTTGTTACGTCGTAACGCCTAAAGGGCTGAACTGATTTTGATGAATTTTGGTACATACAGAGATAGTTGCGACCCTGGAGACGGACATAGGCTAACTTTCATTTAAAAAAAAGTGAGAAATGAGGGAGAAAGAGGGAATAAAGGAAAAACTTAGCATTGCTATTAAAATAAATAAGGCGCAAGGACAAAAACTAGGTAGGTACCTGCAAATAAAGAAAGGGGAACTGTGTTACCCAAATTTAACGCGAGGGAAGCCGCGGGCGAAAGCTAGTCTATAATAAAACCAAAAGAGAGTTTGTTTGTTACGTCTTCACGGATAAATGGCCATACCGATTTTGATGAATTTTGGTACGAAGATAGTTGGGATCCTGGAGACGGACATAAGCTAAAAAAAAAGTGAGAGTTTTTTTAAGTATGTGAGATGAGGGGGAGATAGAGGGAAGAAAAGGGGAGAGATTTTTTTTTTATTTATCATCACGCGGGTTAAAGTTAGCCCAAAGTAACTATGCCACGCGGACAAAGTCGCGGGCAGAAGATTAATAAATTAAAAAAAAGTTGTCACGGTACTTGCGTCATATTATTTAATCGGTAATTTCCACCTCTTAATTTACGTAAATGCACATAGTAAAAGATACGGTTAAAAGTAATTTTATCTTATTTTTCCTTCCTCTAACTATAACGGTTCATCTCAAAAAAGATATCAAATACGTCATTGTGGCTTTAATAACGTCATAATGATCGTTTTGATAACTTTTAAAAAACCTTTCTTTATTGTTACTTGTGCGTCTTTTTGTATGGAGAGTGTAAAAGGATCCATCACAGAGACGTCAATCCAACTTTCTGTACCTACCTCAAACTAAGGATTGATGCATAAAAAACATTTCTGGGAAAAGGTAAGATTTATTTTTAAAAAATCCCCGTTTTCGGTAGCACTCAGTGTAATGCAATCCTCACTTATCCTTACTATAATAATAATAATATTATATAAGCGAAAGTGAGTTTGTTTGTTTGTTTGTTTGTTTGTTACCTCTTCACGCTTTAATGGCTTAACCGATTTTGATGAATTTTGGTACAGAGATAGTTGGGAACCAGGAGACGGACATAGGCTGATTTTTATTTAAAAAAAGTGGGATGTGAGGGAGAAAGAGGGAAGAAAAGGGAAAACTTAGCGTTGCTATTACAAATCAATAAGGCGCAAGAGGAACTGTGTTACCCCAAATTCAACGCGGGCGAAGCCGCGGGCGAAAGCTAGTAATATTATAAAAGCGAAAGTGAGTTTGTTTGTTTGTTTGTTTGTTACCTCTTCACGCTTTAATGGCTAAACCGATTTTGATGAATGTTAGTACAGAGATAGTTAGGAACCAGGAGACGGACATAGGCTAATGTTTTTTTGAAAAAAGTGGGATGTGAGGGAGAAAGAGGGAAGAAAAGGGAAACCTTAGCGTTGCTATTACAAATCAGTAAAGCGCAAGGGGAACTGTGTTACCCCGAATTTAACGCGAGCGAAGCCGCGGGCAAAAGCTAGTTATAATATATAAAAAAAAAAAGTTGCCACACACTAGGAATTTCTCGTGCACCGTGGGTGCGTTTACAAACATTTGAACTCACATACACAAACAGCCAGACCCGAAACAACTATTTTTAGGCCAAACAAATATTTTTTCCGGGCGGAAATCGAACCCGCGATACGCAGCGCAGCAGTCAATCGCTGTGCAAGTGCCTGTAATGGTCTAATTGAAAAATGTATTGAGTTTGAGTTTGAGCTATACAAAACCAGCTTACATAAATCTCTGATTATTCGGGAAACCTTTTCGAAAGCGACGCCATGGTAAGCTCGAAATGCATAGCGTATTGTGTCGCCGTGTGTACGTGGGTAACATGCAATTAAAATAAAAACGTTAAGGAGTTAAAATCCTTTCACTATAAGACCTCTGCAAAGCACCGTCATTCCGTCCTTGCCGACGAGGCCCGTCGCGACGTCCCGGTAACTAGTTAGCCCGTTCCTAGCTAGAGCCCGCCCGTGCTGCTGAGCCAGTAAGTTCAAATCAGTCCCCAATTAATATCAGTCAGATCTAGCTTGTTCCTTTGTCAGCGACGGCCTAAACCGAGGCTCGTACCCCACAGGGGGTGCCTTAGCGTGTAGTCGCTTAGTTCGTAAGGTTTTTGCCCTGGTGGTTTTAATTTTAAACCGCCGTCTTAGGTCTGAATTTTAAAGGCATTCACAGGATTCGCCCGGTTAAACAGACGACAACCTTCTAGGTTGAACTGTGAAATGCCATTCAGAAAAAAAAAACCGACACGCAGTTAACTTCCGAGGCACCACAAAGTTTATACACATCTATATCTATACTAATATTATAAAGCTGAAGAGTTTGTTTGTTTGTTTGAACGCGCTAATCTCATGGACTACTGGTTGGAATTAGAAAATTCTTTTAGTGTTGGAAAGTCCATTTCTTGAGGAAGGCTGTAGGCTATATAACATCACGCTACGACTAACAGGTGCTGAGCAGCGTGGGTGAAACCGCGTGGAACAGCTAGTCACAAATATTTCTTGAAGTTTATGCAAATAAAATTTGAACACTTATACCGATCTCTGATAATAACAAGAAATTGTAACACTAGATCAATCATTGTTTGTGGTTTCAATTAATTCCGTTTACGTCTGACCGCAACCTGATGGAAAAGCCAAAATGGTTTGGGAACCAGACATAATATTATTATGTAGATCACTAGCCGCCTGCGGCTTTGTCCGACTGATGATCGAAAAAAAGTATTCTTTGTGTTATTCCAGACTAAAATCTACCTCTGTGCCAAATTTCATCAAGATCCGTTCCGCCGTTTTGACGCGAAAGAGTAACAAACATCCATACATCCATCTATCCTTCCATCCTCACAAACTTTCGCATTTATAATATTAAGTAAGATAGGATAATCTGCCTAACCTTTTCGCACCTATGTTAGGGTCGGCTTTCCAGTCTTACCGGATGCAGCTGAATACCAGTATTGTATATGAAGCGACTGCCTATCTGACTTCCACAACCCAGATTGTACTGAGTAATACGATATCTCTTGGTATTTTTTTCTCATTAAGAAAG
This sequence comes from Ochropleura leucogaster, assembly GCA_958449745.1. NCBI lineage: Eukaryota > Metazoa > Arthropoda > Insecta > Lepidoptera > Noctuidae > Ochropleura > Ochropleura leucogaster. Next base: position 5,522,493 of record OY288201.1, read on the forward strand.
GTTACTTCACTGTCTTTTTTTTTGGGGGGGGGCTGGGAAATTATTAAATAACTTCCCCCGCTCTGGCTGGAGCGGGGGGAACGTCAGACATTTACTGACTAAAACCTACCCATGTTCCTTCTATTGCCCTTTGCGTTCCGGGGCCGCGGTATCTCTTTCGAACAACCCGCAACCCCTGCAAGCGGAGGCCCTGGCAAGCCCCTCTGCTTTGCCGACATCTCTTTGAGGCACGCGTGAAACTCAAATGCGCCGTCGACACTCCCTGTCGTCAATAGACGGACGGACGGTGAGCTACCCATTGCTCACCGTCCACAGGCCCGCATCTACGGTGGCCGCGAGTCGGCTCGCGGCGCCCGACGCCCGGGGCGTCTCCCACGGCGGCTGGGTTGGTTTGAGGTACTTCACTGTCTTGACCAAAAATTCAGTGTTTTTTTTGACTCATATACTAGTTACTTAATACAAAATGTGGTCTAGTCAAATGCTCAACTAACAATAATACAAACAAACAATGTTGAGTTATGACCCAACTTGCTTGTCAGACTTTAACCTCAACTATTATTTCCGACTAGATATTAAACGTGAGTGAGGAGGGTCGAGGAGGCACCGTTGATTGGTCTTGTTCCGCTTGGGTGAAATACGTCACACGAATGCTTATTCGTATGACGTATTTCTCCGAAGACTGACGTATTTCGCGAAGCGAATGCAGGAACTAACCTGTTCATTTTGCTCTAGACACCACCACAGTTCAGCCCAGGCCCTTTAGCCAAACAACAGTCGGCAGCAGACGACAATCGTTATCGCTCAGCAGTCACTAATACATTTTTAACTTTATACCCTAGCGCATATAGTTGAAATCTAATTGACGTTTACATATCGTTTTTGCTTGTTTCGTTCGTTATCGCTATATCCGATTTTCAACTATATCCGCTAGGGTATAAAGTTGAAAATGTATTAGTGACTGCTGAGCGATAACGATTGTCGTCTGCGTCGTCTGCTGTTTGTCTATAGGCCCAGAACAGTCTCTTAACTAAACGTAGCAGAATAATTGGGAAATAGCTTGCATTATTGTAAAGGACTAGGTTACAGGAGACGAAACAAATATTTGATGACCCCGCTGAGCGATTGACTGCTGTCATGTCGGGGAATCGACCCCCGCACGGTACAAATATTTGTATGATCCTAAAGATCCGGGTCCGGCTGTTTATGTATCCGATTAAATGTTTGTAAACGCACCCATGATACAGGAGAAATTCTTAGTGTAGGGCTTCGTTTCTTTTTTTACCAAAAAATCCCAGACCAGAAAACCCTTTATCTCTTAGCTTGACCCGGGAATTGAACCTAAGAGTTGCTTGTGCTTAGCACTCAGACGTTTTTCTATTACTAGACTAAAGAGGCAGTTTATCGAGCATACTGAAATAATCACAGATTATAAAATCTTACTTCTTATCTTACTAATATTATAAATGCGAATTTTTGTGAGGATGGATGTATGGATGTTTGTTACTCTTTGACGTTAAAACGGTTGAACGGATCTTGATGAAATTTCGCACAGAAGTAGACTAAAGCCTGGAATAACACATAGGATACTTTTTTTTCAGTATCTTGTGGGCGAAGCTGCGGGCGCCAGCTAGTAAAACATATAATTATAAAGCTCATATGTATGTACTATATACATTTTTCAATATCGGGCGAAGAAGCGGGCGACAGCTAGTAAACATATAATCATAATGCTCATATGTAAGTACTATGTACTATTGACTTGATTATCAGCCCTGTCAGTTGGGACCCGTCATCTCTTATTTGCCACCGTTTATTTTAATTATTTACTTTATGTATATTTATTATCATTTTAGCTTTTAACCTGACGCTCTTAATGTGCACGTCTAACTACACCGTTCTCACATATTTGTATAATCTCAACATTAATGATGTAAACATGATCTTGTCAAAATTATTATGATTTCAAAGAGTGTCCATAGAGATTCATGCCCATTCTTCTCTATGGAGATCAACGCTTTGGAATGGGTAACTACGGTACTTTCACAAGTTATTTCACTCAGTCACTGGGGGATAAAGCTTATGTTTTTTTGTTTCTTGACATTCAAAAGTGCCTGTAATGGTGTTATTCAAATGATGAGTTTGACAGAGATCGTTGACCCTTTTTCAGCTGGATGGAACAAATCGACCAATGCTACTAGTAACTAATTTAAAAGTCCCGAGTATGAGGACGTGAATAGAAATTTAAATATATCTTACTGTATCTATATACTACTTCTGTGGCTTTCCTAAACCTACGCAAAATACGACGTGTCTCGAATATTCTTTAGGGACTCAATTTGATCACATATTTTTGCTTTTAAAGTCGAGTCTAGCGTAAATGTATAAATAATTTATATCTGTGTATTCCGTGAGTGTGTTGAGAGATAATCCTTACTAATATTATAAAAGCGAATATGAGTTTGTTTGTGTGTTACGTCTTCACGCCTAAATGGTCAACCCAATTATGTTGAATTTTGGTACCTGAGATGAGAGATATTTGGGACCCTGGAGACGGAAATAGGCATTTTTTTTAAATATAGGTGAGAAATGAGGGAGAACGTGGGAAGAAAAGAGAAAACTTAGCTAGTGAACTGCAGGTATTACTCCGAATTTAACGCGAGTGAAGCCGCGGACAAAAGCTATTATACTATATTATACTATCACGGAAATAATCTACTACGAAGTCAGTTGAGCATACCAAGCTAATGTAGGCTGAATCTTCTAAACTCTGTACAATACAGTCCAAATTAATTTACGTGTTCCCGTACTCCTATCAAGTGATAAAGTAAAATAAAACACTGCAAAGACAATAAAAAAGCGACTTTATGTTCGCTCAGTGACACTGCTCAAGATTAAGCGAGCGAAGGGAAACGAAAAGAAAGCTTCGCAGTAAATAAAATCTCAGATAATTAGAAACGCAATTATCAGATTTTCATTACGTTTGCATTTTAGGAGCGTATAAAATGTTATTAGGGACGAATTGTAAACGAGGGCAGTGACAGGCAATGGACAGTCACAAACGTCTTGAGCATTCGAGGTGGCAACGGAATGCCTGGAATCCTCATTAAGACTTCTCAATATGGCCGTCACCCCAGTCCAGATTTTATTAACTTTTCCTCCAGTCTTTGTCTCGTGATATTGTAATTTAGATTGAAAATGTATTTGTCACGACGTTTCAAGACTTGCTTTGTAATTTATTCGGGGGTGAAAGCAATTTGTAATTAAAAATTTCTTTGTTGAAACGTTTTTCTGGGTCGGTTCCAAGGTTTTTATTTAATATAAGAAACTATTTGAGTTCTTGCCTTTCTTTTGCTAGCAAGAATTGAATCAGCGCTTGTACAATAAGTGTTTACTTTGAACTTAATTAAACTAAAAAAAAAAAAACAGCTAGCAAAGACATCGTTCTGTGAATGCCGTAACAAAAAAAAAACAATTCAAATTGAAAATGGAACGCATAATTATTAAACGCGTAACTGGCTGGAACATTTCGAGAATCATAAATTCAATCTGTGTGATAAACGTTTCCTTTTTCAACCACAAGATAGCTTCCCGGTTACTTATCGTTTTAAATTAAGACGATTGTACATGAAACGTGGTACATTACCGGTTTTTTAAGGAAGGTAATTGTTTTCATGTTTTTCTAAATCATGTCTGTAATGATCTAAGGGTTAGGCAGAGATCTTGTAATACACCCACTTTTTGCCGTTTATTTTTTAAGTCCCAATAAAAGGGCCTTATTGTCATTCTTTGTTACTGAGAAACTCCTGATGTAAAAACCCATTTAAACTTTTGCCGACACGGAAATCAAACCAAGGGCTCTTGATAACCTGCCGGGGTTGCGGGTTGTTGGAAAGAGATACCGCGGCCTCGGAACGTAAAGGGCAATAGAAGGAACATGGCTGCATGTGCATGAGCCCGACTCGCACTTGACCGGTTTTTATATTTATATTTTATGCTAACGAGTTGGTATCGGAATAAAAGCGAAGCTGATCTACAAAACGAAATAATTAATCCAATAAGCAGTCAGCATTTTCTGACATAAATGAAATAAACCAACGAGGGTATAAAATACTAAGTATGCTTAACGCCACATCACATTACCTATTACCGCTAGTAATATTTTGAATACTCTCTAGTTATAAACTTATAATATTAAAAAATGCTATGAAATACCGTACTCCGGAACCTAGTTTCCGTTTCTACTTAATCGTCTGAAATAAAATTAAGGACTTTATTGAACATCCACTAAGAATTGTGTATAGTTAATTAAAATTCTATTTTATGAATATTTTTATGAGAATATTATTGTATCTAGGGTACCTTACCCCACACGACCAACAGTCGAGGCTCAGTCGAGGCGCGCGCGCATTAGGCGCGTCGCCCACAAGATGAACAGTCGAGGTGCAGTTGAGCGCAGGCACATAAGAGGCACGCCGCAAAGAGATTTTCTTTACAAATGTCATGTGGGCGCCGCGCCTAAGAGCCGTGTCGTTCGCGTTCCACGCGCGCCTCATTTAAAGATCTCAGCAAAGTTCACGACGACGCGGTTGGCGCTGTGGCTGTGCGATCGACTGCCGCGCTGCGTGTCGCGGGTTCGATCCCCGCACGGAACAAATATTTTTATGGCCTACAGATAGTTGTTCCGGATCTGGCTGTTTGTGTATGTGAGTTTAAATGTTTGTAAACGCACCCACGATACAGGAAAAAATCCTAGTGTGGGGCAAGGTTTTTTTTAAAAAAAAAGCAGAGTGTACTGCCAGGACCACTGACTGTCGGGTTGCGGGTAGTTCAAAAGAGATAAAAAAATGAACATGGATGGGAAACTCTACCTAGGAGAAGTTATTTGATGATTTTCCATCCAAAATGAATCCAAGAATGTTTTTGGTGGGATAAGTACTTACTGCCTTCTTAGGAACATTGTCTTAAAAACTTTACAACCTTGCTTTTGCTAAATCCTGGTTATTAAAGCCAGTCTGAACATAACCAAGCTACTCCCAAGGGTAACAAAAGTTCTGCTATGTTAATGGTCGAGCTTCACGGCAAATCCACTGCAGCAAAAATAAATTCAATAGGAACAACGCAAGTTCTTCGTCGAAGTGTCAAAACGAGTCATTCCAAAGGTTCTTCGTATCTCAAAAACTAAAACAGACTCGAGTACTTAAGTATTTAAGTTCGTAAACTTTTACACCGCTAATAAATTCAGTCAGTGTGGTCTAATTTGGTATTAAATTACGAATGACAAAAGGATATTAAATGGTAGAACCAGGAGACGGACATAGGCTATTTTTATTTAAAAAAAATGGGATATCAGGGAGAACGAGGGAAGAAAAGGGAAAACTTAGCGTTGCTATTACAAATCGATCAGGCGCAAGAGCAAAAGCTGCAGGTCTGCTTGGTGTGTTATACCGAATTTAACGCGAGCGAAGCCGCGGGCGAAAGCTAGTTCTTCTATAATCAATAGTCAAAGTTGTGTTCTTACAAAAAGTCGTTTAAAATGTATAAAAGACTCTTGGTTGCGATACATTATATTACAAGGTAACTAATAAAACAAAAAAAGAAATCATCTTCAACATTCTCATAAAACAAGTATCAAATAAGTCGGTCGGAATAAAATGTTACGAGGAAAAACCTTTCGAGATACAATACCAAATCTCAATAATACTACACGCAAGGTCCAGTGGGCAGACAAATTAACGTTTTCATTAGATCTCCACTAATTCCATTAGTAATGTTGTCTGGCATTTCGACAAAAATGTATACATCTAACTTATTAGTACTTACGATAAAATGAACCTTATTCACAGCCCGGACACTGAGTAAAATTACTATAGCTTTTTGTAGCCATATTATTTGTGAAGTAGGTATTAGTGTTGATTGCTTTTCATTCAAAACTGTGTTCTGTTCTTGGGTATGAATCTCTTTTACTGAAGTTACTGTACAATGTACGTGAGTCGTTTCGGCTTCAGGAACCAAGTAGTGTTTTATAATCGCCAACGGTTGGCGTAGTGGCTGAGCGATCGACTGCTGCGCTGCGTGTCGCAGGTTCGATCCCCGCACGGAACAAATATTTGTATGACCTACAGGTAGTTGTTTCGGGTCTGGCTGTTTGTGTATGTGAGTTTAAATGTTTGTAAACTCACCCACGATACAGGAGAAGTTCGTTCGTTCGTCGTCGTCAGTTCCACGCGCGCCTCAAAGAGATGTCAGCAAAGCAGAGGGGCCGGCCAGGGCCACCGTCTACCAGGGTTGCGGGTTGTTCGAAAGAGATACCGCGGTCCCGGAACATACAGGGCAATAGAAGGAACGGTATTAGACGCCCATAAATCACTACACTTGCTCAGTGTGGAAAGTTAAATGTCAAGTCATGTGTTTTGAAGCAGCAATGCTAGCAAAGATCTAGATGTTCTCTTCCGAATGCCCGGCCACCTCGGCCGGGCGATTGAGGGACAGAACATCTGCCCAACCCAGCCGCCGCGGGAGACGCCCATGGCGCCGGGCGCCGCGAGACGACTCCCGGCCACCGTAGATGCGGGCCTGTGGGCGGTGAGCAATGGGTAGTTCACCGTCCGTCCGTCGATTGACGACAGGCCGTGTCGACGGCGCGTTCGTGTTTCACGCGCAAAGAGAGTCAGCAAATCAGAGGGGCTTGCCAGAGCCTCCGCCTGCCGGGGTTGCGGGTTGTTCGAAAGAGATACCGCGGCCCTGGAACGTAAAGGGCAATAGAAGGAACATGGGTGGGTTTTAGTCAGTACAAGTCTGACATGCATGAAGTCATTGGATGATTTCCCAACAGAAAAAAAAAGTCATGTGTTTTAATTGTTAGTTTGAGGTCAAGTAGGTTTCTGCTCAATTTTTTTTTGTAAACGTTTCTAGAAAAAAGAAATAACCCTAAGTAAAGTTGTGACCTTGGTTCAAACCCACTACGTAAAATTCAGAACCTTTACCACTGGACCAATCCTGTTCTCATCGTAATACATGAATCGTCTCCTAGACCACATTAATTGTCGGATATGTCGGATCTGTCTTCTAATGGACAATTAATGTCACAAGAATATTCTCCTAACTGGATATTACACACAATAGATATAAAGCAGAAGGTAAGTTCCATGCAATGACCAAAAGCCGTCGCACGGTTGGCGCAGTGGCTGAGCGATCGACTGGCGCGCTGCGTGTCGTGGGTTCGATTTCCAGATGGAACAAATATTTGTATGCTACAGATAGTTGTTCCGGGTCTGGCTGTTTGTGTATGTGAGTTTAAATGCTTGTAAACGCACCCACGATACAGGAGTAATTCCTAGTGTGGAGCAACGTTTATTTAAAAAAAAAAAGCATCTCACACACAGACAAGCTTCACGTTCTTTCACAAAAAAAAAAATGATTATTAGAAGTGCATGAAAATTATAATCTCTAAAGTAAAAGGTAAACTCAAAAATAAACAGTTTTTTTTAGATATAATTTTTGTACCCTATCACAATGTTGTCGTATTTAAACCAAAAGTTGACCGATTTAGAACGCCTTATGGCGAAAAGTCTGCCTACGTCTTACTAATTACAATATTATAAATGCAAATGTTTATGAAGATGGATGTTTGTTACTCTTTACGTCAATACAGCTGAACGGATCTTGATGATATTTGACACAGTGATAGATTATAGTCTGAAATAACACATAAGTAGGATACTTTTTTTCGATCATCACGGATCACCAGCTAGTTATCTATATTTTGCAACTGTTCTAAGCTCTATTTAATAACTTTACTAGCTTTTGTCCGCGGCTTCGCTCGCGTTAAATTCGGTATAACACACCACCAAGCAAGCAGACCTGCAGTTTTTGCTCTTGCGCCTGATTAATTTGTAATAGCAACGCTAAGTTTTCCCTTTTCTTCCCTCGTTCTCCCTCATATCCCACTTTTTTTTAAATAAATGTTAGCTTATGTCCGTCTCCTGGTTCCCAACTATCTCTGTACCAAAATTCATCAACATCGGTTTAGCCATTACAGCGTGAAGAGGTAACAAACAAACTCACTTTCGCTTTTATAATAATAGTAAGGATCACCGCGTGCCGTTATCGAAGATAAGGAATACCGAAAAGCATGTTTTTTTTTATTAACTACAGGCAAGTACACTACGTGTGAGTTGTTTCCACTCATATAATTAATCCCACCTTCTGTTTATTATTTTATGCGAGTTATCTAAATTAGTCCCACACCAAACTTAGACAGATGGCATATTCACAGATGGTTAAACAAAATGGGACCAATTTAGATAAATCTAGTTCGATTTAAATGAATTGTTTGAACTTTGAACGGTCGGTTAGCTTCAAGAATTAGATTTAAAATAGCGAAAGTTAGATTGTTCTAAGTTTTATGGCCTGATTTTGGGCTAATTTAGGTAAATTATTTCCCGTCCAACGTGTGTTATTTTCTTAGTTAATTAAAATGGTATATTCTTCGCATCGGCGCCGTGGTGTATTCTTGTAACCTAACAGATTTATCTTGTTTTAGGTTTCTGTTCCTAGGAAGTTTCTATCGTCATATCCAATTAGCTAAAACACTAATTACTGGCGACTGTCGTTTTGGAAACAGTCTCTTGTTAATCTTGACGTTTTTGCGTATTACAGTTCGCTTCATAAAATTCCTTTTTGTCATAGCAGGAGATAAGCTCAAGTGAACCATTTTTTACCGAGTTGATTTCCGAGAACGAGACCCCCCTCCCCCCACAAGGGGGATGGATGACGCAATGAAAGTTGCGGGGAGTCACTGGTTGCTGGTGGTTCAAGACCGCACGTTGTGGGAGCAGTTATGCGAGGCTTATGTCCAGCAGTGGGCGTGCACAAGCTGAAAAAATGGTGATAACGAGTACACATTAGCATTACCAAATACTGCTCAGCACGACCGAGTTAACAAAAATAATGTAAGCTGTCCGTTTATTCGATGCAAAAATAAAACTGCGTACTACGCTAGAACAGGCCAAATTCTAGCAGAGGGGCTTGCCAGAGCCGCCGCCTGCCTGGGTTGCGGGTTGTTCGAAAGAGATACCGCGGCCCCGGAACGTTAAGGGCAACAGAAGGAACATGGGTGGGTTTTAGTCAGTACAAGTCTGACATGCCCAGAGCGGGTGAATTCATTAGATGATTTTCCACCCGAAAAAAAAAGGCCAAATTCTAAGTACTACGCCATATGACCACTGTGCGGTCGACTGCTAGCATTCATTAGATACCTACCTTTTTTTGAAGTCAACAATAACCAAAACAAACAAACGGATTAAATTAAGGAAAGAAAAAAAAATACATGCCTATTATTATAAGTCAAGTTCAGTGGCAGTAATATTAAATAAGTCGTCTATCCAACACAGATCTTCGCTAACAAGCACTAAGATATTACTTTACTGTTATTACTTTGAAATAAACTTTCTTATTACAAAGTTATTAACCAAATGTGTAGTGAATTCTATTTTTGTATTATTAATATTTTACACAATAGAGCATTGGTATTTGCCTAATAATGTAGAAAAAATCAAGTGTGTGTGCTTACTAATGTAGATTCATAGGTTGCTGGTTCATATCCGGCTCGAAGGACCAAATGATGTGTGTTATTTCTAGCTATTATTGGGATCTGGAAGACTTCATCCTATTATTTAAATAAAATGCGGAGATTAAAAAAATAGCCTATTCTTACAAAATGTTTAATTTTGTATGATAGTTGAAACTAAAAGTAAGATGTATCCATCTTGGTTTGAATAGAGCAACGCCATTGGCTCTTTATGTTTTGATAAGGTAGTTATTGGTTGATGATGATGTGACATATGAAAAGTGCGATCATAAATTTGAACAAATAATATCTGCGAAATTTAAGAAATTAGAATCATCTTACTACAATTATCATTGCACGGCGAAAACGCATCGTGGCATCGTATGACGTTCACAGTTAGAATGACGTCTTTTTTTTTGGGGTGGGAAATCATCAAATAACTTCCCCCGCTCTGGGCGGAGCGGGGGGGAGTGTCATACTTGTACTGACTAAAACCCACCCATGTTCCTTCTATTGCCCTTTACGTTCCGGGGCCGCGGTATCTCCTTCGAACAACCCGCAACCCCGGCAGGCGGAGGCCCTGGCAGGCCCCTCACTAGAACTATGTCAAGCAATCCTTACTAATATTATAAAAGCGAAAGTGAGTTTGTTTGTTTGTTACCTCTTCACGCTTTAATGGTAAAACCGATTTCGATGAATTTTGGTACAGAAAAAAGTGGGATGTGAGGGAGAAAAAGGAAAGGAAAGGGAAAACTTAGCTTTGCCATTACAAATCAATAAGGCGCAAGAGAAACTGTGTTACCCCGAATTTAACGCGAAAGAAGCCGCGGGAAAAAGCTAGTTTAATATATTTTTAAATTTACAAAGCAGATTCATATATTTTCAGCAACATTTTTGCGACCACGGAAAGTTCTTACAAGAGATAAGATGTAGTCATCTTATTTCTAGAACTTTCCATAACTTGGGTCCTGCTAAGTTTAAAAACTGTGAATAAAGTAGCCTTGCAAAGCAGTATGAACACTTACTAGCGAAGCTGTGTAAAATTGTGGGTTTATCGTCTAGCTCAAAGGATACCGAATGGAAACCAAACAGAATGTTTTCTAGTAAATGCAAACTCTGAAATCTTGCTAAACATCGAAGATATTTTGTAATCATCATTCTCCTGCCCTTATCCTAATTGACGGCACGGTTGGCGCAGTGGCTGAGCGATGGACTGCTGCGCTGCGTGTAGCGGGTTTGAACTCCGCACGGAACAAATATTTGTAAGACCTACAGATAGTTGTTCCGGGTCTGGCTGTTTGTGTGTGTGAGTTTGTTTGTAAACGTATCCACGATACAGTAGAAATTACCAGTGTGCGGCAACGTTTTAAATAAAAAATAAATATGTATATATATACACACATGAAAAAAGTCTAACCCCCGAATACTGAAACGTCACTCAAAATGTAAGTACCACTTAAATTTAACAGATACTAAAAAGTGACGTTTGACAATACAAAATCTAAAGTTTAAGAGCTCCTCAAATGTTAAGTAGCCCTCAAATTTTGAGTGACGTTTCAGTATTCGGGGGTAAGCAACATATACTATTTCAAATAAAATCTAATATTATAAAAGCGAAAGTGAGTTTGTTTGTTACGTCTTCTCGCCTTAATGGCTAAACCGATTTTTGATGAATTTTGGTACAGAGATAGTTGGGACCCTGGAAACGGACGATAGGCTAATTTAAAAAAAAAGTGAGAAAGAGGAAAGAAAAGGGAAAACTTAGCTTTGCCATCACAATCAATCAGGCGTAAAGGCAAAAACTTCAGGTAGCTGGTACCTACAAATCATGAAAGGGAACTGTGTTACCCCGAACTTAACGCGAGCAAAGCCGCAGGCAAAAGCTACTCTACCATATAATCTTCATTCCTCCTAAAGGATTTAGTTACGCATAATTACTTCATTAGTTAGTAAGCTTAGACCTTTGTGTGCAACCCACGCTTCATTAAGCATAAATTTAATAATTTCTAACTGAACACACAATTACAACGCAGCAGTCTGCTTTGTTATATCAAGTACTTATAGTGTACTTATTGCGTGAAATGCTATTACTATGAAAACTATTAATTTCTGTGGGTGTTTGTAACTGCTTGTCACCAAATTTTGGATATGTATTAAGCATTTTGGATTGTATATAAATGTAAACATATATTTATAATATATGTTTAAATTTATATACAATCCAAAATACTTATAATAAAACTTTTATTAGTACGTAAGTTTTTTTTCTATATTGATAACGTTTTGTGTATTTAAATAAGTGCTTTATTGTTATTTTTACAAACTGTGTTTACGTGTCCTTTTTTTTCATTCAGTCCTATTGCAGGTCTGCTAGAAGAGATTTCTTTATGATATAAGCAGTACCTTTGTGCTCTTTTTTTATGTACTTTTTTATATAATGTTTTGTGTGTACATGAATAAATAAATAAATTATTATTATTATTTGACGGTACAGTTGGTGCTGTAACTGAGTGATCCGCTGCTACGCTGCGTGTTGCAGGTGCGACCCCCGCACGGAACAAATATTTGTATGACTTACATACACTTTTTTTCGGTCTGGCTGTTTATGAATGTGACTTTAAATGTTTGTGAACGACCCCACGATACAGCAGAAATTCCTAGTGTGGGGCAACGTTTTTTTTTATATATAAAAAAAGGAACTAAAAAGCTGTGTTATTTTCACTACTCGCGTTTGTGGATGCTGTTTGGTAAAACTGATAAGAATCCCGCTTGAGAAACGCTACAAAAGTCGCTCGCACCGAATGTGCCAATTAATTTAGTTTCAATTCTGTTGCCACAAACTAAACTAAAACTACTCAAGAAATCATTGTTAACTAGTATATTCCTGTCGAAAAACGTTTCTCTTCTAAAATTGAAAGTGGCACAAGATAACAATTTCATAGTTTGATAGCATTCATAATAGCTTAGTTAATCAATTTAAAGAAAATGGCAATCTCGTTGTTCTGAAATTTACGTTTTTCACCAAAAATAATGGATGTTTAGCTAAATCGGACTATCTTTAATAACGACCAAAATTATGTGGAATAAAATTAGATGTAATTAGTTTTGTCTTTAAGTCACATGTGACTAAAACCGTGATGGATCTGAATGTTGAAGGACGGAGAGCAAGAGGAAGGCCAAAGAAAAGATGGATGGATTGTATAAGGTATGATATAAAGGAGAAAGGAGTAAATATAATCCAATACTGCACTACCAAGTAAAATCATTAGAATAGGTATAAAAATAAAACTTATAAGATTTTTTATTTATTATTATGTGGAAGGTATAGTGTGGATATCATAGAACCATGTTTATGTTCGTATGTGTAAGTAGCCTAAGTCTATACTATATATTGAATAGTTTGTCAATAAATAGCGTCAGTATACGTCAACTCGTGTTCTTAATTACACCTATCCCTACAGCAGAACATGACGCGCGGTATCCGTCTAAATCTGAACACTCCCTGACACTGAAGACAATACAATTAAACTAATTTACGTTAAACTTAGTTACATGGAGCGACAATAGTCTAATCCTAGATTAAGTCCCTATCAACAACAGTAATCAGCACGTCATTACTAAGACTCAAGCACAATTAATGGTAATTCAGTGTTACCGGAATCCAGGCTTATATCTTAGACTGAATATACTGACAAGAGTAGTTATCAGGCTTTGATTTTGAATTAATAAAACACTAGCTTTCGCCCGCGGCTTCGCCCGCCTTAAATTTGGGGTAACACAGTTCCCATTACGCCTTATTGATTTGTAATAGCAACGCTAAGTTTTCCCTTCTCTTCCCTCTTTCTCCCTCACTTCCCACTTTTTTCAAAAAAATATTATTTATAGCCTATGTCCGTCTCCTGGTTCTCTACTATCTCTGTACCAAAATTCATCCAAATCGGTTCAGCCATTAAAGCGTGAAGAGGTAACAAACAAACAAACAAACAAACAAACAAACAAACTCACTTTCGCTTTTATAATATAAAAATAAAATATAATATATATATATATATATAATATTATATATATAGTAAGGAAGTAAGGATATTAAGTAAGGATAATATCACACCTTTAACCCATTAAGGGTAAGGTAGTAAGTTTTCAAGTCCCGTGTAATATAGGCTCGCCTCGCCTATTGCCATAAATTGGACACGAATCCTTTTTGATTGATTTTTTAAATGAATTCCTGAAGGAAAAACCTGTAACAAATTAGATATATAGATAGATAAATCATTTATTTGATGCAACAGAAGACAATACGAGGATAAACACAATGAAATATCACACGAAAAAAAAATAGATTTAAAAAGTATTGTAGAAGTTAGATTGACCCAGAGAGATTTAGACACGGAAAGATCGCTTTTAGCGGTAAGACCGCCAATTGTGTCACCATATTCATAAGTTGTATACTGTTATTCTTGCAATTTGTATGGTGTATGTATAATAAAGAATATTCATCTATCTTAAGTTTAATGTAGTATTCCATTGAAGCAAACTAGAGGAGAGCTTGACGGGCCTGTTGGTCTAGTGGTTAGTGGCCCTGACTGCTGAGCCGGAGGTCATGGGTTCGAGTCCCACCCAGGACAAACTTTGTGTGATGAGCATGATTGTTTGTTCTGTGTCTGGGTGTGATTTATATATAATATGTATGTATTTATAAATTATATAAGTATGTATATCGCCGTGTGTGAGTTGTCCCAAGATATTTATTATTTCTCTTTTTATCTTGAAGAAAACATTATCGCTGTAGCTTAATCAAGTGGTTATTTACTTCTGTCGGGGTTGCGAGATGATGATGATATTTATAATCACAACATCAATGATGTATCCATGATTTTGTAAAAATATTATGATTTAAAAGAGTGTCCATGGAGTTTCTTGCCCATTCTTCTCCATAGAGATCTACGCTTTGGAATGGCCAACTTAAACTTTCACAAGTTATTATGTCTTGTGACTGGGATTGTAGCAGCATCATGTTTTTGTTTTCATGACATTCAAAAGTGCCTGTAATGGTTTAATTCAAATAAATGATTTTGATCGAAAGAGATACCGCGGTCCCGGAACATAACGGGTAAAAGAAGCAACATGTGTGGGTGTTAGTCAGTACAAATATGCTTACCTCTACCCTCCGCTCCGCCCAGAGCGGGGGAAGTTATTTGATGATTACCCATCTGTAAAACAACCACACCTAGTTATACAAAAACGATGTTGATGAAAAAACCACTTTAGACCTAACCACTTATCTTTTACGCAACAAAATTCCAGCGTCTTTTTATCTCAAAACAAAGTGCTAAGGAAGACTTTGACAAAGTATTGTATTTCTTGAAGCGAAAGGTGGCAACACCCTATTGGCAAAGTTACGTTATTGTGCCTTCCTATCGCCTCCCTTTAATCTTTATATTAGAAGTTAAACAAGAATTTTGTGTTCTGTACACTTCTTTTTGATTCAAAAAATTAGCGGAATTTAAAACGCTGCTATCGCGAAAGGATAAACTGAAAATATACTAGTTTCCCTTTTTTATTAATGGCATCTAGCAGTTCAACCAAGGAGGTTGTCGTCTGCTTAACCGGGTGCATCCTGTGGGTGCCTTAAAATTAAGACCTCCAGCCAGGATCAAAACTTACAAAACTAAGTGACTACACGCTAAGGGCACCCCCTGTGGGGTACGAGCTTCTACTTAGGGCGTCGCTGAGAAACAGCAAGGGACAGGGTGGATCTGAGTGATATTATTTGTGGACTAATTTAAACTTACTGGTTCAGCATCGCGGGTTGGCTCTTGCAAGGGACGGGTGGGGACTAGCTTCCCGTGTTACAAACCAACTATATAAAAATACTACAAGCAAAATTTTAAGTATTCTGTATATTTTAAGTGCGAATGAGATGCCGCTAGATATCTTGTATAGCTCTGCCTCTTTCCCACACTCGAGTGACATCTGCGTTAAGACGTAATGGTAGCCCATCTAGTTTCTGAATGAAAATTCTGTGTACTTGTTTCGTTTGGATGACAATGTAAGTATGGTGAATTGGTGATGCTAATGATATTAATCTAAATCCAATATGGCTGACTTCCAAAGATGGTAGACTAGATATTTTTAATGATTTCCCATGCTGAAGATATCAAATGAAAGGGTTTGCTAAGAAGCATTTTTTTTTAGTTTTTTTACAAAAAAAAAATTTGGATACGACGGACGCAGGAGATGCTTAGGCGCGTCGCCCACACGACATTTGTAAAGAAAATCTAGTTCCAGCGTGCCTCTTGCACTTGCACATGCAAGCGCCTCAACTGCACCTCGACAGTTGATCTTGCGACTATACGCAAAATACGCGCCTCAGACGTGGAGTTGCGGACATCAGCCCGTTATACAATCATACACAATACACACGCCTAATGCGCCCGTGCCTCGACTGCGCTTCCACTGTTGGTCGTGTGGGCGACGCGCTTTAAAGTGACGATAGGCCGTATCGACGGCACGTATGTGTTCCACGCGCGCCTCAAAGAGATGTCAGCAAAGTAGAGAGGTATGCCAGGGCCTGTCAGGGTTGCGGGTTGTTCGAAAGAGATACCGCGGCCCCGGAACGTAAAGAGCAAAAGAAGGAACATGGGTGCGTGTTAGTCAGTAGGTACAAGTCTGACATGATGACAGCACACAGAGGGGGATGTTTTTTTAAAAAAAAAAATACGTTGCCCTGCACTAGGAATTTTTCCTGTATCGTAGGTGCATTTGCAAACACTCAATCTTACACACACAAACAGACAGCCAGCCAGTTATTTCATGATAATATCCCATCCGCAAAAAACGGTTTCTTTATCTTTCAGCTAACTCGACTTTCAATGGCTTTTTTTCGGGTGGAAAATCATCTAATGACTTCCCCCGCTCTGGGCGGAGCGGGGGAACATGTCAGACTTGTACTGACTAAAGCCCACCCATGTTCCTTCTTAAGCCCTTTACGTTACGGGGCCATGGTATCTCTTTCGAACAACCCGCAACCCCGGCAGGCGGAGGCTCTGGCAAACCCCTCTGTTTTGCTGACATCTCTTTGAGGCGCGCGTGAAACACGAACGCGCCGTGACACGGCCTGTCGTCAATCGACGGACGGACGGTGAGCTACCCATTGCTCACCGTCCACAGGCCCGCTTATACGCTTTGAGGGGCTTAGGTACACCCAAATGTACCGTTAATCTGTTTAAACACATAAATTACCATATTTAACATTTTCATTTCAATAGTAAAGCTACATAAACTCAAACTACCCCGCAAACAGCTTAAACATCTCGTGTCAGTATTCAAACTCCTTTAATATCTGTCTAAGTTCTGTGTATTTGCATCCCATCTCGTGTGTTATGACGTGGTAACATTTTGAATAGTTGATTTTCGTATAACACCTACTAAATTGTTTGTGGAACGTATTCCAGCGAACATTGGTTTGACGGGCCTCTTGGTCTAGTGGTTAGTGGCCCTGACTTCTGAGCCGGAGGTCGTGGGTTCGATTCTCACCCAGGACAAACTTTGTGTGATGAGCATGATTGTTTGTTCTGTGTCTGGGTGTGATTTATCTATAATATGTATGTATTTATAAATTATATAAGTATGTATATCAGTTGTCTGGTTACCATAACACAAGCTCTGCTTAGTTTGGGATCAGATAGCCATGTGTGAGTTGTCCCAAGATATATATTATTTATTATTACTATTATAAACAAAGTTTTTATATAAGAAAAGTTTCTATCTTTTTTTTTTAATTCGGCGCTTAAAGTTCAATTTCGACGGCTTGGTTGGCGCAGTGGCTGAGCGATTGGCATCTGCGTGTTACGGGTTTGATCTCCGCTCAGAACAAATATTTGTGTGACTGACAGGTTGTTTTTTTGCCCCACACTAGGAATTTCTCCTGTATCGTGGTGCGTTTTACAAACAATTACACTCACATACACAAACAGCCTGACCCGGAAAAATTATCAGTAGGCCATACAAATATTTGTTCCGTTCGGGAATAGAACCACTGCGCCACCCGTGCCGTCAGATTTTGATTATTACTTTTGTAATTACGATCATACGGTCCACAAATATATCCACAAATCAAATCAACTATTTGCATATGGCTAGGTTAAGATAGATAGATAGATAAATCATTTACTTGATGCAATAAAAGACACAATACAAGAATTAAAATAAAAAAAAACATCACACAGAAAAAAAAAATTAACACGTTAAAAAAAAAGTAAGGTAGACTGATTTAAATCAACCCATAGGCATTTAGACACATCACATAAATTTACTGAGGTCGCCCACTAATGGGCGGTGTGTGTCTCAAAATTGCACCAAAAAGGAATCCAGCTCAGCATAATGCCAGATGGATAACCTGACGCTGGTATTCTGCTGAATCCTGCTAGTGACACACGGATGTCGAGATAATGTGCGTCGAATATTATACAGGTGGGTTGTCGGTAAGAAAGTCTTTGAATTGAAATATGTACTAAAAATAATAAACTTGATTATCACAGTATAGATAATATGTGTAATGAATTACTGATATTTAAGTTGTATGGAGTGTGTCTAGATTTGTGTTTGTACGAGTTTACTTGTTCATGTAGGTATCATTATGTTGCAGTTTTTATCATAATGTACGGTAGGTTAACACATCAGTTTAGTCTTAAAAACTGATGTGTTACTAATCTAACTTTCACTCATGATTCAGAACTTCCATCACACGTAGTTGTCATTCTTAACGGTCCATTAAACTAGAGGCTTTGATTCTGAATCCCAAGTAAGAAGTTAATTTCCGGACACGTTCGATTGTGATGTATAGGTACTCCAGGATGGTGGATATACTTGTGTAATTGACATAATTTTACATACATACTAGCTGTGCCCAGCGGTTCCAACCACTGCTCAGTAGGCCTACCATGACGTCTTAAATCAAAACTTATTCCACTGAGTGAAAGAGATGGTGCAAGACACCCTGTATAGCTCTGTCTCTTTCCCTCAATGGAATAGGTTCTGCTTTAAGACGTCATGGTAGGGCAGCAGGTCCACTTCACACTAGGGGTATGTTTTTTTTTTTGTAAAAATACAACCGACTTCCAAAAAAGTCAACTAAACCAACAAAAGTCGTTGACTTTTTTTTGGATGTTGATCCTTACTTTTACAATAAAGTTTATTATTATAGTATTTTTAGTAATGGTATTATGTATTATGAAAAATAATATCTACTTAAATATCTTAATATAAAGATTTTCTTCCTTAATTACAATATTATTATGTTTTTAAACAGAAAGCCCTTCATCCTCTCCTCTAAAAACTAACTTGATGTGCCCGACAGGGTCCATAATTGTTTCTCCTTAATTACCTACCAGCCTTGTATATGGGATGCAATAAAGTATTGAGTATATCTCTTATGTTTTATCGAGTATTCATTTTCCATTGTTACTAAAAGATTAACAGATCATCCACATAGACATAAAGAAAAAATATGTATTACTAGCTTTTGCCCGCGGCTTCGCTCGCGTTAAATTCGGGGTAACACAGTTCCCCTTGCGCCTTATTGATTTGTAATAGCAACGCTAAGTTTTCCCTGTTCTTCCCTCTTTCTCCCTCACATCCCACTTTTTTCAAAAAAATATTAGCCTATGTCCGTTTCCTGGTTCCCAACTATCTTTGTACCAAAATTCATCAAAATCGGTTTAGCTATTAAAGCGTGAAGAGGTAACAAACAAACAGACTTACTTTCGCTTTTATAATATTAGTAAGGATAGACGATAACTCATAAACTACCTAAGCAATACAAATAAAATGGGACCACATGGGAAGCAACAGCTTTCTAATAAAAAAAAAATCAAAACCTGTAAACCAGTTAAAAGTTATGAAGTAACAAACATAAAAATATAAACAGTTGAATTGATAACCTCTTCCTCTATTTAAATCGGTTAAACATAGGTAGTAGCCGGTTTTCAGACTTGCTGAATATGCATAAAAAAATCATAATAATCGGTCGAGCCGTTTCGGAGGCGTATGGGAACGAACATTGTGATACGAGAATTTTATAAATTAGTTATTGCTATAACTAATTTATAAAATTCTCGTACGTTCTGACCACTTAGAGCTACTTAACTACAGTACGGCCAACGAGAAGCGACACGAAAGGTCATTAATCTAAAGAACAACTGTGGCGTTGACAATCTAATATTTAGCTCTTTCCATCTTGTGCCTTTGTCGTAATGTCTCGTTCTCCCGGCAAAAACATGACAACGTTGTCTTAACGTGGGTTCGCCAACATTCGGGCGGCCATTTTAGATGGGGTTTTAGCATGGGTTTTGTTTACATTTGGTATCGCTTCTCGTTGGCCGTACTGTAAAGCTATTTATCGTTCGCATCAACAATATTTACATCAAGAACTATTAAGACTTTATAAAACGCCGTTCACATAATACTCGTAATTCGTTTTTAACTCCTCACATTCATTCAATCAATAACTGTCATGTTTAACTTGACAATAACTCATTTCTAATAAACAAGCTTTTGCCCGCGCCTTCGCTCGCGTGAAATTCGGGGTAGCACAGTTCCTCTTTCCTTATTTGCAGGTACCTGCTACCTGTAGTTTTGCCCTTGCGCCTTATTTATTGTAATAGCAATGCTAAGCTTTTCCTTTTCTCCCCTCTTTCTCCCTCATTTTTCACAAAAAAGGTAGCCTATGTCTGTCTCCAGGGTCCCAACTATCTCTGTAACAAAATTCATCAAAATTGGTTTAGTCATTTAGGCGTGAAGACGTAACAAACAAACTCACTTTCGCTTTTATAATATTAGTAAGGAGTAAGGATCTTAGGTCTTATGCATAGGTCTTTGATGTCATTAGTAAATGATCTTCCATCAGCGACTACGTACTTAATTCTGCAGAACATCGCAAAATCTTGTTTAAACTCTTAAAGCGCTTTAGCGCTGCTACATTAACCACAAGCTCACATTACTCTACAGATGGCCAGCGATTTATAAACTTAATGTTACGCTGTGTTGACCAAACGTTGTAGACAAAGCATCTTGAATATAGCAGCTTTAGCGCTAAACGTGATGTAAGCGTTAAGCGGAACTAATCTACCGCCAGTAGTAGTTTGTGCATTATGTTAAACGTTGATTTATTAGGTTACAAGCTTTTGCCCGCGGCTTCACTAGTCAAATTCGGGGTAACACGGTTCCCCTTTCCTGATTTGCAGCTACGTGCTACCTGTAGATTATTTTTTTTTCGGGTGGGTAATCATCCAATGACTTCCCCCGCTGTGGGCGGAGCGAGGGGGCATGTCAGACTTGTACTGGCTAAAACCCACCCATGTTTCTTCTATTGCCCTTTACGTTCCGAGGCCGCGGTATCTCTTTCGAACAACCCGCAACCCCGGCAGGCGGAGGCTCTGGCAAGCCCCTCTGCTTTGCTGACTCTCTTTGAGGTGCGCGTGCACACGAACGCGCCGTCGACACGGCCTGTGCCCTTGCGCCTTATTTATTGTAATAGCAAAGCTAAGTTTTCCCGTTTCTTCCCTCTTTCTCCTTCATTTCTCGCTTTTTTTTTTGTAAAATAGCCTATGTCCGTCTCCAGGGCCCCATCTATCTCTGTACCAAATTTCATTGACGTAACAAACACACTTACTTTGGCTTTTATAATACGAAGTATTTTATAGTAAGGAGTAAAGATTTTTAAAATGTGATGTAAAGTGTACAAAGAAGACATTCCAATATGACATTCTTTACTGAACTGTAGAACTTGCTGGAAACCAGATGCCGTCTTCCCAAGCGCGGCTCCCAAAGTTTTCAGTGCACATTTAACTTCAAACATAATCCCCACTTAATTTAATAAAACACATTTTAAGCCCGAAGGAATTCTCTGAACGTAGATGAAAAAGTTGTTTTAAACTTTCGTATGTAAGTGCTGTGCCGGAATTGGTTTATCGATGTTAATAACAAGATGTTTAGGTACTGTTTTATTGGTCTTGTTAATTTTCGCACAATCTTTAACCTATGGGTTCTTCAGTATTATTCAAAAACGAAAGTTCACTTAGAGTGCGGCTAGACGTAGAAGAATTGGTATTACCTCAAAAGTTTGTAAGAGATATCGAGGCCTCGGAACATAAAGTATAACATAAAAGGGTTTCAGTTTGTAATAGTCTGATACTACGTCGGTAATAGCGGGGAAATTATTTTTATCCTTTCTTATCCCCAAAAAAAAGTGTAAGAATTTTATGTATATTACAATACATAATGTGATAAGAGAGAGAAAATTGAGAATCTCCTTAATTTTTTTTTGTTTATTTTATTGCACATTAATTTTATTACTAAACTAGCTGGCGCCCACAGCTTCGCCCGCGTGTAATCGAAAAAAAAGTATCCTATGTGTTTTCGAGACTATAACCTACCTCTGTGCCAAATTTCATCAAGACCCATTCAGCCGTTTTGACGTGAAAGAGTAACAAAAATCATAATATTAGTAGGACTTTAATAAAACTAAGAAGATTCTCAACTCGTTCTTCGGAAGACAAGCAAGTGTCATTGTCGCAAGCGCGTCTGCTTCTTTTTCGGATGAGAAAGCATCAAATGACTCGTCGGAGCGGAGCGGAAGAGAGACAGACTTTACCGACAACCCATCCATGTAAGGAACATTTTTGGAACTTTTGCCTTTTGTATTCTGGAGCCACGGTATCACTTTCGAACCAAACGACAACCAAAGCCAGTCCAGTCACCTGGGAATCCAGTGAGTCCATTTTCCGGGTGGGAAACAGGGTTGTTGGTTTTTTTTTAAACTTTGCCCTACACTAGGAATTTCTCCTGTATCGTGGGTGCGTTTACAAACATTTAAACTCACATACACAAACAGCCAGACTCAGAACAACTATCTGTAGGCTATACAAATATTTGTTCCGCGCGGACACGCAGCGCAGCAGTCGATCGCTCAGCCACTGCGCTAACCGTGACGTCATATTTCATCAAGAGTTTTGCTTGGTTGATGCCAATAATTCTTGCCCCCTATTCCATGGCATTAAAACATAACTGGGTGTCCTAATACGTGAAGCTCTGCCCAACTCTTTGGTATTACAAGCATGTTTAATTGTGTAAATTCGAATCAAATCATCACTCATCGTTTTTTTATAAAATACTAGCTGTGCCCGGCGGTTTCACCCGCTGCTCACTTAGGGGTATAAAAAATAGATGTTGACCGATTCTCAGACCTACCCGATATGTACACAAAATTTCGTTTAAATCGGTCCAGCCGTTTCAGAGGAGTATGGGAACGAAAACTGTGACACGAGAATTTTATATAATTATTAGAGAAACGTTTCCCCATACTAAGAATTTCTCCTGTACATACACAAACAGCCATTGATTTAACATTGAAACTCATAACGAGAACGAAATTGAAGAAACATAAAAATAAACAGCTAACATTTCTAAAACATCGCAAATAAAGGTTCAATGAACCAACAAAGGAAGAAATCTAAATAAAATATGAATGTGATTTCAAAGCGGAAAAAATACGGACCATCAGTATCGAAGGTAATCAACATGAATGAAGTCTGGAGGCTCATCAATATTTACTTTACGACACAATCGAAAACATTACAAATCGGACGTTCATGGAGCCATCAGGAAAATGGACACCCACGACGATCCGTTCGTTTTGGATTGGAAATTCGGCAAAGAGAAATATAGAGATGGACTCCCCGCTTTGCACCGCAATAACAAACAAAGCTTGATTGAAAATTCTTTTATATTCCACCAACCAGCCAAAACCAATTAAGATTTTTGAAGACTGACCAAGATTTTTATTGATGAAAAATGATGGATTTAAAATTTTTTCTTGTCCTTATTTGTCCTTGGCTAGTTTGTAACCGGCGTTTTAATAAAACTTAGCCAAGGATAAATAATTTTGTTGCAGTATCATCACATTATTCTTAAATAGCTGTTCCCCACGGTTCCCCCCCGCTGCTCAGCACCTGTTGGTCGTAGCGTGATGTTATACAGCCTATAGCCTGCCTCGAGAAATGGACTATCCAACACTAAAAGAATTTTCCAATTCCAACCAGTAGTCCCTGAGATTAGCGCGTTCAAACAAACAAACAAACTCTTCAGCTTTATAATATAAGTATAGATTCCAGCTCCAGAGGAGCTCGTGGCTAAATAATAGCAGCCGCTCGGGTCGATCTTAAGGTTAAGCCACGCTGGCCTAGGTTGGTCTGTGGATGGGTGACCACCCGTTACATACCGAGTTTCCTCCGTGCCTCGGAAAGCACGTTAAGCCGTTGGTCCCGGGTGTCATTTGTAGATCTTTGACAGTCGTTACAGGTAGTCAGTGTTCCGAAAGTCTGACAACCAGTCTTACCAAGGGGTATCGTATTACCTAGTGTTAACTGGGTTGTGGAGGTCAGATAGGCAGTCGCTCCATGTAAAATACTGATATTCAGCTGCATCCGGTTAGACTGGAAGCCGACCCCAACAAAGTTGGGAAAAGGCTAGGCAGATGATGATATAGATTCCAGTCTCTAACCGCGGCAAGGCTCTGTTTGTTCGAGCTAATCTCAAGAACTGTCGTAGGCATTTAGGAACAGTTTTTACCAATCGAAAGACAGCTTATTATAGACTGTCAACATTTTTTTTATTTTATTTATTAAAACTTTATGTACAAGTATAAACTGTACCAAGGCGGACTTAATGAGTTAGTCATTTTATACCAATCTACTTTAGTGTGATGCAAATAAATACACACTCGGTTAAAAAACAAAAAAGAAGGATCATCGTTATCATCGGCCTAGCCTTTTCCCAACTATGTTGGGGTCGGCTTCCAGTCTAGCCGGATGCAGCTGAATATCAGTATTTTACATGGAGCGACTGCCTATCTGACCTCCACAACCCAGTACCTAAGTACTTGGTAATGCGATACACCTTGGTAAGAACTTATATGCTTACTCATATTATAAAAGCGAAAGTTTGTTTGTATGTTGTTGTAACCGATTTTGATGAATTTTGGTACAGAGATAGTTGGGAATCAGGAGACGGACAAAGGCTAAAAAAGTGGGATGTGAGGGAGAAAGAGGGAAGAAAAGGGAAAACTTAGCGTTGCTATTACAAAACAATAAGGCGCAAGGGGAACTGTGTTACCCCAAACGCGGGCGAAGCCGCGGGCGAAAGCTAGTACATACATAAATCAAAATTATAAAAAACTTAAGAGACCGTGACGAAGACTTCTTAAGAGCTTTTTGGAGATGTAGAGTAACTCATGGTGGAAGTCCACCATGCGCGGCCCGGAAATCGAATAAGACCAAGACCAAGGAATCAGTGGTTCCTATTATTACCGCATTATTACACTTACTCAACTTTATACTATGAGGCCCAGCTGGCTTTTACGTATGTATCTAATAAATAAAGGTTATATCTGCTAAAACCCCTATACAATTTTGACGACACGGTTGGCTTAGTGGTTGAGGGATCGACTGTTGCGTTGCGTGTCGCGGGTTCGATCCCCGCACGGAACAAATATTTCTATGACCTACAGGTAGTTTTTCCGGGTCTGGCTGTTTGTGTATGCGAGTTTAAATGTTTGTAAATGCATCCACAATACAGGAGAAATTCCTACAGTTCTGTAAAAATAAATACGATAAACAGTAAAATAATTGGAAAGAAGTCTGATATCATCAGTGTGTCGAAAGAACAAGGAAATAAAACAATGTCTCACGGTCCAAAAGATAAATGATGGAGTTTCTTCTCGGCAAGAAGTTTTCGATGAGCTTATACAAACTCCATAGTCAGCAGCTAAGGCTGTTTCCTCAATTCTTTTGCCAATTAAGTTGCTTACTTGGTATGTCGTAGTCAAGATCATTCGTTTCAAGATCTGTATGATATCAATGAATAAGTTTGTTTGAATGGACATTTTAATTTGTATGTTTCAGTCCATTATTTAATTTTGAAATATCTGTGAATTGACAACTAATATAACATGATGATGGTGAATGATGGACGTTACCTCCGAATGATGTATTATTTTAATGTTAAACAAATATTAAATAGTGAACACCTTAAAATTATTAAATTATCCTTACTAATATCATAAAAGCGAAACTGAGTTTGTTTGTTACGTCTTCACGCCTAAATGGCCAAGCCAATTTTGATGAATTTTTGTACAGATATATTTGGGACCCTGGAGACGGACATACGTTAATTTTAAAAAAAATGAGAAAAGGGGGAGAAAGAAAAAAAAAATTTTTTTCGATCATCACGCGGTTTAAAGTTAGCGTTAGCCCAAAGTAACTATGCCACGCGGAAGAAGTCACGGGCGGAAGCTAGTTTTTAATAATAATAAGAATTAATATTTTACCTGTGACAAACAATAAATGGATTTGAATTTGAACTTAGAAAGTACTAATTTGTCCATGGCGCTCCAACAGTTTTGAATACCAAGTAAATCCTTACTTCCTTACTATCCTTACTAATATTATAAAAGCGAAAGTGAGTTTGTTTATTTGTTTGTTACCTCTTCACGCTTTAATGGCTAAACCAATTGTGATGAATTTTTATTTAAAAAAAGTGGGATGTGAGCGAGAAAGAGGGAAGAAAAGGGAAAACTTAGCGTTGCTATTACAAATCAATAAGGCGCAAGGGGAACTGTGTTATCCCAAATTTAACGCGGGCAAAGCCGCGGGCGAAAGCTAGTACTTTAATATTTATATTTCGTCCACATTTGAAGCAGTGTAGTTTTACTTAAAACTTGGCTGAGTACACAAATGGATTTCCTCATTTTCAAAAATCCGTTTACAACTTTTCCAGGGCTGGTCCTTTGTTATAATTCGTTTTTTAAATTATTTTGGTCTTTACACATAAAGCGATGTAATATGGACCAGTAGGCCTACTATGACATCTTAAAGCA
Organism: Ochropleura leucogaster; assembly: GCA_958449745.1. NCBI lineage: Eukaryota > Metazoa > Arthropoda > Insecta > Lepidoptera > Noctuidae > Ochropleura > Ochropleura leucogaster. The sequence continues at coordinate 5,548,994 of OY288201.1, forward strand.
GAACTTATTCCACTGAGTGAAAGAGATGGTGCCAGACACCCTGTATAGCTCTGTCCCTTTCCCTCAGCGGAATAAGTTCTGCTTTAACACGTCATGGTAGGGTAGCTGATCCTGGCGACAGACGGTACCCACGTCAGTTGTCAAATTTATATTGTAGACGTTATGTGTTTCGACGTTGTTTTATCGTCCTCACCTGAAACAAATAAATTTTTATTACGCAGATATTTGACAGGGTAAAACATTACTCGGAAATTGCTTACGCTTTGACTGAAGGCAAGCTGTATTTCTAGTACTAAAATGGTGTCAGTCTTCACTTTTTCTTATCATTACGAGATATCACTTTATGCCTGTCACTTAACAACTTGTTGTTTTGTTGACAGCTTCCCTATGTTGCTTATTTTATTTGTTTGATACAACCCCTTATTAAATTCTTCACCCAGCAAACTGAAAATTATTAGTTACTAGCTTTTGCCCGCGGCTTCGCTCGCGTTAAATTCGGCATAACACGCTGCTACCTGCAGTTTTTGCCTTTGCGCCTTATTGGTAATAGCAACGCTAAGTTTTCCATTTTCTTCCCTAGTTCTCCCTCATCTCCCTTAAAAAAAAATTGCCTATGTCCGTCTCCTAGTTCCCAACTATCTCTGTACCAAAATTCATCAAAATTGGTTCAGCCATTAAAGCGTGAAGAGGTAACAAACAAACTCACTTTCGCTTTTATAAAATAAGTAAGGATTAAAAAAAACTGCAGCAACGAGAATTCTGATACTAATGTAAATCATCGAAAAATAATTGAAATTCAAAAAGGCTCAATTTTCCACTGAGATTATTCAACACGAAATTAAGGCTGGTAAATGCCCTTTATGCTTGGAGTGAGTTCACGAAACACTCGTCAGAAAAATGGCGTCTGAGGGTTTTCACGACGAATTAGGAACCCAGCCGCCGTGGGAGACGCCCCGGGCGCCGGGCGCCGCGAGACGACTCCCGGCCACCGTAGATGCAGGCCTGTGGACGGTAAGCAATGGGTAGCTAAACGTTCGTCCGTCTATTGACGACAAGCCGTGTCGACGGCGCGTTTGTGTTTCACGCGCGCCTCAAAGAGATGTCAGCAAAGCAGAGGGGCTTGCCAGAGCCTCCGCCTGCCGGGGTTACGGGTTGTTCGAAAGAGATAAAAGTCTGACCCTCCCCCCCAGCTCCGCCCGGAGCAGGGGAAGTTATTTGATGATTTCTCACCCAAAAAAAAAAGGTTTTCACGAGCATCCATAACTCGTTCATAGTTATGCATAACTGAAATACGGCTTCCTAAAATTCTAAATTTTATTGCAACCCTAACCAAACACACCTGAGAAATAAGTGAGAATTTAGCAAAACTCGAGGGACATTCATTCCGATGCTGCAAAATAGTACTAGTGTAAATCATCGCGGCGTTATGCCACGTTCGCACTGGCATATTTGTAAAACGTTTTTTTAACAGCGTAATGTATTTTCAACACTTCGGTTAGCGTCGACCGTTTGAAAGACGACAAAGCGCTTCGATATCGTGTTACAGAATGACGTCCCTCCTTTTTTTTCGCGTGGGATATCTTCAAATGACTTCCCCCGCTCTGGTCGGAGCGGGGGTGCATGTCAGACTTGTACTGAATAAAACCCACCAATGTTCCTTCTATTGCCCTTTACGTTCCACGGCCGCGGTATATCTTTCGAACAACCCACAACCCCGGCAGGCGGAGGCTCTGGCAAGCCCCTCTGCTTTGCTGACATCTCTTTGAGGCGCGGGCTTAAACAGTCAGATAGGCAGTCGCTCTATTGTAATATGGTAAACTGTCTGATTTTATTCTAAGAAAATACAAAGCACGTCTTATCTAGTCCTACGCCAAAATTATACGGTTGCACTCAGGTCAGAAAAGTGACTCTCAGCCTTCGCAACTTTTTCCTACACTCTCTCTCGCTCGCTCTCTCTCTTGCTCCTTGTCTTTCGTAAAGCATATTTGTAATTTTGTGCATACAACTTACAAAGTATATTTAATACTAAAATATACTCAGGTATCGGACATGAATACCTACAAATACCAATTATCAAAGCGGTTGTAGAAAAGTCCTATAAAAACTATAAAGAGAGACTACGACGGCACAGAAATGAACTGGCTGTGATGATTTCAAAATCTTCGTCTACCTACAGACTGAAAAGGGAACGAATTGCGTCAATCTAAAACAATCACTAAGAATACTGAGATGACCACATCATTGGATGTGAACAATCTCGAACTGCCAAGAGAAGAATTACCAAACTGATTAAAGATCACGGGCTGATTGCAGTTAGAAGAAAGCAAAAAAAACCGGCCAAGAGCGTGTCGAGCCACGCTCAGTGTAGGGTTCCGTAGTTTCCCGTCCGTCACAATAAGTGTTCCCACTTATGAGTTTATTATTTGTTTGACGTTGAACACTAGAGAATTGTATTTCCTAATTAATACTTTTGGATTGCGAGAACCGATTTCAATCATTCTTTTTTTTGTTTGAAAAAAGATACGTTCAGGATAATAAAATATGTAAACGAAGTTAAAAAAATGCTTGCATATACGATTATACTACAAACTTAGTCCAGAAATTATTTTGTACAAGTTTTTGTCTTTTTTGTACAAAAACTGTTGTGTCAATCAAGTTCAAAATAATTTTCATAGAAAGTCCTTATAAAGTTCTACTTTTCAGATTTTTTTCATATTTTCTAAACTTAAGGTTCAAAAGTTAGAGGGGGGGGGACACATTGTTTTTTACTTTTGGAGCGATTATTTCCGAAAATATTGACATTATCAAAAAATGATATTAGTAAACCCCTATTCATTTTTAAATACCTTTCCAACGATATATCACACGTTAGGGTTGAAATTAAAAAAAAAAACACTCCCCACTTTACATATAGGGTGGCTACCCTAATAAAACATTTTTTTCCAATTTTTATTTTACCACTTTGTCGGCGTGATTGATATACATATTGGTACCAAATTTCAGCTTTCTAGTGCTAACGGTCACAGAGATTAAGCGAGGACGGACGGACGGACGGACGGACGGACGGACGGACGGACGGACGGACGGACAGACAGACAGACATGGCGAAACTATAAGGGTTCCTAGTTGACTACGGAACCCTAAAAAAGGTATCGATCTATACACATTTTCCGACACTAAATGTAAAATACAATGATATACTAGCACATAGTTGAGAAAAGGCTTGGCAGATGATGCCTAGGGATGTACAAAAAACCAGAGCGCGGTTAAAAAAAAACACCCGTGCGAACGTGGACTAATTCAAACTTGGAATAGAACCTTTACTCTAAGACTATTTTAAACGAAGTCGGGACGGGTGAGAATATTAAATTAGAAAATAATTCCTGAACGAAGTGCGCTTCGTACTTGCAAAATGTGTTTTTGTAAAATAGCAAGCTAGAAGCTACTTTATTAATTACTTTGATAAGGATATGTGAAAATGAGAGACAATGAGAGTTTCCTACGAGTTTCTCAGTTCAAGTGGAAAAGTACTACAAGTTTTACGTTTCGTAAGGAAAACGACTGGTACCATTTTAAATGACATAATTAAAGACATTAGAGCTATATAGGAAACTAGACGTCTTGCGCAGTTTCACCTGCGTCTTTAGTTGTTGCCCCGCTCCCGTGGGTAGTATAGCGTAATTTTGTATAGAGTTTGTTGCTACCCAATAATGTGGCTTTCTATTAGTGAAAAAGTGGTTAAAATTGGCAAAGTAGTTTTGAAGCCTAATCGATACAAACCAACAAACAATCCTCTTTAAAATATTGTAATTCTTACTAATAATAATAAAAGCGTAAGTGAGTTTGTTTGTTTGTTCCGTCTTCACGCCTAAATGGCCAAAGTGATTTGATGAATTTTGGTACAGAGATAGTTGAGACTGTAGAGACCGACATTAGCTATTGTTTTTTTTTTAAGTGAGCTAGGCGAGAAAGAGGGGAGTGAAAGATAGTAACTATGTCACGCGAACGAAGTCGCGGGCGGAAGCTAGTCCTTACTATAATATTATAAAAGCGAAAGTGAGTTTGTTTGTTACCTCTTCACGCTTTAACGGCTAAACCGATTTTGATGAATTTTGGTACAGAGATAGTTGGGAACCAGGAGACGGACATAGGCTATTTATTTTGTTTAAAAGAGTGGGATATGAAGGAGAAAGAGGGAAAAAACGGGAAAACTTAATAAGGCGCTACAGAATTTAACGCGAGCGAAGCCGCGGGCAAAATAAAAATATCTTACCTACAATTTATATTAAGCAAAAAATAGGAAAAATGAACTCGTGATGCAGTTGGCTCTGAGATGCTCTCCTCCGTGCCGCTGAGCGGAATAATTGGAGGTATGACTGACACTATACAATTAATGTTAGTCTTAATTAGTGTGTGAATTTTGTGATGCGACGAAACGTAATGAAGTGGTTCCTGCCAATTTTTATTTAATTAAAAATAGACTACAGCTTTTGTTTTTATTTTTTTCAAACTAGTTTTATTTATCCTGCCAGTGCCACTTAGCCGTACAAGACAATTGAAAACCTTTTATTAATCGTAAATATAAAAAAAAATGGTATTCGAAAGTTCGAATTTCAATGGGTAAAATTTGTATTGAAGTAAAGTAAGATTGAATCCTTCTTTGTGAATGAATCCTTACTAATATTATAAAAGCGAAAGTGAGTTTGTTTGTTTGTTTGTTACCTCTTTACGCTTTAATGGCTAAACCGATTTTGATGAATTCTGGTACAAAGATAGTTGGGAACCAGGAGACGGACATAGGCTAATTTTTATTTTTAAAAAGTGGGATGTGAGGGAGAAAGAGGGAAGAAAAGGGAAAACTTAGCGTTGTTATTACAAATCAATAAGGCGCAAGAGGAACTGGGTTACCCCAAATTTAACGCGGGCGAAGACGCGGGCGAAAGCTAGTAAACTATATTTCAGGTGGCATAGACCCATATAAAAACAACTTGTTTAATATTATCACACATACACAGACATATATGTATACAATAAAATTTAAGGTAGTAAGTAGTAGTAGGAAGAGGTAACAAACAAACAAACAAATAAACAAACAAACAAACTCACTTTCGCTTTTATAATATTATATATATATATATATTATATATAGTAAGGATGCGAATATTTGCGAGGATGGATGTATGTTTGGATGTATAGATGTTTGTTAATCTTCCACGTCAAAACGGCTGAACGGATCTTGATAAAATTTGGCACAGAAGTAGATTATAGTCTGGAATAACACATAGGATATTTTTTTACCGAAACCGCGGTCGCCAGCTAGTCATTGATAAATCTGAACAGCAAACAACAAGACCAAAGTTTTCGGCTTCAGCATTTATACAACCTGACTCACTCCACTGGAAGTATCTTAGAGCAATTTTATTTTGATCTATTTCCAAAACTTTCAAGATCCCGTTTTGCTCTTTCAAGCTTCGCGTTTCCCATGCCAGGATTTGTTTTAAACTTTTGCAATTTCGTATTGTTTTGTCTGTTTGCCTCTGTTTTAAAATCTGATTTATTTGCCAAAGAGGCGACTTTTGCGTTTAATATTTTTTTTTAATCGCGGTATTTCACGACTTTGAGGCGCCGCAGTTTAACGGAAGAAAATTGTTGTTATTCTCCGAAGTTGCTTTAGCGAAAGTGGTTGTTTTTTATTGACTCCTTTCAATATTATTGAACTTGCGTTTATTTGCCCTGACTTCTTTGTCATCTAAGTGAATTGAATTTATTTTTCTTTTATTTTTATTCTAAGCATATTAATGCGCCTGTAATCTTCAAAAACATAAGCAGAGGTGTCTACAATCAAAATCAAAAGACATTTATTCAAATTAGGCTGATGATCAGCACTTTTTGAACGTCAAATTACAGTCTAGTCATTAAATAATGGGCGCACAAAACGCCCGTCCTTAGCATTCAATAAATTAAAAAAAAATAGTACTGCCACACTTTTTGCTAGTTATATTAAAAAAACCCATGTAATAGCAACCGGCCACAAAGCCAGACTTCGTAGCGGCTACTGATAATTCCCTGATGGTAACACTTTTACTCAAACTGGGTATCGAACACAGGGCCTTATACATAGCAGTCTCGTACTACCTTTTTAAGACATTTATTTATTTATTTATTTGGGGAAAACAAAAAATTGTGTACAATTGTTTGTTTTCCCCTTTCCTTTTGTTTTGTCCAATTGTTTGTTTTTCCTTTTCTATATTACAACATATTAGGAGTAGGCTAGTGTACAATCCACGACGTTTCCACATATTACTAAAAAAAAAGAAATACAGTGTAGACACAACATTTTAAATAAAATAACATTAGAAAAAAAAGAAGGACTTTTATTATAATAATTAAAAAAAAAGACAAGAAGATCAAATTAATGTTCATAACTTAAATTATCTAAAGGCTATCTATAAAATCTATCTTATGATGATTATAGATAAGAAATAATATTATATAAGGGCAACACACTCAGTACTAATTACATCATTGCAAACTATTGACTAACATTCTTTTAAATTTTTGGCGGTTTGAAGCGAATATATCTATATCAACAAAATTTTTATTGTAGGTTTTGACTATCCTATGGAAAGGCGCCCGTTCACCCGCGTTAGTACGACAGGGAATCGTAGCAAAGAGCGGGTAGACGCGTACCTCTCGCCGTACAACTGTTCTGGGTACTACGTAAAATAAATTATTAGAAGACATATTTGATAACAAAGCTGATATAAATAAAGTTTTACAGCTCGTGAAAACTCTCGTCTTTTGATTCAGCTTAAAACTTCGAAATCACTAATCACCAGAGGTACTGAATTAAACAGACAACTTTTAATACTTTTAACAAAGATATAAGGATTACAATAACGTTTTATCTTTGTTCACAAGACTTTGTAATAAGAAACATAATTAAAACTGTATCTAAGTTTCCAGTAACGAGAACTTAAACTTGTAACATGAAATTATACAGTAACTTATTAACAAGTTAATCAAAACTCATTGAACTGACATACAGTGTGACGTGCTTAGAAGACATTGTAAGTACAGTCACTGACACTTAACTGTATCTATACTAATATTATAAAGCTGAAGAGTTTGTTTGTTTGTTTGAACGCGCTAATCTCAGGGACTACTAGTTAGAATTGAAAAATTCCTTTAAGTGTTAGATAGTCCATTTCTTGAGGAAGGTTATAGGCTTTATAACATCACGCTACGACCAACAGGAGCTGAGGAGCGTGGGTGAAACCGCGGGGAACAGCTAGTAGTTATATAAAGTACTATCTTTTGCCCGCGGCTTCGCTCGCGTTAAATTCGGGGTAACACAGTTCCCCTGGCGACTATTGATTTGTAATAGCAACGCTAAGTTTTCCTTTTTTTCTCTCTTTCTCCCTCACATCCCAATTTTTTAAATAAAAAAGCCTATGTCTGTCTCCTGGTTTCCAAATATCTTTGTACCAAAATTCATCAGAATCGGTTTAGCCATTAAAACGTGAAGAGGTAACAAACAAACAAACTCACTTTCGCTTTTATAATATTAGTAAGGATGCAATTGCCTCCATTAAAATAATAACGTTTTCGTAGAAATTCAATCACTACAATCAGTAATTTTTATTTTTGTGAAATAAAAATTATTTATTTATTTAATCGCTTTTTTTGCGGATGGGAAATCATCGATACTCCCCCTCCCCCTTCTAACCGGCACAGCGGGGAGTATCAGACTTAAATTTATTTTACTGACTAAAATCCACCCATGTTCCTTTTTTTGCCCTCTAAGTTGCCACGATATCTCTTTCTATAAGTACGGCCAACGAGAAGCGATACGAAAGGTCATTAACCTAAAGAACAACTGTGGCGTTGACAATCTAATATTTAGCTCTTTCCATCTTGTGCCTTTGTCGTAATGTCTCGTTTTCCCGGCAAAAACATGACAACGTTAAGACGGGTTCGCCAACATTCGGGCGGCCATTTTAGATGGGGTTTTAGCATGGGTTTTGTTTACATTTGGTATCGCTTCTGGCCGTGCTATAAATCCCGCAACCAAGACAGGAATCTCTGCTTTGCTAACATTTCTTTGAAGCTCGCGTGGAGCACGAATGCGCAGTCGACACGGCTATCGTCATTAGAAAGACGGATAAAGGGCCACCCATTACTCACTGTCAAGGCCCGCATCTACGGTGGCCGGGAGTCGTCTCAAGGCGCCCGACGCTGGGTTGGTTTCAGGTTCTCTCCCCCAAACACCCGGCTACCTCCTTTGCTAGCATGACAGCTTCTCATTTTGCTCCGGACCATGTAATGAACCAGGGCCGGACGCGACAGATCGCCACCGCCGATCGCCTCTACGACAATTGTAATTCCTTTGGACTGCAACAACAGTCAAACGCCATTTCTGCTTATCCATCAGTGCTTGTGACTGTACCATTGTAGGTACCTGCTTTGCATGCGACTTGGTAACTGTTTGCATGTTCGCACACCTATCTTGTATTAACTTGAATTACTTAATAAAGCTTATATAGAAATTCAGAACGAATTTACGATACTACTAGATATATGTTACGTGAACTGAGAGTAAATTTAATTTTATAAAGAACTAGCTTTTGCCCGCGGCTTCGTTCGCGTTAAATTCGTGGTAGCACAGGTCCCCTTTCCTGATTTGCAGGTATATGCTACCTGTAGTTTTTGCCCTTGCCCCTTATTGATTGTAATAGCAATGCTAAGTTATCCCTTTTCTTCCCTCTTTCTCCAGGGTCCCAACTATCTTTGTACCAAAAGTCATCAAAATCGGTTTAGCCATTTTAGCGTGAAAACGTAACAAACAAGCAAACAAACTCACTTTCGCGTTTATAACATTAGTAAGGATTATTGAATGGTATAAACTGAATATTCATGTTGTCTAAGTCTACAGATTTTTACTGACTGTTTGCCCCACACTGGTAATTTCTCCTTTATCGCCTTTATATAAACAACTAAGTTAACTAGCTTGCGCCCGCGGCTTCGATGGCGTGACATGAAATAAAACCTATGTGTTATTCCAAATCATAATCTACATCTGTGCCATTAAGACTTCATTATGATCCGTTCAACAGTTTTGACGTGAAAGAGTTACAAACATCCATACACCCATCCTCACAAACATTCACATTTACAAGACTCTGGAATAACACAGGATTTTTTTTTTCGATATTGCGCGGGCAAAGTCGCGGTTTCCAGCTAGTACAGACGCCTGCACATCAAGCTACTACAATCTGTCAGATTTTTTTGATAGATTTTCGACTCTATTTCTAAAGTATTAGGTTTAAGGTTCATTGGGAAAAATTGACAGTTTCGGGTAGCTTGACCTGCTGGCGTCTGTACATACACATTTTCACAAACATTCGCATCTATAGTGTAAGTAGGATAGTAGGATCATATCTTGGTCACGCCAAGGTACGTGTAATTCAAAGAAAATCTCAAAGACAATTCTAAATAACAACAAGAGTCATAAAGCAACGATCTCTGAATTTAAACAGCAATTTTCGGATAAAATTACAAGTACATACTCTGTATGCACATGCTGTTCAAAAGATAACTTAAACCGTACATTATACTGAAAGTTTTCACGATTTATGGTACTTAACGCTTTTGTTTATTTTGTACGTGTTTAAAGAAGAACGTTATATTTTCAGACAATATTTTTTATCTAAGACTAGCTTTTACCCACTTCTTCGCTCGGGGGCTTAATTCGGGGTAACACAGTTCCTCTTTCCTAATGTGCAGGTACCTGCTACCTGTAATTTTTGCCTATGTGCCTAATTTATTGTAATAGCAATGCTAAGTTTTCCCTTTTGCTTCCCTTTTTCTCCTCCATTTAACAATATTTTAAAAAAAAAGTAAGCCTATGTCCGTCTCCAAGGTCCCAATTATTTCTGTACCAAAATTCATCAAAATCGGTTTAGCCATTAAGGCGTGAAGACGTAACAAACAAACAAACTCACTTTCGCTTTTATAATATTAGTAAGGATTGACGTAGATACGAGTACATAAAGTTCTGTGAAGGCTGGTCTGTGAATGAGAAGCAAGCAAGTACCTGAAATAATTTTCATGTCAATTTCAGCCAAGCCAAACATTGCTATTAGGTTATTGTAAGGCGCGAAATATTAAAATTTTAAATCGAATGCCGAAAGTTTTGCCTTTTTATCATATGCATCAGGAAAGTTTGGTAATGTTTAGGAATATTCAGCTGTCCCATACGATATCCTAAAAGCGAAAGTGAGTTTGTTTGTTTGTTTGTTTGTTACCTCTTCACGCTTTAATGGCTAAACCGATTTTGATGAATTTTGGTACAGAGGTAGTTGGGAACCAGGAGACGGACATAGGCTAATATTTTTTTGAAAAAAGTGGGATGTGAGGGAGAAAGAGGGAAGAAAAGGGAAAACTTAGCGTTGCTATTACAAATCAATAAGGCGCAAGGGGAACTGTGTTACCCCGAATTTAACGCTAGCGAAGCCGCGGGCAAAAGCTAGTATTATATAAACCTACTTAAACTAAACTGAATGAGATAGCTTAGCTTTTTTCGCAATTACGATGTTGGTTCCTTAAAGGAAGTTTTTCAGTTTGATGGCCAGCACCCTTATTAGCGTTTGGGAAATCAAATCAATTAACTTGATGATTGATTGTGGAGAGTGTCAGACTTGTACTGACTAAAACCCACCCATGTTCCTTCTATTGCCCTTTATGTTCCGGGGCCGCGGTATTTATTTCGAACAAACCGCAAATGCGGCAGGCGGTGCCCCTGGCTTGACTCTTTGCTTTGCTGACATCCCTTTGAGGTGCCCGTGAAACACAAACGCGCCTTCGACACGGCCTATCGTCGGACGGACGGACGGTGGGCTACGCATTGCTCATCGTCCACAGGCCGGCGATGGCCTGCCCCCCATCTATACTATAATTATAATTAATACTAGCTGTTCCACGCGGTTTCACCCACGCTGCTCAGCACCTGTTGGTCGTAGCGTGATGTCATATAGCCTATAGCCTTCCTCATGAACTATCCAACACTAAAAGAATTTTCTAATTCCAACCAGTATTCCCTGAGATTAGCGCGTACAAACAAACAAACAATCAAACAAACAAACTCTTCAGCTTTATAATATTAGTATAGATTAATATTATAAAGCTGAAGAGTTTGTTATATAACATCACGCTACGACCAACAGGTGCTGAGCAGCGTGGGTGAAACCGCGTGGAACAGCTATTCCTTCAATATGACCACACCTTTTGTTTATCTGTTTAACAGTTGATAATGAGTTTTTAAACAATTAAACCTCTGGCAAAACGTAGCATTACAGTACATTAAAACAATCCGTCCTCATTTCGCTCCAAGTGCTAAGTAACTTTCCATGTATTTGTTAGTACAATAACTATAATAGCGTAGCGCTGGTCAAGCGTTTGAGGACGTATATTTTCTTAATTATGGAACTGAGATTTCATTTCAGTATTTAATTAGCAGCTTTTACATTAAATCACGAGTTTTTGTGATAAATATCTACTTATATTGTAACTTTTTCAAAGTAATTAAATTAATTAATTAAGTAAGTATTTTTTTTTGCCAATTCTTTAAAAAAGTAACGATCCATACTAGGAATTTCTTCTATATCGTGAGTATATAAACATTTAAAGTCACATATACAAACAGCCAGACCCGTAACAACCTGCAGGCCATGCTAATATTTGTTCCGTGCGGGGATCGAACCCACGACACACAGCGCAACAGTCAATCGCTCAGCCACTGCGCATAAAACAACCTGTATCTTCAATTTTAATGGGCCTGTTGGTCTAGTGGTTAGTGGCCCTGACTGCTGAGCCGGAGGTCATGGGTTCGATTCCCACCCAGGACAAACTTTGTGTGATGAGCATGATTGTTTGTTCTGTGTCTGGGTGTGATTTATCTATAAAATGTATGTATTTATAAATTATATAAGTATGTATATCAGTTGTCTGGTTACCATAACACAAGCTCTGCTTAGCTTGGGATCAGATAGCCGTGTGTGATTTGTCCCAAGATATATATAATTATCACACTGGAATTAAAGTAAAAACCCCCAAACACAAGTGTCCAAAACCGTTCATTGCCTTTTTACGTCTGTTAAAGTAACCGCAAAATGTATCCCAATTACTGCGAACTGAAGCAATGAACACAAAGGATGAAGACGGCGAGAGTTTCGCTTAACGCCTCCATAAAGGCGAGGCAGGGCATTAGAGGAAAGGAATATAGGAAATGGGGCAGGCCTTTGTCGACAGATATCTTAATTGCGCGATGAAACAGTCACCGTGGAGTTACTGCATCCATTAAAAAACATATTTACATACATAATGGGTGCAAAAGTACCCTTAACCGAATTAGCATTTATTTTCCACGACATTATGACATTTTTTTTTATCTACGTTGATGTTTCTAGTAACTAATTCCTTTTCGGTACATGCTGTAAGGTTGTGGAAATCACTGGCGCCTAGCATTCGTGATTTAAAGACCATTTCTCTATTCAAAATCATAGTGTCCTCTCTATATTAGGCATTATTTATTTATACAAGTTTTTATTAATATCCTTACTAATATTATAAAAGCGAAAGTGAGTTTGTTTGTTTGTTTGTTACCTGTTCACGCTTTAATGGCTCAACCGATTTTGATGAATTTTGGTACAGATATAGTAAGGAACCAGGAGACGGACATAGGCTAATATTTTGTTGTGTGAAGTGTGATGTGTGTGTGTAAAGTGGGATGTGAGGGAGAATGAGGGAAGAAAAGGGAAAACTTAGCGTTGCTATTACAAATCAATAAGGCGCAAGGGGACCTGTGTTACCCCGAATTTAACGCAAGCGAAGCCGCGGGCAAAAGCTAGTTTACTTATATGTGTAAGTTATAACAGGTTAAGGTGCACACATAATTTTTTCTCGTACTCTTTCTCACACTTATCGTTTACATTTCGTTCTCCTTTCGCAGGTCTGATGCTGACAGAAATAATCTAATAAATACTAATAATCTTAAGAAGTAAGTGCCTTTATACTCAATCTGCTTTTTTTCCTGTTTTGTCCACTGTGTGTGTGTACATAAATTTATTAAATAAATAAGATATTGGGTTCACAAGTAATTTTTTACATGAGTTTCTTTTTGTTGTAGCTTTATTTTCAAAAACACTTTCGTACCTAATAATACATCCAGCAGCACAATGCATTGAGCACCGCCACATTAAGATCCTTTAGTAAAACATGGCTTTTTACCCAAAGAAATATCGTTTCCACGGTGCCACGGTTGTCGCAGTGGCTGAGCTATCGGCTGCTGCCGATTCGATTCCCACACGGAACACGCAAATGTTTGTTCCGTGTGATGATAGCCTACAAATAGCTGTTTCCCTTTTGGATGTTTTTGTATGTAAATTAAAATGCTTGTAAACGCACCCACAATACAGGAGAAATACCTAGCGTTTGCCCCACACTAGGAATTTCGTTTAAAAAAAAGTAATAAATAATAGTATTTCTATATAATGATAATAAATTTATTAAAAAAAATCGAATCGCTCGCGCTATGATCTCTAAAAAGCTAAAAAGCACCCTAAAGATAAACGTACACGAAGTAAATTTAGCAAAAAAAACTCTCGAAGGATGAAAGTCTTTGGAGGAAAACACGGCAGGATTAAAGGATACGGAAGGCTCTGTAATAATTTAATTCACAAATCCTTTTCATTATGTTAAGCTGCGTTGAATTAAATAAATTGAATTTTAATGCACATATATTAAGGTTTTTATTGATGTACGCAAATAGTTTCATGAATTAAAGCTGCTGAAGAGAAAATTAGCTGAACTAAGACTTACTTACGGGTGTTCTACAATGTATATAGATAGATAATAAATAAATAATAAATATCTTGGGACAACTCACACACGGCTATCTGATCCCAAGCTAAGCAGAGCTTGTGTTATGGTAACTAGACAACTGATATACATACCTATATAATTTATAAATACATACATATTATATATAAATTACACCCAGAAACAGAACAAACAATCATGCTCATCACACAAAGTTTGTTCTGGGTGGGAATCGAAACCACGACCTTCGGCCCAGCAGACAGGGCCACTAACCACTAGGCCAACAGGCCCATCAAATAGAATACTCTTTAATGTGTACACCATACAAATTACAGTATAGTACTTATAAATAGGGTGAAACAATTATAGGCGGTCTAAAACGCTAAAAGCTAACCTTTGGATTTAAGGGAGGAGGAGATACAATACTCTTAGTAGTCTATGGTGTTTATGCAATCCTTATTAATTTTATAAAAGCGAAAGTGAGTTTGTTTGTTACGTCTTCACGCCTAATTTGCTTAACCGATTTTGATGAATTTTGGTACAGGAATAGTTGGGACCCTGGAGACGGACATAGGCTTTTTTAACCGACTTCCCAAATAGGAGGAGGTTCTCAATTCGGCCGGTATGTTTTTTTTAATAAAAAGATTGAGATATGATTGAGAAAGAAGGAAGAAAAGGGAAATCTTAGCTTTGCTATTACAATAAATAAGGCGCAAGGGCAAAAACTACAGGTAGCAGGTACCTGTAAATCAGGAAAGGGCAACTGTGTTTGTAAGCAAAAAAAAGCAATTTCTAACATATCAAGAATTACAAATGCATCCAATATTTTTCCGCAAGCGTGAATGCAAGAACAAACTCGTTCGTCCTGTTTGTTGTTATTCCCGCCATAATTTACCGTCTTACATTTTTGGCTTTGAAAGATGTCGGAAGTCGTAAAATGTATTGCAATTTATGAATGCCGAGTTACCAATGAGTTATTGAATCCGAATCAATTCATTCGCAGCAAAAAGGAAATATGGAACGTGAAAAATCATTGCTTTTAGCTGTTGCGTTTTTAAGAGAGATTTAATAAATAAGCTCTCTTTGGTTAAAAGGGAAAATATACAAGTCCGTGATTAGACCAGAGGCCTTAGTCTGCTATTTCAATAGTGTCAGAATGGTCGATCACTGATCGCATAATGATTAATTTTGGTAATCGCTACATACTAAACTTGTAAAAATCAACCATTATGCGATCAGTGATCGACCATTCTGACACTATTGTAATAGCAGACTAAGACCCCTGTTGTACTGTATGGGTCAGAATGCTGCGCTGGAAAAAAGGTGGATGAAAAACGATTGCATGACGACGGATAGGGGAGAATGGAAGAAGAAAACGTGTTGCGCCGACCCCAAATAGAATGGGACAAGGGCAGGAAAATGATGATGCGCACGAATTCTTTGACACCCTTTAATTATTTTACTTATACAAATTATTATTATTAGTGTAGGTATGTCTATTTATAGTTTGCAAATAATAGTCTATTTAAGTTTATTTCAATAAATATTTTAATCAGTTCCAAGAAGAATAACTTTTATATTTTATAATACTCGTATAAATGAAACGTGCATTTTCAACTTACTTAGGTCCAAATAGAATATTAAATTCCTTTTCCTGGTATGACTTTTTATGATGAATATTTTTTTCTTTTTTGTATTCTAAAAAGAATTTCACTGTGGGTATCATCTTTTGTATAAAAATGCTAATCACTGCCTTTTGTCCAAAGTAATTTTCGCTCTTACCAAAAGTTTCATCAAAAGGAAACAACATAATGTGCAACTTTCTTGTTTGTGACAAAAATGGCGTCATATCGACGATGTAACATTAATTAAAAAACTCGGCATCTCTCCGACATTTTCTTTTCTCATAAATATTACTTTCCTTTAATTTCTTCCTTATTTTTTATTATGGTTACTAGTCATGCTTCGTAGCACCAAGACACAATAGCAAAAAAATGAATTCAAAAAGAAATAATTTCGTGACAAGAAAATCTTTGAGAAGTGCTCAGGACCAAACAAAGGCTGTATTGAAATGTCTACTAATAGATGTTGTTTATGCTATCCTTACTAATATTATAAAAGTAAGTGAGTTTGTTTGTTACGTCTTCACGCCTAAATGGCCAAACCGATTTTGATGAATTTTAGTACAGAGATGGTTGAGACCCTGGAGACGAACATAGACTATTTGTTTTTAAAGTGAGAAAAGGGGTAGAAAGAGGGAAGAAAAGGGAAGAGAAAGCTATTTTTTTTTCGATCATCACGCAGGCTAAAATAAGCGTTAGCCAAAAGTAACTATGCTAAAGTTTAATGTTGCGGGTTGCCCGGGGTTGCGGGTTGCCCGGGATTGCGGGTTGCCCGGGGTTGCGGGTTGTTCGAAAGAGATACCGCGGCCCCGGAACATAAAGGGCAATAGAAGGAACATGGGTGGGTTTTAGTCAGTACAAGTCTGATATGCCTCCCCGCCCAGAGCGGGGGAAGTCATTGGATGATTTCCCACCCAAAAAAATAAAATAAAAATGCGTTATGCCGACGTTACCACGACAAACATTACGGTGACCAATCTTACCAAGAGGTATCGTATTACCTACTAATTTAATATGGAAGTCGCTTCTTAAAAGTAGCTAGTATTTTTGTACTAAGAATAAAAGCGAGATAAAAAAAATATCACATGACAACTACCCTGAATAGACACTGTTGTAATGGTAGAGTATGCACAGACGCCTGCACATCAAGCTACTACAATCTGTCAGATTTCTTTGATAGATTTTCGACTTTATTTCTAAAGAATTAAGGTTCAAGGTTCATTGGGAAAAATTGACAGTTTCGGGTAGCTTAACCTGCAGGCGTCTGTACAAAGCTATGTTTCTGGCAACATTATTTAATTGAGTCTCAATTTTGTTACTGCTTTAAATAATTTTACCCAGATTTAGGGAGTAAGTAAACAGATGTCACAAAAATATCCGTAATTACCAACAAAAGAAAGTAATTAAATCACAAGTTCCGTCTTTGTTCTAATTTATCCAAATATTACTTAGTAATTACCAAAGGGAGGATGACGATGTATAATTTAAAAGTAATTTGTCTTCAAGGAAATGTCGAAGTTAATAAAAATGGTAATTTTTTTAAAAATTAATGAGTAAATAATAAAAATAATTAAGATATCTTTTACAACAGAGAACACACTTGTACTAATCAAAACTTGTGAGAGATTGATTTGTCCAATCCTGTTAGTAAAACTGTGGTTGAAAAACATTACAAAGACAACAAGTATTTTATTTTTTTTAAAAACGTAGCCCCACACTAGGAATTTCTTCGGCATCGTGGGTGCGTTTAAAATTATTTAAACTCACATACACAAACAGCCAGACCGAAACAACTATCTGTAGTCCATACAAATATTTCGACGGTTCCTACGTACGGTTAAGTCAAAAACCGAGGTTTACAGGAGAGCGTAATTTGTATTCAACATGCCCTAGAAATAATTCCATGAGCAATAATAAATATTTTCTTTCTACAATATTGTAACAGTTTTAAGAGCTTTATGATACCATTTACACATAAATATTTTATTTTTTCACGTTTTCTTAGAAATACTGAGAGATGACCGTTTCTACGACACTTTTTCGTTGTATTTATAAGACTTGTTCTCTTTTACGATTTCTAAAACAAGGTAAATAAATTAAATAAAAATCGTATGACAGCATGTGCGCATAGATAATCAAAAGCCAAAGAGACAATAAAAAAACGCCATTTTTAACATGTCTTTATGTACGTAGGGACCGTCGATTTGCTCCGTGCAGGAATCGAACCCGCGGCAGGCAGCGCAGTAGTCGATCGCTTAACCACTCCGCCAACGGCACTCCGTCAAGTATAAAAAAAAAAAACATTGAGAACATTCTTTCAAATTTTACGATCCAAATAATTTACTTGGTTCATACCTGACATTTGGCATCTTAAACATTTTTCCGAGCCATTAGCGACCAATGACTTTTCAGAAAAAGTTTCTCCGAATCGGAATTATAAGTCTCAATAAGTAGAAATATCTTGTTTCAACCTACTAAGGCTCACATAAAAACCCGGTACCCTCATCAAGTGAAGCAAAACAATTAAAAACCGCCCTTATATTATAATATAGCGGCCTTTAAAGCTTTTTATACAATTTGAATTGCTAAACAGCGCTCCTAAGGCCCTTATGAAAATTTGAGTTTTATAAAAACCCCTCGGATATTACGGAATATCTTCATTATGGAAGAAATTGCTTTTAAGAAAATCGTATGAATACAATCAGTGTATCCTTTTATATAAATTGTGCGAGGTATGGGACACAAGTAAAAAGTACAGTCAACAAAATTTATTTATAGTATTTTTAGGGATTGGAAAACATCAAATAAATTTCCCAGCTCTGAGCGGAGTGGGAGGGAGTGTCACTTTTACTGACTAAAACCCACCCCTGAAGGGCTACTTTGACATCTTATAGCAATTCTTATTCCACTGAGTGAAAGAGATGGTGCTAGACACCCTGTATAGCTCTGTCTCTTTCCCTCAGCGGAATAAGAATTGCTTTAAGAGGTCATAGTAGGGCTACTGTTCTTTCTTAACGAACAACCCACGAACCCCGACGGGCGGTAGCGCTTTCAAGCTCTGCTTTGCTGACATCTCTTTGGCGCGCGTGGTACACGAACGCCCCGTCGACACAAGATGAATCCTACTTTAATATTATAAATTGTTATAATAAATAAATAATATTTAAAATGCAAATGTCTGTGAGGATGGATGGATGTATGGATATTTGTTACTCTTTCACGTCAAAACGGCTGAATGAATCTTTATGAAATTTGCCACAGAGGAAGATTATAGTCCAGAAACCCACATAAGATATTTTTTTCGATATAACGTAGGCGAAGCCGCTGGCTTCAGTTAGTGAATAATTAAATCAGAACAATGATTTTTTCGTAGGCAGTACTCACAAAAATATTTCACAAACACATGAGTTTTTCGTGAACTTTTATTGGAAACCATGTATATTTGATTCGAAACATGACTAAAAAAAATATTTATACTCTGCATTTTTATTCTTTCTGTAGATTGTACATCGTATTATTTTTTTTACGCTCTTTATGAAATGTGAATTCATCTCTTTCGTGATAAAAAGGAAATTGAGGTAAGTCATTACCTTGGTGATATTGTACAAGAAGCGTTACGAGTAGAAAAGGAATTGAATTATTATAATCCCGGAATGAAACGCTAATGTAAAATAGTAATAAAAATTTGTTTGAAGAGCTCGTAGCTAAATAATAGCAGCCGCTCGGGTCGATCTTTAGGTTAACCCACGCTTGCCTAGGTTGGTCTGTGGGTTACATACCGAGTTTCCTCCGTGCCTCGGAAAGCACGTTAAGCCATTAGTCCCGGCTGGCTTTTGTAGGTAGACACTATTCCGAAAGTCTGACAACCAGTCTTACCAAGGGGTATCGTATTACCCAGTATTAACTGGGTTGTGGAGGTCAGATACGCAGTTGCTGGCTAGGCAGATGATAAGTAATAAAAAATTGTAAAACTGCTTTCTTATTACTTAGATGAAAAATGCTTATTTTTACTGGTGGTAGGTAGGTAGTAACATTAACGAACGGAACGGACTTTGGCACGCCCTTAGTCGCTTTATTCATAAACTAGCTTTTGCCCGCGGATTCGCTCGCGTTAAATTCGGTGTATCACAGTTCCCCTTTCCTGATTTACAGGTACCTGCTACCTGTAGCTTTTGCCTTGCGCCTTATTTATTGTAACAGCAACGCTAAGTTTTCCCTTTTCTTTTGTCTTTCTTCCTCATTTCTCACTTTTATTTAAAAAAAATTGCCATGTCCGTCTCCAGGGTCCCAAAATTCATCAAAATCGGTTTAACCATTTAGGCATGAAGACGTAACAAACAAACAATCTCACTTTCGCTTTTATAATATAAGTAAGGATTTCTGAAAAAAAATATCATGAATAAATGAAGAAGCTTTAAGAATCATTATTCTGCCAGTCAATATTCTCTTATTCTAAAGGCGACACAATCATCGATTATTCATAAGTCTACGAAGGTTTTACCTAAAAATACTAAATGTATTTTATTGAATCATACTTTTTATTTTTTATCTGTATATAAAAGAAAATACGTTTCATCGTAATCTTGGCACACTTGAGGAGTATTTTTATCAGAACTTATTTTCTTTTTCCATGAATGTCTATTGGAAGTCAGGGATTATTGCCATAGCAACCGTCTACCTAAGGGTATGTACGAGGATCTTCACAGTTTTATAAACTGGCATAAAGGAGTCTGATCTTTTTTTATTATTTTTTGCTCAATTAAATAAAAAAGTGTTCCGTACAAACTTGCGATATAAACGCTATATTTTGACTGTGTAGATTTAGATCAGTGATTGTTGTTTTTCAAAGCTTCAAGGGACCATAGATTTTGAGTACATGATACTTGATATTTTTACGCATTTCCGATGTAAAGCTCCAAGGGACCACAGACTTTGAGTATATAATTCTTGACATTTTTACGCGTTCCCGCTGTAAAGGGTCTTGACAGACATGACATACAGACGGATAGACAACATTAATCCTATTGGGTTTCGTTGAGGTAGGTATAGGACCCTAAAATATTTTTTAGTTATTAAAGCAGACAGCAGCGATGACACTTGTGCTAGTGCACAAATTATTTATGTTATTTAATACTAGCTTTTGTCCGCGCCTTCTCTCGCGTTAAATCCGGGTTAACACGGTCCTCTTTTCCTGATTTGCAGGTTTACCTGCTACCTGTAGTTTTGCCCTTGCGCCTGATTTATTGTAATAGAAAAGCTAAGTTTTCTCTTTTCTTCCTTCTTTCTCCCTCATTTTCCCTTAGGCGTGAAGAGGTAACAAACAAACAAACTCACTTTCGCTTTTATAATATTAGTAAGGATACACACTTTCAAATCTGAGGATTTCAGCAGCTGTAAATATAAGGATCTATCGATCCGATCAGCACGTTGACTTGTGCGCGAGTAAGCCGTCTGTCTTCACTAAACCGTTAGTCCTCAAGCATGATCACTATGACCCGTGGTATGAATTCTCTAATGCAATGAACTAAACGTTTCCAGAGGGAAGCAGCTATCTTTTGTTAATGACAGATACAGTACGGCCAACGAGAAGCGATACCAAATGTAAACAAAACCCATGCTAAAACCCCATCTAAAATGGCCGCCCGAATGTTGGCGACCCCTCTTAATGTTGTCATGATTTTGCCGGGAGAACCAGACATTACGACAAAGGCACAAGATGGAAAGAGCTAAATATTAGATTGTCAACGCCACAGTTATTCTTTAGGTTAATGACCTTTCGTATCGCTTCTCGTTGGCCGTACTTGTAGATAGCACTTATCCTTGATTGTGAAACGCAAACTATGGATAGATAGGATCTTACTGTTAACTGGAGATAGCGATCTATCCGTAACCGGAGATAGGTTATTGAAAACGGCCGTAAGTAACTTCATCCTTATATTTTTTCCACGGAAGCTGTGACAATAGGAGCATTTAGTCGTTGCCAAGACGAATGTAAATACAAAATTCGTCAAAGTTTGCATAAACAGTAGGTACATTTAAACGTATTTGGAGCCTCCTAATATATAAGCATATATAAGCAAAACAGTGCCTGTACTAGGAGACTCCAAATTGAAGAGATCAGTAACCAGAATTAATTTAAAGTAACATGTTTTCAGGGTGTATTGAAGCAGTAACTGCAACCGCAGTCTTTGTTCTGAATAATAAATCCTGAACGCTCATCAATTTAGTGCCAAGTTTTGTATGTGAAGTACCTATAAAATTGAGTGTAATTTACACTAGACTGTAAATAAGGTAAAGCTTCCAGTTGGGTTAATATGCTATAAGACATACTGAACGGTCATGACCGTTCAGTATGTCTTGTTATACTAATATTATAAAGCTGAAGAGTTTGTTTGTTTGTTTGTTTGAACGCGCTAATCTCAGGGACTACTGGTTGGAATTAGAAAATTCTTTTAGTGTTGGAACACTAACAAACAAACAAACTCTTCAACTTTATAATATTAGTATAGATGGAAGGTCCTTATTAATAATGCCCAGATAATCATATTGCCCGTAGCATTTATATTATTTCCATAAACGGTGGACTACGAGCCTATAATCAAACAGGCAGAAGTCTGCATACCCACTGGCAAGTTTCCAGAATTGCAATACGTATAAAACGGACGTGTAAATTACATCTATCGAGTGGGGCTTTGAACCGCATCTAAATGGCATTCATGCGAAATTCACTGAATTTCAAACATCCCTAAGAAATTTGGAACGTGCGAGTACAAACGAAAACGTACTGATCCCGAACTGTCATTCCGAGGCATGTCAGTTTCAAACGTTTGAAATGTAAAATATTAACTTTTTTATATCTTTTTTATGTGCATCAGAATGGCTGGTTGCCTGTGGCTTTGGTCTATGAGAGTTGATTAGAAAATTGCTACATAATTGCTTATATTTGCTACATTTAATAAATAATTGCTACATACTATATATATTTAAAAATAACAAATTTTTTTGTACAGCCATTCTGACGTTTGGTTGGCTGGTCGCCTCCTAGTTTAATTTTATTTTATTTTATTTGGAACAACAAACAATTACATAATAAAGCATAAATATAAACAAAACTTAAAATTAACAATTATGTAATCAACAGCGTTATTCACAGCATACATGCAAAGTAATAATAACGCGCTTCAAAACAAGCTAAAGTAACAAACAAATAAATGAAAAAAGAAAAAGGTGATTTGATAATAATAAGTGCATCGATTTTTTATGAATATCAGACCCACAATAATTTAAGGAGTAAAGGACAAGATATCTAATTCCTTGATTGAGTTGCACAGAATAAATCGATATCAAGAAAGTGTTTATTATAATTATCAACAAGACGTCGCAACGGTGCTCGAACGCCAGCCTTTGTTCGACATGCTCTCACTGCAAACAACGGTTGCTTACGTACTGCCCGCAAGTATGTTCTTCTAGGAACTAAATAACAAATTCTGTTGCATATATCAGAACAGTCATACGTGTTCCTGCATAGGTCGTACAGGAGCACAGTCCCTAGTAATGTTCGCCGGCCAGTTAGGCTTAGAAGATTGTATTTCTGTAGTGAATCGACATACGACGCAGAAGAGTGAAAGCACCTATAACTCATAGATTTTAAAAATTTCTTTTCTACCATTTCTAGGCTGTTAGAATATTTCATGTATAAGGGATTCCACACCGCAACTGCATACTCTAATTGAGATCTAATTAAGGTTTTGTATAAATAAAGGTAGGTCTGAGGGCGCACAAATTCAGTGGCTGATCTCATAACAAATCCGTACATACGCCAAGCCTTGTTAATAATACTATTGATATGCAAATCAAGATGAAGTTTATCATCAAAAATTACACCCAGATCTCGAACCATAGTAACTCTTTTTAAAGTGACATCATTTAGAGAGTAATGGAATCTGAAGACATTTTTGTTTTTAGTGATGTTCATATAACAACATTTAGGCACGCTAAGTTTAAGCTTATTACGCACGCAGTATTCGGACAGACTATTTAAGTCACTTTGTAAAGCAAGACAATCGTAAACGTTTTTAATTGGCCTAAATATTTTTAAGTCATCTGCATATAAAAGAAATTTTGAATTTTGAAAACAATTGCCTATATCGATAATGAATAAAATAAATAAAAGGGGTCCCAAAATCGATCCTTGAGGAACGCCTGATGTTACTGCTATAGTAAATGATTGATAGCCATTAATCACTACACGCTGCGTCCTTTTGGAAATATACGAAGAAAACCACCTTAACAGGTTTCCACGTATGCCATTAAACGCAATTTTTCGCAGCAACAGCTCGTGGTCGACCTTATCGAAAGCCTTCTGAAAGTCAGTATAGACTGAATCAACTTGGATACCAGCATCCATATCATTAAATATATATTCC
Source organism: Ochropleura leucogaster (assembly GCA_958449745.1). NCBI lineage: Eukaryota > Metazoa > Arthropoda > Insecta > Lepidoptera > Noctuidae > Ochropleura > Ochropleura leucogaster. Next base: position 5,572,920 of record OY288201.1, read on the forward strand.
GAATATGCTATAAGATTTGTTACCGTAGATCTTCTTTTAACAAATCCGTGTTGTTGTGTAGCAATAGTATTGTGAAGCAACGGATAAAGTGCACTATGTAAAAGTTTTTCAAAGACCTTCGACAAGGTCGACAATGTCGATATTGGACGATAGTTCTCGACGTCATCTTTAGGGCCTGACTTGTGCACCGGTGTTATGTTAGCCTGCTTCCAAGCGTCTGGAAAGATTCCTTGAGACAGGGACCGATTAAAAATAATTTGTAAAGGAACGCATATGTTCTTAGCAGTATTTCTGAGAAATATTGCAGGGAGTGCATCGGGACCAGGCCCTTTTGATATATCGAGAGTTTCCAGGTGTCTCAATACCTGCTGAACTGAGAATTGTATGTTATCTACAGCAGTACAGCCCTCTAAACAATCTTCGTTTGAGCAAAAATCATTTGACAAAGTGGAAGGTTCATAAACAGATTTAAAATAAACAGAGAAGAGATTACAAATTTCATCAGGGTTGTTAGAAGATTGACTTTTGAGGTGCACAGTAGAGGGGATTCCTTTAGATGACTTGCGATTAGAGACAAATTTCCAGAAATAATTAACATTAAGTTTAATACTGTCCTCAACAGTTTTCATATAACGGTCATAACAATTTTTACACTCAACGTGAAATCGGGATCTAAAAAGCGAAAATTGTTCATAGTCTGACAAATTATTGTATCGTTTCCATTTAATCCAAGCTCTGCACTTGTTCCTAAATATATGTATAAGAGCCGGTGAAAACCAAACCGGAAACCGCGATGACTTTGACGATGTTAAAGGAACATGTGTTTTGATAACCTTAAAAATTATACTGTAAAAAGCCTCCAGTGATTTATCTACAGAGCAGTCACGCAAAGATAACTCCCAGTTTATTTCGGATAAATTTTTGTTAATTTCATCAAAATTTGCCTTAAAATAGTTAAATCTTCTCATCTTATTACGTTTCATATTATTATTTCGTATCTGAAGAGGAATCAATACATAAAACGGGGGATGATATTTATCAGGAGGCAACAAAAAGTCATGAGTTTCACACACTGTGCTGTCACTGTTACTTATAAAGATATCGAGTATGTTGTTGCACATGTTTTTGTATGTGTTGTACTGGCGAGCGTTATGCATGGACAGAAAATTACTCACAATGTCAGCAACAGGGGCGTTATTTCCGCAGAGATGACCAAAGCTGGAGTGGTTACTGATGTTGGTATCCCAGTCAAGAGCTGGCAAGTTGAAATCACCCACAAGATAAAAGCGCTCAACATCTGTATCGTCAAGGTAGGCATCCAACATTTGAAAGTAGGCATTATAGACAGATTCCGGAGTTTTTGGTGGTACATAAGCTGTACTGATGATATGCATTTTACCCCTATTTATGCTGGGTATTTTAATAATAACATGTTCAATATTGGCATATAGATTTATGATAGGTTCGATTCTAACAGCACGTAATGATTTGTGTATCGCCACCAGGGTTCCACCTCCTTCCTTCTTACCAGAGGCTTCACGATCGCGGTCGCACCTATGTACAGTATAGCGATCATCAATAATTTCGGCATCAGATATCTCCGGTGTAAGCCAGGTTTCCGTTAACACAATGACGTCGTAGCAATTAGCCAAAATATTTATGAATAAAGCATGCAGTTTGGTGCGGACTCCCCTACAGTTCTGATAGTAAAAAGAAAGAGACTGATCATCCATTATCAAAGAAAAGTCTACAAATAAGAATGAAAATATAAAATATAAGTAAAGCTTTCATGAAAACAAGTGAATGGTGCAGCACGATAGCGGTGCAATATAGGCAATATAGTGGCACATAAAACAGAATTATAATAATACAAACATAAACTGGTAATAACTTAAAAACTGGTTGCAGTTTGATAAACTCTAAGTGAGTAAAATATGCGTAAGCAAAGCAATCAATAAAATAGACATAATATAGTAATAAAATAATAAATATCTGGATTAGGCAAAACAAAGATATGAAAAACGATCGATATGGTTTGAAATTCTGAATGCTGACAGTGTCAATGTGTAATTGAAGAACCAGCCGCCGGCGAGCCGGGTTTAATTTTTCCCACATCTTGCATAGACTTGATGGCGAATGCGCGCGCTCCTTCCTTTTCTCTAGCAAGAATGGTGCCGTTCTTGACCCACACGAACTTGTAGTTATGCTTGGCGGCTGCATTTCGACATTCCCGAAACAACTGTTTATTTTTCAGTGTCAAATGCTCATGAATATAAATGGGTAGTTTTGAGTTTGAGAAGCCAAGCAAATCTGCGTTCAGGTTCTTAAATAATCTACAAGCGCTGAGAATGTTGTCTCTGAGTATACGAGAGGTAAACTTCACAATAATGTTTTTGGGTCTATCGCTTTGTTCATGAGCATGGGGGACGCGATGTACAGCAACTATGTCTTTCTGAATTATTTTAAAATTTATTGTAGATCCGATGTTTTCTATTAGAGTAACCAGATTTTCCCCTCGCCTTTCAGGTATGTTACACAACTCGATATTGCAACTCCGAGCGCTTTGTTCCATATAGTCTACCTTAGCAACTAGACCAGCCATTGTCATTTGCAAGTCCGCCATATTTTCACTGTGACGTTTCAAAACAGCAACCTGCTCCTGGATGTCAGTTTGTTCATCCATAGTATGTTGAACAGACTTACGTATTTCGACAAGTTCTTGTGACAGTGCATCATGTTTCTCGTCTTGTTTTTTAATGCTTTGCTTGATGGACAGCTGTTCTGAACGGAGAAAACTTACATCGCTTTTGATTGTAGTGGTGACTTGCGACAAAGCAGCTAATTCTGTTGTAATATTGGCAACGCTATCAGATATTATTGATAATCTGGCATCCATGTCGCGACGCCAATCGCTCAAAGTATTTTTTAAATCTTGTGACAATGCACTAATCGCCTCAGAAAATTCTGACTCAGGTTGTTTCCGCTTACGGTTATATTGCTCATCACTTGCTCCAGGCGTTCTATTCAAATCAGTGTCCGAAGAACATTTAATTTTAGTATCGGATGAATTCAGCATGTTAAAACAAAAAAATATACGATGTACTTGTCACTACTTAACTTGTAATACTCTTGTTCCAAATAGGCGACGAATGCAAATTCTGGCGCTTATACTTGCTCCATAAACGAATCCACAGTTGTCGTAAACAAGTATCTTCCAAACACGATAATGATGTGTGATATGTGTCACCGGCCGGCGTAGCACGCTGTTATAGCTCTTACGCGTCTCGCGTAACCGCGATGTTTCCGTGCACTAACCGCAATGTTCGAAGAACCACACAATGATTTGCACTTTTAGTCAAAGTTTATTTATCACTTTTTACACTTTTTAGAGTTGTTTATGTGTAGGAATTGCACATATGGATTAGTTCAATGCATTTATGAGTAGCTAGCTAAGTTTAGGAGCACTTAATCAATTTTAACGATTTATCAAAGTAGGAGAACAGTAAACTTAAACTGTGTACTTGATGCGCGTTTACGAAGTGTAAAGCCAAGCATGCAGAGTTTCCCGAAATGTATTGCGTCAATAATTGCTACATATTTGCTTCATTTATCTAATTAAGTTGTATCTTCAAACATATGTTAAATAAAGGATGTAGCAATTATTTTAATTATCCCAAGGAAAAGTGCCTGATAAAACAATAAAGGCAAATAGTTGCAGTGTGTCTTCATTCAACGGTATTGCTACGAGGCTATTATTGCTATATCGTACTTTTTTTTTGCGATATCGTACGCATCAAATACAAAATTGATGCAATGTGTTCTAAAAATGACAAATAGGACTTAGGATTTTGTATCCGGAACAGCATAATTACTAACATAAGCATAGTATAGCATAAGTGTTAATATTAATGAACCTATGAAAATGTTTTTTTTTTACCTCTTATTGGATCACTTTGTAATCCATCTGTCTGTCTGTACCTTTATCTCGGGAATACGTGGTGGGATCGAGTTGAAATTGTGTTGTACAAGTCTGTGATGCCTTTGTGCTGGACAAAAATTAACACTTTAAGTCTACGCAGTCAAAAGATATGGGTGTTCATGTCGCAAATCATAAATCTCAAAATATTGTATACTAGCTTCCACCCGCGACATCGTCCGCGTGGCAAAGTTACTTTGTTGATCGAAAAAATAAAACTTTCTCTCCTCTTTTCTTTCCTCTTTCTCCGTTTTTCTCACTTTTTTTTAGCGTACGTCCGTCTCTAGCGTCCAAAATATCTCTGTACCAAAATTCATCAAAATCGGTTTAGCTATTTAGGTGTGAAGACGTAACAAACAAACTTACTTTCGCTTTTATAATATTAGTAAGGATTTCCAGGCCCATATATCAAGCACCCAACCATTTTCCTAACACAACCAAAACACACATCCGATATACGCTCTTGGCGTATAAAACGCAATGTTTAACATCCATAACTCCTTCTACATACATCAGGAACAAACATACGTGGAACATATACTGCAGTAATACAAACAGGACCTCGGAGTCGCTTTGGTTTTCCAAGCGTTGTTTTTAATTATTAGGGTTTTGTACCATTATTATTACGAACCAGTATAAGGAGAGCTTTTATTTATCTTGCAATGTTAGTAACATACACATGCGTTTGTTTGTTTAGGTTAAATTAATCATGAAACTCACTCCTAATTGTATTTTGTTTTTCCTATTTTTAAGTGATTATGAAATATGTGAATCTTTTTTATTTCCTACTAATATTATAAATGCGAATGTTTGTGAGGATGCATGGATGTATGGATGTGTGTTACTCTTTTACATCAAAATGGCTGAACGGATCTTGATGAAATTTAGCACAGAGGTAGATTATGGTCTGGAATAACACATAGGATTTTTTTTTCGACATGTCGGGATTGAAGCCGCGGGCGCCAGCTAGTAAGACTATAATCTTTGATATTTCATGCAAATAAATAGTTAATCTTAGTTTAGATAGTAAGCATACAGTATCGATAACGATACGGACTCCTTTCTTTTCGGATGGAAAATCATCAACTAATGTCAGACTTTTACTGACTAAACGGTTTTCAGTCAGTAAAAAAGAAACATGGATTAGACAGAACCCATGTTCCTTTTTTGCACTTTATGTTCCGGGACCGCAGTATCTCTTTCGAATAACCTGTAACCTCGGGAGACAGGCCCTTCTGCTATCGTCAATAGACACCACAGACTCGCGACTACGGTGGCCGGGATTAGTCTCGAGGCGCCCGACGACGCCCGGAGTGTCTTCGACACGAACTCTTTTACATTTTCAATGCATTTCTATCCTTTTAGAAATGAACATAACTTTGGAAATATATACTTTATGATTCTCGCTAGCTTTTCTCATTATAGTACGTTTCACGAAACGATCGTTCACAGCACAATATTGCCCGAAGCGGTAACCTTATTAAATCTATCTAGTATGAAATGTCGAGAAATATTCACTGAATATTTTGAACTTAATAAAATTTGAAACGATAGTTATTGGATTTTCGATTTTGTAAATCGACTTAACCGTCAACTAACTCAATTTTTTTTTCGATTTTGTGGCCAATTGATTTTGTTTTTTTATGAGTAACAGCATATTGTCACCAAGTCAGTTAAGAGGCATTGACGGTTAACCCTCGAACAAGACACAAACAAAACATTGACTTTGAAAATGAAACTTATTAGGAGCATCCTATTATTTTCAACATTCCCGATTGTTTGAATGATTGTTATCTTCACTGTTTTGATAGCAGTATATACATATATATACAGTATAACGCACGAACATTAACATAGGTATATGTAAAGCAGAAGAAGAAAGAAAGAAAAAACAGTTATTAGTCGCAAATTACGACGAGCAACAAAATAACAAGAAAAAATAAAATAAACATTCAACATGCAAAGTATCACAAACATTTACAAATACATATAGGTATGGGACAAAATAAAAATTGTCGTGTCGGTTTGTTACCACTCATTCAGTCACATGTAGTATTTATTTTTTAAATCAACAAATATAGTATACCTACTCTTTAATGTCGTAGCGTTTTTTTTTATCTATACTTTTGTAAAATTTCGCTTTCTCCCATACAAACTTTGCCTTTGCTTTGCTTTAGGCTGAAATTCAACTCTTAAAGGGCTGAAACACCCTGTTTCAGCCCTTTAAGAGTTGAATTTTGCAAAATGTCGTCTAAGTAAGCACTTTTGTCCTAAACGAATACCCTATACGTAATTTGAGAGCTAGTTTCTAAGATTTCGTGTTGAGTGAGTCAGTGATTTTCCCTTTTACAAATATTGATAGATAACGCTTCACTACATAGTATAAAACAAAGTCGCTTTCTCTGTCCCTATGTCCCTTTGTATGCTTAAATCTTTGAAACTACGCCACGGATTTTGATGCGGTTTTTTTTAATAGATAGAGTGATTCAAGAGGAAGGTTTTTATGTATAATACATACATATTATAGTAGAGAAAAGTGGGGATTTTCAAAGATTTGTAACACCCGTGCGAAGCTGGGACGGGTCGCTAGTTATGGAATAAACCGTTCCTGCTGCAATTGTGATTAATTACAAAAGTAAGCTAATTTAAACTCTGGAGTCATGTCCGATTGATTCATTGTTGCAATATTTCCTTACAAGTTTATTTAAGGAAACAACAGGTACGTGTGTGAAACATTGTCAAGTTAATTTTATTCAATTTAGTTTGATTTTGTTATTTTTGTCAATGTGTAGCGTACCGATTCTGCGTTCCAAGAGGAAGTCATCACTCAAAGTATTTATTTCAATTAGACAATTACAGTCACTTTTGAATGACAAATTACAGAAATATTAAGCTACAATGCAAAATAACGGCTTATTGGACGATTCGCACGAATTTAACTCGCACAAAACGTGCGAATCGACTCCTTTAAAACATATTATTTTTTCTGTAGTCGATTCGCACGAATTTGATTTATTGGCGTGCGAATCGACACCCTCACAAATATGTATCACAAATATGTATAAACAATATGTGTGCGAATAGCCTACCTATTCGCACACATATTGTTTTTTTTATGAAATGCAGTTAAGATAAAGTACACTTGAGCACAGAAGTAGTAAGATCAAATATGTTTTACTCGTAATAGATAGAAAATAAAATCACAATCTATAATCAACAATATCTGTATTAAAATTAAAACTAAGTACTAAACATGTTCTAAGCTCGTGGTTTGAGGATTAAAAATGAGCAAATTTCGATCACAATAGTAAATAAGTGTCACTAACAAACTACTACTCCACTAAAAAGTTAACGTAATAGGCGAATTTTACACGGTGGAGCACACAGTGGCGATCTGCCCAGCGTGGGCGGAGCACCGCCGTGCCCTCGTAGAGGCGATCGAAGGCGGCGATCTCTCGCGTCCGGCCCTGGTTCAGGCCATAGTCCGGAGCGAGAGGGAATGGGAAGCGGTCACCACCTTCTGCGAAGCAGTAATACTAGCAAAGGAGGTGGCCGGGCGTTTGAGGGAGAGAACATCTGCCCAACCCAGCCGCCGCGGGAGACGCCCATGGCGCCGGGCGCCGCGAGACGACTCCCGGCCACCGTAGATGCGGGCCTGTGGGCGGTGAGCAATGGGTAGTTCACCGTCTGTCCGTCGATTGACGACAGGCCGTGTCGACGACGCGTTCGTGTTTCACGCGCGCCTCAAAGAGAGTCAGCAAAACAGAGGGGCTTGCCAGAGCCTCCGCATGCCGGGGTTGCGGGTTGTTCGAAAGAGATACCGCGGCCTCGGAACGTAAAGGGCAATAGACGGAACATGGGTGGGTTTTAGTCAGTACAAGTCTGACATGCCTCCCCGCTGCGCCCAAAGGGGGGGAAGTCATTGGATGATTACCCACCCGAAAAAAAAAAATTGGCGAATTTTGCGATCATGTTTATATTGTTTTGTATTAGTAAAAATGTAGATATGCCACGTTTTAAGTAATTATTATTATCACTTATTCCATACAGATCTTTCTTACTTTCAAATAAATATTTGCTGTTTAAACTTCGATTATTTTTTGTTTTTATTTCAGTGATGGCTGAATACAACTGTACTTTAATTTTTTTAAACCTTAAAATGAAATGTGTGCGAATAGCCTACTACATATTTGTGAAGGTGTCGATTCGCACGCCAATAAATGAAATTCGTGCGAATCGACTACAGAAAAAATAATATGTTTTAAAGGAGTCGATTCGCACGTTTTGTGCGAGTTAAATTCGTGCGAATCGTCCAATAAGCCAAAATAACTTGTGAAAGTACTAAGGTTGCCCATTCCAAAAAGTTGATCTCTATGGAGAAGAATGGGCAAGAAACTCCATGGTCTCCATTTAAATCATAATAATTTTACAAGATCATGGTTACATCATTCATATTGAGACTCTACAAATATGTGAGAACGATGTGATTAGACGTGCACATTAAGAGCGTCCATAGTAAAAGCAAAAATGACAATAAATATATATTAATGAATATAAATCATGGCAGCTCAAAAATTACCAGTCCCAACTGCCAGCGCCCGTTCACGAACATAACGCATGGATCAGCCCCATTCAGCTCAACCATTTTGAAGGGAACTAAATGACCCAACACACGCGCCACCATCAGCAAGATATTTAAGTGAGCATGACACTCTCAACCAACAGGGCATCGTCAAGTCTGAGATAGTACATAGCACTCACATATGAGTTTTATAATTATACAATACTAAGAAATTGATTTTATACAATGCAAAGATAGTCTTATAATCTTCTGCAGCTTCCACAATTACGTCAGATGATAATCAATGAGTTTATCCTTATGGTTGTGGATCAGGACCAGCATTTGACGGGCCTGTTGGTCTAGTGGTTAGTGGCCCTGACTGCTGAGCTGGAGGTCGTGGGTTCGATTCCCACCCAGGAGAAACTTTGTGTGATGAGCATGATTGTTTGTTCTGTCTGGGTGTGATTTATCTATAACTAGCTGACCCGGCCACGCGTTGCTGTGGCTAAAGTTTTTGTTATATTACATTATAGTAAACAATCTAGAGGAATTATAAGAGAACAGCAGTCACGGAGTCCACTATGCTTTTTCACACAGATGGTATTTGTAAAAAAAATATGGTGATCTCCTTATTTGACTTTCTACTACTACTTATAACCCTTTAGTACAATGAAATTATTTACGAACAAAGACGAAAATGTTGATGTTGGTATACAAATTCACTGGATTGAGATTTGAAGGGGAAGTACGTTGAACACAATTAATTAAAATGTTCTTACACTTGATATTAAGCAGAAATCAATACAAAATAAAAAAATATCAGATTTATTATTTCCATTTAATTTTATAACAAATAAGTATATTACAGTATAATACAGTAAATAACATGTGACGCTTAAACTCATAAACTTTTAAACATTAATATCTATTTCTTTGAATTATAAATACTTTAAATTTCAATTTAATTTAACACCAATTGGTGCACAATGTTTTTGGTTAACCTGTCTTTAGCTAACACAAATAGATTCGACGGTTTCCCAACACGTGAATACGCAACATATAGTTGCCCATGAGAAAAACATGGATTTTCCAAATCTAAACGACAAATGGACATTGTTTGACCTTGAGATTTTTTTATAGACATGGCGAAAGCTAAACGAATTGGAAACTGTAGCCTTTTGAAGGGTATGGTAGAATCTGATGGTATCATCGGAATACGTGGCAGCAGGACCACTTTTCCTTTAAACTTCCCAGCCAAAATGGTTGCTTCAAGAATGTTTCCGGTGATCTTTTTGATGACCAAAGGCGTACCGTTCCATAATTGAGGTGGATTCAAATTACGGAGGAGAATAAAATAGTCAAACCAATCTTTTATCGAAGATTATGTGGTGGCATTCCAGGGATATCTAATGAATTTAAAAATTCAATCGGAAAATTTACACTTTCATTTTCATCAACAACAGTATCGATTAGCTCAGATCGCCTGGTAACAACTGTTGTATCTGGAAGTTAATTTCGTCAACATCAACGTTTTTGGCTGCCAAAATCGCCCGTTGACTGAGCCATTCATGATTCAAATAATTATTCTGTATATCCGGGAAAATACTCAGAATCAATTCATTTTTATCCTATACAACAGTGCAAAATTGTCTGGTAGTTTAATGCATTGCGTATTTGGTTGCAGTTCTATTTCACCGTTCCCAATATCTAGTAGTTGTTCGGAAAATATTTGTGCTGATGGATCATTTTCCAATTGTATTCGCATATTTATGGTCAATCGAAGTGCTACAACACTTCGCCATAAGAATGATTGTTTCAAACATGCATTAATCTCATCCGCGAAAGTAGAGCGAGATATAACCGGTAAGGTCTGCCGGAAGTCACCAGACAAAGGTAAGATAGCACCACCGAAAAGTTTATTATTGCTGTTTAAATCTTGCATAGTTCTGTTTAATGCTTCAATTGAATATTTGTGTGCCATTGTGCACATATCCCAAATTATTATAGAACTCTTCCGTAACACTGCAGCTATTCCATTATTCTTTTTGATGTTACACATTGCATCTGGTTTATTATGAACGTCCAATGGCAGCTTGAATGTTGAATGTGCTGTTCGCCCACCATCTAGTAAAGTAGTCTTACCGGTTCCACCGGGTACATCCAAGAAAAAAAACCGCCTTGTTCAGCAGCAACAGCCAGCATAATCCGATCATAAATATTTTTTTGTTCTGCTGTCAGTAAGGGTTCACTGTTCATGATAATTGTTGCTAAACTTCCATGGTCATATTGCTTTTCTCGTTGTACGAACGATCAGGTGATGGCATACCATAATGATTAAGTGGTAAATTTGAAATAAGAACACATAAATCCTCGATCAAGACCAATGCTTCATTGTACATCTCTGGTGTATAATTTATGTTTTGGCATTGATTTGTTTGTCTAACTCGGTGCAAGATGTATTCTGTCATACAATTTTTATATTTTTCCCACAAAGTTTGTGCTTGCGAGGGATAACATGTCGTCAAAATAATTGGAAACAACTGACGAATGTTATTCGGTGTTGATGTCAACGCAGCATCAGCAAGCGTTAAGTCCCAATGGTTATCGTCTTCTAGCAATTGCAGTTCACCATATGCATCCTGGTATGTATTGAATACTCGACCATTAACTGTTCGTAAAAATTCAAAAGACGTTGGTCCGGGATCATTCACCAATAACAAACGTAAATAGAAGCACTCACGTTACGAATATGCCTGTAATGGAAGGATGTGGTTTTCCTTGTTTCCGTGGCTCCCATTTTTTACTGGATTTGTTCCATGTGAAATAACGTGGAACATCACCATACACCAATGTCTTCGCGGATTGGCCAAAAACATCAGGTTTTTGACATAATGTAAAAAATTCAGTTAGAGTCGTTTTCGGAGCTTCGAACGCTCTTTGGAGAACATTTTCTTCAGTGAAGTATACACGTTGACCGTTTTCAAGATGTATTGCCAGATGTTGGACAGCAGGATCTCTTTCGTGGATGGGAAAGCTGAGAATATGCCAAATAGCTTCATTGCTGCTAATGTATCTGCCCATTTGGTATCGTGCTATTTCGTCATTTTTATTTATGTTGAAATAATTGAATTATACGGTATTTCGTTCACTACACAATAAATTTAATTAATTCAACAACACGTGGTAATTATGCTGTTAAAATGTAGCTTTGTAGACACGTTCGTAGATTTACCATAGCAGCGCCATCTATTAATTACTTACTCAACCCAGTCGAAAGGTATCGACATCTGTTAGAATCATTTGGAGTTAACAGATAATTGTGACTGTCAAATAATAACAGACAAATAAAATCTATATATATAAAAGAAAGTCGTGTTAGTTACTCCACTTATAACTCAAGAACGGCTGAACCGATTTAGCTGAAAATTGGTGAGGAGGTAGCTTAGAACCAGGAGACGGACATAGGATACTTTTCATCTCAAATTATAGTCGCAATTTTAATTTATTGCTAATTTTATTTGTCTGTTATTATTTGACAGTCACAATTATCTGTTAACTCCAAATGATTCTAACAGATGTCGATACCTTTCGACTGGGTTGAGTAAGTAATTAATAGATGGCGCTGCTATGGTAAATCTACGAACGTGTCTACAAAGCTACATTTTAACAGCATAATTACCACGTGTTGTTGAATTAATTAAATTTATTGTGTAGTGAACGAAATACCGTATAATTCAATTATTTCAACATAAATAAAAATGACGAAATAGCACGATACCAAATGGGCAGATACATTAGCAGCAATGAAGCTATTTGGCATATTCTCAGCTTTCCCATCCACGAAAGAGATCCTGCTGTCCAACATCTGGCAATACATCTTGAAAACGGTCAACGTGTATACTTCACTGAAGAAAATGTTCTCCAAAGAGCGTTCGAAGCTCCGAAAACGACTCTAACTGAATTTTTTACATTATGTCAAAAACCTGATGTTTTTGGCCAATCCGCGAAGACATTGGTGTATGGTGATGTTCCACGTTATTTCACATGGAACAAATCCAGTAAAAAATGGGAGCCACGGAAACAAGGAAAACCACATCCTTCCATTACAGGCATATTCGTAACGTGAGTGCTTCTATTTACGTTTGTTATTGGTGAATGATCCCGGACCAACGTCTTTTGAATTTTTACGAACAGTTAATGGTCGAGTATTCAATACATACCAGGATGCATATGGTGAACTGCAATTGCTAGAAGACGATAACCATTGGGACTTAACGCTTGCTGATGCTGCGTTGACATCAACACCGAATAACATTCGTCAGTTGTTTCCAATTATTTTGACGACATGTTATCCCTCGCAAGCACAAACTTTGTGGGAAAAATATAAAAATTGTATGACAGAATACATCTTGCACCGAGTTAGACAAACAAATCAATGCCAAAACATAAATTATACACCAGAGATGTACAATGAAGCATTGGTCTTGATCGAGGATTTATGTGTTCTTATTTCAAATTTACCACTTAATCATTATGGTATGCCATCACCTGATCGTTCGTACAACGAGAAAAGCAATATGACCATGGAAGTTTAGCAACAATTATCATGAACAGTGAACCCTTACTGACAGCAGAACAAAAAAATATTTATGATCGGATTATGCTGGCTGTTGCTGCTGAACAAGGCGGTTTTTTTTCTTGGATGTACCCGGTGGAACCGGTAAGACTACTTTACTAGATGGTGGGCGAACAGCACATTCAACATTCAAGCTGCCATTGGACGTTCATAATAAACCAGATGCAATGTGTAACATCAAAAAGAATAATGGAATAGCTGCAGTGTTACGGAAGAGTTCTATAATAATTTGGGATATGTGCACAATGGCACACAAATATTCAATTGAAGCATTAAACAGAACTATGCAAGATTTAAACAGCAATAATAAACTTTTCGGTGGTGCTATCTTACCTTTGTCTGGTGACTTCCGGCAGACCTTACCGGTTATATCTCGCTCTACTTTCGCGGATGAGATTAATGCATGTTTGAAACAATCATTCTTATGGCGAAGTGTTGTAGCACTTCGATTGACCATAAATATGCGAATACAATTGGAAAATGATCCATCAGCACAAATATTTTCCGAACAACTACTAGATATTGGGAACGGTGAAATAGAACTGCAACCAAATACGCAATGCATTAAACTACCAGACAATTTTGCACTGTTGTATAGGATAAAAATGAATTGATTCTGAGTATTTTCCCGGATATACAGAATAATTATTTGAATCATGAATGGCTCAGTCAACGGGCGATTTTGGCAGCCAAAAACGTTGATGTTGACGAAATTAACTTCCAGATACAACAGTTGTTACCAGGCGATCTGAGCTAATCGATACTGTTGTTGATGAAAATGAAAGTGTAAATTTTCCGATTGAATTTTTAAATTCATTAGATATCCCTGGAATGCCACCACATAATCTTCGATAAAAGATTGGTTTGACTATTTTATTCTCCTCCGTAATTTGAATCCACCTCAATTATGGAACGGTACGCCTTTGGTCATCAAAAAGATCACCGGAAACATTCTTGAAGCAACCATTTTGGCTGGGAAGTTTAAAGGAAAAGTGGTCCTGCTGCCACGTATTCCGATGATACCATCAGATTCTACCATACCCTTCAAAAGGCTACAGTTTCCAATTCGTTTAGCTTTCGCCATGTCTATAAAAAAATCTCAAGGTCAAACAATGTCCATTTGTCGTTTAGATTTGGAAAATCCATGTTTTTCTCATGGGCAACTATATGTTGCGTATTCACGTGTTGGGAAACCGTCGAATCTATTTGTGTTAGCTAAAGACAGGTTAACCAAAAACATTGTGCACCAATTGGTGTTAAATTAAATTGAAATTTAAAGTATTTATAATTCAAAGAAATAGATATTAATGTTTAAAAGTTTATGAGTTTAAGCGTCACATGTTATTTACTGTATTATACTGTAATATACTTATTTGTTATAAAATTAAATGGAAATAATAAATCTGATATTTTTTTATTTTGTATTGATTTCTGCTTAATATCAAGTGTAAGAACATTTTAATTAATTGTGTTCAACGTACTTCCCCTTCAAATCTCAATCCAGTGAATTTGTATACCAACATCAACATTTTCGTCTTTGTTCGTAAATAATTTCATTGTACTAAAGGGTTATAAGTAGTAGTAGAAAGTCAAATAAGGAGATCACCATATTTTTTTTACAAATACCATCTGTGTGAAAAAGCATAGTGGACTCCGTGACTGCTGTTCTCTTATAATTCCTCTAGATTGTTTACTATAATGTAATATAACAAAAACTTTAGCCACAGCAACGCGTGGCCGGGTCAGCTAGTTAGCAATAAATTAAAATTGCGACTATAATTTGAGATGAAAAGTATCCTATGTCCGTCTCCTGGTTCTAAGCTACCTCCTCACCAATTTTCAGCTAAATCGGTTCAGCCGTTCTTGAGTTATAAGTGGAGTAACTAACACGACTTTCTTTTATATATATAGATAATGTATGTATTTATAAATTATATAAGTATGTATATCAGTTGTCTGGTTACCATAACACAAGCTCTGCTTAGCTTGGGATCAGATAGCCGTGTGTGAGTTGTTTTCCAAGATATTTATTTATTATTTACTAGCTGTTCCTCGCGGTTTCACCCACTCTGCTCAGCACCTGTTGGTCGTAGCGTGATGTTACATAGCCTATAGCCTTCCTCAAGAAATGAACTATCCAACACTAAAAGAATTT
Source organism: Ochropleura leucogaster (assembly GCA_958449745.1). NCBI lineage: Eukaryota > Metazoa > Arthropoda > Insecta > Lepidoptera > Noctuidae > Ochropleura > Ochropleura leucogaster. The sequence continues at coordinate 5,588,248 of OY288201.1, forward strand.
TCCAATTCCAACCAGTAGTCCCTGAGATTAGCGCGTTCAAACAAACAAACAAACAAACTCTTCAGCTTTATAATATTAGTATAGATTAGTATAGAAGTATAGATTAAGTCAAGCAAGTTTTCAATATGGTGACCCAACTTATAATATGCTTGCCTACATTGTGAGCGTTTTAAACACATAGACGACAAGGTTTGCGCTGTGGCTGATCGATCGACTTCTGCGCTGCAAGTCGCGGCTTTATTTCGTTGATAGTTGTTTCGGGTCTGGCTCTTTGTGTATGTGAGTTAAAATGTTTGTAAACGCACCCACGATGAAGGAGAAATTCCTAGTGTGAGGCAACGATGTTTTTTTTTTTTAAATACAAGCTTTAAATTTTTTCTCATTCAGTTGTAGTTAGATGTTTTTAAAGCAGTATGTCATTGACTAGCGTGTTTAATGGTTGTCCGTCCGTTACTTGCATATATTAGACGGGCCTGTTGGTCTAGTGGTTAGTGGCCCTGACTGCTGAGCCGGAGGTCGTGGGTTCGATTCCCACCCAGAACAAACTTTGTGTGATGAGCATGATTGTTTGTTCTGTGTCTGGGTGTGATTTATCTATATCTATACTAATATTATAAAGAGGAAAGATTTGTTTGTTTGTTTGTTTGTAATGAATAGGCTCCGAAACTACTGGACCGATTTCAAAAATTCTTTCACCTTTGGAAAGCTACATTATCCCCGAGTAACATAGGCTATATAACATCACGCTACGACCAACAGGTGCTGAGCAGCGCGGGTGAAACCGTGGGGAACAGCTAGTCTATAATATGTATGTATTTATAAATTATATAAGTATGTATATCAGTTGTCTGGTTACCATAACACAAAATCTGCTTAGCTTGGGATCAGATAGCCGTGTGTGAGTTGTCCCAAGATATTTATTATTACTTATATTCAACAGATTTATTTACAAAAAATAACCAATAACTTGATTGATGATTCGTCTCGTGATTAAGTTGTGGTTGTTGTCTTGTTACGGTCTTTGTGTTGTGTTATTTATATATGTTTTTTTTTTATATTTTCTTATATCTTTTATTTCTGCTAAAGCACCTATTGTGTTTTATCTCTGCATCACCCTAAGGTAGACTGGTAGAAAATGCCTAGAGCATTAACTCCGCCTTTGTACAGTTTTAACTTGTGCATAAAGTTTTAATAAATAAATAACGTGAATTAATTGCAGGCGAAAATGATTATTTTTAAGGTATGTTCTCGTAGCAAAGTAAACAAAGATGTGCTGGGCCTACACCAGAAGTGCACTAGATGAAGACTTTTTAAAGTAAAATGAATATGACAATTATTTATGCAACTACGGTAACTAAGTAATGAACTACTTTTAAAATGGAAATAAAAATATAAACGAGCACATTTCCTTATATTTTATGTTAGAAAACTATTTCACTCGCTGATTTTCTCGCAGAAATACCAACATAATGTACGTGTAAAACAACATATCTCGTAGCAATTTAATAATGCTCTCTGTTATTTTTTTCACTAAAACGTTGCCCCACACCAGGAATTTTGCTTGTATCGTGGGTGCGTTTACAAACATATAAACTAACATACAAAACAGCCATACCCGAAACAACTATCTGCAGGTCATACAAATATTTGTTCCGTGCGGGAATCGAACGCAGCAGTCAATCCCTCAGCCACAGCGCTAACCATGCCGACAAATTAATTAATTTTATACATAAATATTAAACTAATCACCCTTTTGTAAACCTAAGCGTCTAGAACAAAACTAGTTCTATTAAACTCAATAGCAGCAATTAAGACACTACCTTGTTCCATTAATCTTCTCTAAAACTTGCAACATAACGCATCGTCAGCTGACATTGTAACGTTGAATAGCATTCCCCTTAATTAATCAAATGTCCCACCTGAATATGCTATTAAGGCGACGTTGTTTAATTGATGTCTGGGGACTAGTCTTGTGTCGTTCGCTGCTGAAATGGCGATCTGGCGTGACCATAAACTGCCACAAAGTTGCAAGGTAAGTTATTTTTTGAATAATTACACTTTTCTCTCAGGTTTTGGTGGTAGTGTTATTATATTTTCCTTACTAGTATTATAAAAGTGAAAGAGAGTTTTTTTGTGTGTTTGTTACGTATTCACGTCTAAATGGCATTTCAGAAAAGAATTAAGTACATCTTATAATTTTTTTTTTTATGTGACTGTAAAAGTGTGCAGGTTCACGAATATTATGTTACAATTAATAAAGTATTGATAATGGCTAAACCGATTTTGATGAATTTTGGCACAGAGATAATTGGGACCCTGGAGACGGACATAAGTTATTCAACTTTAAAAAAATGGAGAAATGAAAGAGCGAAAAAAGGGAAAACTTAGCTTTGTTATTGCAATAAATACCTAAGGCGCTAGGGCAAAAACTACAAATTGTAGGTACTTGCAAATCAGGAAAGGGGAACTGTGTTACCTCGAATTAAACGCGAGCGAAGCTGAGGGCAAAGTTAGTAAGTTAAATAAGTCTTTAAACTGACAAGTTTAAAGACTTATTTAATACGTGAAGTGGCAATTAACTTAAATATTTCCTAATTATATTCAAACATTTAATTAATTAATGTTGTTTTTAATGACTTCATAGAAAACTTTGGGCTAGTTACAGCTCGCATGAGAAAACTCGTTTAAATTTATTTTTCGCTTGATGAAACTGGTTAGGAACCATTATGTTCTTTATACAATAGCCTCTTTATGGCAATACAGGCTATTTGGCCTCTATATGGCAACACAGGCTATTTATCATTTATATGGCAACACAAGCTATTTAACCTCTGTGTTGCCATATATTAATTTATTTAAACTTCATGAACAATAGCGGTACATAGACGGATTTAATGCCAAAAGATATTCTCTACCAGTTTACCTACACACATACATATAGAAGCTACTAGCTTTTGCCCGCGGCTTCGCTCGCGTTAAAATCGGGGAAACACAGTTCCCTTTTCCTATTTTACAGGTACCTGTTACCTGTAGTTTTTGCCCTTGCGCCTTATTTATTGTAATAGCAATGCTAAGTTTTCCCTTTTCTTCCCTCTTTCTCCCGCATATCTCAATCTTTTTTTAAAAAAAAATATATGTCCAACTATCTCTGTACCTACCAAAATTCATCAAAATCGATTAGCCATTTAGGGGCGAAGACGTAACAAACGAATAACTCACTTTCGCTTTTATAATATTAAGTAAGGATTTAGCGCAGTACTACACTTCTATTACAGAACCATCACATACAGCAGCTGGATATTGGATCACTGTAATAAGGACTCCATTAGTCCATTTTCGCCTACACCAAATGTATTATTATGAAGACATAGTACACAGGCAGTTGATTGGCTGTCTAAATTCGATATTCGACGTTATGACGGTGAGCTCAACCACCATTGTTTCATGAAGAGAAGTTATACAATTAGGCATTGACATAAGACAAATGATATTGTTTAGTCTTATGTTGGTTTCGTATATTTCTGTTAACGTCAGCTATTTCGTATATTTTAGATTCCCACTGATATTAGATACTTAATGTTAATCCCCATGACTTATTTGATGTGTTGCTGGGGAGAGCACTAAGAAGTGGCGAAGGGCAGGGCGTTTTTGTGGGACTGTCTCTTGTAATGTGGCGTTCAAAAAGTGCTGATTATCAGCCTAATTTGAATAAATGACTTTTGATTTTTGAATGAAATAACGTTAGTGTTGTGACAAGGGAGCCAAAAACCAATCAAATAAACTTTATTGGAAAATTGATAACTATCGCTACTTAGACGAAACTTCAGGCGTCTGTACGTTAATATGTATACACAAAAAAAAATTAAAAGCGATTTTTTTTTCTTAAAATAACGCTTTCTACTCAATCAATCTCAATTTATTACGTTACAGTATGGGTCTGACTGATTGTGTATGTGAGTTTATATGTTTGTAAACGCAACCACGATACAGGAGCAATTTCAAGAAAGGAGCAACGATTAAAAAAAAAAAAAAGAATGTGGCTGCGCGTTTACAAAAGTATAGTAGAATTCGTGACTGTACAGATAAAGTACACAAAAAGACACACTCTGTGTGTTCAAATTGAGTTTTTTTTTCTATTTTCCGCGCAAATCTTGCGAGGATTACGGTGACCAACTGAACACGAACAACAACACATGGTCAAAACTAATTTATAAAACACTTGATTTTCACTAAACCAAGCGCCAACTACATTCTTGTTATTTCACCTCGTTTTGGGAACTTAATACAGGGAAACAGCATACAGAACAACAGAGAGTTTAACTACATATTACTGGAAAATACCCTGTTTAGTTTGCACTCAACGTGGATGGACTAAATATTTCGGACACTTGCGTATTCTGTGGCTGAGTAGTTGGACTATTTTACCACAGAGCTTAAACGCTAATTCAATACCCAATAGGTTGTTTTTAACAAGTTTAACATTCGGATTGGTGCAGAAATCCAACCAAATTCAAACCAAGAGTTCAGGAAATAAAATAAAAATAAATATCTTGGGACAACTCACACACGTCTATCTGATCCCAAGCTAAGCAGAGCTTGTGTTATGGTAACCAGACAACTGATAAACATACTTATATAATTTATAAATACATACATATTATAGATAAATCACACCCAGGCACAGAACAAACTATCATGCTCATCACACAAAGTTTATCCTGGGTGGGAATCGAACCCACGACCTCCGGCTCAGCAGTCAGGGCCACTAGCCACTAGACCAACAGGCCCGTCAAAAGCTCAATAAAAGTCAATAAATGTCGAAAGCTCAATCGAAAATTTTATTACCCCAGTTAACTTCCACTGCCTGATGTTCTGACAGTTTTAGTTGGTTAAAAGTGCTGCATGTCAATGTGGTGGAAAACTAATGCAGACAGAATATTTGCAAAACTGCTAAGTAACGCAATGGTGTGAATTGGTTTGTAAGAGATAGCGCAGCCCCTTAACACAAAGGGTAAATATAATAAAAACATGGATGGGTTTTAGCCACTATTACATGTCTGAAACTTCAACCAAAGCAGGAAAAGTCATTTGATGATTTCCCATGAACAAAAAAAGGTTCTTGTACGTGCCTTTGAATCAAACTCAAAGCATGTATTTAAATTAGACCATTACAGGCACTTTTGAATGTCAAGAAACAAAATGATGAAGCTACAGTCCCGGTCCCAATGCAAAATAACTTGTAAAAGTACTGTAGTTGCCCATTCCAAAGTGTTGATCTCTATGGAGACTATGGAGAAGAAAGGGCAAGATACTCCATGGACACTCTTAAATTATAATACATATTATAACAAAATTGTAGAAATCGATGAAGAAAAATGTGCACAGTAGGAGCAAAATTCAATAAAAAATCCAAATAAATTAAAAATGAACCGTGGCTGCTAAAAAATGACCAGTCCCAACTGACAGCGCCCGTTCACGAACATGACGTATGTAAACGCCCCATACAGTTTCAACCATTATAAGGAGTCTGTAAATAGTTTTTTGAAGGCAAAGATCGCTTTTAAACAGATAGATATTATTGATCTAGATAAGAGAACTTTGAACATCTTTACATAGTATTAAATGAAGTTGCTTCCGTTGTCTGTTAGCTTAGATCTTTTAAACTATTCAACGGATTTTAATGCAGTTTTCAAGCAAATAATGATTTAAGAGGAAGGTTTTGCGTATAATATTCAAGTCTACGTAGGTGAAAGGTGGCGTGCAGCATGTTAGCTATAAATAATTATTATCACATCACGATAACTCATACAATGTCCTTTTTATACAGATCAGGACAGTTTTTGTTTGGTTAGCATCCTCTACCCATAAATACTAGTTTAATTGTGTGTTGCAATTTAAAAAAAATAGCGATGGTGGTTACGGTTCGTGTTTTAGCCTTTTCTCCGTTGCTGCACGCTTAAGTATCCTTAGTATAAAGGAACTATATTTGACTAGCTTGCGCCCGCGGCTTCGCCTGTGTGATGAGCGAAAAATATCATCCTGTATTCCTTTATACTCCAGGCTATGATCTACGTCTCTGCCAAATATCATCAAGATCCGTTCAGCCGTTTAGACGTGAAAGAGTAACAAACATCCATACATCCATCCATCTATCCTCACAAACATTTGCATTTATACTACCTATATATATTACCTATAGTAGGATTGTAATATCAGTAGGTTTACATCCTATTATAAAAAAAAACACACAATAGCTACAGTACGGCCAACGAGAAGCGATACGAAAGGTCATTAACCTAAAGAACAACTGTGGCGTTGACAATCTAATATTGGCTCTTTCCATCTTGTGCCTTTGTCGTAATGTCTCGTTCTCCCGGCAAAAACATGACAACGTTAAGACGGGTTCGCCAACATTCGGGCGGCCATTTTAGATGGGGTTTTAGCATGGGTTTTGTTTACATTTGGTATCGCTTCTCGTTGGCCGTACTGTAGTCGGAATTACGCACCGCGGCTGGTTCCGTACAAACTTTCGACATAAACATCAATATCTTTTGACTGTGTCTAGACTAAGAGAGTTGATTTTTTCACAACACAAAGGCACTACTGAGTTTTGTGTATGGATTTGATTTCAATACCTCCATTTGTTCCCAAGATAAAGGGTCTCGACAAACAGACAGACGGACAAAGATATCTAATAAGAGTTCCGTTTTTTTCCTTTTGAGATACGGAACCTTTAAAACAACTGCTTTATTTTTTTAATATATTTTAATTCAGTTGTGATTTCATTTTTTTATTTTGATTCCATTTCTATAAAATTTTAATTAGGTTTCATTTTAAATTATGGATCATGTTATGCTTACTTAATATTATAAAAGGGAAAGTGAGCTTGTTTGTTTGTTTGTCACGCCTAAACGGCTCAACCGATTTTGATGAATTTTGGTACAGAGATAGTTACAAACCAGGAGACAGACTTAAGCTATTTTTTTAAGTAGGATGTGAGGGAGAAAGAGGGAAGAAAAAGGAAAACTTTGCGTTGCTATTACAATAAATAAGGTGCAAGGGCAAAAACTACAGGTAGCAGGCACCTGTAAATCAGGAATGGGGGACTGTGTGGGTAACACAGTCTCCCTTTCCTGTTTTACGAATTTAATGCGAGCGAAGCCGCGGGCAAAAGCTAGTAGTTTCTATATGTATGTGTATAGGTAGACTGGTAGAGAATATATCTTTTGGCATTAAATCCGCATTTAAACCACTTTGTTCATGAAGTTTAAATAAATTAATATATGGCAACACAGAGGTTAAAGCTTGTGTTGCCATTCAATTTTTATTTTAATTCAATTTAAAGCCACATGATTTTCCACTAATGATATGCAGTCACAACAAAGTCCAACAGATGTGCGTCAACTTCGTTTCGCTATCAGGCCGGCACCGTGTGTGCCTCGCAGCTTAGCCTGTATCCGGCAGACGTGACCAGCGCAATCCCACTTTAGTTTAGCAGCTTTATGAGCAGCATCCGTGATTTATGTTTTGGAACGTCGTGTAATGTTCCTTAGTTCTAAGAGTTGTTCCGCGTACGTTCATTTCGAATATTAATTTCTCTTGTACGCTACAGGGAGACTTTCAAATTTTGATTAATCCTACTATTATTGTAAATGCGAATGTTTGTGAGGATGGATGGATGTATAGATGTATGGATGTTTGTTACTCTTTTACGTCAAAACGACTGAACGGATCTTCATGAAATTTGGCACAGAGGTAGATTATAGTCCGGAACTTTTTTTTCGATATGACACGGGCGAAGCTGCGGGCTGGTGGGCAGCTAGTTAGCAATACTCGTCTTCCAAAAAAAAAATGTGTGTGTCAGCTCCGACGCACGACTGGAGTTTACTCCTTAAGTGCGAGTATCTAACCATACGCAAAAACAGTTAATTCAACTGAAAAAGATTAATATCATATGAAAGGGTAAATTCACAAATTAATGAAAAAAAATAGCAATATAAATACATCGACACTGATAGAAACATACAAGCCCAATAACATATAGTATATAGGTATAGTCGCCTATACAGCATACCATTATGTACGTCTTAATACACTCACAGCCAAATTAGAAAGTTGCGCACTAAAGGTGCGCACCAAAAACGTGACACATTTTCGTTACTGTAGTAGGTTTTACCCCTCGGATTTTTCTCATACCGCGCGCCTTATTATGAAAATCGATTCTTAAGGAGTAAACTCCAAAAACTTATAAGTGGATAATAACTTTACTTTAGAAAGTCAGTGACTTTTGTTCGTTTCGTTGACTTTTTTGCCACCGACTTCCGGAAGTAAGGTTATTTTCCACTGATTAGTTTATTTTTTGGACGTAGGGATTTTTTTTTGCAAAAAAGGTCTTTTATTTCTTCAATTTTAGTTATGGTATGATGATTTATCACATATTTTTTTTCCCTTTTTTTCCATTGTCACCAAAAGATTAGCAAATCATACTCACTGGGCCTGTGGACGGTGAGCAATGGGTAGTTCACCGTCCGTCCGTCGATTGACGACAGGCCGTGTCGACGGCGCGTTCGTGTTTCACGCGCGCCTCAAAGAGAGTCAGCAAAGCAGAGGGGCTTGCCAGAGCCTCCGCCTGCTGGGGTTGCGGGTTGTTCGAAAGAGATACCGCGGCCTCGGAACGTAAAGGGCAAAAGAAGAAACATGGGTGGGTTTTAGTCAGTACAAGTCTGACATGCACCCCCGCTCCGCCCAGAGCGGGGGAAGTCATTGGATGATTTCCCACCCGGAAAAAAAAAATCATACATATAGACATAAAAGAAAATAAAATACGGTCGAACATAGCCGAAGAACCTTCTTCTTTTTTGAAGTCGTTTAGAACATAGAACCTCCTTCTTTTTTGAAGTCGTTTAGAACATAGAACCTTCTTCTTTTTTGAAGTCGTTTAGAACATAGAACCTTCTTCTTTTTTGAAGTCGTTTAGAACATAGAACCTTCTTCTTTTTTGAAGTCGTTTAGAACATAGAACCTCCTTCTTTTTTGAAGTCGTTTAGAACATAGAACCTTCTTCTTTTTTGAAGTCGTTTAGAACATAGAACCTTCTTCTTTTTTGAAGTCGTTTAGAACATAGAACCTTCTTCTTTTTTGAAGTCGTTTAGAACATAGAACCTTCTTCTTTTTTGAAGTCGTTTAGAACATAGAACCTTCTTCTTTTTTGAAGTCGTTTAGAACATAGAACCTCCTTCTTTTTTGAAGTCGTTTAGAACATAGAACCTTCTTCTTTTTTGAAGTCGTTTAGAACATAGAACCTTCTTCTTTTTTGAAGTCGTTTAGAACATAGAACCTTCTTCTTTTTTGAAGTCGTTTAGAACATAGAACCTTCTTATTTTTTGAAGTCGTTTAGAACATAGAACCTTCTTCTTTTTTGAAGACCGTTAAAAACAAAAAAGTAAAACAAATTTGTCCAGGATTTTCTACACGATTCTGATTTCGAAAAAAAAAATGTATCTCACATGTTTCTACACAACAAAACGTAGGTACTCGTATAAACGTGAACACAACCAGCTATTCTCCGAACATAATGCCTGAGTCTCTTATGACAGCTAGGGGAGGTGATAGAGTGGTGTATGTCTACGCTACACAATGGCTTGTTAGAGTTGTTCTGTTAAAGGGACCACCTATACCAACTACAATATGAGTACTGTGATATGAAATGAAAATATAGCAATTTGTTTCGGGCCTGTTGGTCTAGTGGTTAGTGGCCCTGACGGCTGAGCCGGAGGTCGTGGGTTCGATACCCACCCAGGACAAACTTTATGTGATGAGCATGATTGTTTGTTCTGTGTCTGGGTGTGATTTATCTATAATATGTATTTATAAATTATATAAGTAATTATGTCTATCAGTTGTCTGGTTACCATAACACAAGCTCTGCTTAGCTTGGGATCAGATAGCCGTGTGTGAGTTGTCCCAAGATATTTATTTATTTTGTTTCAAGCCGTTTGGTACCTGAATTTGTGCAGGAGAAATGTTGGAGAAATGCGCCGTGAAAAACTAGGAAGGTAAGAAGGAATGTTTTAAGAACAGCCTTATGGCGATATGCTAAATAAAAAAAAAACAGAGATCCTTACTAATATTATAAAAGCGAAAGTGAGTTTGTTTGTTACCTCTTCACGCTTTAATGGATAAACCGATTTTGATGAATTTTGGTACAGAGATAGTTGGGAACCAGGAGACGGACATTTTAAAAAAAAAATGGGATATCGGGGAAAAAGAGGGAAGAAACAGGAAAACTTAGCGTTGCTATTACAAATCAATAAGGCGCAAGGGGAACTGTGTTACCCCGAATTTAACGCGAGCGAAGCCGCGGGCAAAAGCTAGTATTATATAAAAGAAAGAGGAACATATGGAAATATTATTATACCTACAATATAAATGTATATACTAGCTTTTGCCCGCGGCTTCGCTCGCATCCATCCCCCCTTCAACAGTCTCCACTTAAAAAATTACGTCAATTCGTGTCTCCGTTTTGCCGTGAAAGACGGACAAACTAACACACATACACTTTTCCATTTATAATATTACTAGCTGTTCCACGCGGTTTCACCCACGCTGCTCAGCACCTGTTGGTCGTAGCGTGATGTTATATAGCCTATAGCCTTCCTCAAGAAATAGGCTATCCAACACTAAAAGAATTTTCCAATTCCAACCAGTAGTCCCTGAGATTAGCGCGTTCAAACAAACAAACAAACAAACTCTTCAGCTTTATAATATTAGTATTAGTATAGAATTCTTCAGCTTTATAATATTAGTATAGATTATAGTATAGTATACTGCTAAAAATGCCAATAATAATGTTTGTTTCGGGTACAAAACAGTTACAATTTTCAAATGAAGAATCACTGCTCTAAACAAGCCACTTCCGCCGTTCACTAAAATGTAATGTATTTGTTTGTTTAATTAACAAACAGAAAGGAAACATGTATGATTTGGTACTTGCGTTTCATTAAATATTTATGCAAATAAATGTTCCCTTTACGTTATTAAGGGAAGTAACGGCTGGACGCGTTTGGTTAAAAACATTATCACAAGGTCCGGTTGACGAGAATACCCACTCAATTTGCATCTTTTTTTTTTTTCAGGAAATATAAGGGTTTTTTTGGAAATTGTACGAATTACTCAAGCATATGAAAATTAGAGTTTTATACATTTAAAACCCGCTGGATGCATGAGAAATGTATTTAGCTGCCTACTTCATTTTCCATTTATTTTCGAGAATTTACAAAAGACCAAGAGGAGCTCGTGGCTAAATAAATAGCAGCCGCTCGGGTCGATCTTTAGGTTAAGCCGCGCTTGCCTAGGTTGGTCTGTGGATGGGTGACCACCCGTTACATACCGAGTTTCCTCCGTGCCTCGGAAAGCACGTTAAGCCGTTGGTCCCGGCTGTCATTTGTAGATCTTTGATAGTCGTTACAGGTAGTCAGTGTTCCGAAAGTCTGACAACCAGTCTTACCAAGGGGTATCGTATTACCCAGTATTAACTGGGTTGTGGAGGTCAGATAGGCAGTCGCTCCATGTAAAATACTGATATTCAGCTGCATCCGGTTAGACTGGAAGCCGACCCCAACGTAGTTGGGAAAAGGCTAGGCAGATGATGACAAAAGAGCAAGAGAACACAAAACCTTTGATACGCGAACCCATTATAATACCTGCCTATTAGTGTCCTACTGTTGGCCAAAGGCCCATAAACAGAGAAGGCTCATAGCATTGATACACATATTTTAGACGGACCTGTTGGTCTAGTGGTTAGTGGCCCTGACTGCTGAGCCGGAGGTCGTGGGTTCGATTCCCACCCAGGGCAAACTTTGTGTGATGAGCATGATTGTTTGTTCTGTGTCTGGGTGTGATTTATCTATAATATGTATGTATTTATAAATTATATAAGTATGTATATCAGTTGTCTGGTTACCATAACACAAGCTCTGCTTAGCTTGGGATCAGATAGCCGTGTGTGAGTTGTCCCAAGATATTTATTTATTTATTAATATGTACATATGATTTGAAAATGTCATAAAAGTACTTGCCTGAATTTGAGCCCATAGCGTCATATTTAAGAGACGAGGCCTTCACCTCTGAATAAATTACCACGCCGCGAAACCATTGTAAAGCCCATAAAAAGTTCTAAATTGAACCTGTAATTTGAATGGTGATACAAACACATAATCAAGAATATTCTATCTTTTTTCTCTTCTATTGTGCACCACTTGTACTAAATTCTATAAGTTACTAGCTGTTCCACGCGGTTTCACCCACGCTGCTCAGCACCTGTTGGTCGTAGCGTGATGTTTTATGCCTATTACCTTCCTCAAGAAATGGACTATCCAACACTAAAAGCATTTTCCAATTCCAACCAGCAGTCCCTGAGATTAGCGCGTTCAAACAAACAAACAAACTCTTCAGCTTTATAATATTAGTATAGATTGGAGAGCGGGGCCACCTAACACAGACATATCTTTTACTTAAAAGTTGTACAAGTTTCTGCAATAAACTTTTTTATTTTTAAGCTATTGCATAGCTTCTATCGCGGGCCTTGAGTGTGGAGACCGAAGCTAGAAATTTCGTAACAAAATACCTAACATTACGAATACGGTCAGTTATTCGAATCGCAATTCCAATGTTCAATTAGCGTGTTTGATAGAAAATCGGGTCGTCAATCAATATGACGCTGGATCAAACCCAAGGTATAATTTTCCTTTTTGCGACTTCTTTTCATTGGAAGTACTTTTTAAATATTATATTTAGTTTTTTTTTTTAAATATTGCATAAGTTTTTTTTATTTATTGCATAAGTTGATAAAAAATGATGGCAGTCCCCGAGTGCCACACGTATTTTATTTTACATTTTCTATCTGTAACACAATAGGAAATTTATTAACCCTACACCTAGCTCTACGAAAATACGCTACAAGCCGGTCTTCAAAGAACTTTTGTATCAATGTAACTTGAAGTACGTGATAAGCACACAAGGAAACTGCTCGGCTTTCAAGATTACATGAATTCACGGCGTTAGTTCAAACACGGATACTACTCAAAGGAGGCCTTTTTCACTCGATCTGGTTTTACAGCTTTCACAGACCTATTTTTTATGAATGTTAGGTACAGTTCGACTCAGCACTTGAATTGAAGAAAATAGTCACGTTTCTTTTATTTAATACTTTTTGGGATCCCGTGTATTTTGAGCCTAGAATAATTGCTTCAGAGACTTTATTCTAAGAATGTTTTTTTTTGTGGTGAACTTAAAATTAAAATGAAAAACAGAAATTCTTTTGAATGTACCGGAAATTATATTCACGATAAATGACATGAAATGATCAGTCAATAAAACCTAATTCATAGAAATTGCAAACATTCTTCTGTTTTATTTCAATTTAAATTTTGCGAATTTTGAAGACTTGCGAAAAAAATTTAGTGAAGATTGAAATAGACTTAATTACAAGGCTGCTTATAAAAACAGTTTAATTAAAACGTTTGTGACCAACGAACTATTCAAGTAAAAAAATGCTTAAGTTAAAAAAAAAAACAAAGTTGTTTTTATGAACACAATTTGATAAACTTATTAAAAACCCTTTAATTGTTAATAAACAAAAAAACTTGACGACTAAATAGATCTAAGTTGCTAAGGCTAAAAATGACAACCTAAATCTATGACATCCTCAATGACGATACGATAAAACGCCTTCGTGACCCCTTAGCTACAAAATGACCAAACATAACCCACAACACGACCTATCTTTCCAATACCTAAGAGCAATTTATTGTGAGGCAATACATCTTCGGTGCCCACGACGGGCGAAAGGTTCGTAGAAAGGGTGAAATTCTTAGTGTAACCCGACAAATTTATTTTTGTCATCCATATCTCCAAACGGTGTTTCACCCCCGAACACAATTGCCCAGGTGAGCAATTTTTGCGACCGCAAATATAACTTTGCAGCTCAATACGTTGAAGAATGCGAGTCGTTCGGTCAATGTTCCCATACCGAATATTTTTCGGTACATTTTGTTGTAGGAGTAAAATATTTGGTAGTATGGTCGTGTATACTTTGTTTCAGTATAAATAAAAGTTCCTTTGATCACAAAGTCAGTCGGCTCCCGTAAATAAAATATTGAATAACGAAATTTTCGCTTCAAACGGGTGCATGATTTTTATCTATAAAAGATTCTTTGTGTTCAGAAATTTTCCGCTCACTGATATTGAGGGCTGTATTTTCATTGAAGCAACTTCTATCATAGTAAAAAATTAACAGCAAAAAAAAAGCTTATATTTTTATGTAATTATTTACTATTCTCTGTTTTTTTTAATGTTGTTTCACACTAAGACTTTCTTTTGTATCGTGGTTACGTTAACAAATATATAAACTCACATACACAAACAGCCAGACCCAAAACAACTAGGTACCTGTAGATCATACAAATATTTGTTCCGTGCGTAGATCGAACCCGCAACAAGCAGCTTAGTAGTCGTTCGCTCAGCCGCTGCGCCAACCGTGCCGTCAAATTCATGACGTGACGTGACATGACACCGCACTCGTTTCAAATGCAACACGACCCGTTTGCATTTGCAACGGGACATCAACACCAAAAAGGGGATCCTGAGAGAGAAATCCTGTACATCATTATTTTATGGTTGACTGAACTTATTTTTCAACTAGCTTTAGCCCGCGGCTTTGCTCGCGTTAAATTCGGGGTAACACAGTTCCCCTTGCGCCTTATTGATTTGTAATATTAACGCTAAGTTTTCCCTTTTCTTCCCTCTTTCTCCCACACATCTCACTTTAAAAAAATATCTATTAGCCTATGTCCGTCTCTTGGTTCCCAACTATCTTTGTACCAAAATTCATCAAAATCGGTTATGCCATTAAAGCGTGAAGAGGTAACAAACAAACTCACTTTCACTTTTATAATATTAGTAAGGACTAGCTTTTGCCCGCGGCTTGAATTCGGTGTAACACAGTTCCTCTTTCCTGATTTGCAGTACCTGCTACCTGCAGTTTTTGCCCTTGCGCCTTATTGATTGTAATAGCATAGCTGAGTTTTCTTTTTTCTTCCCTCTATCACCCTCACTTCCCAATTTAAAAAAATATAGCTTTTAAGGAGTGAAGACGTAACAAACAAACTCACTTTCACTTTTGTAATGTTAGTAAGGATTAACGTGATCTGTTAAACCCTTCACTCGAAGCTAAATATTGCTTGTAAAATGACTATTACGAAAGTTAGCGATATACTTATCCATACTAATAATATACTTAAAAGCGAAAGTGAGTTTGTTTGTTACGTCTTCCCGCCTTAATGGCCATACCGATTTGATTAATTTTGGTACAGAAATAGTTGGGTACCAGGTGACGGACATAGGCTAATTTTATTTAAAAAAAATGGAATTTGAGGGAAAATAAAAGGAAAACTTAGCGCTGCTATTACAAATCAATAAGGCGCTAGGGCAAAAACTGCAGGTAACAGGTACTTTGTTATACCGAATTTAAAGCGAGCGAAGCCGCGGGCAAAAGCTAGTCTTTCATATTCCCAACAAAGATACGACTTGCCGTATGGAAATCGAATGGTAGCATTGAATTTGCATGCACTAGGGGGACAAGTGAACAGTCTAAAAGATTATCCTTACTAATATTATAAAAGCGAAAGTGAGTTTGATTATTTGTTTGTTTGTTTGTTACCTCTTCACGCTTTAATGGCTAAACCGATTTTGATGAATTTTGGTTCAGAGATAGTTGGGAACCAGGAGACGGACATAAGCTAATATTTTTTTTGAAAAAAGTGGGATGTGCTTTTCAGCAGTAAGTAAACCAGTACAAAATAAAACCGGCCAAGAGCGTGTCGGGCCACGCTCAGTGTAGGGTTCCGTAGTTTCCCGTCCGTCAACAACATTTTGATGGTGTTAAAAAAATGAATTTTGGTTTTGTTCTAAATTGCCTTAGCATGTTCTTAATAGAAATTTTATGTAGTTATAAAATACCGCCAATGCCAAGGAGAGACCAACCGAACAATTCGGTAATACCGGTAATTTTGGATTGCGAGAACCGATTTCAATAATTCTTTTTTTGTTTGGAAAAAGATACGTTCAGGATAATAAAAGATGTAAACGAAGTTAAAAAAAATGCTTGCATATACGATTATACTACAAACTTAGTCCAGAAATTATTTTGTACAACTTTTTGTCTTGTTTGTACAAAAACTGTTGTGTCAATCAAGTTCAAAATAATTTTCCTAGTAAGTCCTTATAAAGTTCTACTTTTCAGATTTTTTTCATATTTTCTAAACTTATGGTTCAATTTTAGAGGGGGGGGGACACACATTGTTTTTTACTTTTGGAGCGATTATTTCCGAAATTATTGACATTATCAAAAAAATATTTTAGTAAACCCCTATTCATTTTTAAATACCTTTCCAACAATATATCACACGTTAGGGCTGAAATTAAATAAAAAATCACTTCCCACTTTACATATAGGGTGGCTACCCTAATAAAACATTTTTTTCCAATTTTTATTTTACCAATTTGTCGGCGTGATTGATATACATATTGCTACCAAATTTCAGCTTTTAGTGCTAACGGTCACAGAGATTAAGCGAGGACGGACGGACTGACGGACGGACGGACGGACAGACAGACATGGCGAAACTATAAGGGTTCCTAGTTGACTACGGAACCCTAAAAATGAAACGATTTTTAAACAATCACATTAATTATGATAGCAAAGTCAATAGTAACCAAGAAATATAAGGAAGATTGCAGGAAGAAATTGAATCGGTAGCTAGACAAACATTTGTTCTCAATCGTTTTACTCCGATCGAATTTTTATTACGAGTTTCATAAAAATTGGAGCGAATGTAGGTAGCTTTATTGAAATACAGGTTTTACGAAACCTTAACGAGCTATCAGCTGTTTTCAATTTGTACTTTTAGCATGCATTGAAAGCCTTAATTATGCATTGTATAAACTTTTTAATATTCAGCGTTACTGACTCATGCATTTTTAATTAGGTCGTTACAAAGATTATAATGTATGTATACTTTGGCTTGAAAACTTTACTAACAGAATTAGTTACAAGATCCGTATGTACTATCCTTACTTAATATTATAAAAGCGAAAGTGAGTTTGTTTGTTTGTTACCTCTTCACGCCCAGATACCTGAACCGATTTTAATGAATTCTGGTACAGAGATAGTTAGAACCCTGGAGACGGACATAGCTATTTTTTTTAAATAAAAGTGAGAAATGAGGTAAAAAGAGGAAAGAAAAGGGAAAAGTTAGCATTGCTATTACAATAAATAAGGCGCTAGGTTAAAAACTACAGGTAGCAGGTGCCTACAAATCAGGAAAAGGAAACTGTGTTACCCCAAATTTAACGAGGGCGAAACCGCGGACAATAACTAGTTTATTTATAACTAAGACTCTTTTTTATTTCAATGCGTTTTATAGAAAACCATCATCAAAAGATAAGCTATGTGGTCGTTATATGAGTATGTAAATATGCTCCGTCTCACGGTCTCAAGCTGGGTTCAATTCCTGTGTCGGGTAGAAACTGTTATTGGATTTTCACGGTAGCAGTCTGGACGGCTACTGTGAAATTCCTAATGGATAAACCTAATATCATTGTTTATTTTTGCCCGACGCGGGTACATCACCCATGACCCATGCTCAGCAGTCACTTGTCAGCAGTCGAAAGTCTGTCAATCAGTCTTAACAAGAGCTACCGTATTACCTAGTATTGAGACTGTCTATCTGACCTTCACAACTTGCGGGTTATGGAGGTCAGATATGCAGTCTATCTACTACATATCTACTGCCTATCTGACCTCCACAACCCATAGGTTGACTATCTGACCTCCATAACCCATAGTTTGTGAAGGTCAGATAGGCAGTTGGTCCATGTAAAATTTACCTGGATCTGGATTTTTTTTTAACGTGGACACACTAGGAATTTCTCCTGTATCGTGGGTGCGTTTACAAACATTTAAACTCACATACACAAACAGCCAGACCCGAAACGACTATCTGCAGGTCACACAAATATTTGTTCCGTTCGGGAATTGAACCCACGACACGCAGCGCAGCAGTCGTACGCTCAGCCACTGCGCCAACTGTGTCATCCGTCGTCTATTGATTGGAGTCGACAGACGAAAGTTGGGAAAAGACTAGGCAGAAGATGATCTTTGTAAAACGTTTAAATGACAAGCAAACACTTCTGTTACAAATCGTTTCAGTACTAATGATTACAAAGCCAATAATAATGTGATCGTTTATATTTCTTCTTCAATGTAATCTTTTCAAGGAACATGGCCCTAACCATCCGCATTAAGCGGAAGTGTTCCCAATTGACAAATGGGCGACAAACTGAGATTGATAGGTGTGCCCTTTGGCCCTTCTGCGTACGGAACCCTTATAAATTGTGTAAGTATTTCAGCTGCAACATGACGCGGAATTTGTTCTAAATAGACTTTAATGACTTCGGTAAACATACATTAGTGGAGATGTCGGAAGCTTTGGGACGTGTTTTTTCCGGGTTTATGTGTTACTAGCTTTTGCTCGCGGCTTCGCTCGCGTTAAATTCGGGGTAACACAGTTCCCCTTGCGCCTTATTGATTTGTAGTAGCAACGCTAAGTTTTCCTGTTTCTCCCTCACATCCCACTTTTTTCAAATAAAAAATGCCAGCCTATGTCCGTCTCCTGGTTCCCAACTATCTCTGTACCAAAATTTATCAAAACCGGTTTAGCCATTAAAGCGTGAAGAGATAACAAACAAACAAACTCACTTTCGCTTTTATAATATTATTATATATAATTATATATTAAGTATGGATTGGAAGAAACACCTTTTGTAATTTTTATATATAGGTACCTATATTAAAAAAAAAAATAGTTCTACGCTATCCAGCGGTTTCACCCAGTGCACAGCTTCATTCCTGGAGAAAGGTATGAAAAATAGATATTGCCCGATTCTCAGATCTACCCGAAATGCACACAATAATCGATCCAACTATTTCGGAGCAGTTTGTCTTCAAAAAACGTTGTAATTTCAAAATGAGGTTTAACAGTGTCATAAGATTATTTGATCTCTGTGATCAGAGTTGGCAACGTTTTGGGGAAATTTTATTCTATTACTCCTGAAGTTAGAAGAACTTTATCCGGTACAAATCAAATTCAATTGTTTTATAACCTCGTTTTACTTTGAATATATATTTTCTAGACTGAAAATACAAGATTATGGTAATGAAATGACAGATAATCAGTTGCTCGACGAATTATTAGGTTGCCTACGCTTTCCATTTTCCTTAGTCAAATAGCTTCAGAGAATTTGTTTAACGAATTATCTACTAAGGTTTTCGTGACGTGGGAAGCTCATTCGTTAGTAATGTTTCAGCTTACAGGATTTGTAGGGACAAACAATAAAGTAAATTTTATATATTAGCTTAGCGGCATGGCTAAGGATTGACTTTCTTATTTTATTGCCTTTAAAAACGTTCTCTGATGTTAGGGTTTGTGAATTTTAATTAGGTACAGTACGGCCAACGAGAAGCGATACGAAAGGTCATTAACCTAAAGAACAACTGTGGCGTTGAAAATCTAATATTTAGCTCTTTCCATCTTGTGCCTTTGTCGTAATGTCTCGTTCTCCCGGCAAAAACATGACAACGTTAAGACGGGTTCGCCAACATTCGGGCGGCCATTTTAGATGGGGTTTTAGCATGGGTTTTGTTTTCATTTGGTATCGCTTCTCGTTGGCCGTACTGTAGATCAATTTATTTAGTCGATTTACTTTTTAATACAGCTTTAATTTTAATACATTACGCTGGCAACTTTAACCTCTTAGTATATTTCTGGTCGCTCTGTGATTGGTTGACGCAAATTGGCGGGAATCAATCAGAGAAAATGCTTTTGCCTGCTTAAAAATGGGGGGGTTAAGATGGGAAACGGAATGCTTGGCCGGTTGCGAAGCTCGCTTGGTTTTTGGGAATCAGCGCGATAGGTGGATAAACTAGAATTCCATTAGAATAAGATCAGTGCTTCTAAGTATCGATTATAACCTTTATACAACAAGAAAAATATAAGACAGTTTCATGTAATCCTTGCATCTTATTTTGACGGGCCTGTTGGTGTAGTGGTTAGTGGCCCTGACTGCTGAGCCGGAGGTCGTGGGTTCAATTCCCACCCAGGACAAACTTTGTGTGATGAGCATGATTGTTTGTTCTGTGTCTGGGTTTGATTTATCTATAACTAGCTGTGCCCCGGCATGCGTTGCAATGCAATTTTGTATCTTTCTACCTGCCCTACCTACTTTACCTACCCTACCTACCCTACCTATCCTACCTACCCTACTTCTCTTACCGGGATGAAAAGTATCCTATGTCCGTTTCCTGGTTCTAAGCTACCTCCTCACCAATTTTCAGCTAAATCGGTTCAGCCGTTCTTGAGTTATAAGTGGAGTAACTAACACGACTTTCTTTTATATATATAGATATGTATGTATTTATAAATCATATAAGTATGTATATCAGTTGTCTGGTTACCATAACACAAGCTCTGCTTAGCTTGGGATCAGATAGCCGTGAGTGAGTTGTCCCAAGATATTTATTATTATTTATTTATTATTATTTAACTACATCCTGTTCCCGTTGGTGTTCCTGACATTGACTTGTTAAAAAGTCGCTAAACTGAAGCACAAATATATTTCAGTTTTTTTTAACTAAAACCAAAATTAACCACAAGTTCAATTAAGCCGTAGATTACAATAGATCGAATATAACGTCAACAAGTTGCAAACAGAACTGTCAATTTTAATCGTTCAATCAATTCCACAGATAATAAAGCACTGTTCAGAGTTACAGTTCAATCCGACCGATCCCATTTCGTATTACTTAGTAATTAATGTAGAAAATAAGGGGTTCTACAGACTGTTTTGTGCGAACAACCCGCATTGTTATTTTAATTAAAAAGTAGGTACTCACTATAAACATAGTTGATATTATATGTACATAATTAATTCGTCTCAAAATTAAGTTGTAGTTGTTGTCTTGTTACGGGCTTTTAACTTTATATAATTTTGTTTTATGCATGTTTGAATGTAGAAAAAAAATACAAATGTATATAACCACTAGCTGTGCCCAGCGGTTTCACCCGCTGCTGCTCAGTTAGGGGCATGAAAAATAAATGTTAGCCGATTCTCAGACCTACCTGATAGGCACACAAAATTTCGTTCAACTCGGTCCAGCCGTTTCGGAGGAGTATCGGAACGAAAATTGTGACACGAGAATTTTATATATTAGACTAACACTGTGCCCAGCGGTTTCACCCGCTGCTCACTTAGGGAAATGAAAAATAGATGTTGGCCGATTCTCAGACTTACTGAATATGCATAAAAAAATTCATAAGAATCGGTCGAGCCGTTTCGGAGGAGTATGGGAACGAAAACTGTGACACGAGAATTTTATATATTAGATAAACACTAAATACTTATTAGTGTTTTTAATTATATACATTTGTATTTTCTTATCTAATATCCTTTTTGTCTGTTATTTCACCTACTGTGATTTGTTTCTGCACCACCGTAAGGTAGACTGGTAGAAAATGATTAAGGCATTAAGTCCGCCTTTGCACAATTTTAACTAGAGCATAAAGTGTTAATAAAATTAATCCTTACTATTCTTACTATGTAATATTATAAAAGCGAAAGTGAGTTTGTTTGTTACCTCTTCACGCTTTAATGGCTAAACCGATTGTGATGAATTTTGGTACATTTACAGGTACATTACAAGATAGTTGGGAACCAGGAGACGGACATAGGCTAATTTTTATTTGAAAAAAGTGGGATGTGAGGGAGAAAGAGGGATGAAAAGGGAAAACTTAGCGTTGCTATTACAAATCAATAAGGCGCAAGGGGAACTGTGTTACACCAAATTTAACGCGGGCAAAGCCGCGGGCGAAAGCTAGTAAATAAATAATTTACAGGTTAACCGGAACAACTTTACCATACATCGTAATTTGAACTGCGGCCTGAATTAAGTTCGTAATTCATAGTTTGTGCTATAAATATCTGCACGTGTAGAGATAATTCAACCAGTAAGACTGATGAAGTTAGGCAGATGAAGTTAGGCAGATGAAGTTAGGCAGATGAAGTTAGGCAGATGAAGTTAGGCAGATGAAGTTAGGCAGAAGAAGTTAGGCAGATGAAGTAGTGTATCCTTACTAATATTATAAAAGCGAAAGTGAGTTTGTTTGTTTGTTACCGCTTCACGTTTTAATTGATAAACCGATTTTGATCAATTTTGTGGTAGGTACAGAGATAGTTGGGAACCATGAGACTATTTTTATTAAAAAAGAGTGGGATATGAGGGAGAACGAGGAAAGAAAAGGAAATACTTGGCGTTGCTATTACAAATCAATAAGGCGCAAGGGCAAAAACTGCAGGTCGCAGGTACTGTGTTTAATACCAAATTTAACGCGAGCGAAGCCGCGGACAAAAGCTAGTATTATATGTTTAAGTGCAACTGTGAGCCTACTATTGTCTAAACTATGTGTAAATATAAGTGGAAATTTGTAGTTGGCCTTCTGCCACAAAAAAATAATTAGAGGTGTCAAGAGACACCCGGATGGAACGAAGTTCCTATAGAAATGAAAATATCTGGCTTGCTTTTTAGGAGTGAGAGAGCGACAGACAGGCAGACAGA
Organism: Ochropleura leucogaster; assembly: GCA_958449745.1. Lineage (NCBI taxonomy): Eukaryota > Metazoa > Arthropoda > Insecta > Lepidoptera > Noctuidae > Ochropleura > Ochropleura leucogaster. The sequence continues at coordinate 5,610,977 of OY288201.1, forward strand.
GAAACATGCGACGCTGCACAGCTAACAATAGCTTATTATTGCAAAAAGTGTCGTGACAACTTTTCGTACGAATTTTTTCCGTCTTGCCCCCTTTTACAACTCACAACGCGCGATAAGGAACTTCGTTCCAAAACTGTAACTATTTTATAATAATAGCTGTAAGTTTACCAAATAAAAAAAAAACACGTACAGGACAACAATTCACGCAGTCGGGGGACTTTTTAAGATAAGATATGATATATTTATTTGCATAAAACATGGTATACAAGATGTTATTAAAAATATGAGATCAAACATGTTTTGCTTAAACTGAAGCATGCAAACTAGACATAGGTACATTAAGGCATTGAGATAAAATAGATAACATTGAAATTCATTTTAAATACTCATTAATGCTATAGAAATTATTATTATTGAGCCATTTGTATAGTTGGATTTTAAATAATTTACAATTTAACGTTTTAAACATATTTGGTAATTTATTATATAACCGTACACACATTGCCAGAGAGTTTTTATTATATTTCGCTGATCTAGGTAGTTCATCCAAAACAAGTCTGTATTGGTCACGCCGACTTCGAGAGCTTATTTCCTCTGCTGTTTTAAATAATTGTTTGTATTTTTGAACGAAAATGCATGCTTCGTAAATATATAATGATGGTAACGGTAGTAAACCAAGTTCCTTAAATATTGGTTGACATGATTCGTCAGATGGAATGTCGTATAGGGCTCGTAAACATTTTTTTTGGGCTATAAATGCTCTATTGTGGTCCGTACTATTTCCCCACATAATTAGTCCATACCGTAGTGAGGACTCTACATATGCGCGATAAGACATCACAGCCGTTTATAAAAAAATAGTATGCTATAGATTGGTCCCCCGAACGCGATGAAAAATTTTGTTTCGTTTATCAGAGATTCCCTTTCATCTTTGGTCCTAGCACATTCAAACTAACATCTTGTTTTTTTCTTTTTTGTTATTTTTTTTGACATGGCTGGTTTTTTTTTAAATTATTTTTGTTCTTTTGAGCCGATGAAATCATGCTGTTTTCTTCTCAACGCGATTGTTAAACCACGGACTTATATTACAACTAGCGGCCCGGTACGTGCTTTGCTAAGTATTTACAAAAAAAATGTGATGCAGCGCCATCTGCCGGACAAAATTGTAAATCTAAACCATTCCCAGATCCCCTTGAACACATACAAAAAATTTCATCAAAATCGGTCCAGTCGTTTGAGAGAAGTTCAGTGACATACACACTCACAGAAGAATCCTTACTTCCTTACTAATCCTTACTAATATTATAAAAGCGAAAGTGAGTTTGTTTGTTTGTTTGTTTGTTACCTCTTCACGCTTTAATGACTACACCGATTTTGATGAATTTTGGTACAGAGATAGTTGGGAACCAGGAGACGGACATAGGCTAATATTTTTTTGAAAAAAAAGTGGGATTTGAGGGAGAAAGAGGGAAGAAAAAGGAAAACTTAGCGTTGCTATTACAAATCAATAAGGCGCAAGAGGAACTGTGTTACCCCAAATTTAACGCGGGCAAAGCCGCGGGCGAAAGCTAGTTATACATATAATAAATAAATAAATAAATATCTTGGGACAACTCACACACGGCTATCTGATCCCAAGCTAAGCAGAGCTTGTGTTATGGTAACCAGACAACTGATATACATACTTATATAATGTATAAATACATACATATTATAGATAAATCACACCCAGACACAGAACAAACAATCATGCTCATCACACAAAGTTTGTCCTGGGTGGGAATCGAACCCACGACCTCCGGCTCAGCAGTCAGGGCCACTAACCACTAGACCAAGAGGCCCGTCAAATATAAAGTTAGAATCTTGCCATCATAAGACAAATAAAAGAAAAATGTACTTACCCGTATTCTCATAACAAGGAGTATATCGCATACCTTTAGAACCTTTCAGAATAAACATAAAAAATCTTTCTTCCGCTTTAAACACAAACATTTCTATGCTATGTGTAAGAAGATTTCGCATGGCTTGCGCATTCAAATCGTTTAACGTGACTCAAATAACACTAAACCGCACGGCGGCGGCTCTAAACCGAGTATAATCGCACGGCACCGCACCGCTTGTCTGTAGACGCCTTTTCAGCTTAATGCTCTGATTAAATTCTACCGTAATGTACACATAACTGATCCTGTGATCTTTGAAATGTTAATCTGAGGTTCATTAACGTATATGCTTAAGCTTCTGTTTATTGGGCCCAATGTCACTGTGTAATTATCGAACTAAAACATTTATCATATTTGTACTTTATCACACAAAACTCAGACCGATTTTGACGAATTTTGGTACAGAGATAGATGGGACCCTGGGAACAGACATAGGCTAATTTAAAAAAAAGAGGAATGAGGAAGAAATAGGGAAAAAAAGGGAAAACTTAGCGTTGCTATTACAAATCAATAAGGCGCTACCGAATTTAACGCGAGCGAAGCCGCGGGCAAAAGCTAGTTTATCATAATTATTTGTACTTTATTACACAAAACTTATTCCTCTGACTTGTACTAGAAATTGAAACTATTTTATAAAGAGAACAAGACAGAGATACGTCTAAAACAAAATATCATGGGTCTAGAATAGCTGCTTTAGCAGAATCATAAAAGGATAATAATAGTAAATACTAGCTGGCGCCTGCGGTTAGGCCCGCGTGATATCGATTAACAAAGTACACTATAATCTACCCTTTTGACGTGAAAGAGTAACAATCCTCACAAACATTCGCCATTTTGCCAATTTGATACTTCAATGTAGTTCATATTATTATCTTCTAATGATTCTGCATTTTAGACCCCCTTTCTCACCGAAGAATTTTTAGAGGTTTTGGCTTCAAACATCCTTACTTATAATTATAAAAGCGAAAGTGAGTTTGTTTGTTTTTTTATTACGTCTTCACGCCTACATGGCTAGACCGATTTTGACGAATTTTGGTACAGATATTGATGGGACCCTGGGGACAGACATAGGCTAATTTTAGAAAAAGAGAAATGAGTAAAAAATAGGGAAAAAAGGGAAAGCTTAGCTTTGCTATTACAACAAATACCTGCAGGTACCTGCAAATCAGGAAAGGGGAACTGTGTTACCCTGAATTTAATGCCAGCAAACCGCTGGCAAAAGCTAGTTAAGTATAAATAGTCATGCGATTGTGTCACGCTACATTGGGCTCGAGAAACCTGTTTACAGTTAAAAATAGAATAGCAGAAATAGGTCGTTAAAGGTCGATCGTGGCGCAAATTTTAAGTAATTGTATTTGCCTCCCACCGATCTTCGATTCGACTGAAAATGCGCGACAGCTGCCAACGGCAGTAGCAGTCACCGTAACTAAATATAGAAGGCATTTCATTTACATTTTTAACAAGAGTTAATTTAGTTTGCTTTTGCAAAACTTAAAAATACACTGTGAAAACAAAAATAAAACCTGTGCTCTTAGGAACATCCTGATGACATTATTACTCATATAAACTTAGACGGGCCTGTTGGTCCAGTGGTTAGTGGCCCTGACTGCTGAGCCGGAGGTCGTGGGTTCGATTCCCACCCAGGACAAACTTTGTGTGATGAGCATGATTGTTTGTTCTGTGTCTGGGTGTGATTTATCTATAATATGTTTGTATTTATAAATTATATAAGTATGTATATCAGTTGTCTGGTTACCATAACACAAGTTCTGCTTAGCTTGGGATCAGATAGCCGTGTGTGAGTTGTCCCAAGATATTTATTTAAACTAATAAAATAAAAAGCCTTTTGTTTCTTGCTTATAGAAATGTGAAAGTTTGTATACATCCATACAAACTTTCACATTTATAATATTTGTAGGATTACACATTAAATACATTTAAACACTTTTTTTCTTTTAAATAATTAATTTTGGATGATTTAAATTATTTGTCTCTTTCGAACAACACGTAACCCCGGAAAAAATACTCCTTTTGACTTAGAACACGAAACACGCTTGCGAATGAAAGTACAAACACAAATAAGATAACTGCGTCGTGTACTGTCTCTTAAATTATTCATCAATGTAACGAAACAGCTGTTTGTCTTCCATTCTCAGAATTATGCATCATTGTTAGAGGCATTCTAGAGAGTTTTTCTTACGACAAAATAAAATGAGGAGTTTCAGTAGCAACAGATGTTATACGTTTTAGTATTCATTTATGACAATGTCTCGTATTAGAGATGATTAAGTAGAAACAACTAGCTTTTGCCCGCGGCTTCGCTCGCGTTAAATTCGATAGCGCCTTATGGATTTGTAATAGCAACGCTAAGTTTTCCCGTTTCGTCTCTCTTTCTCCCTCATATGCCACTCTTTTTTTTTTAAAATATAGCCTATGTCCGTCTCCTGGTTCCCAACTATATCTGTACCAAAATTCATCAAAATCGGTTAAGCCATTAAATCGTGAAGAGGTAACAAACATACAAACAAACAAACTCACTTTCGCTTTTATAATATTAAGTAAGGATTAAGTAAGTATTCTTTATATTCGTTAAATTTTACGGTTGGCGTAGTGGAGTAGCGTTTGACAGCTGCGCTGCGTGTCGCGGGTTCGCACACGAAAGAAATGTTTGTATGTAAGTAGATATTGTTGGACTCGTACAGTAAAACTCACTTTTAAATTCAACTAAATACTTTATTCCACTGACTTTCTAGTGCACGGTTCGGGTTGGTTGTTTCCATGGAGAAGAACCGGCAAGAAACTCCATGGTTACTCTTTTAAATCATTTGGTTTTACAGTGTTGTTGTTACAGCGTTAATACTTATGTATTTCAGGACAGCGTAGGTCCGACAATATGTCCTTGCTTACTTTACGATCATAACCGACTAAATTTAAAACTAACGCGCCACACCGTCAACTGGCAAAACTCGAATGTAGCGCGTCACTTTGGTTGGTATCAGATAACAGTCGTACCAACTTAAAAGGCATCATCGCACCTACTTATACTATTGACCACAATGACTAATAAAAAATACAAAGTAATAAATTAACTTATTTTCTACATTATTCTAACAATATCAACTCCTAGTATACCTGTGCAATTTCACTAAAAATGACCAGAATTTACCAACGCTTCTATTGACGCCAACACAGTTTTATTGAAACGAAATAGACATGAAAATAAAGCGCTTTCAGTTAACACAATGTCAGCTTCATACAGCGGAAATTACTCGACACGAATCGAATGGAGATAAAATACACTAGAAAATGAGTCGTACGGAGAAATGACGTCACAGAATGTAGCTACCGTCGAATTCAGTCATATTTTTAGATACGTTATAGTTTTATTTGTGTGTTTTAGTTTGTTATGTAAAATGTGTTTAAAAGCTATCGTGCTAATGGATAGAATACATTTGTCGCAAAAGCAATAAGTATTGAAGAAGATGGATACTTAAAACCTTCATGGGTCATCATCTGCCTAGCCTTTTCCCAACTATGTTGGGGTCGGCTTCCAGTCTAACCGGATGCAGCTGAATATCAGTATTTTACATGGAGCGACTGCCTATCTGACCTTCACAACCCAGTTAACACTGGGTAATACGATACCCCTTGGTAAGACTGGTTGTCAGACTTTCGGTACACTGACTACCTGTAACGACTGTCAAAAATCTACAAATGACAGCCGGGACCAACAGCTTTAAGTGCTTTCCGAGGCACGGAGGAAACTCGGAATGTAACGGGTGGTCACTTAAGACCCAGACCAACCTATTACCCATTTTACCAATTTGATGTTTCAATGTAATTTATATTATTATCTTATAATGATTCTCCATTTTAGACCCCCTTTCTCACCGAAGAATTTTTAGAGGTTTTGTCTTCCTTACTAATATTATAAAAGCGAAAGTGAGTGTGTTTGTTTTTTGTTACGTCTTCACGCCTACATGGCTAGACCGATTTTGACGAATTTTGGTACAGAGATAGATGGGACCCTGGGGACAGACATAGGCTAATTAAAAAAAATAGGAATAAGGAAGAAATAGGGAAATTAAGGGAAAACTTAGTTTTGCTATTACAACAAATTAGGTCCTAGGACAAAAACTACAAGTAGCAGGTACCTGCAAATCAGGGAAGGGGAACTGTGTTCCCCTGAATTTAATGCGAGCAAACTGCGTGCAAAAGCTAGTTAAGTATAAATAGTCATGCGATTGTGTCACGCTACATTGGGCTCGAGAGACCTGCTACCCTACTATGACCTCTTAAAGCAATTCTTAATCCACTGAGGGAAAGAGACAGAGCTATACAGGGTGTCTAGCACCATCTCTTTCCCTCAGTGGAATAAGAATTGCTATAAGATGTCATAGTAGCCCTTCTGTTTACAGTTAAAAATAGAATAGCAGAAATAGGTCGTTAAAGGTCGATCGTGGCGCAAATTTTAAGTAATTGTATTTGCCTCCCACCGATCTTCGATTCGACTGAAAATGTGCGACAGCTGCCTGCGGCAGTAGCAGTCACCGTAACTAAATATAGAAGGCATTTCATTTACATTTTTTAACAAGAGTTAATATAGTTTGCTTTTGCAAAACTTAAAAATACACTGTGAAAGCAAAAATAAAACCTGTGCTCTTAGGAACATCCTGATGACATTATTACTCAAATAAACTAATAAAATAAAAAGCCTTTTGTTTCTTGCTTATAGAAATGTGAAAGTTTGTATACATCCATACAAACTTTCACATTTATAATATTAGTAGGATTACACATTAATTACATTTAAATATTTTTTTCTTTTAAATAATTAATTTTGCATGATTTAAATTATTTGTCTCTTTCGAACATTACGCATCCCCGGAAAAAGAACTCCTTTTGACTTAGAACACGAAACATGCTTGCGAATGAAAGTAAAAACACAAATAAGATAACTGCGTCGTGTACTGTCTCTTAAATTATTCATCAATGTAACGAAACTGTTTGTCTTTCATTCTCAGAATTATGCATCATTGTTAGAGGCATTCTAGAGAGTTTTTCTTACGACAAAATAAAATGAGGAGTTTCAGTAGCAACAGATGTTATACGTTTTAGTATTCATTTATGACAATGTCCCGTATTAGAGATGATTAAGTATAAACAATTCTTTATATTCGTTAAATTTTACGGTTGGCGTAGTGGATGAGCGATTGACAGCTGCGCTGTGTGTCGCGGGTTCGAACTCCACACGAAAGAAATGTTTGTGTGTAAGTAGATTTCAACTACGACGGGCCTGTTGGTCCAGTGGTTAGTGGCCCTGACTGCTGAGCCGGAGGTCGTGGGTTCGATTCCCACCCAGGACAAACTTTGCGTGATGAGCATGATTGTTTGTTCTGTGTCTGGGTGTGATTTATGTATAATATGTATGTATTTATAAATTATATAAGTATGTATATCAGTTGTCTGGTTACCATAACACAAGCTCTGCTTAGCTTGGGATCAGATAGCCGTGTGTGAGTTGTCCCAAGATATTTATTATTCATTTATTAACTCCTAGTATCTCTGTACAATTTCACTAAAAATGACCAGAATTTACCAACGCTTCTATTGACGCCAACAGTATTATTGAAAAGAAATAGACATGAAAATAAAGCGCTTTCAGTTAACACAATGTCAGCTTCATACAGCGGAAATTACTCGACACGAATCGAATGGAGATAAAATACACTAGAAAATGAGTCGAACGGAGAAATGACGTCACAGAATGTAGCTACCGTCGAATTCAGTCATATTTTTAGATACGTTATAGTTTTATTTGTGTGTTTTTATGTAGAACGTGTTTAAAAGCTATCGTGCTAATGGATAGAATACATTTGTCGCAAAACCAATAAGTATTGAAGAAGATGGATACTTGAAACCTTCATGGGTCATCATCTGCCTAGCCTTTTCCCAACTATGTTGGGGTCGGCTTCCAGTCTAACCGGATGCAGCTGAATATCAGTATTTTACATGGAGCGACTGCCTATCTGACCTTCACAACCCAGTTAATACTGGGTAATACGATACCCCTTGGTAAGACTGGTTGTCAGACTTTCTGTACACTGACTACCTGTAACGACTGTCAAAAATCTACAAATGACAGCCGGGACCAACAGCTTTACGTGCTTTCCGAGGCACGAAGGAAACTCGGTATGTAACGGTGGTCACCCATCCACAGACCAACCTAGGCAAGCGCGGCTTAACCTTAAGATCGACCCGAGCGGCTGCTATTATTTAGCCACGAGCTGAAACCTTCATGGGTGATTATTAATAATAAGAAAATGGGACTTTAAATTTTGAAGTGGCTGTGAGAACAGGTGCAGTGCTGACCATGTACTTAAAAAAAAAACAACACAATGCTAACTTGTGAAAATTGAATATTTTTGTAACCTCGAAAAAACAGTTTCCTATGTCGCGGATTAGAGACAAAATGTGACATCCGTGTGACATTTGACTGGAAGTATCAATCTTTAACACCAATGACATTAGATTGAAAAAAGATATCTTTTTTATGACAACGGCACGGTTCGCGCAGTGGCTGAGGGATCGACTGCTGCGCTGCGTGTCGCGGGTTCGATTCCCGCACGGAACAAATATTTGTATGACCTGCAGATAGTTGTCTCGGGTCTGGCTGTTTGTGTATGTGAGTTTATATGTTTGTAAACGCACCCACGATACAGGAGAAATTCCTAGTGTGGTGCAACGTTTTAAAAAAGAAAAAAAAAACATTAATTTTGTACAATCATAATCATTGTTTGTTTTTTTTTTTCAATTTTTGGTGTGCAATAAAGTATATTCTATTCTATTCTATAATCATAATTTCAAAAGATATAGGTATTTATGTTTATATTTTTATTAAATTTATGCAGCTGTAATATGTTTTAACGCACAATGACAATGCTTTTCATGTTGACGGTGAAAAAGGAATAGAGAATATCCAAGCAATGCAATGCTTTTTTATTTATGTTTTATTGGCTTTCTTCTATACCATTAACCAATGTTTTACACTTATTATATTTTCTAATACTGCACTTATTTTAAAATGTATTATTTTATATTGCGTGTTTTGATGAAACACTTTTATTTGAAAAGTACTTACATTTTCGCTGAAATTTTATTTGAATTCTAGCTTTTGCCCGCGGCTTAGCTCGCGTTAAATTTGGGGTGGTAACACGGTTCCCCTTTCCTCACTTACAGGTACCTGCTACCTGCCTAGTTTTTGCCCTGATGCCTTATTTATTGTAATGGCAATGTTAAGTTTTCCATTTACTTCCCTCTTTCTCCCTCATATCTCAATCTTTATAAAAAAAAACCTATGTCTGTTTCCAGGGTCTCAACTATATCTGTACCAAAATTCATCAAAATCGGTTTAGCCATCGAGGTGTAAAGACGTAACAAACAACAAACTCACTTTCGCTTTTATAAATTAGTAAGGATTATATTGCAATTCTTGATAGAATAAAGCATACACAATTTGTAATATTAGTTATATAATATTACAATTTGTGTATGCTAAACAGCTCTTTATAATTTAATTATACAAATCGCATTCGATTAAAGAAAGGAAATTGTGGTAAATGACGTCACATAAAAGCCAAATTGAAGCTTAAAACCCTTTTTCATCCCACCATCTCGGAAAGAGTATTTTTAATCTTCAATATCTGAGTGGAAAAGCCGTTTTTATTCTCTAGAGGATAAAGTAAATTGAATTTAGAACATCGTGTGCACTAAGTTTGTGAATTAAAAAAAACATTAAACCGATTTACTGCTACCTCTATGGTGCCGAATATCATACAACTTTTTTTTAATTTATTAAAAACTCAGACTCGGAACCTTCTTGGTGTTTTTTCAATTTGCTTTGTACGCGGTTCTTTACGCGGCATTTTTTAAGAAACTTGAAAACAAGTGAAAAAACTAAAATGAGTGATTCTAGCGACGAGAAAGTTTGTTTGATGCCAACAAAATAGACTGAAACTGTTAATAATGCGCAAATGAGCTTTCTCCCTCAACAATCACGCAAAAAGTATTCTACTACTCCTGTCCCTTAAGCGCCACGGAGGCTGGAAGTCCAATGCAGTTGTGGAGGGAAACATAGAGGATTCCATCCAAAATAAGTCTAAAATATGTGAAGGTATCGTAGGAGCCATTACACTGAAAGAGCCTCAATCGGATCCTTGGACTGGCCCTTCTACATAAAAAATAAGCCGTTATGAAACACTTAACTATCTCCCTCTCTCTCCAACATTCACGCCAAGGGAATCCGATGAATCGGTACAACTATTACGTATGACAGATAGTTTACTGAAAAACAGTACACAAGTGACTAACACCAATATTACAGTACCAAACAAAAATATTACACTCAATTTAAAAAACGTAGCAAGGTTACTTTAAAATTTTCTTAATTATACCTTACTATTATTTTGTTATAATTTAAAGATTATTCTGTAATACTTACCTGTCATAATGTAGTAATTAATACCTAAACTGAAATAAAAGTGTACCTATCTTGTGATTGTTAACGTTTTTTTTTTTGCATTTAGTCATTTCCTCGCTGAGGTGGAATGAAAAGTTACGTGTTGCACTCGAGTGCAAAGATTTTTCACCTCGTGCTCTTTTGATTCCCTCGCTAACGCTCAGGATTCTAATTTTGAATCACTCGCTGCGCTCGTGATTCAATTTTAGAATCCTTCGCTTGCTCGGTCATCAAAACTGAACACGCGGTTAAAAAGCAACTTTGCACTCTTGTATAACAAATAACTATTAATATGTTATCAAAGTTAAAACTACCAGCTTTTTATCTATTAAGACTTTGTTCGTTTTTTTTTTAAAGGTATCTTTCTTGAATAATTTGAGGTGATAGACATATTATTGTTAAGTATTTAGTATACTAGGCAGGTGGGTGATGATGCAGCTGCGGGCTGGGCCTGAACGCGACCCTTAGGCCCGGTCTCCACCAAAGCGGAGAGCAGCGGAGCGGAGAGGAGATGTGCAAGAGTCAACCAATCATAGGAAAGATGAGAGACGCGATGTAGATTTAAAGCAATGTGATTGGTCGGTTTCCGCCCATCTCCTCTCCGCTCCGCTGCTCTCCGCTTTGGTGGAGTCTGGGCCTTACGCGGGAGCCCGCCTACCCCGCGCTGCCGAAGCTGCTGCCGGAAGCTGTGCCTACGCTCTCACAGGGGAGTCCTGTAGAAGAAAATTTAAATTAACTTTATTTATTTATTTTTTTATTTATTTTTTAATATTTGGGTTGTAAATACAATTTTTCACTAATTAAAGTAAAGAGAAAATAACATGCATATTCCCTATTATTGTTAAACAGACATTTCGAATCGCAATGAAGTACGATTTGCTTTTCCCCCGACTCCCAGCCACCATAGATGGGGGCCCGTGGACGGTGAACAATGGGTAGCTCACCGTCCGTCCGTCTATTTACGACAAGCCGTATTGTCGACGCGTAAGTGTTCCACCCGTGATTCAAAGAGATTTCAGCAAAGCACAGTGGCCTGCCAGGGCCACCGCCTGCCGGGCTTGCGGGTTTTTCGAAAGAGATACCGCGGCCCCGGCACATAAAGGGCAATAGAAGGAACATGGGTGGGTTTTAGTCAGTACAAGTCTGACACTCGTCTCAAACCCGTAAACCGTAAACTACGTTTGATCTCTCTCCGGTCGTGTCAGATTGCCGTCCTATTGCCGTCCTAAATTTTCCTCCAAAATTCTTCAGATTGTGCCAAATGAGAAGTAGTGGTGAATGTGGGCCACATTCTGATTGGCTGCATCAAATCAAGCACATTCAAACGTGTATTCTGCCTTGTCCACAAACGCACGTTAAACTGAAATCAGCACAATGGTACTGTTCATTGTTTGCTAGAACAATGCCTGTTCGCGCGCTTTTACGTGTATGTCTCGCGTTTATCCTTTCAGTGCTCAGCAGAGCTGCAGCTTCAAAGTACCTTTATGTTACGTGTAAGCGATTTTCTCGATGTTATGTTTAAACTATTATTTTAGTGGTAATACTAGCAACCCGTCCTGGCTTCGCATGGGTGCAATGTAGTCACTTTTATACATGTACAAATCCGTTTGTGTAAAGTACGGCCAACGAGAAGCGATACCAAATGTAAACAAAACCCATGCTAAAACACCATCTAAAATGGCCGCCCGAATGTTGGCGAACCCGTCTTAACGTTGTCATGTTTTTGCCGGGAGAACGAGACATTACGACAAAGGCACAAGATGGAAAGAGATAAATATTAGATTGTCAACGCCACAGTTGTTCTTTAGGTTAATGACCTTTCGTATCGCTGCTAGTTGGCCTTAGTGTAGTTTTAAAGATTGAGCATACATAGGGACAGACAGACAGCGAGAAGCGACTTTGTTGTATCTATACAAACTCGGTTCCCGCATTAATGGATAGGCATCGCTGGAGAAACTACTGCATTTACCTGATGCTACTCTTGACGAAACCCACGTCGAGGAGCTCGTGGCTAAATAATATTAGCCGCTCAGGTCGCTCTTTAGGTTAAGCCGCGCTTGCCTACGTTGGTCTGTGGATGGGTGACCACCCGTTTAATACCGAGTTTTCTCCGTGCCTCGGAAAGCACGTTAAGCCGTTGGTCCCGGCTGTCATTTGTAGATCTTTGACAGTCGTAACAGGTAGACAGTGTTCCGAAAGTCTGACAACCAGTCTTACCAAGGGGTATAGTATTACCCAGTATTAACTGGGTTGTGGAGGTCAGATAGGCAGTCGCTCCATGTAAAATACTGATATCCAGCTGCATCCGGTTAGACTGGAAGCCGACCCCAACATAGTTGGGAAAAGGCTAGGCAGATGATGATGTCTCTTGACGAAACCCGGCAGGTAGGAAAGCACAAACACTAACCTGGATGTGGATTAGGAGTTGACAGATTTCACCAATGACGGGGCCTTGTAGGGTCGCCGGACGGTTAGCGAACTCGTGAGAGTTCCACCAGGTAAAGGAGGTATTGATCGAAGACCAAAAATCAGTTAGTGAACCACTAGCGAGGCATCCTTACTATCCTTATCCTTACTAATATTATAAAAGCGAAAGTGAGTTTGTTTGTTACCTCTTCACGCTTTAATGGCTAAACCGATTTTGATGAATTTTGGTACAGAGATAGTTGGGAACCAGGAGACGAACATAGGCTAATATTTTTTTTTTAAAGTGGGATGTGAGGGAGAAAGAGGGAAGAAAAGGGAAAACTTAGCGTTGCTATTACAAATCAATAAGGCGCAAGGGGAACTGTGTTACCCCAAAATATAAAGCGGTCGGAGCCGCGGACGGAAGCTAGTTAGTTTTATAAGAAAATAATTATTTTCACGGATACGCGGCGAACTTAAACGGCCATCTCACTCTCTCGATTCTTAAAGTGGGTGTTATCTAGTGTAATCACACATTGTGGAGTAGTTCTGAGTAAAACATTTTTATTGTCTCTTCATATTGAACATAAGTATATAACATAACTCAACTGGCCTTCGCCCATGGCTTCGCTCGCGTTATGGTTGGAAATCAATCTACGAAAACGTTTTAAAATTCCTGTGACAATGAGAAATAATGAAGCTTTTTATTGGTGAATGAATTTTCGAAATTGGTTCAGTTTTTCAAGAGATTACATCCTACAAACAAACTTACAAACTTTGCCTTTTTATTATGTTATTGTAGATAAGTCGTGGATAACTTTAAGGGCGCAATTTCACGAGGTTGTGGGTTCGAAATAGATACCGCGACCACATAAGAAAAGGGGCAAAAGTCTGACACTCTTCCCCGCTCCACTCAGAGCGGGGGAAGTTATTTCGTGATTTCTCATCCGTAGAAAGGGCCGAATTTCAATTTGACTTGACAACACGGTTGGCGCAGTGGCTGAGCGATAGACTGCAGCGCTGCATGTCGCGGGTTCGATTCCCGCACGAAACAAATATTTGTATGACCAGCAGATAGTTGTTCCGGGTCTGGCTGTTTGTGTATGTGAGTTCAAATGTTGTAAACGCACCCACAGTACAGGAGAAAACCTAGGGTGGGGCAAAGTTTTGTAAAAAAAAAACGGTACCTCATTTGTGTCTTGGATGACGCTGCAGTATTATTTGAACCGTGTTTTTCTAGTACTTTTTGTAATGCCACTACATTAATGTCCTGGGTACCAGCAAATGTCGACCAACCAGATTTATTACAGCCATTCGTGAAGACTTTTATTTTAATCTTTCAATTCCAATGACTAAACACAAGTTCTAAACTCAAGTATTCAACAGACACTTGCTCAGAAAAAGCAATTCACTCTACCTGGTCTCAACTTTGTATCTTAGTCTAATCACTTAAAGCGTTTTTTAAGCATTGCCCCACACAAGGAATGTCTCATGTATCGTGGGCGCGTTTACAAACATTTAATATTACATATAGAAACAGCCAGACCCGAAACAACTACCTGTAGGTCATACAAATATTTGTTCCGTGCGGGGATCGAACCCGCGACACACAGCGCAGCAGTCGATCGTATCGTCAAATATTGTTTAAGAAGAGAAATTGTATAGCTTAAAACGTAACCGCACGGACTTAATATATATCACTGTTACAATACTTCAGACTCTTTCGACTCCGTGGGAGACGCCCCGGGCGTTGGGTGCCGCGAGACGACTCCCGGCCACCGTAGATGCGGGCCTGTGGACGGTGAACAATGAGTAGCTCACCGTCCGTCCGTCTATTGACGACAGGCCGTTCGTGTTCCACGCACGCAACCCCGGCAGGCGATGGCCGGGAGTCGTCTTCCGCAGAACGTGGGGTCCTGGTTCAATTTCTTGGGGTTCGGAATTTCTCAGTAGTAGGTGGAGCGAAAGGGAGTGTCCGTCTTGAATCTCATCGAACCAACCCGTTACGCTGGAGTAGTAGACCTGAGTTTGACAGTTGGCGGTATGATACCCGTGCTTCGGAAAGCACATAAGGGCACTGCGTCTGATCTTTCTCCGGTAGCGTCAGATTGCCGTCCAATTGGACTATAAGAGAACATATAGTGCACATGTATCTCCACACTCACTTGTGCACTATAATATCTCCGGCATCGATGGTTAATGTCCGCCCCCGACCTTGGCTCGAACTAACTCGATGCTGAGCCTGTTATTCTATTCCAGCCCATAAATATTGTTATTCAGATCAAACCGGCTTTTGCTGTCCCCCAGCGGCGCCCTATGCCGAGGCTCACACGCCGCAAGGGATGCCCTTAACGTGTAGTCACTTAGTTTGTAAGTATTTGGCCCTGACTTGAGGCCTAACAATCAAAGCAACCACAGGATAGACCAGCTAAGCAGGCAACAACCTTGTAAGTTGACTTGCGAGAGCCTGTTATAATAAAAAAACTTGAGAGGTATCAAGGGACATCCGGATGGAACGAAGTTATTATTTATTATGTACAAATAACCTGTATACACTCAACAAAATCAGTCGTCGCGACACCACACTGTTCATTGCGATACAAAAAGACGAAACGAAAATAACTGGCTTGCTTTCTATGAGAGAAAGAGATAGACAGACAGACTCGCGCACGCCGCACGGCTTACAGTTATAGCAAAAAGTGTTGTTATAACTTTTGGTCTTAATGTTTTCCGTCTAGCCCCCGTTGGCAACGCGCGATAAGCAATTTCGTTCTAAAAGAGTTAAGGAGGACTGTTATTACTTAAATTAAAATGTACGCAAAAAAAACAAATACATCAAAATTGTCATCAAAATAGCTGAAGATGTTGCCTATTCACATTTATTTATTCATAGCCTCTTAATATTCAATCCTAAACACGGTAAAACAGAACATTCCCATTTCCATAAAGCATCATCTGCCTAGCCTTTTCCCAACTATGTTGAGGTCGGCTTCCAGTCTAACTGGATGCAGCTGAATATCAGTATTTTACATGGAGCGACTGCCTATCTGACCTCCACAACCCAGTTAATACTGGGTAATACGACTACCCCTTGGTAAGACTAGTTGTCAGACTTTCGGAACACTGACTAGCTGTAACGACTGTCAAAGATCTACAAATGACAGCCGGGACCAACGGCTTAACGTGCTTTCCGAGGCACGGAGGAAACTCGGTATGTAACGGGTGGTCACCCATCCACAGACCAACCTAGGCAAGCGTGGCTTAACCTAAAGATCGACCCGAGCGGCTGCTATTATTTAGCATTTCCATAAAGCGCTGTACGTTTATTTTTTGGTAACACTCCGAAAAAACTAACAACACAGCAACAACTTTTTTAATATTCAACATGATCCAAGCTTGTTAATAACGATGTCTAAAGTTAAACAAGCTGTTAACAGCTGTGTTTATACAGGGTTCACGGCTTACTGGGTTCAGGGTCGGAAGTCGGTTGTCAGGAGGAAAAAGTCGTTGGCTTTGCCAAACTAATACTTTTAGCTGTAGGCCTACTATGACGTCTTAAAGCAGAGCTTATTCCACTGAGGGAAAGAGATGGTGCTAGACACCCTGTATAGCTCTGTCTCTTTCTCTCAGCGGAATAAGTTCTGCTTTAAGACGTCATGATAGGGTAGCTGTACTCCCTTGAGTACCAACTTATCAACTCTGTGGAATATCGTCTGAGAGTGACGGAGTACCTTACTAGAATTAGGTACGTCAGTTTTGTTTTGTTTTGTTATGTTTATCAGATTTACTGCTTACATTGTTTTGGGAAGTGATTTGGGGAAGAAGCAATCTGAATAATCTTGTTACTATGGGAATCACGTGATGTTTGTAATGTACGGGAAAAGAAAATGGATTGAGTTGATAATAAAATTGACACATAAAGTACAAATATGGCTCTTAGAGTAGACTCGCACCGAAGTTTTTTTTTTTCTATGGGAATTCATCAGATGAATCCTCTCGCTGCGAGCTATCAGCCGAAAATGAGAGACCAGCCTCTACTCCACCTACCAGGGTATTGCCCACCCATTTTCCCCATGCTTTACACAGCTCAATGGGAAGCTATGCTGTGTTCTTACTGCAGTCATGCTGATGGCAGCTTACTTGCTGAAACAGCCATGCCCCGAGAGTACTCGTGTCAGCCAAAAAGTAGGTACTTCGTGGCGCCTTTCTACCCATTCCAAGAGTACTCATTTTAGAAGTCCGGTGATCTTAAAGCGAGCGCCGGCCACAACAATCATTTCATCCACTCCGCCATCACTGTTGCTCGGGGCAGGCTTTGTTGATGCTTTTTTTTTGGGGTGGGGAATCATCAAATAACTTCCCCCGCTTTAGGCGGAGCGGGGAGGAGTGTCAGACTTTAATTAACTAAAACCCACTCATGTTCCTTCTTTTGCCCTTTATTTTCCGGGGCCGCGGTATCTCTTTTGAACAACCTGCAACCCCGGCAGGCGGAGGCCCTGGCAAGCTCTGCTTTGCTGACATCTCTTTGAGGCGCGCGTGAAACAAACGCGCCGCCGGCCTGTCGTCAACAGTCGGACGGACGGTGAGCTACCCATTGCTCACCGTCCACAGGCCCGCATCTATGGTGGCCGGGAGTTGTCTCGCGGCGCCCGGGTTGGCTTGAGGTTCTCTCCCTCAAACGCCCGGCTACCTCCGGCTTTGTTGGTGCTCATATACTCTTGTTGAGATCTGTATCCGTACTTCCTTACCACAAATATATAAGGTCGCAATGTTACCAAGTCCCATGGCACCGACCCAATCAGAGCACAGGCTGCCCCACCGGAAATTGTGCGATATCTTTATGTATATAGCGCGACACCGATGCGGTTGCCGGTGCGATCGCAGAACCACACAGGAGCTCCGTAGAGAACCATTCATCTTACGACCCCACTAGCTAGCGCTCGCGGCTTCACCCGCGTCATATCGAAAAAAAAAAGTTTTTTATTTGTTATTCCACCATATAGTATAACCATAATCTACCTCTGTGCCAAATGTCATCAAGATCCGTTCAACCGTTTTGACGTGAAAGAGTAACAAACATCCATACATCCGGATGGATGTAAATGCGAAATGCGAATATTTGTGAGGTTTCACAAACATTCGCATTTATAATGTATATAGAATGTATCGCCTACATAACTAATATTAAAGCCTATCCTGGAAATAAATTACCTACGCCTGTTGATTTAAGGCTCAATTTTACATGACACCAAAATGTAAACGTATTTCATGTAATTTCAAAAATATTTTGTTCGGACCCAAATATTCTCGTCACATGGCATGTAACACGGCCAATCTTTGTGAACACTTAAATAGATCTATCACAGTACCGCGTATTGGCTACAATAGCCCCTGTCAGTGATGATTGATCGAGCTGGGTATGAAGCGGATGGCCGGTTTAGATCTAGGTCACCACGTATCTGCTAGGACGTTGAAGGTCAAAAGATTATATTGAGCTTAGTTTACAATTTGTTTTAGGGTGGGAAATCATCACAGTCTAAGCTTACTAAGCCTCTGAAGTCAGGATCAATCTTTCTCATCTTCTCACAATATGAGTTGTAATAATTATCTAAAGCACTGAGGTAGCATTTTATAGAGAGCTTCCCGTCCACAAGTGGGAATTCTGATGACAAGTCTGGCTTGTAGAAGTCATAAGCATGTGTCATGTTTGAAGCACGATCACCACAGTCCAGCACAAGAGGAGCACCTGGTCCTATAAGCATGGCCACTGCACCAGCACCTCCTGTGGGCCTTCTACCCCGTCCTAAAACCCGAACTTTTACGTTCCGGGACTGCAGAACCCGAAACCCCGGGGGACCAACGGCTTAACGTGCTTGTATGGAGATAACTCGGTATATCGGGAGGTAACTAGCGGTCACCCATACACAGACCAACCTAGTCAAGCGGAACTTAAACAGAAGATCAAATCAAGTATCTGTAATTATTTAGCAAAGAGCTCCTCATTGACCTACTTAAATTTTACTATCCAAGGTTCCGCCAGCAAAATGTCGGGATCCAATTTGTCTTACAATAAGTTCAGAAGATCGATCGCCGGCTGGTAGTACAGGGTGATAGCAATTTGCGGTCGCTTCGAGAGCTATTATGAATCCATAATAAGGCCATCATCGATCTTCGAATTACAATTAACTAAGCGTTCTTTTATTTGCGTTTAAATGAACTGGTGGTCTGTAATGCTCTAGTTTTGTAATAAGACAACTTTCACGCAACATTGAATTTTGTACATACTTAAACTCGTGTCAAATTCCCATGGGGGCAGACAGAAACTACGGAGCAACACGCCAAGTTCATACAAGCACACCAGTTGAACTGTACATACATTGTACTATAGTCAGACAGTAATATACACTGTGGTGGAGACCGCGGTATCGTCCGCGTGATATCGAAAAGATATCGTGTGTTATTCCAGACTGTTATCTACATCTGTGCCAAATTTCGTCAAGATCCGTTCAGCCATTTTGACGTAAAAGAGTAACAAACATCCATACATTTATCCTCAAAAACATTCGCATTTATAATCTTACTAGCTTCCACCCGCGACTTTGTCCGCGTGGCATATTTACTTTGGGCTAGCGCTAACTTTAAATTAAAAAAAATATATCTTTCTCTCCACTTTTCTTTCAATTTTCTCCCCTTTTGTCAACTTAGCCTATGTCCATCTCCAGGGTCATAACTAACTATATCTGTACCAAAATCCATGAAATTGGTTTGGACATTTAGGCGTGAAGTAACAAAAAACAAACTCACTCTCGCTTTTATAATAATAGTAGCTTTCGCCCGCGGCTTCGCTCGCGTTAAATTCGGTATAACACACCAAGCAGACCTGTAGTTTTTGCTCTTGCGCCTGTTTAACTTGTAATAGCAACGCTAAGTTTTCCCTTTTCTTCTCTCGTTCTCCCTCATATACCACTTTTTTTAGCCTATGTCTGTCTCCTGGTTCCCAAATATCTCTGTACCAAAATTCATCAAAATCGGTTTAGCCATTAAAGAGTGAAGAGGTAACAAACAAACAAACAAACTCACTTTCGCTTTCATAATATTAGTAAGGATTAGTGAGGCTATATACTTATAGTGTGACTAGCTTTCGCCCGCGGCTTCGCCCGCGTTAAATTTGGGGTAACACAGTTCCTCTTGCGCCTTATTGATTTGTAATAGCAACGCTAAGTTTTCCCTTCTCTTCCCTCTTTCTCCCTCACATCCCACTTTTTTCAAAAAAATATTAGCCTATGTCCGTCTCCTGGTTCCCTACTATCTGTGTACCAAAATTTATCCAAATCGGTTCAGTCATTAAAGCGTGAAGAGGTAACAAACAAACTCACTTTCGCTTTTATTATATTAGTAAGGAAGTAAGGATTTCACCAATACATGTCACACACTGATTCCAAAGCAATGCTATTTTATTTTCATCAATTCTTCATTTAAAATCTGAGTATTCGAACGTCTTTGCATACCACTCCGCACTGTTGAAGGATTGATCAATGTTATTAAACCTACCTACGCTCTTGCAGTAATGAGTTTTCATATTTTCAAGCAAGTCTTTATTCGTCAAACCAATCCAGCCGCCGCGGGAGACACTCTGCGCGTCGGGAGCCGCGATGCCACTCGCGGCCACCGTAGATGCGGGTCTGTGGATGGTGAGTAATGGATAGCTCACCGTCAGTCCGTCTTGTAACAACAGACCGTGTCGACGGCGCGTTATTGTTCCACGCGCGTCTCAAAGAGATGTCTGCAAAGCAGAGGGGCTTGCCAGAGCCACCGCCTTCCGGAATTGTAGGTTGTTCGAAAGAGACACCGCGGAACATGAAGGACAACAGAAGGAACATGGGTAGGTTTTAGTCAGTACAAGTCTGACGCTCCCCCTCGCTCCGCCCAGAGCAGGGAAAGTTATTAGATGATTTCCCATCCCAAACAAAAATTTAGAGGTGTCAAGGGACACCCGGATTCAAAGTTCCTATAGAAACGAAAATATCTGGCTTGCTTTCTATAAGAGAGAGAGAGACAGACAGACAGACAAAGAAACATGCGACGCCGTACAGCTTACAATAGCTTACGATAGCAAAAAGTATCGTGACAACTTTTCTTAAGATTTTTTTCCGTCTAGCCCCCTTTCACAACGCGCGATAAGGAACTTCGTTCCAAAAACACTATATTAGGTCATCGACCCAGACTGTCCTGGGTCGTATAGTAAGAAAGTTTCTTCGAAACTATTACCGAGAAACGCCAACTACGAACTCAATATCCCTTATAAGTTCTGTGATAGTATATAAAATGGTTTGTAATAAGGTAATATTGAATCTTATTAAATGGTACAATACAAACATATGAAAAACCTGAGATTTAATCTTCAATTTGGATGTCTACATCCTTACTCCTTACTATAATATTATAAAAGCGAAAGTGAGTTTGTTTGTTTGTTTGTTACCTCTTCACGCTTTAATGGCTGAACCGATTTTGATGAATTTTGGTACAGAGATAGTTGGGAACCAGGAGACGGACATAGGCTAGGCATATGGATATGAGGGAGAAAGAGGGAAGAAACGGGAAAACTTAGCGTTGCTATTACAAATCAATAAGGCGCAAGGGAAACTGTGTTACCCCGAATTTAACGCGCGCGAAGCCGCGGGCAAAAGCTAGTTTTATATAATTTGAAAGCGATGACAACGGTGTAGTTGTAAATAGATAGAAAAATCTTTACTTCCATTATAAAAGGGAAAGTGAGTTTGTTTGTTACGTCTTCCCGCCTAAATGGCTGAACCGATTTTGATGAATTTTGGTACAGAGATAGTTGGGACACTGGTCATAGGCAATTTTTTTAGTGAGAAAATGGGGAAGAAAAGGGCAGGGAAAAGTTTTTTTTTTCGATCATCACGCAGGTTAAAGTTAGCGTTAGCCCAAAGTACCTATGCCAAGCAGACGAAATCGCTGGCGGAAGCTAGTATACCTAACATAAATTCTTATTACTTTTTGACTTTGTTATTTTATTTTAGTTAACACTGTATTCGTGTCGCGTCCCCGGAACGTAAAGGGCAATAGAAGGATAATGGGTGGGTTTTAGTCAGCACAAGTCTGACATTCCCCCCGCTCAAAGCGGGGTAAGTTATTTGATGATTTCCCATCCGCAAAAAAAGACACACAAGTAAATAAAAACAGCCAAAAAGCGCTTTTGATAGCAAAATGAACTTACGTGCTACTTACTTACGACTCAATTTATTTAGATCATTTACTGGCGCAGCGACATAGCCTGCACAACTTTATTAAATTTTCAGTCGCCCACTGCAGCTAACTGGAAAAATCCGGAAAAGTGTGACTTGGCGTCGCGCACTCAGGGTTTTTTATCACCTCACACAAAAGTCTGTGAAATAATAAAATTTAGTTTTAGTTTTTGTATTGACCTAAAATCGTATTACCCAGTACTAAAGGTGTTGTGGAGGTAGCAGTCAGTGGTTAAGTGTTTGACAGCTACGCTACGTATCGCGGATTCGATCCCCGCACGGAACAAATATTTGTCTAACCTACAGATAGTTGTTCCGAGTCTGGCTGTTTGTGTATGTGAGTAAAAATGTTTGTAAACGCAACCACGATACTGGAGAAATTCCTAGTGTGAGGCAATGACGTTAAAAAAATCCCCTGCATCCAATTAATATATATCCAATAATCCAATCCATCTATAATATAATAATCTGGAAGGAACTACAACTAGAACTACAATATATCTGAAGTGTGACGTTTTTCAGGTTTTTCAGTGTGGGCCTTTTTTACGATCTCATTAAAAACAGTCCAAACTTTGATGGAATTAACTTTATAATAGACTTGACTTACGATACCATCATACAATAATACTGCTCTATGACAAAACAGACAGATAGACGGCGTAGCCTAATTAATAAAGTCCTGTAACTAACCTTTACTTACGGAACCCTAAAAAGCGGTTAAAGCTTCGGGAATATTCTGTTTGAAAGCCAGCAGCGATTTAGCTCGTTTTGAAATGGTTAAACTAAAAAATACTGGCTGGAAATAACTGGTTTAGTCCGGGAAATTATTACGTTCTAAATTCAAAGTTTCGTTGTGGTTACATTCGAGATTTTATTAAAAAGTTGTTAATACGTGTGGCTAGACGGATTTTGTGTTGTTTGAAAGTGACAAAAACTATTTTTTTAATTGAGAAAAGGGGGAGAAGAAGGGGAGGAAAGGGAGAGAGATTTTTTATCGAACATCACGCGGCTTAAAGTTAGAGTAAGCCCAAATTAACTATGCCACGTGGACTAAGTCGCAGGTAGAAGCTAGTAAGATTATAAAAGAGTTTACTAATGATATAGAATACAACTAGCTGTGCCCAGCGGTTTCACCCGCTGCTCATTTAGGGTTCTGAAAAATAGATGTTGGCCGATTCTCAGACCTACATGATATGTACACAAAATTTCGTTTAAATCGGTCCAGCCGTTTCGGAGGAGTATGGGAACAAAAATTGTGACACGTGAATTTTATATATTAGATAGACAACACAATAAGAGTTCCATTTTTTCCTTTTGGGTCAGAAGACGGACGGATCGCTAAAAAGCACCCCAAAACATGTTTCAAACGTTTTCATCGAAAACCCTTTTTCCTTCTTCACACACGAAACATACTTCAAGAGTACGTAACAGAAAATATAAAACGTCCAATATCAAAGTTTTGGTAACAAAAAGAGAATAACATCATTTGACGATTTCGTTTGGCAGCCATTTTCATTTGTTATGAGATTTCAAGTGCACTCTGCTTTTGAGGAAACTTTTTCAATAAACGTGTGGTTGAAATACTTTTAGGTCAAGCGGATACGATATACAACAATCCTACTTATATCGTACTATTATTTAAAATGCGAATGTTTGTGAGGATGGATGGATGTATAGAATATTTGTTACAAATATTACACATAATTCAACAAATATTCTATACATCCGTAGAATATTTGTTACTCTTTCACATGAAAACGGCTAAAAGGATCTTGATGAAATTTAACACAAATGTAGTTTATAGTCTGGAATAACAAATAAGTTTTTTTTTTCGATATCACGCGTGCGCCAGCTAGTATTGAATTTTTGGTTGGAAATTAATATTATGAATGCGAATGTTTGAGAGGATGGATGTCTGGATGTATCGATGTTTGTTACTCTTTCACGTGAAAACGGCTGCATGGGTCTTGATGAAATTTGGCACAGAGGTAGATTATAGTCTGGAATAGCACATAGGATACTTTTTTTTCGATATCACGCGGTCGAAGCCGCGGGCGCCAGCTAGTATTCGAATAATATCATTTCGTTTCCGAAAAGTATTTTGGTTGGATAAAAAATTTTGAAATATGCTGTAGAGTAACTTAGAGCATTTAATTGGACAATAGTGTCGATTCTGCTGCGAAAAATTAAACTAAAACTTCTCTAAAAAGCACTAAAACGTAGTTTTTACCTGTCGAATGGCGTTTCCTATTCTGAAATTGATTTAGCGTGACACAACTAAACTATATTTTAGTTTGACAGCATTTTTTTTTGTTGATGTTTGAAAGAGTTACCGCGGCCCCTGGAACATAAAGGGCAATAGAAGGAACATGGATGGGTTTTAGTCAGTACAAGTCTGACATTCCCCCCACTCAGCTCAGAGCGGGGAAAATTGTTTGATGATTTCACCTCCGCAAAAATAAAATACATCCTTACTAATATTATAAAAGCGAAAGTGAGTTTGTTTGTTAACTCTTCACGCCTTAATGGGAAAACCGATTTTGATGAATTTTTGTACAGAGATTGTTGGGACCCAGGAGACGGACACAAGCATTTTTTTTAAGAGAAATTAGAATTGGAAAGAGGGAAGAAAAGGGAAAACTTAGCGTTGCTATTACAAATCAATTAGGCGCAAGGGAAACTGTGTTACTCCAAATTTAAGATAGAAGCCGCGGGCCAAAGCTAGTACTTTATATAATAAACACAACATCGCAGCTGTAATTCCTCAAAGGGCGACGCAAAGGTACACCTATAGGTACTCCTATAGGTATATGGTATATACACCGAATAGAATCTCTGTTTGTATCTTTAGGTCGGTTTATGTTTAAGTCCCACATAATTGGGGACGAGCCTACCACAGATACCTACAGGCTATACAGGCTAAATTCGTCGTACCAAATTATTATTGGCTGTTTATGTATGTGAGTTTATTAAATGTTTGTAAACGCAGCCACTATACAGTAGAAATTCCAAGTGTGAAATAAAGTTTAAAAAAAAATAGAAGTGTCAAGAGACACCCGGATGGAACGAAGTTCCTATAGAAATGAAAATATCTGAATTGCTTTCTATAAGAGAGAGAGAGAGAGAGACAGACAGACAGACAGAGAAACATGCGACACCGCACAGCTTACAAAAGCTTACTATAGCAAAAAGTGTCGTGACAACTTTTCGTAAGAATTTTTTCTTTCACAACGCGCGATAAGGAACTTCGTTTCAATAAAAAAATATTAAAGCTAACACAAACAACAACCAACAAAATAATAAACGACGAAAATGGAACAGTTAATGTGAAACATGCCAAAAAGACTGGCAGCCACGTTGAATGGACAAAGTTAATAGCATATTCCAAACCAATTCATGATCGAATAGACTAGTGGAAGCCCACACCATGAATGACCCGGCTAATCACTCAGCGAAGAATGAGCCATGTTTATTGACTTTCTCTTGAGATAGGAAAAACTTTACCTCACTCATTCGGCGATCCTTAATGAGTTTCGGACCCGTCTGTATTGTAAGGAGTAGGAAATGAAGAACGTGGTCGGCTTACGGTAAGAACTGACTAGATTGTTCGTTTGTTTGTTCGACACACACTAAACATTTGTGTGGAAACTTGTAGAATGTTTAGTCAAGCGTGGATTGCTCGGGTTGAGAATTATTCTGAGTTGCAGGTTATTCGAGAAAGATACCGCGGACACGAAACATAAAGGGCAAAATATGGAGCAAGTATCTCTTTCGAACAACCCGCAAACCCGGCAGGCTCCTCCGCTTTGCTGACATCTCTTTGAAGCGCGTGTGCAACAATTACGCGCCGTCGACATAGCAAAATCTGTAACACTGGAATAAGAACTCAGGTGGCTTGGTGAAAGTGGTCCTAATTCTCCACCAGACCATCACCGTA
This sequence comes from Ochropleura leucogaster, assembly GCA_958449745.1. Lineage (NCBI taxonomy): Eukaryota > Metazoa > Arthropoda > Insecta > Lepidoptera > Noctuidae > Ochropleura > Ochropleura leucogaster. The sequence goes on from OY288201.1 coordinate 5,637,047, forward strand.
ATAGCAAACCACCCTGCTTTGCGAACAGAAACAGCTGTCTGGATTTAAAAAAAAAACTATACCTACAAAAATAGAAGCTGTCGTTTTCCATCCTCCGCCTGTGATACAGGTTTAACTTAACCTAGTACAGGCATCGAAATTTGTTATACCAACATTATTTCTAGGATTTAAATTATATTTATAGTGCCAATTGTTTGAACTTTGAATAAATATTCTATTCTATTCTATTCTATCCTTATCAAATTTAATGAGATAAAGGTGATGCTAATGATTCTCGACCTGAATCAATAATAGTATGGGTAGATATTTTTTTTGCTTATTCTTTTTAAGGAAATCGGTAAGAGCTCACACGCAGACTTTCTGAAGCAAAGGGGCTCGTCGGGGCCATTACCTGCTGGAGTGCTGGATTGTTCGAAAGAGCTGGAACTCAAAGGGCATAACATGGAACATAGATGAGTTTTAGTCAGTACAAGCCTGTTGCTCCCTTCACTCTGCCAAGGTTTTTCGCTCTGAAAGTGCATAGGTACTTAAAATTTATCAACAAAATTAGTAATAACCTACCGTAGGTTATGACCAATATTGTTGATTTGAGTTTTCTAACTACATACATACAAATCTTTACCAAAAAACCTATTCCAATCCAGTACAATACTATTCTTCGTCTTGTATTCGAGTCAAAGGATTCATTAAAATAATTCAAAAACCTCTTCATCAATGTAAACGTACACATAAATAACGAATTGAATATTCTAAATAAACAATGAATTGTGGATAAAATATTTATCAACACTTTCTTTTATTGTGCTCCTAAAAGCTCATCCGATCTCTTTAAAATCCCAACGGGCAATAAATAAGAGGTGAAAAAGTATTTTGACTCCAAAGTATCGTGTTACAAATTAAATTTAAAAAGTTGGGAAAGCTTTTGGCCTCTTCCTTTGCCTGAAGAAATTTCGATAAGAAAACAAAAACGGCGAAGGTTTTGTAACGAGGATGGTGTTTTTTTTTTTACTTTCTAGCGTCTGTTTGACGATGCAGTTTGGAATATAGATGACCATAGACTGTTCTAGATGATGTAATAATAAGGTATTTTAACAATGCAAATTGTTATATGAAAAAATAAATATTAACCATTTTTCGCTGCAGCATGGCGTGGGTGATATTAGATAAAAAGATGTGTTCTGTGTTTCATAGTAATACATACCATCACTAAACATGTCTGTGGGTAGTCCTATACGGCTATGAAATTCAGCGTAAAGCCTTGAAGGCTTTCAGTCATCCTAATTAATTTCATAAAATATGGATGCCAGATATGGACGGGCCTGTTGTTCCAGTGGTTAGTGGCCTTGACTGCTGAGCCGGAGGTCGTGGGTTCGATTCCCACCCAGGACAAACTTTGTGTGATGAGCATGATTGTTTGTTCTGTGTCTGGGTGTGATTTATCTATAATATGTATGTATTTATAAACTATATACCTAAGTATGTATATCAGTTGTCTGGTTACCATAACACAAGCTCTGCTTAGCTTGGGATCAGATAGCCGTGTGTGAGTTGTCCCAAGATATTTATTTATTTATATATTTTTTCTCTCCTTCAAGGTTGGTCGGGTAATGTTGTATGTTTCCCGGTACTTGCGACGTAGCCACGGACAAAAGCTACATTTCTAAACGAAGAATTTAATTTAAAAATCAATCAAAATACAAAAACTTTTTCTTATGTCAATATCGTTAGATGAATGGAATATTCTATTCATCTAAGTTTCTTTATTATAGCGAATGTAAATTGAATCCACAATCAATACCAACTGGCGAAGTAAAGTGCAAATGAGAGTTCTTTCAGTTCAAAATGCCAATGAAATTAATTATTTAGGTATTCCTTGTCGAAGTAAATTGCCAACGAGCGACTCTATTCATTGGCTCTCAATAAAACCTGATATGAACAAGACATTCTATTTCGGACCTTATTTCATTTAACGTAAAGGTCAAAGATTTTGACAATGTTTTAATTATTCGGGGACTTAAGCTTTGGTGATAAGGGATTATTAGGGCGGGTTTTATGTGACATGATCCGTACATTTTATGTCGTGGAAAATTGGGAGCTGTTTATCAATCTTGATTTGGGACCGGCGGACAGTTGGTGAAAGTTTGACTATGATTCTATTTACAGTTGATGAGTGATGACCAGTTTTTTGCGGATAACTCCCCTCGCTCTGGGCGGAGCGGGGGCGTATCAGACTTTTACTGACTAAAAATCCAACCATGTTTCTTCTTTTGCCCTTATATTCTGGGGCTGCGTTATCGTATAACTCGTGTTATAACTCAAAGAGCTCAACGATATGACGAATAATACCAAAATGAGGACATTTGTGTAGGTCGCTGAAATTATGCAAATTGCCTCACAACGTAAAAAAACAATAAAAGAAGAAATGTTCATGATGGGAGGACCATGTGGAACCATGTGTTGTGAATGCGTCAAAATGTATAATTATTTTAAAAATTAAATCAAAAAAGGAAATCATAAAATGTCACAGACATCAAAATCCTTACTAATATTATAAAAGCGAAAGTGAGTTTGTTTGTTACTTCTTCACGTCTAAATGGCAAAACAGTATTTAATTAATTTTTGTACAGAGATAGTTGGGACCCTGGAGACGGACATAGGTTACGTTTTATCTCTTTCTAACCCCCACTTCCCTAAAATAGGAAACGGGAACTGTTTTACCCCGGGCGCATTTAACGCGAGCGAAGCCGCGGGCAAAAACTAGTAATAAAAAAAACACTTAACAAAGTTAATATTCATTCGGTTTTTTTTTTTGGGGTGGGAAATCATCGAATAACTTCCCCCGCTCTGGGCGGAACGGGGGCGTATCAGACTTTTACTGACTGAAACCCACCCATGTTCCTTCTATTGCCCTATAAGTTCCGGGGCCACGGTATCTCCTTCGAACAACCCGCAACCCCGGATATTCATTCGGATTGAAAGTCCTCTAGCCTCAATCCCTCTAGACTAACTGACTGACTGACTTATTACTTACTAGCTGTTCCCCACGGTTTCACCTGCGCTGCTCAGCACCTGTTGGTCGTAGCGTGATGTTATATAGCCTATAGCCTTCCTCAAGAAAAAGACTATCCAACACTAAAAGAATTTTCCAATTCCAACCAGTAGTCCCTGAGATTAATGCGTTCAAACAAACAAACTCTTTAGCTTTATAATATTAGTATAGATTTCACTTTTTTAAATCACGTTTTATAATAATCTATCTTCCAAATAATATTATCTTCAGTAAATCCTTTGACACAGCAATCTATTTGTTTGAACGAAGTATTTGAACCGGATAGAACGTATCTATACACTTCCAATTACTTTTGGAACAAAAGCGTTATCTGATTGAGTTTCAAAGACGCCATGATTGGATTGAGATCGTGTGTGGCGTTACAAAAACCTTTCAGAATAGATGATATTACGCATTCAGTAAACAGTGGTGATTAGATAGATCTTTTGTTTAAGGAATGGGAAATCATCAAAAACTTCCTCCGCTCTGGGCGTTGGCGGAGCGGGGGGAGGAGAGTGTCAGATGTTTCAGAGTGTCTAAAACCCACCTATGTACGCTCGGTCTCGGTAATTTCTTTTAAACAACCCGCAAACCGTTGCAGGCCGTGTCGAAAGCGCTTTAGTGTTCCACACGCGCTTTAAAGAGATGTCAGCAAAGCAGAAGAGCCTGCCAGAGCCACTGCCTACAATAATACATATTCACATACATTGTATAGAGACAGAGACGTATCATCTGTTAGGAATGCTTATTTTTTGGCGTGGGAAATTATCAAATAACTTCCCCCACTCTAGGCAGAGCGGCGGAGTGTCAGACTTGTACTGACTAAAACCAACCCATGTTTTTTCCATTGCCCTTTATATTCCGGGGCCTCGGTATCTCTTTCCCGCAACCCCGGTGTTAGGAATGCTTTACTTTTATCATTCTGCTGTATATAGGAAATCTTTCAAAGGAAATAATAATTTACTCTAGGAACCAGTTGTGTTGAAGTTGTTTTTAGTTGTTACGTAATTATTGAGAAATTTTCCCGTTTTGTTACTGTTTGTGGTAAGCCCTTGTAATTTTGATTAATGTATGTCAAGTACACATGTGCCATTAGTTGTTTAAATAATTTAAACTTTATCAAATAACGCAATTTTCGATTGCAATCAAATAATTGATTTATTTGTCCGTGTGTGACTAACAGATTAAACTAACGATTATGGAATGGGACCAAACAAGCACAATATAACGTACACAATAACCTTTATTACCTAAGTAGCTACGCCCTGCGGTGTTACTCGCGATGAAAACCTAGGTATACCTGAGGTATTTGGTCATCCCACGGGAACAATGCATTTTACCGGGATCAAAGGTTGCCTGGAAGCTGTTAAATAAGCTATCTTGATACCAAATCTATCTAAATCCGTGAAGCCGTTTGAGCGTGAAGGAATAACAAACATACGCACACATACAAACACTCCCCTTTATATTTAGTTTCATATCTACACTTCGGTATTTATATAAGTTTTTAAGCTGGCATTGTACTAACATTATTTATAAATAGAAATATGATAGGATATTTATTTTAAGTTTCCGATATTTCGTAGCGGTTTCACACGCCCTGTAGGCCTACTATGACATTTTAAAGCAGAACTTATTCCACTGAGTGAAAGAGATGGTGCTAGACAACCTGTAAAGCTCTGTCCCTTTCCCTCAACGGAATAAGTTCTGCTTTAACACGTCATGGTAGGGTAGCTGATCACAGATATACCGAAGTCATATATGGATGTTTAAAAGCGGACAAAACGATCTACCTTGTCCCTAATTGATTCATCGTTCGTCGAGATAAAGTGAGGGTGGTGTAATTCAATCCAGTGGTTCGATCCTGCTTCAAATTCGACCAAACGTCACTATATACCTAGATTGGTAAGAAAACCAATCGATTGAGGAGCTCGTGGCTAAGTAATAGCAGCCGCTCGGATCGATCTTTAGGTTAAGCCGCGCTTGCCTAAGTTGGTCTGTGGATGGGTTACCACCCGTTACATACCGAGTTTCCTCCGTGCGTCGGAAAGCACGTTAAGCCGTTGGTCCCGGCTGTCATTTGTAGATCTTTGACAGTCGTTACAGGTAGTCAGTGTTCCGAAAGTCTGACAACCAGTCTTACCAAGTGGTACAGCTTTACCCAGTACTAACTGGGTCGTGGAGGTCAGATAGGCAGTCGCTCCATGTAAAATACTGATATTCAGCTGCATCCGGTTAGACTGGAAGCCGACTCTAACATAGTTCGGAAAAGGCTAGTCAGATGAAGATGGTAAGAGAACCAATCGAGATTGCCAAGTATGGGAACTTCAACAAGGAAGGATGGGTTTTAACAGGCAAAAGCCTGGAATCCAGTGATTTCATTGTAAAAACTGATTAAAAAAATCGCAAATGGATACAGTGAGTTTCGTGTGTCGAGGGCAGAATCGAGTTGTGAGTAACAGTGGTAGCGGTACCAAGCGCAAAAATACGAATCAAGAAGAGGGTAAACAGTTTTGTCCACTTATAAACATCCACCCACAATAATTTCAGTTTATTCATATCAACTTCGCCGAATTATCGGAAATTGAAAATTAATAGCAAACATGGCAAATATCTTGTTTCAAATGTTATAAATAACTTTGGGATTTAATTAAAAACCGGATTGAAATATAATTAACTAGCTGGTACCCGCGGCTTTGCCCGCGTAATATCGAAAAAAAATCCTATGTGTTACTCCCGACTACAATCTACCTTTGTGCCAAATTTCATCATGATCTATAGAACAAAAAAGCTCCGACGCACGACTGGAGTTTACTCCTTAAGTACGAGTATCTAACCATACGCAAAAAGAGTTTATTCGACTGAAAAAAGATTAATATCATATGAAAGGGTAAATTCACAAATTAATGAAAAAAAATAGCAATATAAATACATCGACACTGATAGAAACAAACAAGCCCAATAACATATAGTATATAGGTATAGTCGCCTATACAGCATACCATATGTACGTCTTAATACACTCACAGCCAAATTAGAAAGTGCGCACCAAAAACGTGACACATTTTCGTTACTTTAGTAGGTTTTACCCCTCGGATTTTTCTCATACCGGGCGCCTTATATATGAAAATGGATTCTTAAGGAGTAAACTCCAAAAAACAACAACCAAAGAGTAACAAACATCCATAAATCCATACATACATCCTCACAAACATTCGCATTTCTAATATTACTAGGATCTTTGCTTTAGCTGAAGGTGAAAACAACAAGAATTAAAAACTGCGTTTTTTTTAGATCAATCGTTATAAAAGAAAACGAACTTAAGTTTTTAAACAGACATGGTTACTAATATTATAATTATTTTAACACTTGAAACGAAATATCGGAGACTCAATTAAAATAATAAACATGGTAAATATCCCGTTTCAAGTGTTAATTATAAAGAAAACGAAGTACGAAATGTAAACGAATGTGTTACTATCATCAAATCACAAAATCTCATTTCGAATTGAAAAGAAAGAAAGTCTTTTACAAAGTTTCTCCGCGATCCGTTGCTTTCATCTTACCTAATTTAAATTTAGTATTCCCAGGGCTACCAAGTGAGTCTAGTTTCGTGCGGAATTTCTAAGTTTTCCAATCACGTGAGGCCCACGCAATCTCTGCAAATACCCTGAAACTGAATAACTGAAACTTGGCAACCCTAATGTTTCCAGCCTGTTGCTCCCATGTTATTGGTAAAGCCCTATCATGTTTTTGTTGCCAACAATATTTTACTTCCAAATTGAAGAAAGTTTTTGTTATAAATTTAACGTTCCGGGAAATGTTACAATTATAGTGGGTAGACAGTTTTATAATATACGGGATTCTTTTTTTAAAACATCTTGAAATTTATTTATTTATTAAAACTTTATGCACAAGTAAAAACTGTACAAAGGCGGACTTAATGCCTTAGGCATTTTCTACTAGTCTACCTTAGGGTGAGGCAGAGATAAAACACAGTAGGTGCGATAGCAGAAGTAAAGGATATTAGAATATAAATTTAAATATGTATTTTATATATATATATATATATATATGTATATATATATATATATATATATATATATATATATATATATATATATATATATATATATATATATATATATATATATATATATATATACATATATATATATATATATATATATACATATATAAATAACTATAAATACTTATAAACATACATACAACAAAATTATATAAAGTTAAGAGATCGTAAAAAGACAACAACCACAACTTAATCACGAGATGAATCTACCAACTTCTTGCAAATGTATTCGCGAACTTTCCTTTTAAAAGTAAACGGACTGGTTACCATCCTAATATTCTGAGGGAGCTCATTCGAAAGGAAGACTGCCTGGACAAAGAAAGCAGATTTAATCAAACCAGAGCGGTGAGAAGGACATCGTAAAAGACGATGGAATATATTCAGCCTACATCTTTGACCGGATTTTGATGACGCCTTTTGTGGTTTTTTTTCTAAATTCGAATAGAACCTACAATACTTGTAGTTGCTACTCGTTCTGTCGATTCGTCCACTGTAGAAAAACTACAGAAGTGGAGGCAAGTCATGGTTATTTGCCTAATATAATCACCAATACAGGACTTAATAAAAGCTGAAAAAGAAGACCTGGGTTACCACTTCAAGCTCAGTTCCTCCTTGTGTTCCTCAATGTTGGGTGGCCAGCGTCCTTCCTTGAACTTCATAAAATGTAGTTACCTACATTTATTTATGCAACGATTTAAATACACACTATATACAATAAAGAAGACAGACACAGAAAATAGGTACAAAGGTAATGGTTATTTCTAAAGAAATCTTTTTACATCTATCATTATTGTAACAATCCGCCTTTCAATATCTCAAAAAAAAAATATATAAAGAAACGGTTTTTCTGTCTGTTTCTATAATGTAAAAAATAGAAAAAAAGGGAGTCAAAACATCTACAATCGTCAACTTGAATAGCGCCCAGAAAGCAACATTGCTACGTTGCAAGACAATGCTGATGGTTTGGCCTAAAACTAGCCAATTCGTGAAAAGAGGAAGAGGGAGGAGGAGAAGAGTTTTGGTGGACATGCCGTGTTTCAACCTCAAACGGCACAAAAACATGATACAACCCCATTAAAGATATTTCTATACAACATGTAACATTTTGTTTGTTTTCGATTAACTTTAGCATGATTGCCAACCTTTAAACTATCACCTTTTTCATTAGTCTGAACCGATACTTCATTCGACGATTTCTTTATATATTGGAATCACTTCAAAACCGACACTAAAATAACCTACATGATGTTTCAAGTAAGTTCTACAAATAACAGTTGTTAACTTATGTATCGTTCAAATGGCTGCAAAAAGGCAATCGTGACGGTAGAAATATTATCTAATAAAAATAAAAGGAAAAAAAATCTCACGATCACTGAACCCTTTGAAGTTTTCCAAACGCTGGGGGCTTTATAAATATACAAACCAAAACACGGCATCGAGGCATCAAACGAATATTGCTACAAATGTTATTTCACAGCCATATTCTGCCAGGAATGCTACAAATAAAAATGTGAATAAAATGATTGCAGTGGTGGGAATATCAACGTTCTATCTAGTCAACAAATATCGTCAAATATACAGTCGGTATTTTTTTTTTATAGATCAAATGTTTCCTCTTTTTCACACATGATTACTTTACGTTGGTCCATGAAATCGACGCCCCCCGCGAATAATCCGGTAATGACCTATTACGGGGTTTTTCATGTTATGCGTTTTTCGGCATCTAGAAGTTAAAATACATCATATATATTTTTTTCAGAATTTTTCTATCTTTATTTACGAAGATATGAAAAACTACGCGTATATTCCATAAAAAATCATTAAAATGTATATTAAACGAATAATATGGTTTTAGATCTTTACGAAAAAAAATATCAATATGATTTGACAGTAAACATTGTTACGATATTATTCGGGTAAATAGTTTTCTACCTTATTTAAGTAAGTGCTAGTACAGGCTTATTCGGGATTTTATTAAGAAAACGATTTCCAGCTACATTCATTATCGAGTGGCTCCATACACAACCCTTTTCTTACAACTTCTGGATAAAGAGCATTCAGAGGTCACACGCTTGTTTGGCAACCCTATTCCAGACAGCCTTAGAGTCAGGGTCGCTACTCAAGTTTCTGACAACTGGTAACACCCACCTGCTCCATAAATCGGGTAGTACAGCGGAACCCAAAAATTATAGACCAATTACGTGTCTTCCGACACTTTATAAAGTTCTTACATCCATTTTGAGATCTAAAATCACTAAACACATTGATGACAATTCTATCATGTCTGCTTCTCAAAATGGATGTAGGAACGGGTGCCGCGGTACTAAGGAGCTGCTCCTCATTGATATGGCCATTAGTCAACAGGTTCGCCGTTCCCAAAGGCATCTGTCGACATGTTGGATAGACTATAAGAAGGCCTATGACTCCGTGCCACATACATGGCTCATGAGGGTGCTAGAGTTGTATAAAGTTGATGCAACTCTGCGCACCTTCCTTATCTCGTATATGAGGCAATGGAGTACAGTCCTTCGCTATCCAGGATGTCGGCAGATTCAGACAAATAGTGAACCGATAAGGATAGAGCGAGGTATATTCCAAGGCAATAGTTTGGTTCTGCTTAGCCTTGAATCCTCTAAGCACGCTGCTGGAGAATTCAGGTCTTGGCTATCGATTGAGGAGAGGCGGTCAGGTTATATCTCACCTTCTTTACATGGATGACCTGAAACTCTTTGCCCCCAACGATTTGCGGCTGATGGAGCTACTGAAGGAAACTGAAACTTTCAGTAGTGCCATCAGGATGGAATTTGGTGTGGACAAATGTGCGGTCATGCATGTAAAGCGAGGGGAAATTGTGGAATCTGTGGGAACCCAGCTCTCAGATTCCATAAACCTTAGATCCCTCTCAGCAACCGAAACCTACAAGTATTTGGGGATGTCGGAAGCTCTGGACATCAATGTTGCTGACATGAAGCAATCGTTGAAGGTTCGCTTCTTTGGCCGCCTGAAAAAAGTATTTAATAGTCTTTTATTAGGCGGAAACAAGGTGCGTGCTTTCAACGGTTGGGTCATGCTGGTTTTGAAGTACTCCTTCGGTATACTCAAATGGACTCAAACAGAACTGGACGCCCTGGATAGGAAGGTCTGTACATTGTTAAAGGCATTTCGTATGCATCACCCACGTTCATCGGTTATGAGACTGTATATCCCACGGAGTTGCGGAGGTCGAGGCTTTTTAAACGCCAAGACTCTCCACAATCGCGAGATATGCAGTCTCAGGGAATATTTCCTAGAAACCGACGTGGGAATGCATCGGGATGTGGTTGCAGTGGACAAACCCCGCTCTCCTTGGCTAAAGAGAACTGGCGCAAACCTGTAGTGCTTGACACTAACGACCGCAGGGAGGTATGGCAGAGTAAGGAGCTTCACGGACGCTTTTTCTGGGCCCTACATGGACCCGATGTTGATCAATCAGCGTCCGTAGCCTGGCTACGTTCTGGGGATCTCTTTGGAGAAACCGAAAGTTTTGTCTGTGCAATTATGGATGAAGTTATGCCAACAAGCCTGATATAGTGGTGGTCGATCGATCAGAGCGGCGCGCAATGATTGTTGACATAACAGTCCCACATGATGAGAACCTCGTGAAAGCCGAAAAAGATAAGCAAATCAAGTATATTGACTTGGCTCGCGAGGTTTTCGACATGTGGGATGTGGACTCGGCGATCATTGTGCCGATAGTCGTATCTGCCAATGGCTTAATTGCCAAGAGCCTCGACCAATACCTGAGGAGGCTCTCGTTAGGCAGCTCGATCAAGGGCTTGATACAGAAAGCGGTACTCCTGGACACGGCGCGAAAAATGTAAATATATGTCAGTTCAACAATAAATGTACGATAATATCAAAATAATACATAAGTAAACTATTCGAATAAACAGTAATAGTCATAACAATAAAATGTATGTTACTGTTAAATAATCGAATAACCTAGTAATCGCTTTTTACAAATGTTCAGTATACAAAACAAATTACACGAATAATAGCGCAACACGATTTTACCGTTGCCGTCAAAAATATAAATTTACACGAATAATATCGCAACAAGATTTTACTGTTGCCATCGAAAATATAAATTTACACGAACAATATCGTAAGTGACATTACTGACCAGAGCTTAACCTATACTAATATAGTAAAATGCATCCAGCTAAATTATAAAGAAACCCTTGGGCCTACTTAAATTTTGTTGAAATAACCAGATAGCTGAAAAAATTAGCTTCCATATGCGATATAAAAAGTCTCGGATACTTGTTGTTTAATGGAGTTATTAAGGAGAAATGGTTTTTTATTTTTCCTGAACATTTACACTTTTACGATTACCGGATTATTCGCGGGGGGCATCGAAATCTTGTCGGCCAGCTTTAACACCATTTAGCGTTTCTACCGAAATCCGAAGGAAGATAAAGAAGACTTTTGCAGTTTGCTACATTGTCAAAGGAGATAGTTGAGTTCTAGGATAAATATTGCCTTTGCATATCTAATATATAAAATTCTCGTGTCACACCTCCGAAATGGCTGGACCGATTTAAACGAAATTTTGTGTACATTTCGGGTAGGTTTGAGAATCGGCCAACATCTATTTTTCATGCCCCTAACTGAGCAGCGGGTGAAACCGCTGGGCACAGCTGGTATCTAATATATAAAATTTTCGTGTCACAGTTTTCGTTCCCATACTCCTTCGAAACGACTGGACCGATTTAAACGAAATTTTGTGTACATATCATGTAGGTCTGAGAATTGGCCAACATCTATTTTTCATACCCCTAAGTGAGCAGCGGGTGAAACCGCTGGGCACAGCTAGTGATGAACTAAAAGTTTAAACATAACGCCTAACTGACAAATGTAATTGTGGTGTAAAATAAAAATGAATTCAGAATTTTATTTTAAGTACACACGGCGACAGATCAACCTATACAAAACCAGTTTATGCGGATCTCTCATTGTACTTGAAATTTATGGTGTAATCAAATCAAATCAAATCATTTATTTCAATTAGACCATTACAGGCACTTTTGAAAGTCAAGAAACAAAATGAATCTACAGTCCCGGTCACAAGGCATAATAACTTGTGAAAGTACTGTAGTTGCCCATTCCAAAGCGTTGATCTCTATGGAAAAGAATGGGCAAGAAACTCCATGAACACTCTTTTAAATTATAATATTTTTACAAAATCGTGTTTACATCATTCATGTTGAGATTATACAAATATGTGAGAACGATGTAAAAAGGCGTGCACAGTAAGAGCGTCCAGAGTAAATAAAAAGCAAAATTTAATTTTAAATCTAAATAAGTTTAAAAATGAACCGTGGTAGCTAAAAAATGACCAGTCCCAACTGACAGCGCCCGTTCACGAACATGACGTATGGATCAGCCCCATTCAGCTCGACCATTTTGAAGGGAGCTGAATGACCCGACACACCCGCCACCATCAGTGAGACATTTAAGTGAGCATGACACTATTAACCACCAGGGCTTCGTCAAGTCAATGATAATACATAGCACTCACATATGGGCTTAATAATTATACAATACTAGAGAATTGATTCTATACATTGCAAAGATAGTCTTACAATCTTCTGCAGCTAGCTAACTTCGGATACTTATTAATGAGTTTACCCCTATGCTTGAGGAGCAGGACCAGCATTGAGCCAAGCATTTTTATCATCAATATAATCCCCCAACTTATAATATGCTTGCCTACATAGTGTGCGTTTAATACAAGATTTAAATTTCGTTTCATTCAGTTGAAGAATGTGGGGAGGTATTTTATTGTAGCATTTTAAACAGTACCCCATGAAAGATGAGTCTACTTTAGCTAACCTGAAACCTGGTTGAACTAATTGGTCCCTATTTCTAGTATTATAATTGTGTCTGTCACCTCTTTTACTAAAAAGATGCGAGTTTTTCCTCACATGATGATTACATGATGTTTTCATATATATATTGACAAGGTACTGTCATGATGTTAATATCCTTAAACTGTTCCCTTAAAGAATCTCGCCTACGTAGGTTATATATGGCTCTAATGGCTCTTTTCTGCAGAATAAATATAGACTCGATGTCTGCAGCCCGTCCCCAAAGTAAAATACCGTATGACATTATACTATGAAAATAACTAAAATAGACTAGTCTCGCGGTATCAACATCAGTAAACTGACGGATTTTTCTAACAGCATATGCTGCTGAACTAAGGCGTCCTGCAAGAGATTTTATATGCGGACCCCATTGTAGCTTTGAATCGAGTGTTATTCCCAAGAAAACAGTTTTTTCGACGAATTCTAGTTTCTCTTGATTCAATACTATGTCACACACACTGTTTTTGACATTTGGTAGAGCAAATCTTATGCACTTCGTTTTTTTCCCATTTAATACTTAATTATTAGCGGTAAACCAATTATGTACCTGCATTAGGGCATTATTTACGTCGTCAAGATTTGTCGCACGTCTGTTTATCTTAAATATTAAAGAGGTATCGTCAGCAAATAAAACCATTTGTGGTTGGTTTTTAAACAAATGGGGTAGATCATTTATATATACTAAAAAGAGGAAGGGACCTAATATCGATCCTTGTGGTACACCCATCTTTACATTTAAACCCATTGAATTGACACCATTTATTTGTACTTGCTGCTGTCTATCATTTAAATACGATTTAACTAAACTAAGGGCAAGTTTCCCTAGGCCGTAATGTTCAAGTTTTAAGAGCAGGGTTTCGTGGTTCACGCAATCAAATGCTTTTGAGAGGTCACAAAAAATCCCTATGGCATCCTGTGCCTCTTCCCACGCAGTAAATATGTGTTTTAATAGGGTGACACCGGCGTCAGTCGTACAACGTCCTTTGGTGAAACCATACTGCTTTTCATGTAAGATTTTATTGGTGTTAAAGTGGTTGAGCATTTGGTTAAGCATTACCTTTTCAAACCCCTTTGTGAAAACCGGCAAAACGGATACGGGTCTATAATTATTGGTGTCTTTACTGTCCCCAGATTTGAAAAGCGGTATTACCTTGCTGTTTTTCATAAGGTCCGGGAAGACTCCTTGGTCCACACACAAATTAAATATAAAGGCTAAGTACGGTGCTATAGTCTCAATGATAGCTTGACAAACTTTAATAGACAATCCCCAAAGGTCTTCGGTTGATTTGATTTTTATTTGTTTAAAAGCTTTAATGACTACAGTGGGATTAATATGCTTAAACTGAAACTCAGCCGGGCATGGTAAAACGTTTGCTCTTAATAAGTCAACAGAAAGCAAGGGTGAGGAATTTAACGTTTCTGTAGTTTTAATTGGGATACTAGTAAAGAAATCCACAAATTCTTGAGCAACTTCGTTTTTAGTGGTTAGAAGACCACGTGAAGACTCTAGTGTTATATCATTATTATATTTTTTATTTCTATTAGTTTCACTATTGATTATTTTCCAAACCGTCTTAATTTTATTATCAGCGGATTTAATCTTGTTGCTTATGACTAAGGCTTTAGCTACCTTGCAGGTGTTTTTAAACATTTTTAAGTAAGTAGCAAAATAGTGATTGAATGTTTCCGAGTTGATGTAAGGCTTAAGGCCGTAAAGTTCAAACAGCCGTTCCCTACTTTTTCTTATACACTTAGTTGCCCAATCACTAAATAGAAACTTTGGGCTAAAAGATTTAGTTTTAATTTTTAGCGTATCATTGAACTCTGTGTAGACAACCGAAAAGAATTCCTCATAAAAATGATTTACATTATTAATATCATACCCCGGAATGCCTAGATTACTTATTAAATTATTGTTAAATTTATTTAAATTGCTGGGTGTTATTTGTCTAGACTGTATCTGAATTTTTTGTGATGATGTGTAGGACTCGAAAACAACGGTTTGACCGCTGTGATCAGAGGGAAGGTACATGTAGCGGTATTTTTAGTAATTCGGGTTGGCTCCGAAAACACATTCAACAAATTAAATGATTTAAAAAGATTTAAAAATCTACTGCTATTTGAATTTTCATCTAAAATATTGATGTTAAAGTCACCACAGATGACTAGCGATTTATTACCTGTTGCAAGTTTTGCCAAAGCATCTTCCATTACTGACTCAAATATCGAGTAGTTTTGATAATTTGGGGGCCTGTAAACACACACTATGACATGCTTATCTAACTCAACACAAGATAATTCAATATTATGTTCAACCGATAGATCAACTATATCAATACGACTTCTAAATTTAATACTATTTTTGACTAAGATTAGTGAACCCCCACGCATCTTAGATTTACGGTTAAAGCAACTGCCTACACTGTAATTTTCATAATTAATTAGCATTTCATGATCTTTTAACCAATGTTCGGTGGAACAAACAATATCAAACTTAGTTTTTTCTAAAAACAATTCAATCTCTAGTTGTTTTGAAGAGAAACCTTGAATATTTTGATGAAGTAATTTCAAGGAATTCTGCTTAGCCCCTTTTTTAAATTTAACTATTTGAGAGCCAGAAAGTACCTTGGTGTCTGTTGTCTTACTAGCTAGTTTAAATGAGCCGGAGTGAGCGACAATACTCCCCCGCCTTCCTTGTAAAAAGGTATATTAGTAGAAGTACTAATATTTGCAGTGTTAATAATTGTACAAAACATAGACATAATATTTATGTCCGAGTGAATATTATAAGCTAATAGCCTAGCTATTTTGTGTCTACAACTAGTAGGTAGAAACACACTACCCCGTGTCGACCTAAGTTTATCAACAACAGTGTTGATATCCAGATACACAAGTTTGTCACAATAGTGACCTACTAAGAAATGTACATGCTTATTCAGCATGTGAATATAATTGTTTTGTTTGTTCGAGGTTTTATACAAGTATGGAAAAGCACACAATATTATTTTACGACAATTTAGCGTACGATCCGTTGTTGAGAGAGCAGCATAAACTGGTTTTGTATAGGTTGATCTGTCGCCGTGTGTACCTAAAACGACATCGACTCTTCAAAGTATTTGACATTCAAAATTATGTCATCATTTATATCGTTTAAAAAACTATATAAAATACTTTCTCGTAATCTTTATAATATGTAATCATAAAAATAAGTAATCGGCCATCTTTGGGTTTCCGCCATTAGATTTATATAGACGTCACATAACTTGCATTGTCATGCAAACTAAAAATTTTAGCCAACATTTCAGCTCACTCAGAAATCGGGAAGGGGGTCAAATTTGACTTCTAACATTATTTTGATGGTAAAACTAATAAAAGCATATTTAAAATGGCTTCTTAACGAGATGATTATTAGTAAATAAATACACCATAATGATAAACTGTTGTGAGCAACATTAAAAATACATTTACAAAAAATCTGTACATAAAACTGAACTAAAACAAAACATTAACGAAAACCTTGAAATAAATGGAGTCTCAGCTGAATAATGCAGCCGTTGAATGACAGACGAGCGATATGCCATTAGAATAGTGTCCCAGTTCCACTTAGACGCGTCCTGGATGCAATCCTATTGTTAATTCAGAACAGAAAGTTTCATGGTAATTACTCCGACTTGCTCTGCTTGGTAACAATGGTTGGATTTTATTTTATGCAAGTTTGCTAAGTGTTGTAGTTTGCAAGTTAAGATGGCCGTTGATTTGCATGCAATCAGAAGTAAAATTAAGTTTAATTTTTTCGCGGTCTGAAAATTAAAAGGGGAAAGCCTGGAAAGTACGTAGCCAGTTACTATCTACACTTTTTTTTTGGGGTGTAAATCATCAAATAACTTCTCCCGCTCTGGGCGGAGCGGGGGGAGTGGAGACTTTTATTGTCTAAAACCCGACCATGTTTCTTCTATTGCCCTTTACGTTCCGGGTATTTCTTTCGAACAACCCGCAACCCCGGCAGGCGGAGGCCCTGGCAATCCACTCTGCTTTGCTGACATCTCTATGAGGCGCGCGTGAAACACAAACGCGCCGTCGACACGGCCTATCGTCAATAGACGGACGGATGGTGAGCTGACTGACGCTGATATTCATAGCCTGCGTCATCCGGGACACGCCTCTCCATTTCTTTGGACCTCAGGCTGTATCACTTATCGTTGGCTCTATCCAGCTTGTACTGCCGCAGCCGTCTTCAATATCATCTACCTAGCCTGTACCTAAATATGTTATGAGCTTTAGTTTTTTTAGGCATGGCATCTCGCAGTTACCTAGGAGGTTGTCGTCTGCTTAACCTGGCGAATCCTGTGGATGCCGTAAAAATTAATACCTCCAGCCAGGGTAAAAACATAAACGTAGAATAATTAACATAAACGTAGAAAAATATACGGAACAAAAAGAAACACGGGAATAATTAGGTACCATTCTAGTTTCGAAGTTAAAACAACTGTTTAATGAAGAAAGAAACCGTTCTCTCCGCTCTACCTACCGTTGTGTACCCATTAATTATATTGTGTAGCTGCAATAAATAATATAAAAATAAGAACAAAAAATATATAAAAGAGCTTCTACGGTAAGCCACATCTACAAAAAGTAATAAAATAATGTAGTTCTGTGGTGGTGTTGACATTGAACACAATGTCGACTGAGAAATAAGCTTTTAGGTAAGCTTTTTCTTCAGTCGCCAGAGGCCCACTAATGAAGGGCCTTGTTTACCTATACTAAAACCACTAAACAATATTTAATACTAGCTTTCGCCCGTGGCTTCGCCCGCGTTGAATTTGGGGTAACACAGTTCCTCTTGCACCTAATTGATTTGTAATAGCAACGCTAAGTTTTCCCTTTTCTTCCCTCTTTCTCCCTCACAACCCACTTTTTTTAAATAAAAATGAGCCTATGTCCGTCTCCTGGTTCCCAACTATCTCTGTACCAAAATTCATCAAAATCGGTTAAGCCTTTAAAGCGTGAAGAGGTAACAAACAAACAAACAAACGCACTTTCGCTTTTATAATGTTAGTAAGGATAAACGTAGGTATGGGAATAATGTTCTTTTTTATAGTTGTAGGTACACGGTGTCCAATTAAGTTATACAAAATCAGTTGCGAATTTCTCATTGTATTAAAAGTCTAGTCAAAGCAAGGCCATGGTATCCTTGAAATTTATACATTGGAAGGTTTACCGAAGTGTACCTATACCTTTTAGCGTGAAACCAAAAACGAAACGCATTCCGCCATCTTCTTTTTAGGGTTCCGTAGTCAACTAGGAACCCTTAAGGCTACTACACACAGTGCCGGCGGCAGGGCCGCCGGGTGAGCCGCCTGCCAAGCCGCCGTGCACCCGGCGGCATACAAAGGCGCCGGCTATGCCGCAGATTGCCGCACAAAGGAGCCGCCGGGGTGTGCCGGCGGGTTACGCGGCTTGCCGGCGTCAGTTTGAAAAAAAATCACTTCACTAGCGTTCTATGTGACTGTCACAACCGGAATGATGCTTGACGGCTTTGTGCGGCTTGTGCCGGCGGATTGTATTGCCGGCGGCATAGCCGCTCGGCGTGAACCCGGCGGCATTGCCGCCGGCATGTGTGTAGTAGCCTTTATAGTTTCGCCATGTCTGTCTGTCCGTCCGTCCGTCCGTCTTCGCTTAATCTCTGTGACAGTTAGCGCTAGAAAGCTGAAATTTGGTACCAATATGTATATCAATCACGCCGACAAAGTGGTAAAATAAAAATTTGAAAAAAATGTTTTATTAGGGTAGCCACCCTACATGTAAAGTGGGAAGTGATTTTTTTTTTAATTTCAACCCTTACGTGTGATATATTGTTGGAAAGGTATTTAAAAATGAATAGGGGTTTACTAAAATAATTTTTTGATAATGTCAATAATTTCGGAAATAATCGCTCCAAAAGTAAAAAACAATGTGTGTGTATTTTTTAGACTTATGGTTCAAAAGTTAGAGGGGGGGACTCTAACTTTTGAACCATAAGTCTAAAAAATATGAAAAAATCTGAAAAGTAGAACTTTATAAGGACTTTCTATGAAAATTATTTTGAACTTGATTGACACAACAGTTTTTGTACAAAAAAGACAAAAAGTTGTACAAAATAATTTCTGGACTAAGTTTGTAGTATAATCGTATATGCAAGCTTTTTTTGTAACTTTGTTTACATATTTTATTATCCTGAACGTATCTTTTTTCAAACAAAAAAGAATTATTGAAATCGGTTGTCGCAATCCAAAATTACCACCGAAATTGCACGTCTTTTTATTAATTAGTAACCCAATTCCTCGAGAGATGGCGCTGTAGGTACTTATTACATTGGATCGGGTATTACCGAATTATTCGGTTGGCCTCATAACTGGGAACACTTATTGTGACGGACGGGAAACTACGGAACCCTACACTGAGCGTGTCCCGACACGCTCTTGGCCGGTTTTTTAAATATTTTTTGCTGCCACAAGTGTTTACCAAAAACGCCCGCTAGTCAATATATTTCAAGCACCATAAGATTATTTTAGCACTGCATTTCAAGGGCCACGGGTTGATACGAAGGAAATACCTCGGCCCTGGTGTTTACCAGGGCCGAGGTATTTCCTTTAAAACCCATCCATGTTTCTTCTTATGCCATTTGTTTAAATGGCATAAGAAGAAACATGGATGGGTTTTAGTCAGTACAAGTCTGACACTCTCTTTCGCTCTACCCAGAGCGAGAAATCCCACCCGAAAAAAAACCACTGTACCATTACGTGGGTTTTATACCAGCTGGTGCACTCGCTGTTTAGTACCCCTTATCATTTAGGGGCATGAAAAATAGATAGTAGCCGATTCTCAGACTCACAAAATTCATAAGAATCGTTCGAGCCGTTTCAGAAGAGTATGGGAACGAGCATTGTGACACGAGAATCCTTACTTCCTTACTAATACTTGTTTGTTTGTTTGTTACCTCTACACGCTTTAATGACTAAACCGATTTTGATGAATTTTGGTACAGACATAGTTGGGAACCAGGAGACGGACATAGACTAATATTTTTTTGAAAAAAGTGGAATGTGAGGGAGAAAGAGGGAAGGAAAGGGAAAACGTAGCGTTGCTATTACAAATCAATAAGGCGCAAGGGGAACTGTGTTACACTGAATTTAACGCGAGCGAAGCCGCGGGCAAAAGCTGGTTTTATATATAAGAGGATGATTCTTAATAAATTTGAAAACGTCGTTATTGAAATGCGTACTGAAACTCGAGCTAGGAAAGCTAGTCCCATATATGCTAATGGATTACTCTTTTCCTGGATTACTTTACGCTCAAAGACCGCAGCTAGTCCTTGTCCTGGTTTTAGCAAGGGACCTGTGTTACATTGTTAGTACGGAAAAAAATATGATTTTTTTAATCCGCAGAAGAAAATTTAATGTGTGCCAAAGAGATTGTGAAGTGACAGTAAATTTGTTGTGGTATGTTTGATAGAGGTTAGAGAGAGATTCTTTTGACATAATTTGTACACCAGCTATGGTCAAACATGTTGAACCTGAAAATTGTTTGTAACACCTATAATAAGCATCATACCATGTATATTAATATCTATACATGTTTTTGCAAATAAATGAATCTAGAATCTTGAAAAGTCTGACACGCCCCCCCCTCCCCTCACGCGCCTGGAGCGGGGAAGTTTATTTGTTGACTTCCCATCCGTAAAAAAAGTCACAGTGAAGTTGCCAAGTTTGACAATTGAAACTTGTTCTAAATTCGAACGGCACCCAGTGAGTGTTAACAAGAGGAATTCGTTTCTGAACGCTTTGTCCTTCCTATCGTCAATGTATTTAAATGTTTTTGATGTATGTCTTTGACTAGTACAACTAATAAGCCACCCAAAAAAACCTGTTGAAGCCTGTATGCAACAAATACAGCATGTTTTCATATTAAAAGGGTCTACATAATCAAAACAAAACAATTTAGAGGTGTCAAGGGACACCCGGATGGAACGAAGTTCCTATAGAAATGAAAATATCTGGCTTGCTTTCTATAAGAGAGAGAGACAGACAGACAGACAGAGAAACATGCGACGCCGCACAGCTTACAATAGCTTACTATAGCAAAAAGTGTCGTGACAACTTTTCGTAAGATTTTTTTCTGTCTAGCCCCCTTTCACAACGCGCGATAAGGAACTTCGTTCCAAAAATACAGGCATTTTAAAACCAAATAAACTCTTTAACACGAAATAAAAGAGTTAATGAAAACACTAAGAAAAACAGTCATCCGAAATTTGAATACGATAAAAGTGCCCATAAACAAAATGTTGTAGTGACTGACTATTCATTTCCTCTTCGACACCTACTACCAGGAAGATATAGCGACCACGAGGCAACAACAAAGATTTATGCGCCTTTTAGCGAATATATGAAGCATTGCGTTGAATATTTCATGCCCACTCCATTACTTTATTAATTTATTGTCATTCTGATGATGCAGTGTATGGCAAAGTTGTCATGACACGATTCTTTTTTGGTCGAGCTACTTCACAACTTTATTATTGACTAGATTTTTCTTTAAATTCGGGGTAACACAATTCCCCTTGCGCCTTATTGATTTGTAATAGCAACGCTAAGTTTTCCCTTTTTTTCCCTTTTTCTCCCTCACATCCCACTTTTTTTCCCAACTATCTCTGTACCTAAATTCATCAAAATCGGTTTAGCCATTAAAACGTGAAGAGGTAACAAACAAACTCACTCTCGCTTTTATAATATTAAGTAAGGATGGTGCCTGCAAAGGGACCACAAGACGTTGTAAGTTTTGATCCGAATATGTTGACATATTTCCTTTCCCATAGTTTTATTTAAACTTTGGCTCGCACTAGGAGTCTCCGGTATCATGGGTGCGTTTACAAACTTTTAAACTCCCCTACTCTTACAGCCAGACCCAAAACAACAACCTGTAGGTCATACAAATATTTGTTCCGTGAGGAGATCGAACCCACTACACGCAGTACAGCAGTCGATTGGCTAACCACAGCGCCAAACGTGCCCTCAAATGCCCCGTTGCTGATCTACGTGTTAGAAATGCGGCCATTGAGAATGAGAACCTGGTTTCAAGTTCAGATTTGAAATAGTTTTACATCAAAGCGGATTTGGGCCAAGTTTATATCAGTGTGGGCATTTACCTGACACAGATTTAACTATATTCTAATCTAATATATAAAATTCTCGTGTCACAGTTTTCGTTCCCATATTCCTCCGAAACGGCTGGACCGATTTAAACGAAATTTTGTGTACATATCGGGTAGGTCTGAGAATCGGCCAACATCTATTTTTCAGACCCCTAAATGAGCAGCGGGTGAAACCGCTGGGAACAGCTAGTGTAATATATAAAATTCTTGTGTCACAGTTTTCGTTCTCATACTCCTCCGAAACGGCTGGACCGATTCAAACGAAATTTTGTGTACATATCGGGTAGGTCTGAGAATCGGCCAACATCTATTTTTCATAGCCCTAAGTGGGCAGCGAGTGAAACCGCTGGGCACAGCTAGTATATATATATACATATATATATCAAAGATCCGGGTCTCCCTTGGAGAATACTGATGTGATGTTTTATGGCATCTCATCATTCAGTTCATAATCTCCTCAGATAAAATAAATGCGTTGACAAGTTTGATTGAGTGCGGTCTGTTGTTTGACGTTGTTGTGGAGTTATTCTGTGATTTAAATAAGGAGTCGGATTATTATTTGCATATCGGAATTGGAAATCGTAAGATTAATTGGGTCCACAAGGGTTGGCAGTTGGGGCTGCGGGTTGCTTCGAAAGAGATACTGCGGGTCCGGAACACAGAGAGCAAAAGAAGGAACATAGATGGGTTTTAGTCAGTACAAGTCTTTGTACTTTAGTCGCTGCCTTTCACGATACCCAGAGCGGAAGAAGTCATTTGACGATTTTCAATTTGAAAAAAAAATGCCAACAGTTTGTATGTCCAAAAAACGGAAATGATATGACTTGGATTGAAAGTTGCATTTGACTTATTTTGTAATGGAAAATGTAAACTTACTAGACTTCAAGTTTTACAACTAAGTAAATAGTGCGCAGCGTATTTCAGAAAGATATGCTACGCTACCATGAAGTCTTAAAGCAGAACTAATTCGACTGATGGAAAGAAACAGAGCTATACAGGGTGTCTAGCACTCATATGTCTAGCGTCATAGTCTCTAGGGATAGAGATGGGTCTGATAGGTCAGTGGAATAAGTTCTGCTTTAAGACGACATGGTAGGCCTAATGGTCATATTTTAGAGAGGCATACATATTATCATACTGAACAGGTCGCTCATACATTTCGGTCAAGTGAGTGTTGAAATTGTAATGAATTGTATGATAGTGGCCCCATGGAAAAAGTTGTTCAGTATCTTTACCCTTTTTATAAAAAAAACTTTGCCCCACACTAGGAATTTATCTTGTATCGCGAATAAACAGAGAGACCCAAAACTACCTGTACTTCATACAAAATATTTGTTCCGAGCCATGTAGGGGATCAAACCCGTAACACGCAGCGCCGTAGTCGATCACTCAGCCACTGCGCCAACCGTGCCGTCGGTTTTTTAAATATTACCAACCTTGTCAAATATGAATAAAATACAGCCGAAACCAATGGTTTAACGAGCTTTTCAAGGCACAAAAGAAACTCAGTATACAATAGATGGTCATCCATCCACAGAACAACCCAAGCAAACGCGGTTTAACCTGAGCAATCGAGCAGATATTATTTAGCAACGAGCTCCTCAAACCATGTCACCATCGAACCTATATTCAGCGTTTCTGGTATAACATCGCACACCTCAATATTATCGGATACCCACTCCCAGTAAAGCATGTAAATTCGTGTGTTTACCCGCATACATATTCATCCATCCAGTGAGGATCTTGTAAGTTCATCCCTAAGGTATTAATATTCTATACTAGTGATAGTTTGTAACCCTGTTAAGAAGTTTCAGTGAAGATTTCAATAGTTTTAATCATATTAGGCATGTACAGACATCAAGCTACAACAACCTGTCAGATTTCTTTGATAGATTTTCGACTTTATTTCTAAAGTATTAGGTTCAAGGTTCATTGGGAAAAATTGACAGTTTCGGGTAGCTTGACCTGCTGGCGTCTGTACGTAATTTTGGACGTAGAAAATCAAACTGTGTTTAGGCGTACCGTATCTTTTGGGATAGGGCTTAAAGCATAGGCTTTTTTGATCGGTCGATACGGCTTGTCGTCATTAGACAGACGGACGGTGAGCTACCTATTAAATAAATAATAAATAAATATCTTGGGAACTCACAGGCGGCTATCTGATCCCAAGCTAAGCAGAGCTTGTGTTATGGTAACCAGACAACTGAAATACATACTTATATAATTTATAAATACATACATATTATAGATAAATCACACCCAGACACAGAACAAACAATCATGCTCATCACACAATGTTTGTCCTGGGTGGGAATCGAACCCACGGCCTGCGGCTCAGCAGTCAGGGCTACTAACCACTAGACCAGCAGGCCCGTCAATTTTCAATCAATTGCTTACCACTCACAGACATTTACGTCATTTTAGGCATTTACGGTGGCTGGAAGATGTGAAACAAGTTTTTGATAACTATATGTTTTAACTTTGACTAATGTAATTTTAATTAAAACCGGCCAAGAGCGTGTCGGGCCACGCTCAGTGTAGGGTTCCGTAGTTTCCCGTCCGTCACAATAAGTGTTCCCAGTTATGAGGCCAACCGAACAATTCGGTAATACCCGATCGAATGTAATAAGTACCTACAGCGCCATCTCTCGGGGAACTAATTAATACAAAGACGTGCAATTTCGGTGGTAATTTTGCGTTGCGAGAACCGATTTCAATAATTCTTTTTTTGTTTGAAAAACGATACGTTCAGGATAATAAAATATGTAAACAAAGTTACAAAAAATGCTTGCATATACGATTATACTACAAACTTAGTCCAGAAATTATTTTGTAAAACTTTTTGTCTTTTGTGAACAAAAACTGTTGTGTCAATCAAGTTCAAAATAATTTTCATAGAAAGTCCTTATAAAGTTCTACTTTTCAGATTTTTTTCATATTTTCTAAACTTATGGTTCATAAGTTAGAGGGGGGGGGGGGGACACATTGTTTTTTACTTTTGGAGCGATTATTTCCGACATTATTGACATTATCAAAAATTGATCTTAGTAAACCCCTATTCATTTTTAAATACCTTTCCAACAATATATCACACGTTAGGGTTGAAATTAAAAAAAAACACTTCCCACTTTACATATAGGGTGGCTACCCTAATAAAACATTTTTTTTAAATTTTTATTTTACCTTTTTGTCGGCGTGATTGATATACATATTGGTACCAAATTTCAGCTTTCTAGTGCACAGAGATTAAGCGAGGACGGACGGACAGACGGACGGACGGACGGACGGACGGACGGACGGACGGACGGACGGACGGACGGACGGACAGACAGACATGGCGAAACTATAAGGGTTCCTAGTTGACTACGGAACCCTAAAAACGGGAAATTACGAAGGTACAAAATTCCAGAAACAAAAAAACATGATGTCAGTTGGTCACGAATTAATAAAGATTAAAAAAAATTGTGTCCTATCTTCTAGATCTTGTGATTCCACTAGATCAAAATCTAGAACAAATTGGGGAAAGCCTTTACCCAGCAGTAGGTAGGTAAAAAAAAATGTTTTTTTTTTTATTTGGTTAAGGTTCATTTTCGAAGTGAGACGATTAGACCTGCGTAGACTGCTATAGATACCGATTCACACAGCGTTACTTCCCATATAGAACATTTATCATGTCTATTGCGTTATGATAATATACCGAAGAAAGAGATTTTATAGCCATTCTAATGTTTGCGCTCGTAAAACATTTTACCCTCACGCTGAATTTAGGCTTTACCTTGATTTGATATGGTACGCTACCGCTAGCTGGTGCCGTAGTGAGCCTATTGAGGCCTCAATAATTCAGGTACTTAACATTGTCTTAAACTATTCTTATACATCTAATATATAAAATTCTCGTGTCACAGTTTTCGTTGCCATACTCCTCCAAAACGGCTGGACCGATTTAAACGAAATTTTGTGTACATATGGGGTAGGTCTGAGAATCGGCCAACATCTATTTTTCATAGCCCTAAGTGAGCAGCGGGTGAAACCGCTGGGCACAGCTAGTATAAATATAAAATTCTCCTGTCATAGTTTTAGTTACCATACTCCTCCAAAACGGCTTGGCTGGAACGAAATTATTATTTTTATGTACAAAAAACCTGTATACACTTAACAGAAATAATCGTCGCGATACCACACTGTTCAATGCGAAATAGAAAGACGAAACGAAAACAACTGGCTTGCTTCCTATGAGAGAGAGAGAGAGACAGAAAGACAAAAACACGCAGGCCGCACGGCTTACAACTATAGCAAAAAGTGTCGTTGCAACTTTTGGTCTTAATTTTCCGTCTAACCCCCTTTCGCAACATGCGATAAGGAACTTCGTTCCAATATAAAGATAAATCCCTTGTTAGTGAAGTTGTAGTGAGTTTTCTGGAGATTTTTATAGAAAAACAAAGTTTTTTTTATTTTTTATTTACTAAAATAAATCATATAGTATTTATTTTGGTAAATGAGTGCATTTATCAACATTATTTTTATAAACAACTAGCTTTCGCCCGCGCCTTATTGATTTGTAATAGCAACGCTGTTGTCCCTTTTCTTCCCTCTTTCTCCCTCACATCCCACGTTTTTTTAATAAAAATTAGCCTATGACCGTCTCCTGGTTCCCAACTATTTATGTACCAAAATTCATCACAATCGGTTTAGCCTTTAAACCGTGAAGAGGTAACAAACAAACTCACTTTCGCTTTTATAATATTAAGTAAGGATAATGATTCATTTAAAATTCGGTCCATAGTATTCGTTATTTGTGTTAATAAATTTATCAGTCATAAATAGTCTACCTTTTTTGGGACACACTTCCAATACATCAAGCTATCTATTCCCCTGATCTAAAAGTTTTATTAAGGTCAAAAGACAATAAACAAAACTCTTATCCTACATAATAGAATTAAACATAAACTAATTTTCCGTTCACGAAACTGAATTAAACGAGAGATAAACCTTTCATTTCTAGAATTAATTTTGGTACGAATTGCGAATCCTTTCAAATTCGGTAAAACAAAATCCTTTTTAGTAAGTCGCTGAATTGACAAACAAATTTGAGTGTGGCTTCATGTATTCGAAAACAGCCAATGCTACGGGTCTAAGTTTTACTAAAATAGTATAGAAAACTGGGTCAACACAAGTTAACTAGCAAAACTCGGTGAAATAGGTAGGCATTTATATTTAAAGGTGACGTAACAAATTCGTAGACCATTTCAGAAACTAATTTATTTATTAAATACTAGCTGACTATTATCTACATCTGTGCCAAATTTCATTAAGATCCGTTCAGGCGTTTTTTCATAAAAAAGTAACAACCCTGTGTGTCACCCCGAATTTAACGTGAGTGAAGCCGCGGGCAAAAGCTAGTTACCTTATAATTTGTACATTGCTAACTTAGGTCTAAACGCCTCATTACCTATAGAAAAATACTGCGTGCACTACCTAAATTATGCGCAGATTTTTGATATATTTTGGGAAAAAAACTATACTATAAACTAGCTGTGCCCAGCGGTTTCACCCGCTGCTCACTTAAGGGTATGAAAAATAGATGTTGGCCGATTCTCAGACCTACCCGATATGTACACAAAATTTCGTTTAAATCGGTCCAGCCGTTTCGGAGGAGTATGGGAACGAAAATTGTGACACGAGAATTTTATATATTAGATATTTTAAAAAACAACTATTAAAAGCTAAATTGATCACAATAAATTAAATTACGAAAAAATATTATTACGACATATTCAATTCAATTCGAGCAGACTTTTATTTTTAGCGTAATCGCTAGTCTTCGTGTGAGTTGACTAAGATTTTAATCTGGACCTTAAACTTTGACCTTTGACTTTGTGTCGGCTGTTTCTGCTCAGAGTAATAGGGTACAAAACACCGGCCTTATTTAATTTAAAAAAAAAACATCGTGTAAAAGTGTTTGTAAGAAATAAACATCATCCTTACTACTATTATAAACGCGAAAGTGAGTTTGTTTGTTTGTTCGTTACCTCTTCACGCTTTAATGGCTAAACCGATTTAGATTTTTGATGAATTTTGGTACATGGACATAGGCTTATATTTTTTTATAAAAAAATGGGATAAAAAATTGGAATTTGAGAGAGAAAGAGGGAAGAAAAGGGAAAACTTAGCGTTGCTATTACAAATGAATTATTATGCTCAGCAGTCGTGCTTGCAAGCAGTGAACCAACGAGTCAGTCACAAAAAAAACTAACTCGCCATTAAGCACGGTAACTGGGTCAAACTACAGCTTTACAAGCGATTTGTCAGCTGACTCTGCATATCGCTTTAAAGCGGAAAACAGCGAGATCCAGGAGTGCAAAGCTAATTTCCATAATGGTCTGAAAATAGAAGACTCTCTGTGTGCATAGAAAGGCAGCTGATTGGATTAGTTTCACTATCGTTTTGGCTTTAGTCAGCGCAGTTGAGCACCTTAAAGGTTTTAAATTTTGTCATTAAAGACCGAAGTTGAAGACGGAGTTTCTTCCTTCTTCCCTTAATTCCAATTACCTTAGCTACCTTCCTAATTTACTTACTTTTCCTACTTCGTAAAATATCTTATATCGTCTATCGTCTTCTATAAATTAGGTGTGAAAATTGCACAAGACTGAAAGAAACTAGATTTTCCCGACATTGCGATTTTTTGTGAAATCGCCAAAAAACTGCTCCTGCTCTAGGCGGAGCAGGGTGGTGGTGGTCAGACTTTTACTGACTAAAACCCACCCAAATTCCTTTTTTGCCCTTCATGTTCCAGGGCCGCGGTATCTCTTTCGAACAACCCGCAACTCCAGCAGTCTCTACTCTTTATAATCCCCTAAACGTAAATAAATAACACATCTTCTTCCGAAAACACAGTCCGTTGTAACTAATTTAGCAACAAGTAACTTTTTCCTCACTTTGTTGTTATAAACGGAAACGAAAAAGTTTAAATCCGGAAAGAGGATGCTACGAAAAGGTTTGCAGTGTTTTCGTTCGGTATAAACTTAACAAAGATTTAGAAACCTGTTCCTCTAAAAGATACACGTAGCAGAAATGAGGA
The DNA here is from genome assembly GCA_958449745.1 of Ochropleura leucogaster. NCBI lineage: Eukaryota > Metazoa > Arthropoda > Insecta > Lepidoptera > Noctuidae > Ochropleura > Ochropleura leucogaster. The sequence continues at coordinate 5,666,360 of OY288201.1, forward strand.
TATATTTTCTCTTTTATTTAGATTTTACAAATCTGTTTTAGCAGTTTTTCATTTCAACGGTACGACAAAATCAGACTACAATTAAAATTCAATCTCTTTTACTATTTTGTTTACCTTACTCTCTCACGTCACGAAACATTTGCCAATTTCCTCCACTCTTATCACCGAGACTTAAGATTCAATTTCCTAAAATGTTATTGTTTGTAAATTATGTGTGAGCCAAGATTGGAAGCGCAGACAGTTCCCGGATTATCGCTGACAAGTTGACACAAGTGACATACTTGAAAGGGAACCCTCGTAATCTCCACTTTGGTCTAAAACTAGACCTGAATAAATTTACAATCAGCTACCCTACTATGACCTCTTAAAGCAATTCTTATTCCGCTGAGGGAAAGGGACAGAGCTATACGAGTGTCTAGCACCATCTCTTTCACTCAGTAGAATAAGAATTGCTATAAGATGTCATAGTAGCCCTTCAGGCTTCAAACTCAACCTTCCGGCGACGTAAACGTTGTTTCTTTTTAAAATAAAATTAATGACGTGTGGAATGTTTTTTTCAGCCTGATATTTAATATGAAGCTGTATAAGATCGGTTTAACCGGCAAGGGTAAATTGTTGGCTATATGACAGACATTTAAAGGTCCAGTCAAACTGGGTGCTGACTGGGAAACGTCAAAATCTGATTTTCTCCAGCCAGTTGACTGGAACGATTCTTATAACGATGATGCTATTAAGAACGAGATGCTCTTGCCCAACAATTAGGCAAACTGGAAATGACCAGTGAGCGGGGTTGCGCGTTGTTCGAAAAATAAAAGAAATAGGCAAAAGAAGGCACAACATGGAGAGTTTTAGTCAGTTAAAATCTGATACTTATTTTCTGAATTTTATTCTGAAGTTATTAGACGATTTTGCATCCGCAAAAACCCCATATATATATAAACACATAACATACATAGCAGCCGAATCAATTATACATATAAGTATTCCTTAATTACCCATATATACATGTTATATACTACAGACCCATTTAATTGGTTTGCCAAAACATGAGGTAGGCATGGCTCGTTACATACTGCGGTTAATGTACATGCAAACATATACACTCAATAACCAAGATACGTCATTGCAATAGACAATATTCACAGATGATATTCAGGGAGTTATTGAAAGTAAAGTAAGTGAATATTGTTGTAGGTTATTTTGTATAACGTAATTGAATAATTTCATTTCTACTTATAACATTACTAGCTTTTGCCCGCAGTTTCGCTCGCGTTAAATTCGGGGTAACACCATTTTCCCTTTCCTGATTTGCAAGTACCTTGCAAGGCCTTATTTATTGTAATAGCAATGCTAAGTTTTCCCTTTTCTTCCCACTTTCTCCCTTTTTTTCTTTCTCAAAAATATTAGCCTATGTTCGTCTCCAGGGTTCTCCAACTGTCTCTGTACCAAAATTCATCAAAATCGCTCTAGCCATTTAGGGGTGAAGACGTAACAAACAAACAAACGGTTGACGGCACGGTTGGCGCAGTGGCTGAGCGATCGACAGCTGCGCTGCGTGTCGCGGGTTAGATTCCCGCACGATACAAATATTTGTATGACCTGCAGATAGTTGTTTCGGGTCTGGGTGTATGTGAGTTTAAATGTTTGTAAACGCACCCACGATACAGGAGAAATTCCTAGTGTGGGGCAACATTTTCTAAAATAAAAAAAACAAACTAACTCACATTCGCCTTTTTAATATTATATCAAGGATTTCTGTTTAAATGCACGTTTTAGTATAGCTAGTAGTCAGGTAATTTTAATTAATTTTCCAAGAATGAAAATTACGTAGTATACTTTTCTTTTCATTTTGCGTTTGTCAGTAATAACGTTATACCAACATTGTGAAGTAATAAGCTATTTTCTTTATGAAGGCAAATGCATTTGTTTTACTCTTTTTTACTATTCTCAGAACAACGTACTTTCGTTATAGCTTTCCATTTACTTCTGAAACATTTTCAGGCTTATCAAACAACAATATTTAAAAAGTATTTGATATTTTTGAAAACAACATCAAAAACAAAATAATGAAGAATTAAAACAAAGACTCCTCTAGAGGTTGAAACTTTAATAGCAAATCGTTTGTACAGTCAGCGAAAGAATTAAGTAACCAGGCGCCTTAGATATAGTTGAAATTTTCTTACAAACCGATGGACGTCTTCAAAATCAAGTCCTTACTATCCATAATAGTAGAATTATAAAAGCGAAAGTGACTTTGTTTGTTTGTTACGTCTTCACGTCTTAATGGCTAAACCGATTTTGATGGTACAGAGATAGTTGCGGACCCTGGAGACTTTAAAGTGGAAACTTTTTTAACCCTGGAAACTGTTTTTTTAAAGTGCGAGAAATTAAGGCGTAAGAGGGAAGAAACGGTAAAACTTAGCTTTGTTATTTACATAAATAAGGCGCAAGGGCAAAAAATACAGGTAGCAGGTACCTACCTGTAAAACAGGTAAGGGGAACTGTGTTACCCTAATTTTAGTATCTGACGAACTTATCTTTATACTAACACGGTCTGTAACATTATTATTAACACTAAAAAACAAGATATTTACCATGTTTCTTATTTATTTCGAGTTTCCGATATTTAGGCAATGTTTTAAATGCCATGATCGTCGCTGACACTGAAGTTATTATTTTTTTGAAGTTCAAAGGATTTTTTAAATACCTCGTTTTTAAAGTGTTTTATTTGTGCTTCCTATTTATGTTTTAGTTTGTGTTGTATATGGCTGATCTTGTTTTCCTTTATTTACCACCATGTACTGCACCCATACTAGCAAAATAAAGTATCTTTATTGCGGGTGAGTGCTTCTGAGCAGACAAAACGATCTACCCTCTACCTTATTCGTTTTGTATCTGACGAGCCTGATACCTATTTCTTTTACTGAGTGTACGTCCACAAGGTTAAAATCTCATTTTTTCAAGAACGGTACAGTATCATGTTCATTTAATGCAAATTTTCTACGAAGAATTCCTCCCGAGGTGTAGTATTTTTACGGCGTTCAGATAATGAGCCTGTCCATCAGGGCATTCTTTGAAAATTGTTTTTTAAAAAAGAGATGTCTGGCTATGACCCGTAGCGAGGGCGTAAAGAATTTAAATACTTAAGTTTTTTTTGTTTACTTTAGTTAAAAAGCGGCCAAGTCTGAGTTGGTGGTAAAGAACAAACCTTCTTACAACCTTAACCGTACAAATCTTTAGATTACCTATAGTACGGCCAACGAGAAGCGATACGAAAGGTCATTAACCTAAAGAACAACTGTGGCGTTGACAATCTAATATTTAGCTCTTTCCATCTTGTGCCTTTGTCGTAATGTCTCGTTCTCCCGGCAAAAACATGACAACGTTAAGACGGGTTCGCCAACATTCGGGCGGCCATTTTAGAAGGGGTTTTAGCATGGGTTTTGTTTACATTTGGTATCGCTTCTCGTTGGCCGTACTTATAGACTAGAGAGGGTTGATTTTTTCACAGCTTCCAGTGAACATCGACTTGTGTATTTATATGGTTTTAATTTCATCTTAATAAATCTACGCGTTGCCGAGATAAAGTGGCTTGACAGACAGATGGACAACAAAGTGATCTTATAAGGGTTCCGTTTTTTCCTTTTGAGATACGGAACCCTAAAAACTAAGGATTTAAAAGGTTACCACGGACACACCATGCTCCACATCACTGAAATGCTTTATTCCTGGCGAGCATATCTTATACAAAAGCATCTCAAATTAATTGAGATAATAGTTTGTCAGTTTATAATATTAAAGAGGATACTAGGATATACTACGACTTCACATTGCTATATTATCATTATTAAAATATTTTTATTTCACACTAGCTGTTCCTCGCGGTTTCACCCACGCTGCTCAGCACCTGTTGGTCGTAGCGTAATGTTATATAGCCTATAGCCTTCCTGAAGAAATGGACTATCCAACACTAAAATAATTTTTCAATTCGAACCAATACTTCCTGAGATTAGCGTGTTCAAACAAACAAACTCTTCAGCTTTATAATATTATTAAGTAATTAAGTATAGATAGTATATATATTATAGTATATAGTATAGATAGGCCTACATAGGTATAATAAGCAAAACGTCAAGAAAAGGTGCACGGTAGGGGTTGGTCGTTTCCAATGGAGAAGAACCGGCAAGAAACTCCATGGTTACTCTTTTAAAATCATTTGGTTTTACAATGTTGTTGTTACAGCGTTAGTACTGAGAGTACTGAGCGCCTGACAATAAGTCATTGTTTACTTCACAAAACGTAATGTTAGATAAAAATCTACAAGCTCAACAACGTCGACTTATTCACAAAGAACTGGTAAAAAAAACTGTACAAGAAATAGGAAAAGTATTACAAAATAATAACTATATAAGCAACAGATGTTGCCATCAGAAGGGCTACTATGACATCTTATAGCAATTCTTATTCTACTGAGTGAAAGAGATGGTGCTAGACACCCTGTATAGCTCTGTCTCTTTCCCTCAGCGGAATAAGAATTGCTTTAAGAGGTCATAGTAGGGCTACAGTACTGTAACTATTCAGAACAAAAGTTGTATATGTTACAGTCAAAACTCTTAACTAGTCAAAAGTACTTTTGACTAGCAAAATCAGTCAAAAGTACTTTTGACTAGCAAAGTACTTTTAGCCAGAAACGACCTGCATTTATAGAAAAAAGAGATTGTTTTCAGTTGGTTACCCGGAACTGAACTATTTAGATTAGGTGGCATTACAATCTTTTCAAGAGTTTTGACTGATACAACCAGTCAATACCACTTTTGACGGAATCACTTAGTCAAAAGTACTTTTAACTGTTATTTTAGTCAAAAGTACTATTGACTAAAGCATACGGTCAAAAGTACTTTTGACTGATTTTGCTAGTCAATAGTAAATAATAAATAAATATCTTGGGACAACTCACACACGGCTATCTGATCCCAAGCTAAGCAGAGCTTGTGTTATGGTAACCAGACAACTGATATACATACTTATACATATATAATTTATAAATACATACATTTTAAGATAAATCACACCCAGACACAGAACAAACAATCATGCTCATCACACAAAGTTTGTCCTGGGTGGGAATCGAACCCACGACTTCCGCCTCAGCAGTCAGGGCCACTAACCACTGGACCAACAGGCCCGTAGTACTTTTGACTGGTTAAGAGTTTTGACTGCAACATATACATTTGTGATTTGACAACTATTGCCCTTAATGTACCCTTAATAGTGTCAAGAGGATGTAACAAAACCACAGTCAGGTCGAGATCAAAATGGTTTCTGTGAGGTCACCACATTCACCTTCCTCTCGACCCCTTGTCAAAATTGCTACACCTCATTATTTTCTGCTTTTACATGCAATATATTCTTTCGTAGATAACTGAAAGCCACTTTATATTCTACGCAGCTATCTTGTGATCTTGGGGTCGGATCCCTTCGTCGTCAATTAAGGTCTCTTTGGCTATAAACTATATCCATTTTGTGAATGTACCAGAGATATTTTGTAAAATTGAACGGACCTACATGTTTTGCTTTGGACTAGGCCCTTTATAAAATATGGGATTTGGGATAGTTGCCTGACTGGTTTTTAAATGGCTGAGTTTATGCTTTATTTAAAAAAAACGTTGCCCCACACTAGGAATTTCTCCTGTATCGTGGGTGCGTTTACAAACATTTAAACTCACATACACAAATACCCAGACCCGAAACAACTATCTACAGGTCATACAAATATTTGTTCAGTGCGGGTATCGAACCCGCGACACGCAACGCAGCAGTCGATCGCTCAGCCACTGCGCCAACCGTGCCGTCGCTTTGAGGGTGCTGTAGAGCTATTTTACTTATTTTTGTGCATCTTAAAAAACGGTGATTTCGATTTAACCTCTTCTCGTTTTTTTTTTTTGTTTTATTGTAACAACTAGGAATAGTTGAGAATGTCTGAAAAATGATGTGTCCTTCACAAATTCTGAACCATTTCTTGTTGTACAGTTTTGACCAACCTCAAAATGTAAAATGTTAAACCTCTTCATTCTAACGCGCGTGTATATTTTAGCAGCAATTGTCGCCAAAATACACAAAATGTTGCGAATTATTGAAAAGTTGGCGGTAAACTGTCGATATAAGTTATAACTTTTTTTTCTCTTCTAACAAACATATCCAAATTTACACACGAACAAAGTCGCGAGCAAGAGCTAGTGCGAAAATATATTTTCATCCAAGAAAACTTGAAAAACAAGACCATAAAGTATCGCTACAAAAAACAACTACACAAGAAGAAAAAGTAGATCATGAAACAGTTCATAATAAATCTAGAAAAATTACAGCCCAATTTGTTAGCAACAAAAAATCTCTTTCATTTCACTCGTGAACCAATCTTGAACATAAGATGGTTATTAAATTTTCAACTGTACCAACAAGTCTTGTGACATGGCAACATTGCCCGGGGAATTCAGGCTTCACCTGACATTTATTACCCCATCTCTGTTTTATTTAGACCCATTCTTTTGCTGTCGCCCGTTTTGTAAAGGATACGTGCCATATTTTATCAGGCCACGTTTTGTTACTTACCTTTTTACAAGTTTTGTGAATTGTTTCGTATTTTTTCAATACTCATTATATAAATAGCATCATATTAATCCTTAATCCTTACTCATCATTTTCCTGCCCTTGTCCCATTCTATTTGGGGTAGGCGCAACACATTTTCTTCTTCCATTCTCCCCTATCAGACGTCACGGCATCATTTACTCCTTTCTCCTTCATATCATTCCTTACGCAATCCATCCATCTTTTCTTTGGCCTTCCTCTCGCTCTCCGTCCATCAACATTCAGATCCATTACTCTTTTAGTCACATGTCCACACTTTAGTCACATGTCCACAATCCTTAATCCTTACTAATATTATCAAAGCGAAAGTGAGTTTGTTACCCCTTCACGTCTTAATAGCTAAACCGATTTTGATGAATTTTAGTATAGAGATAGTAGGGACCCTGGAGACGGACATAAGCTAATTTAATTTTAAAGTGGGAAACAGGAAAAAAAAATGTGCAACGCAGAGGGGTCTGCCAGGTCCACCGCCTGCCGGGGTTGCGGGTTGTTCAATTTAGATACCGCGGCCCCGGAACATAAAGGGCAAAAGAAGGAACATGGGTGGGTTTTAGTCAGCAAAAGTGTGACACTCGCCTCTGCACCGCCTAGAGCGGATGAAGTCATTTGATGAAACAGTCATCATCTGCCTAGCCTTTTCCCAACTATGTTGGGGTCGGCTTCCAGTCTAACCGGATGCAGCTGAATATCAGTATTTTACATGGAGCGACTGCCTATCTGACCTCCACAACCCAGTTAATACTCGGTAACACGATACGCCTTGGTAAGTCATTTGATGACCCGTGTCGTTATCAAATTACATCAATGTATATATTGCACCAATTTACACAGAAATTATGGCCGAACATCAAAATTGCAACTTTTATTTACTGTATAGTTCCCAACGTCAATAAATTACCAGCGATTGCTCATAAAAAAACAGTCAATTTAAAAAAAAAACTTTAGCCAGAAATAATATTCGTCGATTTTGTTGCAGCAGGTTGAACAAATTGCTTATTTATTTCGTAGTCCGAATCGATTTGTTCACTAATATTACTCTGCGTAAAAACATAATTCTTTTGAATTTACAGTATTCTTCTTTAAGAGTATAGCCCCCGAATACTGAAACGTCACTCAAAATGTGAGGGCTGCTTAACATTTGAGCAGCTCTTAAACTTTAGATTTTGTATGGTCAAACGTCACTTCTGAGTCTCTGTTAAACTTAAGTGGGACATAAATTTTGAGTGACGTTTCAGTATTCGGGGGTAATGTGGTGTATTTTATGTCATTTGGCTGTAAAAATATGTAATTGGTAGACAAGAAGGGACATATCTTAGTGAGCGGGTATTTGGACAAGGTTTACTTAATACATACATAATGTCATTGTACCACTGAAAACCTTTTGGTAGTTATAAGCCAAAAACTAGAAATAAGCTTTATATTTCGGGGATGTTTTATAACGTTGCTCCTTACTAGGATTTCTGCTGTGTCGTGGGTGTGTTTACAAACATTTAAACTCACATACACAAACAGCTAGACCTGAAACAACTATCTGTAGGTCATACAAATATTTGTTCAGTGCGTAAATTGAACCCGCGAGACATAGCGCAGCAGTCGATCGCTCAGCTACTGTGCCAAAAGTGTTGTCACAATAGAGTTGTTTCCTATTAAATGGGACTTAAAAAACATAACTGCCGAAAGTTGGATGTTACTATTAGATACACTTGCTTAACCTTTCTAGGATTTTAGGCCTGTTGTTGTCATGCTACGTTATTTCTAGGATTTTGTACACACGACTAAACATCAACCTATACAAAACCATTTTAACCTGATCTCTGTACTACGGTATGCGATCCGCAGTAGAGAGGTCAGGTTATAATAGTTAGAATAGGTTGACCTGCCGTCGTGTGTACCATGCAGTGACCAAAAGTGTTTTGAAGCTGCAAACTAATTGTTGCGGGTTGTTCGAAAGAGATACCGCGGCCCCGGAACGCAAAGGGCAATAGAAGGAACATGGGTTGGTTGACTAAAACCAGTTGACTAGTCAGTAAAAATCCGACACTCAGGTTATTTGATGATTTCCCACCCCAAAAAAAATAAGCTGCAAAGTAATTGTCAGAAAAAGAGCTGTGGCTGTTATTATTAAACAACGAGCTACTCTATAAATTATTTGTAAGATTTACTAGTATTATTTGCCAAAGGTCATCCCCTCCTCACAAATTAACTTAATTTCTGGGATAAGATGATTACCCAGATTTTATGCTAGACGTGAGAGGTCAGCAAAGCAGAAGCCAGGGCCACCGCACCAGGGTTGCGGGTTGTTCGAAACAGATACCGCGGCCCCGGAAAATAAAGGGCAATAGAAGGAACATGGGTGAATTTTAGTCAGTACAAGTCTAACACTCCCTGTCTGGGATTTTTTTGATGATTTCCGATCCGCAAAAAAAACCAAACCAAGGGTAACAACTATCCTAACAAAATCCCAAAAAATCTGCAATTTGCATCAAAAACTATTTTTCTGCAACGCTATTTTTATGTCAACGGCGCCTTACTTAAAAACGTACATCCTTACTAATCCTTACTACTATCCTTACTAATATTATAAAAAGCGAAAGTGAGTTTGTTTGTTTGTTTGTTACCTCTTCACGCTTTAATGTTTAAACCGATTTTGTTGAATTTTGGTACAGAGATAGTTGGGAACCAGGAGACGGCCATAGGCAAATTTTTATTTAAAAAAAAGTGGGATGTGAGGGAGAAAGAGGGAAGAAAAGGGAAAACTTAGCGTTGCTATTACAAATCAATAAGGCGCAAGAACAACTGTGTTACCCCAAATTTAATGCGGGCGAAGCCGCTGGCGAAAGCTAGTGATCCATATTTATGGCGGTGACTTTACATTTTGTTCTAGAAACATCTAAGAAAAATATAACGGGGTAAAAATTCAATAAGGTAAAGGTCAACGAGACTTTTTTACCCGACTTGTTTCAATACAATATTAACAAGTAGTACGCCTGTACTTAATTAAATTAGTTTCGTTTCTCTAGTTAATGAAATTTTGAACTCGTTTTAAATGTCAAAATTGTTTGCTGTAACTTGAGTCGATATTATGTAATCGAATGAAAATCTATCAGTACTTTTAGAAAATGTTATTATCCAGTTGAACCTTTGTAACATCGTAGTACCAAATAATAAATGGCTTTTTTTTCCGTGGGAAGTCATCTAATGACTTCCCCCGCTAACTAAAACCCACCCATGTTCCTTCTATTGCCCTTCACGTTCCGGGGCCGCGGTATCTCTTTCGAAAAACCCGCAACCCTGGTAGACGGAAGCTCTGGCAAGCCCCTCTGCTTTGCTGACATCTCTTTGAGGCGTGCGTGACACATTAACGCGCTGTCATCAATAGACGGCCGGACGGTGAGCTACCCATTGCTCACCGCCCACATGCCCGATAATTAAGGGCTGGCTTTTACTTTGGCCAGAGGCTTAGCATTGCCATACAACGTGGTAACGCGGCCAGTCTCTATTGGACTTTGCCAACTGACAGCGTCAAAGACGAACTTTTTGACGTTATTTTTAAATTTATTTATAAGTTAGGTAGTAAATTTAATTTAATCTTAATATTCTTAATTAAACTATTGTAACTCTTATTTTAATAAATTGTACAATTAGCTAAAAACAACGAATGTTAACAGCAAACAATACCAGTCTTTGATTCCCAAATTCACAGTCTCAATCAAAATATTTGTATTTCACACAGGCCTACCTGGGCACTTATAAAACGTCGAGAAAAGATGCACGGTTCGGGTTGGTTGTTTCCTATGGAGAAGAACCGGCATGAAACTCCATGTTTACTCTTTTAAAATCATTTGGTTTTACAATGTTGTTGTTACAGCGTTAGTACTTAAGTATGAGAGGACAGCGTAGGCCCGACAATAAGTCAATGCTTACTTTACAGAAAGTAAAATAAAATAATAACTAACCAAAGTTAACAAGGGTCTAAGAATCTACAAGGCCAACCATGTCCACTCATTCACAACGAATTGGTAGAAGAGAATCTAAACAAGAATAAAAAAAAACAAAATACTTAATAACTATGAGACGAGTCACACGTCTGATATCACCAGCTACCCTACCATGACGTTTTAAAGCAGAACTTATTCCGCTGAGGGAAAGAGACAGAGCTATACAGGGCGTCTAGCACCATCTCTTTCACTAAGTGGAATAAGAATTGCTATAAGATGTCATAGTAGCCCTTCTGGGCACACAACACCGCAACGATTCAATATGGAACAGAGATGGCGCCACCTGCGCTCAATTCATCGCCGTATGTGCCAACTCCATAACGCACCCCACTATAAATCAACCATCCAGTCGTATCACTAACTCAATTGCTCACAGGCACGTCTTCAGCGTATCTCGGGTCACTTTACACTTGCCTTGATTTATGGGAACATCTCCGTCTTGCTAAAGCGTCATGATAAACTCTCACTTGAACGCTAGGCAATGGATGTGATTCACTGGTTCTGTGTCGTAAATCAGTCAAAATGTGACGGGATTTTTGACGCTAGATAATTAAATTAATGAGTTTGAATCAAATTATTTTATACAATAGTGGACTTCGGGCCTGATTTTATGGGATGTAAAGTTTCATCCTAAAGACTGGATTGTTATTGTAAAAATATGTTTGCATAAAAGCCAGTCAGTATTAAAAAAAATTGTAGTTTAGTACTTATTTGTATAACTACTATACTGATATACAAACACAAAATCTTTATTTCCATACTAAAATATTTGACAAAAGTTGGTGATTAAACCCCCTTTTAAGCAAGTAATGCCTGTATTAAGATGCTCCGCTTTTCTACAGCAATTTACATTTTAATCTGTACCTTAGATATAAACAGTATGTTTGTGTGTGTGTGTATAAGTACATGTGTGTTTGTATAATTCCGTGTGTTGTAAAAGCGCTTCAGTGTCTACGTAATTTAGTGTCATTATCTTTACCTGTTGACTGCGATAAGGATGAATTTTTTGACGCCCTGTAAATTTCAATTTTTAGTTTGTGTCTATTTATAGGTTGTATATATATAGCACTTAATAAATTTAATTATATGATGAATAAATATTTTATAATATTGAAAAAAAAAAATGATATACTGTTTTCCAATTCACTAGCATCAGCAGTTATTATTAACATTAAGTCATAGAACTTGTTTGAGCGAAGCTTGGATCTAGTAAACTTTAAAAAAGAAATTATGGTGATGACGCTTTTATATGCATTACTTTACCTTGTGGCCGACAGGTTGCATTAGCAGTGATAAATTGCTTAGCATTAATAGCTGGGAATTTTCCTATATAGTGAAATATTAAAAAGTGTTGAAGTCTTACGGGTGCATTGACAAATCGTCTATTCTTTTTTTTTCAAAATATGGCAATGAGGTGATTAAAAGGAGTTCGTCAACCGATTATATTATATTATATTATTCTGTACACCCAGAAAATATTCAGAAGACATATTTCTTTGATATTTTATGAACTTTGATGCTTTGCATGTTGAATGTTTATTTTTATTTTTTTGTTATTTTGTTGCTCGTCGTAATTTGCGATTAATATTTTTTTCTTTATTTCTTCTTCTTTCTTTTTAATGTGTTTTTAGCGCGATTTTCCCGAAATTCTAATTCCAAATCTCCAAGGCTCACGGTTGTTATGGACAAATGGTAAAATCGTGAACAAATAAAATTGAAGTATCTGTTTGTATTTTAAATTAACAGCTTTTATCGAAAGCATATGAAAGTATATTAAATGGTAATTTTAACAAAAAAACATTACTCTCTGCCTGTCTGTTTTAATTTATCTACGAAACGGCTTGATCGATTTTAACATGACGGCAGTTAATGCTAGAAGGAGTAACAAAGGTTATATTATTTAGAAAAAAAATTGGGCTTCTGTCCAATAATATTAAAACGCATGAAATTTTTAATAAAATTTTATTCAAGAACGAAAATAAAATTAAGTCACGAGTTCTAACATTAGTTCTAAAAAGAATATAAAAAAAAAATCAATCAGGTTAGTGAAAATCAGATTTAGCGTCATTCAACTTCACCCAAATGAAAACTAATTTAATTATTTTAAAACATTGCCTTAGCTGGTGTTCACTAGGTACGCATTTGTAAAACGAATAGTTTCTAATTCCAATTTATGAAAAGGTCAAACAATCATATAAAAGTATTAAAAAAAATATATCAAAGATTCAGAAACATTACAGAAATGAAAAAGAAAGATTTAAAAAAATGTAATAAGAAGTAAAAATCCTTACTATATATATATATAATATTATAAAAGCGAAAGTGAGTTTGTTTGTTTGTTTGTTTGTTACCTCTTCACGCTTTAATGGCTAAACCGATTTTGATGAATTTTGGTACAGAGATAGTTGGGAACCAGGAGACGGACATAGGCTAATATTTTTTTGAAAAAAGTGGGATGTGAGGGAGAAAGAGGAAAGAAAAGGGAAAACTTACCGTTGCTATTAATAATCAATAAGGCGCAAGGGGAACTGTGTTACCCCAAATTTAACGCGGGCGAAGCCGCGGGCCAAAGCTAGTGAATTCATAAATTTCACTGGAACCAATTCTTTTACAATGAAGCCAAAGTTTCAGAAATAGCCTCACCTTTTTCAGGCTATTTTAGAAGTTCAAGAAAGTCTAGACACACAAATCATAAAAGCTTATACGTGCCAAACAGGTAATAAATAAAAGTGCCAGCAATATAATGATTCCAAGAGAGTATTCCCGCTATATATTCTCTTCAAAGGAATAAAAGTACTGTAACAATATCTGACGATCGTATGTTACGATTCAAAAAAAAAAAAAAACAATATCAAAATATTTTTATTTCACACTAGCTGTTTCACGCGGTTTCACCCACGCTGCTCAGCACCTGTTGGTCGTAGCGTGATGTTATATAGCCTATAGCCTTCCTCAAGAAATGGACTATCCAACACTAAAAGAATTTTCTAATTCCAACCAGTAGTTCGTGAGATTAGCGCGTTCAAACAAACAAACAAACTCTTCAGCTTTATAATATTACTAGCTGTTCCCCACGGTTTCACCCGCGCTGCTCAGCACCTGTTGGCCGTAGCGTGATGTTATATAGCCTATAGCCTTCCTCAAGAAATGGACTATCCAACACTAAAAGAATTTTTCAATTCCAACCAGTAGTCCCTGAGATTAGCGCGTTCAAACAAACAAACAAACTCTTCAGCTTTATAATATTAGTATAGATATATATAGTATAATATAGATAGGCCTACATGGGCACTTCTAAAACGTCGAGAAAAGATGCACGGTTCGGGTTGGTCGAATCCTATGGAGAAGAACCGGCAAGAAACTCCATGGTTACTCTTTTAAAATCATTTGGTTTTACAATGTTGTTGTTACAGCGTTAGTACTTAAGTATGAGAGGACAGCGTAGGCCCGGCAATAAGTCAATGCTTACTTTACAGAGAGTAAAATAAAATAATGAATAACCAAGGTTAACAAGGGTCTAAGAATCTACAGGGCCAACCATGTCCATTCATTCACAACTAATTGGTAGAAGAGAATCTATACAAGAATATTGATAAGATTGAGACATATAATATTAGAACTCACGTTCAACTGCAGAAAATGCAATACATTTTTTCCAAAAACATACGTCGTCCAAAAACCACTTAAAAAAACGGAAAAAAAAATTACTTCTGGAAGTGTGACTTTTCTTTGATTCATATTTTTTTTGCATTTTTTTTTGGCAAAGAATTTTTAAGTTTAGCCTTTTTAGATGTGGTATGATGGTATAACACACAGTTTCTTATCGAATATTCATTTTTCATTGCCAGTAAGAGGTGTTAGCATATCGTCAATTTACATAAGAAGAACAATGTTTATTATAGAAGATAACTACTAAATTAACCAAGCAATATAAATAAACCCCTTCAAGAGTATGCGAGTATAAAAATAATTTTGAAAATCAGCCCAAAATTACGAACAAAACGCGTCAAAACATACAAAAAAGACAGTCGAATTGAGAACCTCCTGCTTTTTTAAGTCGGTTAATAAAAGAAAACTAAACTGCTCGTAACAGCTGCAGCTTGGCTATTACCTACACCGACAAAATAACATGACGTCAAAATCTTTACTGACAAAACTAACAAAAGAACATTTAGGGGCATTTACATGAGTTTTTCATCTGAAAATGTCCTTACAAACCACGTCAGTAAGAGTCAACAGGCGATTTATCGCACTTGCGTTCGTGGCTAGTTACTCTCCTCGAGTAAACGAGGCTTTTAAAAGTACAGTCGTGTTCACTAAACATCAATTGACTTGCAACACGTGTTCCTGGATAAGTTTGGCAACGTTGCACAATAACCTGCAAAGTCGAGTACTAACTTGTAGTTTGATAAACTACGTTGCTTCTGCGATGCACTCTTCGATCCGGGGTTGCGGGTTGTTCGAAAGAGATACCGCGGCCCCGGAACGTAAAGGGCAATAGAAGGACATGGGTGGGATTTAGTCAGTACAAGTCTGACATGCCCCCCCGCTCCGCCCAGAGCGGGGAAAGTCATTGGATGACTTCCCACCCGAAAAAAAAAAGCTCTCTTCGATCCTTGTTTAATCAACGTTATTCGTTCTTAAGTAGTTTTAATGCGACAATAGGCATTGTCAAAATGTGTATATAGTTTTTAATTCTCAATAATTATTATAATGAATAAGGTCATGTTAGTAGGTATGTCTGGTGTTTTGTGAAACAAACTATGCAAGAGTCCACTGTTCCATGTTAGTTTTAATTGAACTTAGTGTAAGTTGTTTATTTAAAATGTAACCTAGTGTAGTTTGTTTGTTTTTTATGTTAATTATTGTAATTGGTGTTATACCGTTTTAATCTAATATATAAAATTCTCGTGTCACAATTTTCGTTCCCATACTCCTCCGAAACGGCTGGACCGATTTAAACGAAATTTTGTTTCCATGTCGGGTAGGTCTGAGAATCGGCCAACATCTGTTTTTCATACCCTCAAGAGCGCAGCGGGTGAAACCGCTGGGCACAGCTAGTTAACTATAAATAAATAATAACCCTATTATTGAAAAATAAATAAAATAAATTAAATTTGAAATTAAATCTGCTTAACTTCCGTTGGAAAGCTTGAGACAATAAAAACGTTTCATATTTTTATAATCTCTCTTTAAATGGTATAAATAATTTATTTTTTATTATTGATATCTATAAATTTGTGCATTGACGTGTGTTTGCTGCTGCCAAAAGGACTTTAGTTTAATTACAAGCATGGCAATGCAAACAATATGATTGTATCAAAAACAAAACGTATACATATGTTTAGTTTATTTTGCAGCTATTGCATTTTTTGTGCTTGAGTGGTTGTAGTGCCAGTATCCGATAAAGTTTACAATATCCAACAATAAAACTGAAAACTCGCGTACAGTCACTGTACAAAGCTATTGACGTCATAACGGCTCACGCCAATCGTCACTAATAACTAAAACATTCGAAATTCAAAAAGTTCGAATAAAAACGAACACAACAGTCACGCGAACAACACTATATTTCTATTGAATCCGAGTACCATTGAAACATTGAAAATAACAGACTGTATAAATCGGTGTCGAAAAACATGGGTGTTCAACCCTATATTTTTTTGCAACCTACCACTACCTTGTATAATCCTTACTAATAACATAAAAGCCAAAGTGAGTTTGTTTTTTTTTATGAATTTTGGTACAGAGATAGTTGGGACCCTGGAGATGGGCATAGACTAACTTTGTTTTTAAAGTGAGAAATGTGGGAAGAAAAGAGAAAACTTAGCTTTGCTATTACAATAAATGTGGCGCAAGGGCAAAAACTACAGGTAGCAGGTACCTGCAAATCAGAAAAGGGGAACTGTGTTACCCCGAATTTAACGCGAACGAAGCCGCGGGCAAAAGCTTGTTTAATGAAATTCATATTGCCAGGATCACAATTGCATGAACCGGTTGCACTTTAGGAATTGAAATGATCTATACAATTTTTTTTTTGAGATTTTATACTCTAGTTCGGAACAATTTCAAAAAAAAGTAGTATTATAGTTGCCAGGTCGATCACGAGGTCGTCACGACCTCAAGGCCCAAAATGTGTAGAAATAAGCTCTTTACCTTTAAATATGTTTTTCAAAATAATCCTTACTAATATTATAAAAGGGAAAGTGAGTTTGTTTGTTTGTTGTTCACGCTTTAATGGCTACACCGATTTTGATGAATTTTGGTACAGATATAGTTGGGAACCAGGAGACGGACATAGGCTAACTCTATTTCAAAAAAAGTGGAACGTGAGGGAGAAAGAGGGAAAAAAAGGGAAAAAAAGGGAAAGCTGCTATTACAAATCAATAAGGCGCAAGGGGAACTGTGTTACCCCGAATTTGACGCGAGCGAAGCCGCGGGCAAAAGCTAGAGGTATATAAAATATTTTCCACCCACGCTTTACCTGGTTTCCTAATGTGAATTACAAGTTTCGCAGATAATGAAAATAAAACAAAACTAAGCCTGCACATGGGGATTAAGTTGTAAAATAAAAGCACCCAAGTTTGTTGGTTTTGAACACAATGTACATTTAAATTCATTTAAGTACACGGCACAGGAGAAATAAATCAAGTGAGGGAAGAGATACAAGCAGTATTTTATCTTGAAGGGCCTTATGTAGGCGAGATAAGGTTTGTTTTCAAGAATCGGTAGAGTCCTGACTCTTTACTATGCATGGTTACTCTGCCGACTACTACACTCCAAAGCAATGAATCCGGGTCATTTAAAAAAACGTATAAATCTTAGAAACTAGGAGTGCTGGCTTAATGAATGAATTTGTGTTTAAAAGACAATAGACAACGTTGCCCCACACTATGAATTTCTTTTGTATCGTGGGTGCGTTTACAAACTTTTAAACTCACATACACAAACAGCCAGACCCTAAACAACTACATACCTGGTCTTACAAATATTTGTTCGGAGCGGGGATCAAACCCGCTACACGCAGTGCAACAGTCGGTCGCCCAGCCACTGCGCCAACGTAAAAATAATAAAATGTATGAGTCACTACATTTTAAATATTAAAAATCACAAAAAAATCAAATGCTGATTTCGCCTTAAAACATACATAGAAAATTTCGATTTTCTTGAATTTTAATCATTTGTGTTGCGTCCTCGTGCTTTCATTTCTGCGTTTACGCGGTTTGGCGCGCGTTTCCCGAACTTGACATTAAAGTTTAATCTTGAACAAACTCTTACCATTTATTTTAAAGTAGTAAGGCAATCCTTACTTAATATTATAAAAGCTAAAGTGAGTTTGTTTGTTTGTTACCTCTTCACGCTTTAATGGCTAAACCGATTGTGATGAATTTTGGTACATAGATAGTTGGTAACCAGGAGACGGACATAGGCTTAAAAAAAGTGGGATGTGAGGGAGAAAGAGGGAAGAAAAGGGAAAACTTAGCGTTGCTATTACAAATCAATAAGGCGCAAGGGGAACTGTGTTACCCCAAATTTAACGCGGGCGAAGCCGCGGGCGAAAGCTAGTGTTTCTATAAAGAAGCTTTGAATACTCACACACTCTCATCGCCTCTAATATTTATTTACATTACATGTCCATTTTTTTCGAAAACTGTCTCTTCTTGTACTACGATTAGGTTTAACTTGCATGTATTTAACACTCCTATATAAAACACTAAAACAATTTTAACCATTTCTGCCAGTTTGACAGCATACAGTGAATGACCAGAACCAACTCATCATTATATATTTTCAAATTTCTTTCTGGAACGAAGTTATTTACATAAAATATATATATATATAAAAAATTAACACCAAAAGTGACACTGACAAAAACGAAACATTTTTTGCTGAAGTTGTAAGCCGTACGGCGTACACGTGTTTCTCTGCATGTCTCTCTCTCTCTCTCTCATAGAAAGAAGACCAGTTATTTTCGTTTCGTCTTTCTATTTCGCATTGAACAGTGTGGTGTCGCGACGATTATTTTTGTTGAGTGTATACAGCTTTTTTTGTACATAAAAAATAAAAACTTCGTTCTATCCGGGTGTCCCTTGACACCTTTCAAGTTTTCTTTGTATTACCGCGTCCCTTTTGATTCGCACTTCTGTGGTTATCCAGTTCCGCATTACTTCGATACTTTGTGCCCCATTCAGTCACCTATGGTGCCGTGCTAGTACATCTTTACGGTAACGGCTTAAGGTTTATACTGGTGATAAACTTAAAGCCTGTAAGTGCTCGGATAGGTGGCTAAAAGTTTTCGGCGCAATAGACGGTAACAGTGAACACAATATATTGAGGAGACTTCTTTGCTTATAGATTTGGTTTCCGTATTGGTTGTGGTGAACGGTGATATACAACTCTCAAACTTCTTCAAAGTTACTGCTTCTATCTTTTATTCTGAAGTTTTTATTACATTTAGACTTTTGGTAGAAATATGTAGAATGAAGTTGAGCTCGTTGCTAAATAATAATAAGTGAGTTTGTTTGTTTGTTACCTCTTCACGCTTTAATGGCTAAACCGATTTCGATGAATTTTGGTACAGAGATAGTTGGGAACCAGGAGACGGACATAGGCTAATATTGAAAAAAGTGTGATGTGAAGGAGAAAGAGGGAAGAAAGGGAAAACTTAGCGTTGCTATAACAAATCAATAAGGCGCAAGGGTAACTGTGTTACCCCGAATTTAACTGGAGCGAAGCCGCGGGCAAATGCTAGTTTATAATATAATGTTACAATCAAAAAGTTTATAATAATTAAATATTGAAGCAGGTAGTATTTGGAATTAAAATTATTAATAAAATTATCAAATTTCCACCGTATCTCGGATAGCACATTAAGCCTTTGCCTTTTAAAGATCAATTAGTAGATCTTTAACAACCATATAGGTCTTACCGAAGCATAGCATAGCATAGAGGTTGGATCGCTCCGTGTAAAATACAGGTATTCTGAATCCAGTAACATAGGTATGGTTTGAAGTATAACGCCTCCTTCACAGTCCCATAGGATGTGACTTGCAACTAAAGTTGCGACAAATAGAGACTTATGTGCGCAACCCAAGTTTCTTTCTCATGGGCATGTCGCGTCGCTGTTTCTCTCACCGTATGTCAAATGCTTTTGTTTTCTTTGTTTTTTTTTGCAGTAGGAAATCATCAAATAATCTGACTAAAACCCACCCATGTTCTTTCTATTGCCCTTTACGTTCCGGGGCAGCGGTATCTCTTTCGAACAACCCGCAACCCCGGCAGGCGGAAGCTCTGGCAAGCCCCTCTGCTTTGCTGACATCTCTTTGTAGCGCGCGTGAAACACAAACGCGCCGTTGTTTTCTTCTCTACGGTATGTAACTTGCAGATTGCAGCCAACAGGTAAAAATGTTTTCTATAAGGTACAATTCACATTTACCAAACAAAAGGCTATTACTAACTTCAACTATTTTGAGTGGTCAAAGCAGTAAATTGAACCCAAACTCTAATGTCCAGCTACCCTACCACGACGTCTTAAAGCAGAACTAATTCCACTGAGGAAAAGAGACAGAGTTATACAGGGTGTCTAGCGCCATCTCTTCTTTCTCAGTGGAATAAGTTCTGCTTTAAGATGTCATAGTAGGCCTACAGTACTAAACATAAGACGACTTGAAGTGACCGCTATTAGCTATATGAGGTTTATGCTATAATGAACATAGTTGACAGTTTCCCGTAAAATGTTCATCTTGTCTTACATTATCGTCGAGTCAAAGGTCCAAGCTACTTATCTTAAACTTCACTGCCTTATATTCTGTACTAGCTTTTGCCCGCGTTAAATTCGGGGTAACACAGTTCCCCTTGCGCCTTATTGATTTGTAATAGCAACGCTAAGTTTTCCCTTTTCTTCCCTCTTTCTCCCTAACATCCCATTTTTTTCAAAAAAAAATTAGCCTAGCCTGATTATTTTGTTTTCGAGTCTGTTGTATTTTGTATTCAAGAAAAAAGGACTTATAAACTAAAAACGGTACGTATGACGACATGGCACTTGTACCTGTATGACACTTCACACGTTTTCAATCCTTTTCTTCACGGCTTGACTCAAACCTATAATATACGAACATCTGGCTGCTCTACAGTGCAATCAATGAAATTTATATAAAAATACTCATAGAGCACAATTGGGAATATTTTCATACAAACATTTTTATCCCGAACGTTGCATTTGATTTTGACACACAAGTGTGACAACCGGGCATGAGACACTGTTAAAAAATGTTTTAGACTTTAACTGGCTAAAACCCACCCATGTTCCTTCTTTTGCCCTTTATGTTCCGGGGTCATATAAGACAAACGCCATTCATATCTCTTTCGATCAACCCTAAACCCCGCTAGTATAAAATATTGGATTACAATTTGGCTGTTTATGTATGTGAGTTTAAATGTTTGTAAACGCACCCACGATACAGGAGAAAATTCTAGAGTAGGGCAAAGATTAATTTAAAAAAAATCGTCTTGTCCCGTCTATCAGTCGTAAATATTTGAATGTCTTTGACTGCAAGGCTAATCGGTGAGCTAAATGCTTACATCTTGCTCGGGAGACTTGCATGCAAATTTTACAAAATAAATGTATATTTCCATTCATTTGAGGTTATAAAAGACAGGATTTGAAATAAACTTAATAAGTAGAGCTTTTCGTCACAAAGTAAAAAAAACATATTTTTCTAATAACTGTGTTTTAACTCCTTTGTTAACAAACAAAATAAATCTTTATTTCAGACCGACAGCTCTAGTAGTTTTATCGATAATTTAATTAATGGCATCATCATTACCATTACTCTTTTAGTCACATGTCCTTCATCCCTCCTCATTACATGTCCATACCAAGACAAACGACTCCCTTTAATTTTTTTTGTAACAGGCGCAACTTTCAAACTTCCTCAAATATTTTCATTACTTACTTTATCCATTCTTGTCACTCCACACATCCATCTCAACATTCTCATCTCCGCTACATGCAATCGTTTTTCATCCACCTTTTTTACAACCCAGCATTAATTTAATTAATGGCAATGACTGGATAAATGCCGTCAAAATATTTTAGAGATCATGCCATTTACTTTTTTGTGTTTCTATTTTTTTTCTAATATTAGATTAGACAAACGCCATTTTAGGCGTTTGTCTAATATTAATTTACATTCGAGAAACGCGCGAACCAACACGAGTCTTCAGATTTCTCATCCCAAATTACCAATCTAAGTTTCAATGTTACTGTTAAAACCTCCCAAGTCTTCCCACTACTACAATATTGCTTTAATTGATCCAAAAACTAACAAAATTAATGATCAATAGTATTTAGACAAACCAACTCAGTTACCACCCGTTCAATGCAATTAAACATCAAACAATTATAATTTCATCAAACGACTTGTTAAGCACGGCCATCTTTAACTAAAGTTAACAAGCTTCGATGTCTACGGAGGCAACGAAGTAAGTTTATTACTTAACTAGCGTTTACTGGACGCGGATTGGTTCCTTACCATCGGTTCTCGACTATAGAATATTGATTAGGACTCTATTCATACATTTGTACAATGTGAATAGGAGCTTGTTTGCGATTAGTTAATTAACGTTCTAACAGACTGCTACTTCAGATTAAGTGCCAATTATTTTATAGTAATAACAAGTTACAGAAAAATCATGATAAAGTTTATTTTAAGATTTATTAGATACTAGTTTTCGCCCGCGGCTTCGCCCGCGTTAAATTTAGGTTAATACAGTTCCCCTTGCGCCTTATTGATTTGTAATAGCAACGCTAAGTTTTCCCTTTTCTTCCCTCTTTCTCCCTCAAATCCCACATTTTTTTCAAAAAAAAATTAGCCTATATCCGTCACCCCCACTTTTTTCAAAAATAAATTAGCCTATGTCCGTCTCCTGGTTCCCAACTATCTATGTACCAAAATCATCATCACCATCGGTTCAGTCATTAAATCGTGAAGAGGTAACAAACAAACTCACTTTCGCTTTTATAATATTAGTAAGGAAGTAAGGATTGTAAAAACTCCGTCGTAACGTTCTGGAATACTTCATTTTCCGAACATTATAGCTGTTGTTCTTTTAATACTCTTTCATACTTCACTTTACTCTGTGCATTTCGATTCGACCGTTAATGGGAGCACCTATTATAATGTTTTTGAAGTTATACTTCTTTTGGCGCGATGGAGAAAAATGATGAGAGTGATTTGCGCGCGCACAGCGACATCGTGAAGTTAGTAATTATACGTGTTCTAGTAACTATGTTCATGTTGTATATTCTAGTATTTTTATATTTAGAACACGTGTTTCATAATAAATAAATATTGTTTTGGTGTTTTTATTAAGCTATTGCATAGCTTTTAAATCAATTTCACATTCCAAGCTACCCTTGCCGAGGTTTAGAAATGGATGGGTAACCACACGTGACAAGGGGACAGGTTAAGCAACCCTTGCCAAGGTTTGGAAATGGATGGGTTACCACACGGGGACAGGTTAAGCAACCCTTGCCGAGGTTTGGAAATGGATGGGTTACCACAGTGGGCCAGGTTAAGCAACCCACACCAAGGTTTGGAAATAGATGGGTTACGACACGGAGCC
Source organism: Ochropleura leucogaster (assembly GCA_958449745.1). Classification (NCBI taxonomy): domain Eukaryota; kingdom Metazoa; phylum Arthropoda; class Insecta; order Lepidoptera; family Noctuidae; genus Ochropleura; species Ochropleura leucogaster. Next base: position 5,689,631 of record OY288201.1, read on the forward strand.
AGGTTAAGCAACCTTTGCCAAGGTTTAGAAATAGATGGGTTACCACAGGGGGCCAGGTTAAGCAACCTTTGCCAAGGTTTGGAAATGGATGGGTTACCACACGGGGACAGGTTAAGCAACCCTTGCCAAGGTTTGGAAATTGATGGGTTACCACAGGGGGCCAGGTTAAGCAACCCTTGCCGAGGTTTGTAAATGGATGGGTTACCACAGGGGGCCAGGTTAAGCAACCCTTGCCGAGGTTTGGATATGGATGGGTTAGCACAGGGGCCAGGTTAAGCAACCGTTGCCAAGGTTTGGAAATGGATGGGTTACCACAGGGGGCCAGGTTAAGTAACCCTCGCCGAGGTTTAGAAATGGATGGGTTACCAAAGTTTTTTTTCTTTACACCAAAGAAGTATAACTTCTAACGCGTGTACATAAGTACACACACCCCTTTTTTTTTACTTTTTATCTGTAGAGCCTGCACTTGTTTGCAATGCAACTCTAACTCTTAATGCATAATGCATTCTATCAAATTTGGCAAACAAAAAATTGAGCAAGAAAGTTCCTCTATAAGGACTTTTAAGCTAATAACACACGGGCTGCTCGCCCTAATTCCATTATTAGGCAGGCTTTATGTCACGTATGTCAGTTACGGCTGGCTGGAATTTTAAGGGGTCGTGTAGCAACACCGCAAAAAATCACGTTTAAACCCTGCTTCCTACAATTTTGAACGTTGAGCAGATAAAATTTCGTTCCGGGGAGTTGGTCTCGAAATTCTACACGATAAAATGGGAACAGTAATATAAATATGTAATTTTGGTGTTTCGTGATGTTGTTTCGATACAAATGGTTTTGGGGTGCAAAAATGGAACGGTTTCTGATTTTAAAAGAGGAATGAAAATGTTTTCTTTTTCTCACAGCTGTCGCATGTTGCCAGTTGGAAAAATTATAAGTTGCAAATAAAAAAAAAGCTTAACATTTCAATTGTAAGTACCTGCTTTAGTTAGAAGTTAAACTCGAAGAATGAGAGGAAATCAATGGTAAAACCATTGTCTTGGAAGACGCTAACTGACTTGTGAGGCAAATACGCAGAGCCATTAATGATGTTATCGTGATCGAGTTTGCTTACGATTCTACAATTAGGAGACGTGTCGTTACACTATCGATATAATCGTTTTATGTTTGCAAGTTCAGGGTCATGCAGTCATGCTAACGAAGGAGGTGGCCGGGTGTTTGAGGGAGAAAACCTCAAACCAACCCAACCGCCGCGGGAGACGCCCTGGGTGCCGCGAGACGACTACCGGCCACCGTAGGTGCGGGCCTGTGGACGGTGAGCAATGGGTAGCTCACCGTCCGTCCGTCTATTGACGGAGACGCATTAGTGTTTCACGCGTGCCTCAAAAAAATTACAACAAAGCAGAAGGGCTTGCCAGGGCCTCCGCCTGCTGGGTTTTGGGGGTTGTTCGAAAGAGATACAGCGGCCTCGGAACGTAAAGGGAAATAGAAGTAGTCAGTACAAGTCTGAAAATCCCTTATTTGATGATTTCCCAAGCCAAAAAAAGGGCTCAAATTTAAAGAGATAGCAACTAAAACAAATAATTTGGTCTACTGGTCGCAAACGAGATGGCTGAACGTGGTCGCTCGCCGTTTCAGGCAAAGTGATTTTGCGTTTTTTCATCGGGAATTTACGGTTTTAAACGGTTGACGGCTATACGATTGCCTCCTGTTACATGTTACTTAAACATAACTGGTGAAATCGATAAAAGCCTGATGTTATGTTTTGTATAATCTTCTCAAAAAACCGGGTCAAACCAGCATGTAAACAGTGCAACATGATTCTGGGACTCAAATGGCAGACACAAGGCGGCTGTTGGTAAACATTTTTGTGACATTGTTTGTGGAAATAGTATTGACAAAATGAAAACATATGGCGACGTACATACTATTGTACCCTGTACATATCTACCAACTTGTTTTCATGTAACCTGTCTAGTTCAATTAATACCAATCGCTAACACTTAAAGATTATTTTTTTGTTAATAAAAAAAATCGTTGCCACACACTAGTAATTTCTCATGTATCGCGAGTTTGTTTACAAACATTTATATTAACATACACAAATAGCCAGACCCGAAACAACTACCTGTAGGCTATACTAATACTTGTTCCGTGCGGGAATCGATCATGCGTCACGCAGCGCAACAGTTAATCGCTTAGCCACTGCGCCAACCGTGCCGGCTTTGTTGTTGCCATTTCATATTCGCCTATCTAAATAGACCAGCATTATTACGTTACCAACTGGCTTAATTGGGTAGTTGACACCATAAACCAATAATTTAAAAACAATTTTTTTCTGAAAGAACACCTTATTCTAGACCTGAGAACTCCGTTCATTTCAAAATAACTTTAAAATTCGATTTTTAGTTGCTTTTAAATCAATAAATAGTTGCATCATTGACTTGACAACTTAGTGACGTCATCGTTTGCGAGTCTCATACAAAATCTATGGGAAAAGCGCGTTTTGTCAGCTCATAAAGAGTACATCAATTTGATTGGTGGTGTCAACTACCCTATTCTATACAAACTCTTTAGTTTAATTCATTTGAGCAATTACTGACACTGAATGGTATCAAAACAGTTTTAGAAGATATTATTATTAAGTTATTTTTTAAATTTTATGTTATTTATTTTTAAACTAAAAAGGTCAGTTTAAGTTTTTTTAAGGATCGTAACCTCTTTTTCATAACTGTTTACTATTAAACATATAGCTACAGTAATAAATAAATAAATAAAATAAAAATAAAAATAAAAAAAAATCTTTTTATTTCAGACATTTTCAGCCCATATTATTGTTAGTAGTATGACTTAAAAGCTATGTTAGTACATTTACACATAATAAATTAATTTAAGTATTTGCCGCTCTCTGGGGCCCCGGGCACACGCATTTGCATTTGAACCCAATGCCCCAGTAATAATAGTAATTTATATTTTAAATTTTTGGGGTTTTGTAGTAGTTGACGGAGCTATTAGTGAACAGTATAGGTACCAATTTCCACGCGGCTACATACATACAGGCCCTTGTATACTGAAAATATATATTAGCTAATAACATACCTTAAAGTAATACTGATAGCAACTTAAGGCTTATGTTTTAGATAAGGTCACAGCTTATTATTTACACTTTTTTTTTCGGTTTTTGGTTGGCCGGTTTTTATCGGATACTTTTCGGGGAGAGTGTTATGAAATTGTCCATCCCCATTCTCACATCGGAAAACCCGAGATACGGCGAAGTTTTACCAATACAGTTCCACGAAAGTTGCGCCAATTTAATATGTAAGACGTCGATCGTTCTGAGACGACGATCCCAGACCACAATTCATAGCGAGCTACGTGCAAAATATCAAGCTTTACAACCTACAAATCTTCAACCAACTGAAGTCAGCAATGTCCCCAATAACGGTTTATTGAGGAAGCGTATTAATTGGTATTTACCTTCTCTGAATGTAGAGGTATTTCTATTTCGAATACACTTTGAATTTCAATCAGATTCAACCTAAAATCATCTATACTAAGGCCAACTAGCAGCGATACGAAAGGTCATTAACCTAAAGAACAACTGTGGCGTTGACAATCTAATATTTAGCTCTTTCCATTTTGTGCCTTTGTCGTAATGTCTCGTTCTCCCGGCAAAAACATGACAACGTTAAGACGGGTTCGCCAACATTTGGGCGGCCATTTTAGATGGGGTTTTAGCATGGGTTTTGTTTACATTTGGTATCGCTTCTCGTTGGCCGTACTTTAGATATTATTACGAAGGATACGATATAACCTTAAGCTTTGAATGAACAATATCATCGTTGTTGTCTGACCAAGAATAGAATAACCTTTCCCTGGCCGTGCGTGCCCTAAGTGACGAATAAGGGATTATGTCAGAATGGGAACGTAAAGCCCTAACGGTGAAATCTGCTAGAACTAAAGGTCAAGCAAAGTCTACGAAGAACTTGAGTAATCATTCTTGAATTGTAGCTTCTTAAATAAGCTCTGAAAGTTTCGTTTTAAACAAGATACAAATCAAATCAAATCTTTTATTTCAATTAGACCATTACAGGCACTTTTGAATGTCAAGAAACAGAATGAATCTACAGTCCCGGTCACAAGGCATAATAACTTGTGAAAGTACTGTAGTTGCCCATTCCAAAGCGTTGATCTCTATGGAGAAAAATGGGCAAGAAACTCCATGGACACTCTTTTAAATTATAATATTATTACAAAATCGTATTTACATCATACGTGTTGAGATTATACAAATATGTGAGAACGATGTAGAAAGACGTGCACAGTAAGAGCGTCCAGATCAGTAAATAAAAAGCAAAATTCAATTTAAAATATAAATAAATTAAAAATGACCGTGGTAGTTCAAAAATGACCAGTCCCAACTGACAGCGCCCGTTCACGAACAAGACGTATGGATCATGTTCAGTGCCAAGATACAAACGTACCTTGAAAGGAAATAACGGAACCCTCAAAGGATCACTTTGTTATCCATCTGCCTTTTTGTATGTCAAGACTCTTTATCTCGGGAACGCCTAGATGATACCCTGTGGTCTGTGGTCCCTTTTTTGCGGATTTGAAATCATCAAATCACTTCCCCCGCTCTGGGCGGAGCGGTGGATTCCCCCGTCAGACTTTCACTTACTAAAATCCACCCATGTTCCTTCTTTTGCCTTTTATGTTCCGGTAGTCTGTGGACCCTTAAAGCTGTGAAAACTCAACTCTCTAAATCTATGCAGTCAAAAGACATGACCTTTTATATCAGTACAAGTTTGTACGAAAACTATCTTCTTTAGCCTTCTAAAAATTTTGTGAATCGAGACTATAAACTGGATGTATATAAACACTAACTTTTACCCGCGGCTTCGCTCGTGTTAAATTCGGGGTAACACAGTTCCCCTTTCCTGATTTACAGGTACTTGCTACTTGTAGTTTTTGCCCTTGCGCCTTATTTATTGCAATAGCAATGCTAAGCTTTGCCCTTTCTTCCCTCTTTCTCCCTTATATTGCCTATGTCCGTCCCCAGGGTCCCAACTATATATATATATATATATATATATATATATAGTACGAAAATTCGTCAAAATCGATTAGCCATTTAGGCGTGAAGGCGAAACAAACAAACAAACTCACTTTCGCTTTTATAATATTAGTAAGTATAAACAGCTAAGTCTTATAATTTTATTACTGATTCAAAAAGCATTTTCCAATAGAATCATTTTAGTATCTACCCTTGAATATCCTAAGACTTAAAATAAAATATTCGCTTCAAACCTTACACTGTTGAATTTCATACGTATTTTATTAAATGCCAATCCCTAAAGACCTCATAAAATCTCCAACATCTCCACAAAATGTATGAAAATTAAACATCGGGAATCCGAGCAAGGGGCTCGAATTCCCGATGTTTACGTGTGAGCGTTAATACCCCCTGGGGGGACGTTGTCGTATCGTGATTATACCTAGCCCGAAACAATTTGTACATTCGTACAAAACATTACATTTAAAGTGACCCATTTTGTTTCACCGACCATATTTTGTGCGAGAGTGCAGAGACTTGTAAACTCACCAGAGACTTCATTCTATTGCACTCTCGATCGATTTATTGGCCACACCACACTGGCAATACTCTCAACGCTAAGGTCATATAAAATTCAAAACGATATATTCGAATTTGGAATGGCAAGCATAAAAGTTGCGGTCGTTCTCTTTGGGAGAATAACGGTTATTTTTAACTTATAGGGTTATTCTGACATCTTTCACTTTAAGTGTGTTATTCTGTTCTCAGTGTTTGAATAATCTGGTTTTATGCTGTTTTCTATTATCATCAACATATCAGCCCTGAGTCACTCACTATACGTATATACCCCTAATTTTATTCTTCCCTCATAAAATATTCTATCTTTAATTTAGAACTCATAAAGAAGTGTGGACATCATCAAATGATTTCTCCCGCTCTGGGCGGAGCGGGTGAGAGTGTCAGACTTGTACTGACTAGCCATCCCTGTTCTTTTTTTACCCTGTGTGTTCCGTTCCGATGCAGCGTAATCTCTTTAAAAAAAAAACGCAACTCCGGCTGGCAGTGGCTTTAACTGCCCCCCTCTGTTTTGCTTACATCTCTATGAGGCGCGTCTGGAACATGAACGCGCTGACATGGCCTGTCGTCTTTATATATGGTTGGGTAGTAAGCTAACCATTGCTTACCATCCACAAGGTGGCCGGAAGTCGTCTCGTGGCTCCCGACGCCCGGAGAGACTCCCGCGGCGGCTGGATTCATTTGAGGTTCTCTCTCTCAAACTTCCAGCAACCAGCTAGTAAATAAAATAAGCAAATAGCTACATTCAAATAATAATGTCTCAGAAAATCAATTTCCTCAAAAGCAATTAGAGCAAATACATCGACTATGAAGTGTTAGTCTAATCGGGTACCAACAATGGACGAAGTTCGACACAAGACATCTGACATCACTTGTGCTTACGACCTTCTTATCACAAGTAACAGCAACCGCTAATACTCAAAGCTAAATCCTTAGAGTTTCGAATGTGATTTTCACAGTTGAGTGGTAACCCCGCATTTGTAGATCGAAAGTGTATTTTGGTTCGCACTTCACTGGATTTGAGTCGGCGACGCGGCGCGGCTGCGGTGTGATCGTCGCAATGTGCTCTACTATGTTTGTGACGTCATAATGTTGCCTTATATTTTTCTCCCGAGGATTATCTGATTCAGTCCCCTTGGCACGATTCCCGGAGACTTTTCAAAGTCAACTTAGAACGTGAAAAATATTGTACTTGCCTCATAGGAAACTGAGTATCAAAATTTTTAGAAGCAGTTTGAAAATTGGGGTTTTTTTTTCGGGTGGGAAATCATCCAATGACTTCCCTCGCTCTGGGCGGAGCTGGGACTTGTACTGACTAAAACCCACCCATGTTTTTTCTTTTGCCCTTTACGTTCCGAGGCCGCGGTATCTCTTTCGAACAACCCGCAACCCGAAAATTGGGGTGCGTTATGAATTTATCGGTTATAAAATTGGCGGGTTAAACATTGTGATCATAACCATTCATTCATTTTGTTTTTTAGGGTTCCGTAGTCAACTAGGAACCCTTATAGTTTCGCCATGGCTGTCTGTCCGTCCGTCCGTCCGTCCGTCCGTCCGTCCGTCCGTCCGTCCGTCCTCGCTTAATCTCTGTGACTGTTAGCGCTAGAAAGCTGAAATTTGGTACCAATATGTATTTCAATCACGCCGACAAAGTGGTAAAATAAAAATTTGAAAAAAATGTTTTATTAGGGTAGCCACCCTATATGTAAAGTGGGAAGTGATTTTTTTTTAATTTCAACCCTAACGTGTGATATATTGTTGGAAAGGTATTTAAAAATGAATAGGGGTTTACTAAAATCGTTTTTTGATAATGTCAATAATTTCGGAAATAATCGCTCCAAAAGTAAAAAACAATGTGTCCCCCCCCCCCTCTAACTTTTGAACCATAAGTCTAAAAAATATGAAAAAAATCTGAAAAGTAGAACTTTATGAGGACTTTCTATGAAAATTATTTTGAACTTGATTGACACAACAGTTTTTGTACAAAAAAGACAAAAATTGTACAAAATAATTTCTGGACTAAGTTTGTAGTATAATCGTATATGCAAGCTTGTTTTGTAACTGTGTTTACATATTTTATTATCCTGAACGTATCTTTTTTCAAACAAAAAAACCGGCCAAGAGCGTGTCGGGCCACGCTCAGTGTAGGGTTCCGTAGTTTCCCGTCTGTCACAATAAGTGTTCCCAGTTATGAGGCCAACCGAACAATTCGGTAATACCCGATCCGATGTAATAAGTACCTACAGCGCCATCTCTCGGGGAATTGGGTTACTAATTAATACAAAGACGTGCAATTAAGAGATGGTACTTATTACATTGGATCGGGTATTACTGAATTGTTCGGTTGGCCTCATAACTGGGAACACTTATTGTGACGGACGGGAAACTACGGAACCCTACACTGAACGTGGCCCGACACGCTCTTGGCCGGTTTTTATTGTACTGGTTTTGACACAATGTTTGTTAAAGCATTTTGTCTCTAATGTTTATCATGTTCTATGTCATGCAAACCTGTTATTTGCATGGTTACTGAAATATAGTTTTTTGTTAAATTGTTAGATTATTTCAATTTGTATCTGTGTAACAGTGCTATTAGTGTGCTTATTAAAATAAATAAAATATTTTGAGAAGCATGAGAATATAGGTCATTTCATAGGTAAAGTAGCGACGATACATCGATCAAAGATATGCCAACAGATGCTTAGGGATCGCTCTTACGAAAAGCAAGTGAGTAACGCAATGTTAGAGCGTGATTTAGTATCTAATCGGTGATCTTCGACGTCGGTCAACGTTTATACAGTCTATTTTCCTTCACATGTCAATGGAATTGTGTTTTAGTGATATCACTTGATAGTGATAGTCATGGTGGCTGTACACTATCGCCGAGATACCTCAAGGCAGGACGGGCTCGAGAATGTAGGTTGTACCAGTGGACTCGATGCTTCTCGTTTGGCTGTAAAGCTATACCCGCAAGAGAGCGGGTTGTTTGAAAGAGATACCGAGGCCCCGGAAAATAAAAGGCAAAAGAAGGAACATGAGAGGGTTTTAGTGAGTAAAAGTCTCACAACCCGCCCGGCTCCGCCAAGAGCGGGGAAAGTTATTTGATGATTTCCAATCCGTAGGTAAGGTATACTCCCTCATTCGGCCTGCCTTGAAGTACTACGAATGAAAACAGTCTATATAAACGTTGCCTGACGTCATTAATGCCATTTAAGAGTATCGATGTCGTGTGTGCCACCTTCAGTACCGTCAATCAAGATTAAATCTAATGAGAGGGCAAAGGTTGTTTCCGAAAACTGGTGATTCGCGACCTGCCTTGTTTTAGAATAGAATATTATGATAATTTATTGCACACCAAAATTGAAACATAACAATTTTACAAAAAAAGCTAAATCTAAAGTCTTATCGCTAATAGCGATATCTTATTTGTTTGTCAAGTTTGAAATGTCATTTAAAGCACACTGATTATAACATGACTTGTATGGAGTTTCAGTATTTAGTACTTGGGTATGGCAGATGTTGAACAGTTTAAACAACAGTAAAATTGTATAATTCTATCAATAAAATCATAGAATTATACATTTTTTTTATAGATTACTAGCTGTGTGCCCAGCGGTTTCACCCGCTGCTCACTTAGGGGTATGAAAAATAGATGTTGGCCGATTCTCAGACCTACCCGATATGTACATAAAATTTCGTTTAAATCGGTCCAGCCGTTTCGGAGGAGTATGGGAACGAAAACTGTGACACGAGAATTTTATATATTAGATGTAAATATATTTCAACATTTCATTTTAAAAACAACCTAACTTCGTGCATTGTAATTCCCAAGGAGCTAAGCGCGAGACGACTCCTGACCACCTTAGATACGGGCCTGTGGACGATGAGCAATGGGTAGCTCACCGTCCGTCCGTTTATTGACGTTAGTGTTCCACGCGCGCCTCAAAGAGATGTCAGCAAAGCAGAGGTCGCGAGTTGTTCGAAAGAGATACCGCGGCCCCGGGACATAAAGAGCAATGGAAGGAACATGGATGGATTTAGCCACTACAAGTCTGTCACTCCCCCTAGCTCCACCCAGGGCGGGGGGGGGAGTTATTTGAAGATGTCCCGCCCCAAAAAAAGGGGCTAGGCAGTGATGTACCTTACAAGTACAAGAACATTTCAACAGTTAAGTTTAATTCCTTTGGCACTATGGCGAGCCTATTGTCATTAACCGGGGACAAATCTAAATTCCCTGGCTGCTACTGAAAAAATCCTGATTGAAAAGCCAATAACACTTTGCCCGACCCGGGATTTGAACCCAAGACCTCATGGTCGGCTTTCTTTTAAAGTCGTTCAGTAAAAAGATTTTTTGGTTAATAAATTCTTTATAAACTAACTCATATTTCAAAAAGATTTATGTCATAACTTAACTTTATATTAAATCATATTTTCTTAACCTTATTAAAATAAGAAAGCTTGACATAGCTTGCTACGAATTAAATTAGGTCTAGAATTTAACAACGATGTTTTCATAAAATCCTTTAAAAATAAAACAAAAATTCTGCTCGATGTTCGGAATAAGAATCTAGGGAGGGCTTTTAATGTTATTAAAATTGATAATTAGACCTACTTGGAGGAAGCTGAAGTAAGTTTCTTATGATAATTAAATTAGAAAAAGTAAATTCTCTTTACAAAATATTTAAAGTTAGCAAGTCTATTTTGTGCTTAGAAAGGGAAAATATCAAAAAAGTTAAACCGAAATTGAAAATGGTGTTAATTGTTCTTTTTAATGTTGTCGGTCTCAAGTGTATAAAGTCCATTATTTTTCGCGAAATGGGTTTAGTAAATTTCCCTGTTGCGTAATAGCAAATGTAATTATTTAAATTCTTTCCTTGTTAATGTCATCGCATCATCCTTCGTCAGAATTCGTTTTAAAGGTTTCAAATTCCATCTCCATCAAAATTAAAAGCAACGAACATTTTTTTTATTCTATTCGCTTTAAAAATGGAATCCTATTTTAGGCTTGCCAGCCTGATAGTATATTGAGCGGTCCAAAGAGTAACGTGATGTAGTCAGCCTATTCATATCAGATTAAAAAACTGTAGAATTCTCTATAGTTACATAGTGTGAAAACTGTATTTTTTGACGTTCAAAACTTTGATCTTTTTTTTAGGTTAGATTTAAAATACGCATTACAACGTCAAGTTGAAAAATGCACTTTTGTAAGAAATATACTCAATAGTTGAAAATCTGTGCTATGGCAAACTAACCCTTATAGAAAACCGAGTAAGCCATACCAAGCTTCAAATCCCCTTCACAAAAAGTCCGTATTTCTTGGAATTAACGAAACTATGGGTTTGATATGGGTAGAAGGTAGCTTGACTAATCCATCATTAATCTGAGGATGAATTTGCGCCTGTCCAGTTACTCGCCGTGATTAGGGTCGTAATTTACCGCTTTTTACGCCTTTCAATTATCACGTGGTGTTTACACACATTCTGGAAATAATTATATACGGAACGGACCATTTATCTGACTAAAAACCGGGTCTTATCCATCAAACATGCTATCTGAAAAATTCGGTACCATTAATAGGACGAATACGGCCAGCATGTCCAAGCTGCGAACAAGTTTTCAGCTCTTCAACGCGGCTATTCAGTTCTGTCGCTGTAATTCGCTCTCATTATGCTCTTTGAAATGAACTGACGTCAGGGTTCAGATCTCAAGTCCTCTCAACAAACATGAAACGATGCAATACTTAAAGTAAACCTTACATACACAGCACAACTTGCATACAAACCACCCAAAATATTGAGATAACAATATGCACGTACATGTCGCATTCTCGATGATACCTATCTAGCAATTTCAAGATCTCGTTGACAATAGTTTGCAATAAGCTTTGTACCTTATGCAATACACATAAAATCTTAGAATGCAAAACAATCCTGGTTGATACAACGTACATTTTTGTGTGGACACTTTACAAACTATAACAGAACGTTGCATCAGGTGGTAACTACTCCGTAACGACCTACTTCAGTGTAGACGGACTCTAATGGTTCGAACATGGCAATCCAACCATAATAACGTTGTTTTCGGGTTCGGAAATGCGACGGGGGTAAAGGAAATTCAACTGGGCATAGGAATTCAAATGCTGTTTGCATCGGCGATGCTCATCAGTTCAAGGCAATAAACTTTCGAGTGCCCTAGTTGCTTAGCATCAATGGATAATGATTCTGCATTCATTACCCTTTGATACAACACACTTAAGTAACTCGAAAATAAGATAACAAAAATACAATATAGATTAAATTTAAAAGATATCTTTAAAAAATAAAGTTGCCTTAAACACTTGGCGTCCCTCGCCAAAACGCATGGCACATTTCTTTTTTCAAACCTACGTAGGTTCATTGTGGCCTCTGGTTTTCAATTACTTCTACAAACTGTTTGTAGCTTACTGAATACGTGTTGTATATTTCAAAGCCTTATATATCATTACGATAAGGTTAAAAATAGCTACATATATTAAAGAAAGAAAAAGTATTATCCGTTTCATTTTTCTAGCCATATTCCTTCCACCAGACGTGGCAGAAAAGGATTTTAACACATAAAGCCTACATCAACTAGACCTCTTCAATCGAATTTACCCAATTACTAAACAATATCGATATTTTAAGGTAAGAAAGACACCTACATTATTATGGCAATACTGTATTGGACCCTGAACCGTGAACCCGATGCCCAATACTCCCAACTGTAGCTGAGATCCTAATAGAATTTCATCGGCGTAACAGACACGCTTGCGCGACGAAATTGGGGCATCACTATAATGTCATTAGTTCACAGGTAACTTAGTAGTCACGTTGTGGGCTCCAGCTTAGATATTAAATGAAGATGGGTTTTAGCTTCTATAAAGGTAAATTGGCTTTTAGTTTCGTATGTCGTAGGTAACTTACATTAGATAGAAGATGTTCATACATCATCGTTGCTGTGAAAGATATACACAAAATGTTTTAACCTTATTCCCTCTTGCTTAACAAATTTCAAGGAAAACCTTTGTTTAACTTTTTGTAACAAGCTACCTTCTTTTTTTCTATAGTATGGCCAACGAGAAGCGATACGAAAGGTCATTAAGCTAAAGAACAACTGTGGCGTTGACAATCTAATATTTAGCTCTTTCCATCTTGTGCCTTTGTCGTAATGTCTCGTTCTCCCGGCAAAAACATGACAACGTTAAAACGGGTTCGCCAACATTCGGGCGGCCATTTTAGATGGGGTTTTAGCATGGGTTTTGTTTACATTTGGTATCGCTTCTCGTTGGCCGTGCTATAGATTTGCCATTTAAAGCTAAAGTAAAATCTAACCTTTGTTTAAAAGTATACTATTCCATTAACGACTATTTAGACGAAAAGAATAGTTGGTCGCTGTGTTGAACTCAAGATGATTTTTTTTTATGTTGTTTTGCCAATTAGCTTACTGATATGTTACATGTCTTCATCATGTAATTTTATTTTTTCTTTTTATATTTGTTTCATTTTATGTGTTTTTATTTAATGACACGTGGTTAACTAGTAACCTCGAGCATTGACTTAAATATAATTATTTGTATTCGTTGCCCTCAAAAACCGGCAGCAATTTCGTCATTCTCTATCAGATGTCATTGCTTGCGGTACCGTCGTGCTCGTGGGTCGGGTTACCTCCTTCCCTCAAATATGGCGAGAGTGGTAATGGCTGATTTTCGTGTTATGCTCGTGAACGGGTGCTGCTTGTGGTGACTAGTCGTCTTATTCACAAGGTTCTTGTTACTGTTATTATTATTCTTTTTATGCTTAGCTTATTTATTTTGTATAATGGTCCTAGTTTATCACCTGTGACTTCTTCACTGCACGTATAAGCGAGCACACGCGTTCGACTGGAGGATTTATTTATGCTTGGGTATATTTTTATATAGATATTTGGTATTTGCTAGCTGACATGTGACATGTGACAATGAATAAATTATTTCTTAAATTTACCTTGTGATAAACTGAATTGGAACTGATTCTTCTAACCTGACAGACAGATATGTTGCTGGGGAGTTTGTTCCGCCACTTCTTCTTCCCAGCTAAAACACTAGGAAGTTGTGAAGGGCGGGTGTTTTGTGGGACTGTCTCTTGTAATGTGTCGTTCAAAAAGTGCTGATTATCGACCTAATTTAAATAAATGACTTTTGTACATAAAATACAACACCCGTCCTCTTAGACGACGACTTACTAGACCATTGAACCAATACGATAGAAATGTTGTACTATACGCAAATGGATCGCACGGTTGGCTGAGCGATCGACTGCTGTGCTGCATGTCGTGGGTTCGACCACCGCACAAAACAAATATTTGTATGACTAACAAGTAGTTGTTTTGGGTCTGGCTATTTGTGTATGTGGGTACAATACAGAAGAAGCGCGCACATAAATGCTATAATAAAATAATAAATAAATAATAATAATAAATAAATATCTTTGGAACAGCTCACACACGGCTATCTGATCCCAAGCTAAGCAGAGCTTGTGTTATGGTAACCAGACAAGTGATATACATATTTATATAATTTATAAATACATACATATTATAGATAAATCACACCCAGAACAAACAATCATGCTTATCACACAAAGTTTGTCCTGGGTGGGAATCGAACCCCCGACCTCCGGCTCAGCAGTCAGGGCCACTAACCACTAAACCAACAGGCCCATCCTGAATAATAATTTCACTGAAAAGCTCATATAGTTGAAAGGTGTACAAGAACGGAATTAAATTTTCTAACCTCTTAGTACGAAACACGGAGATATTCTCAGTCCATAGAGGACCTTAACCCTTGCCCACAAACAACAAGCTGAAGCTGCACGCGTCTAGCCTCTTTGCGGAGAAAAAAAAACAAAAAGTTGTTTAGAGCACGAGTCTCCGCGTTATGACTTACAGAGGATTCCAATTCCAAAAAGAAAACAAGTGAAGCGAGCCAGTCGCATCACCCGACGCCGTGATAAGTGCCTAAAAAGGCTCTCATATGGATTGACACTGAAATATGCCCCATTCAATTTCATCTAACGACCAATACGACCGGAGGGATCAGGCTGGACCCGTTAACGAGTTCTTCGATTGATAATAAAGGTCTGAGAATGTAGTCGGCTGTCAATTTGGATTCTTGATTTATGTTACTGTGTTTTTGTGGATTTTTAATAAAAAACCTTGTCTTGTGTGTTTGGAGTTTCATATATAAGGCGCCCGGTATGAGAAAAATCCGAGGGGTAAAACCTACTAAAGTAACGAAAATGTGTCACGTTTTTGGTGCACTTTACTGCGCAACTTTCTAATTTGGCTGTGAGTGTTTTAAGACGTACATATGATATGCTGAATAGGCGACTATACCTATATACTATATGTTATTGGGCTTGTTTGTTTATATTGCTATTTTTTTTCATTAATTTGTTAATTTACCCTTTCATATGATATTAATCTTTTTTCAGTTGAATAAACTCTTTTTGCGTATGGTTAGATACTTGTACTTAAGGAGTAAACTCCAGTCTTGCGTCGGAGCTGACTCACACACCTTTTTTTTACAGTAGCGGTACGAAGAATAATCTTAATAGGTGCTGTGAAATGCTTACTTGTAGCTAAAACCATTCCAAAATGAGTGCTCACGTAAGCAACACAAAAACAACAAACAAAAAAAAACAGAATTTGTAAGAAATTACTGAACTTGTAACTTACGCAATATCCAAGTATTCGATCAATTAATATATCTTCTGAAGATTAATGAAGAACCCTTACATCTTCGTTAGTTACAATATAAACACTAATTACGGAAAACACGTCTCAAACAAGAACTATTCTTGGATAAACTAATATTGCAGACTAAAGTATAATTAACTAAAGGTCTGCGATAATTATATATCACTAGCTTTTGCCCGCGGCTTCGCTCTCGTTAAATTCGGGGTAACACAGTTCCCCTTTCCTGATTTGCAGGTACCTGCTACCTGTAGTCTGCCTCATTTATTGTAATAGCCAAGCT
This sequence comes from Ochropleura leucogaster, assembly GCA_958449745.1. Lineage (NCBI taxonomy): Eukaryota > Metazoa > Arthropoda > Insecta > Lepidoptera > Noctuidae > Ochropleura > Ochropleura leucogaster. Next base: position 5,705,293 of record OY288201.1, read on the forward strand.
AAGTTTTCCCTTTTCTTCCCTCTATCTGCCTGATAATATTTTTTTAAAACTATAATAGCGTATTTCCGTCTCCAGGATCCCAACTATCTCTGTACCAAAATTCATCAAAATCAGTTTATCTATTTGGGCCTAAAGACATAACAAACAAACTCACTTTCCTTTTTATAATATTGCTATTGGATTTTGTAAAATTAATATTTGGTAATGTTGATAGATGACTTTGGGAGACCAGAAACTATCCTTGAGGATTAGAGCAAATGACAACCACGGCGTGAACTTGACTTGTAGTCTTCACCATATGTTTGACGACACGGTTGGCTGAGCGATCGACTGCTGCGCTGCGTGTCGCGGCTTCGATTCCACGGAACAAATATCTCTCTTTCGAACAACCCGTAACAACGGGAGTGTTACAAAACCGTACCTTACGTTCCTGTAAAAACGAGCGAAATAAAACAGACATTTGTATTTTTACACCCATCTACGAAATAAAACCGTGTTGAGGAGCTCGTGGCTAAATAATAGTAGCTGCTCGGGTCGATCTGTAGGCCGCGCTGGCCTAGGTTGGCCTGTGGATGGGTGACCACCCGTTACATACCGAGTTTCCTCCGTGCCTCGAAAAGCACGTTAAGCCGTTGGTCCCGGCTGCCATTTGTAGATCTTTGACAGTCGTTACAGGTAGTCAGTGTTCCGAAAGTCTGACAACCAGTCTTACCAAGGGGTATCGCATTACCCAGTATTAACTGGGTTGTGAAGGTCAGATAGGCAGTCGCTCCATGTAAAATACTGATATTCAGCTGCATCCGGTTAGACTGGATGCCGACCCCAACGTAGTTGGGAAAAGGCTAGGCAGATGATGCTACGAAATAAAACCATTGCTAACATTCTCATTTAAAAGATGATGTGAAGACACGCACAGACGATAAAGCTCACCATAACACGTTACATACAAGTCTCAGTAATCGTAAATGGACGATAAAACTGCCATAAACTCGTAAAGAGAGTAATGTCGAATGATAATGTTAGCGCCTGTGATTGTTGCTCTTACAATGTTGATGGAGTTATAAGAGGTTTTTGGAAACGACTTAGAGTTTAATCCTTACTTATATCCTTACTAATATTATAAAAGCGAAAGTGAGTTTGTTTGTTACCTCTTCACGTTTTAATGGCTAAACCGATTTTGATGAATTTTGGTACAGAGATAGTTGGGAACCAGGAGACGGACATAGGCTATTTTATTAAAAAAGAGTGGGATATGAGGGAGAAAGAGGGACCAAACAGGAAAACATAACGTTGCTATTACAAATCAATAAGGCGCTACCGAATTTAACGCGAGCTAAGCCGCGGGCAAAATCTAGTTTAAAATAATAAGAAAAACTGGCCAATATCAAGACATGCTCGCGCACCGCGGGTTCCGTTGAAACTTGCGAGAAAAATAGCGATATATTTTAACTGCGTAGACTTAAGACGGTTTTAATTTCACGCGTTGCTTAGAAAAAGGGTCTTGACAAACAGAGAGACAGACGAACGGACAATAAAGTGTCCGTTTTCCTTTTATGGTACGGAACCCAAAAAAACTGCTGTAAAATAATGTACTAGTTTTACAAATAAACTTTGACACTAACAGGGATTTTGCAAAAAAAAAACATATTACTTGATTGGTATTAAATCAATGTTTTTTAATTCATTACTTGATGGATATTAATTTAGGCACGCGTAGGCGCGTAGCTCTGGTAGTCCGTAGTTCGCGTGCTAGCAAGTGATATTTAGCGCGCATCGAAACGGAATAATCAAGACAAGATATGCGCATATGGATTGATACGACGTCAATGACATGTATTACATTGAATTTAATCAATATTCAATGCAGCAATAGCTATCCACTCCAATAAGCATAATTTATAATATTGCGCGCTACTACTCTATCCATCCTTACTTATAATATTAGAAAAGCGAAAGCGAGTTTGTATGTTTGTTTGTTACGTCTTCACGCCTTAATGGCTAAACCGATTTTGATGAATTTTGGCACAGAGATAGTTGGGACCCAGGAGACGGATATAAGTTAATTAAAAAAAAAGTGGGATATGGGGGAGAGAGAGGGAAGAAAAGGGGAGAGATTTTTTTTTCGATTATCACGCGGGTTCATGTTAGCGTTAGCTCAAAGTAACTATGCCACGCGGACGTAGTCGCGGGCGAAAGCTAGTATAATATATTTACACAATCTATAAAAAAAATGTTGTTGTGTAAACTGTTTAACATCTGCCATACCTAAGTACTAAATACTGAAACTACATCTACAATAACCTATCAATAATATAAGTTACAGCAGATGACTCTTAAACCCTATAATAACTAGCTTTTTTTTGGGAAATGAAGGACAAAGAGGGAAGAAAAGGGAAAACTTAGCTTTGCTTTTACAATCAATGGTAAAAACTACAGGTAGCAAGAACCTGTAAATCAGGAAAGCGGAACTGAAACCCTAATTTAACGCGAGCGAAGCCGCGGGCAAAAGCTAGTGTTCAGATATTTTTGACAATATCAATTCACAGGCACGTTCAATTCATAAATAAAATAGTGACTCCTAAACAAATATACAGAAACATCATTCAAATAACTACTTGAGGCAATGCTTATATACCCAACTCTTAAGTCCATATCACAATGTTATTGGGACCATTAATATCCGAACCCAAAACGGATATCTAACATAATATAGATTTCAATTACGAACAAAACTGATGATCCGTACGCCATCTTATGAGCAGGGGAGCACGGGACGGGCAGGTAAACTAGAAGTGAAGGATGGGAGAAATGCCGACATCGTTATACGCTTTTTCTAACAGTTTGCTGCGTGAAGAATTTTATAAGGAAACTAGCTGTGCCCAGCGGTTTCACCCGCTGCTCATTTAGGGTTATGAAAAATAGATGTTGACCGATTCTCAGACCTACCCGATATGTACACAAAATTTCGTTTAAATCGGTCCAGCCGTTTCGGAGGAGTATAGGAACGAAAACTGTGACACGAGAATTTTATAAATTAGATGCATTGCATTTATTTATTTACTAGCTTTTGCCAGAGGCTTTGCTCGCGTTAAATTCGGGGTAACACAATTCCCCTTTCCTAATTTACAGTTACCTGCTACCTGTAGGTTTTGCCCTTGCGCCTTAATTACTGTAACAGCAAAGCTAAGTTTTCTCTTTTCTTCCCTCTTTCTCCCTCATATCTCAAACTTTAAAAAAAAATTGCGTATGTCCATCACCAGGGTTTCAATTGTCTCTGTACCAAAATTCATCAAAATCGGTTTAGCCATTTAGGCGTGAAGACGTAACAAACAAACAAACTCACTTTCGCTTTTATCATAATATAATAAGTAAGAATTTAGGGCCCTTCAACGACTTACTTACCTACATATGATTTGACGACACGATTAGCGCAGTGTCTGAGAGATCGACTGCTGCGCTGCGTGTCACGGGGTCGATCTCCGCACATAGTTGTTTCAGGTCTGGCTGTTTGTTTGTGTATGTGAATTTAAATGTTTGTCAACGCACCCACGATACAGGAGAAGATCCTCGTGTGGGGAAATGTTTAAAAAAAAATACACAAAAATCACAAACACATAGGTATTTTGTTATAGTGAGTTCGTCACTTATATAAGTGCACAACACTCGCAGAATATTATAAAAGGACAAGAGTATTACATTACTGAACCATAGTTATACAATTAAATCATTATAAATGAGAACAATAAGATTACAAATGATACAATTTGCAAAGAAGGATATATTACACAATTTAAAAAATTGATTATCAAAAAAGATAAATTAGACAAATATACTTATTAGGCAATGAAATTGGACACTATAACAAAAAAAAACAAAAGGCTGATTATGTATTTATCAATATATCTGCATTCGTTTTGGTTTGTAAAGGTTAGGTAAATCTCTTTGAAATCTATGCAGGAAGGTTGAAAACCTACGTGCGCCCAGATGATGCTGCTGAAAAAAAAATGTTAATAGGCCTGTATCCCCTTTATTTGACTCGGAGGAATATTGATCTTTTTGTTCTTAACCTTTAGAGCAAATATTGAGCAGGTGTATCTGGTAGATATTCTGTGATTATTCTAATCAAAGTCGATCTAAAATTACTGGAACGGGGAAATGCGTCGGAGATAATTCACGTATAGGAAGTCCCTAATATTTCCTTCTCACATATAACTTACCGGATCATATCCAGAAACGATATAAGATAATTTATGTGCAATAAATCTTCAAAGTTAACCCTGGTGTGGGCATAATTCATGTCTATATCATTACTGCACCCACTTGGGTCGATCTCCATTTGGAACCTCTACCTATGGGATAGTGTTAATAGTTGCGGGTTTTAGATTTCGTGTCTGGGGTTGCTGCCAAAGAACGCACATTCGAGGCGTAAATTTGAAGTACAGGCCTCGCCTGGTTCAGTCGCGACAGTTTATCTCTTAGCCGCCACGGTTTGTTTTAATTTATTAGTTCATATTCAAAGCTTTATTGCATTCCATAATGTCTGAAGATCTTTCAATAGGCTTAAAGCTAAGGTACAATTTCGGACCCTGTAGGGCACAGCAAATAAATTAAACAAATTCTTAATATTAATTACCAAATTATAAATAAATTATTCATATCGAAGTAAACAAAATTATATTTATTCTAATAAAATATTAAAAAAAACTAAATTATAACAAAAATGATTCATCTATCTCTTGTTTTTGTTTTTACTCTGGACGCTCTTAATGTTCTCGGTTTCCTTCACCGTTTTCACATATTTGTATATTTTTTTTATTTTATTTTTTTTATTATTGATAGGCTCGCGTTTGACCACTATCTCTATCGGTATATCTTAACATGAATGATGTATCCATGTTTTTGTAAAAGTATGATTTAAAAGAGCGTCCTTGGAGTTTTTGCCCATTATTCTCCATCGAGATCTACGCTTTGGAATGGACAACTACAGTACTTTCACAAGTTATTATATCTTGATACTGGGACTGTAGCAGCATCTCTTTTTTTGACAGCGAACTTCTAGAAGCAGACAGCTTGACAGGTAAGGTAGTAAAATACTCGTACCTGTCCGGTTTAGTTGGACCACTTCAGATTCCGAATCCCTAAACTGAGCTCTTGCGACATGTTGCCACACTCGATTATAATTGATAAATAAATGATGTTTATTTCGCAAGTAGGTTTTCACAAACACTTTTACACGTCATTTTTTTTAAACTAGATGAGCCGGTGTTTCGTACCCGACTACTCTGAGAAGAAACAGCTGAAACAAACTCAGAGGTCATAGTCTCTTTTAAGGTCCAGACAAAAAAATCTTGGTCAACTTACATGAGGACTATGCAGATAGTGTCTGAAATGGTCTTTTTAAGAAAGCACCACACAGATTGAGTAGACCTGTCCAGTCAGTGCAAGCATTTATCAGTTATCGTGTAGCTCAACTCATAACCCAAGGAGCTCAACGACACGATGAACAATACCAAAAAAAGGACATTTATGTAGGTCGCGTATAGCTCTCAAACTGCCAGACTATCGTCAAAAAACAAAGTAAATAAAAGAAATGATACACATGGTCTTCACATTCACAATAATTACACTGTACGCCTTTAGCAGATCTTTCCTATATTATTAACATTATGTGTTTGTATTGTAAAACTTCATGAAAGGGTCTCATAAAGTTTTACAATAGAAACACTCAATGGAAATCCATTTCCTATCTGTAAGTATGCGTTCAGAGCTATAAATTTGTCGTTAACACAACCTGTTGCCAAAGTAAATCCGCTAAGTTTCCTCACAGGACCATACTTTGGCCTGTTTGCATTGATTAAGAAATGTTTGCTACTCATAAATCTTCAAGGTGTACTAGACCTGGCGAATAAAAAAGTAAACCGCGAGTAAACCGCGGGGCGCAGCTTGTTAAAAACAAACGTTAAAAAAAATAAGCGGATCTATATTTTTTTAACAATTTAATCGATTTTAGAATAATAATATTTATGGTACATTAATTAAAAAACTTCAAAGATAATCTTAACTAAAAAAGTAATAAAAAACTTAACAAACAAAACGTCGAACAAAATAATGTCGTATAAAAACGTATGCTTTTACTTTAAAAATCCATCTAACATTTCCATTTTCTGTTTCATTTCATTGTAATACGGTTATATCAATAATAGAAAGTCAGTCGTTTCCCTACATTCTAGATTGAAGAGAACACAATCTAAAAAGCAATTTCCTTTCCGTTTCAGCTCCTTAAAGCGAGTCCAGACTTTGGAGAGCTGAATCAAACAAGTATTTCATTTATATTGAATTTAAATGGCGGCTCTGTAGTGGTAAACTACGTACATAGCCATGTAGCAAGTTATCATGTACGATAGGATGAGAGCCATATCAGTACAGGCACAGGGAAGAGGCTTCGTTGCATAACCAAGAATTAGAATCATTCTTGCAGCCGTATACATCCTAAATAGACTAATCCCGACTTGTATTGGTGGGCGTGTTGTCACATAGAGGGCTCCAACTACCCAGAAAGGAGCTAGGTTCTTCAGCTCTGATAAATATGCACTTCGGATGATGTCAGGGTCTGGAACGAAACCATTACTATTTATCCAAGTCATGGCTGCCATTGGACTTAGGGCTAATAACTTCACAACCAGAAGTGCCGAATGTACTATGTACGTCTGAACCAGTGGGTTTTCCAAATTAATTGTTATTGCCATTCTTCTCCTTGTCCTATTGCTCTGTACTTCAACTCTTCATTAATGGCTTTTGTAGACAAGAGATACCACAATTGCCAATAAAACGTGTAAACTGGTGATAAACTATCAAACGCTGGGGAATATTTAGCAAGTAATCACAGTAATTAAAAAATATAGAAACAGTAAAAGTATTTCTTTGCAGATTACTCTGTACTTTATTTACTTTGTAATTTTGACGTAAGTGACAGTTTCAGGTTTTTTTTTTAAAGCTGACATTTAGAAGTCTTGATAGAAGTCATTTGGCTCTTGCGGGTGTAAAAAATAATATACGTTTTGCCTTAAATGAAAGAGAATTATGAGTATTGCCTCGTTTTGTCGATGCACAAAGCCATAAACTTGAGAGAATTTCATTACCCCCCCCCCCCCCATACATTTGCGTAACAGACCAGTATAAAACAGTCGAAATGGGATCTTTTTCAGCATACAAAGGAAATTGCAACACACCTAGACCTACTATTGTATTTATATACTAGCTTTTGCCCCGGCTTCACTCGCGTTAAATTCGAGGAAACACAGTTCCCCTTGCGCCTTACTAATTTGTAATAGCAACGCTAAGTTTTTCCTTTTCTTCCCTCTTTCTCCCTCACATCCCACTTTCTTAAAAAAATAGCCTACGTCCGTTTCCTGGTTCCCTACTATCTCTGTACCAAAATGCATCAAAATCGGTTTAGCCATTAAAGCGTGAAGAGGTAACAAACAAACTCACTTTCGCTTTTATAATATTAGTAAGGATTTTGAATAAATAACTTTGTATAATTGTTTGTGTAGTATTGGCAGTAGGTACACCATTGACTACCCTCCGTTGTATTTTTATATTCGTACAGTCCATCCAAAAGTTTTCTGGAAGATATCGCTATTAGCGATAAGTCCGCCATTGTAACCATAGATTTAGCATTTTTTTTAAAAACAGTTATGTTTCAATTTTGGTGTGCAATCCTTACCAATATTATAAAAGCGAAAGTGAGTTTGTTTAATGGCTAAACCAATTTTGATGAATTTTGAAGGGAAAAAAAGGGAAAACACAGCTTCGTCATTACAATAAATAAGGCGCAAGGGCAAAAACTACAGGTACCAGGTACCTGCAAATCAGGAAAGGGGAACTGTGTTACCCCAAATTTACCGCTAGCGAAGTCGCGGGCAAAAGCTAGTTTTACATAAAGTGACGGCCTATCTGACCCCACAACCCTGTCAGTACTGGGTAATACGATTAAGAACCGAAACACCAAAGTGTAGGCCTACTATGACGTCTTAAAGCAGAACTTATTCAACTGAGGGAAAGAGATGGTGCTAGACACCCTGTATAGCTCTGTCTCTTTCCCTCAGTGGAATTAGTTCTGCTTTAAAACGTCATGGTAGGGTAGCTGCTCAAATAACAACAGACGTTGGTTCTCATATCCCTTTCCAGTTTAATACAAATAACAAGTTTCATACTCATAATTACGAGACACACTTAGTTTTGGGTATAGTTAACGCAACTACAACAAAATTACGGAAACCGGCAGGTTTGTGAAACCGAAGCAAACAGTCTTAATATAAATAATAAGTTGTATTCTGCACTTAAAGCATAATTATGTTGTGTTAGAGACGTGTGGTTTTAGTTTTAGTTAGTTATAAAGCTGAAGAGTTTGTTTGTTTGAACGCACTAATCTCAGAAACTACTGGTTGGAATTGGAAAATTCTTTTAGTTTTGGATAGTCCATTTCTTGAGGAAGGCTATATAAAGGCTATATAAATATAAATAAATAAATATCTTGGGACAGCTCACACACGGCTATCTGATCCCAAGCTAAGCAGAGCTTGTGTTATGGTAACCAGACAACTGATATACATACTTATATAATTTATAAATACATACATATTATAGATAAATCACACCCAGACACAGAACAAACAATCATGCTCATCACACAAAGTTTGTCCTGGGTGGGAATCGAACCCACGACCTCCGGCTCAGCAGTCAGGGCCACTAACCACTAGACCAACAGGCCCATCAATATAACATCACGCTACGACTAACAGGTGCTGAGCAGCGTGGCTGAAACCGCGGGGAACAGCTAGTAAATAATAAGTTGTATTCTGCACTTAAAACATAATTATGTTGTGTTATATACGTGTGGTTTTAGTTCAAGTAGTGCTTGTCTATTAGGTCTTTTTTTACAATAGTTATCAAATCACATAAATTTATACAACTTTTGTAAAAAGAAAGTAAAAAAAAAAATGTTGTTAAGTCTGACAACCAGTCTTACTAAGGGGCATCGTATTAACTGGGTTGTGGAGGACAGATAGGCAGTCGCTCCATGTAAAATACTGGTATTCAGCTGCATTCGGTTAGACTGGAAGCCGACCCCAACGTAGTTGGGAAAAGGCTTGGCAGATGATGATGATGATATTTATACAACTTTTTTTTCTGAATAATTACAATACTGATGGCAATACCTGTGGCACTTATTTCATATAGTTCTTTTTTGTAATATTTTTAATATTTCTTATGTATTTTTCTTACCAATTCTTTGTAAACAGTGGATATTGCGAGCCTTGTACATGTACATTTTTAGACGCTTGATAACTTCTTATCTTATTTTAAGTTTTATTAAGAAAGCAAGGGCTTATTGTCGAGCCTACGTCCTCTTATACTTAAATACTAACGCTGTAACAAGAACATTGTAAAACCAAGTGATTTTGGAAGAGTAACCGTAAAGTTTTTTGCCGGTTCTTCTTCATAAGACGTTCTAAATCTTAATAATACCATTAAAAACGAACTTTGCCCCACAAAGTTGTTACATTTACAAACGTTTAAACTCACATACATAAACAGTCGGACCCGAAACAACTACCTGTAGATCATACAAGTATTTGTTCCGTACGGAGATCGAACCCGTGACACCCAGTGCTAGAGTTGATCGCTCAGCCACTGCGCCGACCGTGTCGTTATAATTTTGATTTGATTTGGTCCGTTTTTCTGAACGCCTCATTCATAATTACCATCACATGAAGTTTTTCAGAGGGTCAACTTAAATCTAACAAACTTAAAAATATTTCAAAGTAAATGCTTGTGTTAATCCTTACTAAAATTATAAAAGCGAATGTGAGTTTGTTTGTTTGTTACGTCTTCACGTCTACACGTCTAAACCAATTCTGATGAATTTTGGTACAAAGGTAGTTGGGACCCTGGAGACGGATATAGGCTAACTTTTTTTTTATAAAGTGAGAGATGAGGGAGAAAGAGGGAAGAAAAGGGAAAACTTAGCTTTGCTATTACAATCAATAAGGCACAAGGGTAAAACTACAAGTAGCAGGTACCTGCAAATCAGGATAGGGGAAGTGTGTTAACCCCCCCCCCCCCCGCATTTAACGCGAGTGAATCTGCGGCCTTAGTGTATGTATAATTAATAGGTAGGATTCATAATTATCGCTTAGCTTTAGTTAATTATGCGTTAGTCTGCAATATATTAGTTTATCCAAGAACAATTCTAAGCATAGTATAAACTAGTCAATAGTAATTTAGTCAGATTAACAGTTTTCACTATGACATTTATATATACTGTACGTACTTGTGCATTCGCCTTCAAAAACTCAGCGACAATACAGAAACCATCCACAAAGTAACATGTGCATCAACTAACGAACGGCAAATCTAATCGTTCTCTCAGTAAAGTATTCTGGCAGTATTCCGACCAAGCTTCAAAACAAAGTTGATGTAACAAGACACATTGAAGCGCAAACCCACCAAATTCACAATTTTCTTTGAACAAAAGTGTCAGCAAACTGTCGAGCTTGCACTAACTCCTATCTCTTGTCCTTACTTTGTAAGCAAACGACTCGTTCTAGTAACATTGCTCATTGCTTACAGCAGTTGGCTTTCTCCTTTGTTAGTTCTAATTAAAGTAATGCATAAAAAATGTAATGAAGCAAAGTTGGTGGAAGTGTTTTAAAGCATTGTAAAGTAAATTGTTTTCTGTTCTCTTGTTAAGTTTCTACTAAGTTTTACGAGACTCGCCAGGAACAATTGTCACCGTTTGTCGATCACCCACAATAACTTTACGACTGTAATCTTCAAAGGTTTCTTTTAGGGGTGGGAAGTCATCAAATAACTTCCCCCGCTCAGTTTTTACCCTTGCGCCTTATTGATTTGTCCCTTTTCTTCCCTCTTTCTCCCTCACATCCCACTTTTTTAAAATAAAAATAGCCTATGTCCGTCTCCTGGTTCCCAACTATCTCTGTACCAAAATTCATCAAAATTAGTTAAACCAATAAAGCGTGAAGAGGTAACAAACAAACAAACACTCTTTCGCTTTTATAATATTAGTAAGGATGATCCAGATGTGTCCCACTGCAGGACAAAGGCCTCCCTTCCTCCCTCCAATTTTACTAAGCTACGTATCTAAGAAACACTATAATTTCGGTTTTTATTCCTATACTTAACTTACTATAATTTCAAACTTTAGCTGCAATCATTCCACATACAACAAGTACTTATGAATAATTCACAAATCCTTTCGCGTTAGCTCTAAAAAGGTTCGCCCCAGTAACTTAGTGAAAGGGGAGTCAATAAGCAAACTTTGAAGACTCCGAACCTGGAATAAACGCACCCATCGGGAAATCTCAAAACTTCACGATTTGACTATTGATTTGAAAAGTTCGAATAAATAAGAGAAACCAAATTACAACACGGCTTTTTTTGAAATTCAGTATTTCTTAATTTCGTATAATTCTTTCATGAGAATTCTCTTTAACAAAGATTAACTTTTTGCTATACGCTGAACGATGAACTTTGAATCTTATCTATAAAAGGTATTGATAAAACCAGATACTCAAGCTTATTATACAAATAAATAAATTGAATATTTATTAAATAAACAGATTAGATTATATTTTTCGTCCCTCGGTCAGTGTTTTCCGGCTTAAAAATAAAGCGGAGGAAACCGATTAAAAAAAAACAGGCAGGTAGCTGGTGTTATAAAGAGTAACTCAGGCCAAATTCATTTAAGAGAAAGATTTATAGTTCTGTGAAATAAAATTGTTAATAAAATCCGATTCGAATAGGGAGGGATAAAACCATTTCACGTAAACAAAAGTCGCGGGCAACCTTATTACATATTCAATGAAAATCCTCAAAACAAAACAAAAAATAAGCTATACCCATGCTATATATATATAAAGCTAAAATACAATGTTCACTGACTCACTCAGCACAAAATATCACAAACTGCAAGTGTACTCAAATTTTGCATGGGTTATCCTTTTAGTACAAAGGTGCTCACTAAGTCGGGATTTTGGAAAATACAACCTCTGAGTGGGTGTAACAGGGTGGCAAAGTTTATATGTGAGAACGCGATTCCTTGGCCTGTTTGGCTTAAAATTTTGCATAGTCATGCTTGCAAGAAATAAAAACATCAAGCTAAAACATTCAGGAGCTGTGAAGCAGGTGAAACCGCAAGGCGCAGCTTGTCGTATAGTAAAGTTTTACATGCATACAAAAGTATGGCAAAAGTATGACAAGAGTGTGGCAAAAGTATGACAAGAGTGTGGCAAAGGTATGACAAAAGTATGGCAAAAGTATGGCAAAAGTATGGCAAAAGTACGACAAATGTACGACAAATGTATGACAAAATTATTACGAAAGTATGACAAAAGTATGACAAAAGTATGACAAAAGTATGACAAAGGTATGACAAAAGTATGACAAAAGTATGACAAAATTATTACAAAAGTATGACAAAAGTATGACAAAAGTATGACAAAGGTATGACAAAAGTATGACAAAAGTATGACAAAAGTATGACAAAAGTATGACAAAGGTATGACAAAAGTATGACAAAATTATTACAAAAGTATGACAAAGGTATGACAAAAGTATGACAAAAGTATGACAAAAGTATGACAAAAGTATGACAAAGGTATGACAAAAGTATGACAAAGGTATGACAAAAGTATGACAAAAGTATGACAAAATTATTACAAAAGTATGACAAAAGTATGACAAAATTATGACAAAAGTATGACAAAAGTATGATCTTTTCCCTTTATAGTCACATAAATCCCGCAACACATTGTTCATATATGAATTTCGAATGCACAAACCTTTTTGTGGAGCAATCCCGGTACCTTTAAGGCGCGTACCTATATGTGTATAAACTGCACTCGATCCCCTTTAATTGGTTATTACGAACGACTCTAAGAACGCTGCGCCGATTCTGTTGCCTCTGTACGAGGATTTACAGCTAAGGCCGCTGGGCTTCAACAGCCTTTGATCATATTCTATCATTTAACTCTGACGTCATCGTAGAAAATGGAAACTTTTCGACAGTGGAGTTCTAACTTCTACATTTTATCGAGTTCAAAATGACAATAATTATTACACCAGAGATAATGTCAGCAATATTAAAAATAAATAAATATCTTGGGACAACTCACACACGGCTATCTGATCCCAAGCTAAGCGGAGCTTGTATTATGGTAACCATACAACTGATATACATACTTATATAATTTATAAATACATACATCATATAGATAAATCACACCCAGACACAGAACAAACAATCATGCTCATCACACAAAGTTTGTCCTGGGTGGGAATCGAACCCCCGACCTCCGGCTTAGCAGTCAGGGCCACTAACCACTAGATCAACAGGCCCGTCATATTTTATCCCAACACTTTTGTTGCGGTGAATAAAAAATGGAAACCACTGGTCTGCTTGTCACCCTCGCTCGTCTATAAACAAGCATATCTACAAATCACACGGCAGCTGTTGCTTACCAAAATTCAAAAGCGGTTCCTAACACCTACTGTATTGATTAACACTTTCGCTGCCCAAAAATCAGAGTATGAGTCCAAAATACATTGTATAATTTGGACTTTGCAGCGAAAGATTAACATTCTATGGTGTCACAAACATAGTATTTTGAAAGCCGTTCTATTACGAAATAAGTCTTTTATCAAAGTTAAAACTGTTTTTCACGATATTTTTTATATACAAATTACAAGAATAACAAATAGGGTGTAACAATTGGCGGTCTTATCGCTTAAAGCGATCTTTTCGAGACAACCTTTGTATAGATTTTAAGGAGAGACAGTACTCTAAGTAGTCTGTTGTGTTCCATTATTCAAAACGAATAGCTACATTTATAAAAATCTTTGAGTATATCTAAATATATTTATATATATAGATAGAACTAACAGTTTTTTTTTATTATAGAAAATAACAGTTTTTTATTAAATGCATACGAAACTATATTATATGGTACTTACTTTATAAAATAATTATTTTTTATTATTTGGCTGTCAGCTAGTTCTGGCTTACTTCTGAATCAGGTGAGCCAATTTTTAGAAGTGTTTTTCAGGCAGATAGCTGATGTTATAAGGAGTAAGTTAGGCAAATTTCATTTAAGAGAAATGTAGGTCCCGTGCAATAGAGTTGTTAAAAAACTATGATATTCTCTATGAGCTTTTCAAAATTGGTAAGTGCCTAACCCAACATATATTCCGGGATTGCGGGTTGTTCGAAAGAGATACCGCGGCCCGGAACGTAAAGGGCAATAGAAGAAACATGGGTGGCTTTTAGTTAGTACAAGCTTGACATGCCCCTCCGCTCCGCCCAGAGCGGGGGAAGTTATTTAATGATTTCCCACCCCAAAAAAAAACATTTAAGGATTCCAGGCGTGAAGTGAGGTTGTGGGTGTTTAACGTCGTTTGATGATTTCCCACCCGAAAATAAAAAATCCCAACATATATTACAGACTAATGTTATGGATTTATAAAGAATGAACACCAGTTAATTTGGGTACTCATCTTAATTGGATTTTTATAATGAAAAGGTACGTATGATGATTGACATTTATTATGTTTTGACATCAAACACTTTTATTAATTACGTTTTATTCATTAATCTTCGTCCAATCCATCTCGGGCTAATTAAATCAGATATTGATATAAATATTATAATACTAGCTTTTGCCCGTGGCTTCGCTCGCGTTAAATTCGGGGTAGCACAGTTCACCTTGCGCCTTATGGATTTGTAATAGCATCGCTAAGTTTTCCCTTTTCTTCCCTCTTTCTCCGTCACATGCCACTTTTTAAATAAAAATAAATGTCCGTCTCCTGGTTCCCAACTATCTCTGTACCAAAATTCATTAAAATCGGTGTAGCCATCAAAGCGTGAAGAAGTAACAAACAAACTCACTTTCGCTTTTATAATATTAGTAAGGATATTCCGAAAGACGGAGAAAACTCATTATTTAATAGAAGGTCGCCCATCTACAGACCGACCTTGGCAAGCGCGGCTTAACCTTGCAGATCGACTGGTGGCTGCTGCTATTTAAACACGAGCTCCTCATACCAAAATCCGACCGTAGAACTAATATAACTTAGATAGATAGATAGATAAATCATTTATTTGATGCAATAAAAGACACAATACAAAAATTAAAATAAAAAAAAAACATCACACAGAAAAAAAAAGGAACACGTTAAAAAAAAAGTAAGGTAGACTGAGTTAAATCGACCCATAGGCATTTAGACATCACATAAATTTACTGAGGTCGCCCACTAATGGGCGGTGTGTGTCTCAAAATTGCACCAAAAAGGAGTCCAGCTCAGCATAATGCCAGGTGGATAACCTGACGCTGGTATTCTGCTGAATCCTGCTAGTGACACACGGATGTCGAGATAATGTGCGTCGAATATTATACAGGTGGGTTGTCGGTAAGAAAGTCTTTGAATTGAAATATGTACTAAAAATAATAAACTTGATTATCACAGCATCGGTAATATGTGTAATGAATTACTGATATTTAAGTTGTATGGAGTGTGTCTAGACTTGTGTTTGTACGAGGTTAATTGTTCATGTAGGTATCACCCCGTATTCCACTTCTAAACCCCGTATTCCTTCGCTCCGGAGTTAAACTTACAATATACTTACAACGCAATGCATGCCGTGATTCCCAAGAAACCTTCTCAAAGTAATATACTTCAGTCAAGAATTCTTGTTACCGTTTTAATCCCTGGAGGCAATAGTTTAAACGCAGGTTCCTTACAGGCACTCTAAAAGTTTGCGTCCATTTACCATCTGTAAGTTTGTGAACTGTAAAAGTTTAGATTAAAGTTTGTGAATTCTTCAGCGTTCACACGTTCGAGTTTGTTTTGTACTCTTTTGTTCGGCTTTTTTTTACGGATACGAATTCATCAATTTGCTTCTCCCGATCTGGGCGGAGCGGGGGGAGTGTCAGACTTGTTCTGGCTAAAACCCACCCATGTTCCTTCTTTTGCCCTTTATGTTCCAGGGCCGCAATATCTCTTTCGAACAACCCGCAACCCCGGCATGAACCCGGCACTCTGCTTTGCTGACATCAGTTTGAGGTGCGCGTGGAACACGAACGCGCCGTCTACACTTCTAGCCATTGCTCACCGTCCACAGCCCCGCATCTAAGGTGGCCGGGAGTCGTCTCGCGACGCCCGATGCCCGGAGCGTTTCCTCTTTTGTTCAGCTTTGACATGGCATTTCATTAAACATGTTTTTAAGGTTAGCTGTTCTATGTAGGTCAACTTCTGTTAATTATTTTTACTAGGGTGAGAAACACAATCGTTGTTCATAAGTATAGCACGGCCAACGAGAAGCGATACCAAATGTAAACAAAACCCATGCTAAAACCCAATCTAAAATGGCCGCCCGAATGTTGGCGAACCCGTCTTAACGTTTTTTGTCATGTTTTTGCCGGGAGAACGAGACATTACGACAAAAGCACAAGATGGAAAGAGCTAAATATTAGATTGTCAACGCCACAGTTGTTCTTTAGGTTAATGACCTTTCGTATCGCTTCTCGTTGGCCGTACTATAGATACCTAATTAAGGTCATGCCTTTTCTCAAAGGAGTAGACAGAAACCTTACAACCCAAATATAAAATATAAATAAAACATAAAAATAAAATATATATAAAACCTAAAAATAAAATATAACCTATAAATAAAGTGTTACGCGCATCCATCGTACCTACTAAGGAAAGCGCTGACACCATAGCACGAGGCAATCCGCGTGCATTCCGTCGTCGAGGGAATCTGCTGACACAGGACATGACGCCAATTGACTCCGTCTACGTGACCGCGCCCGCGCACTTCGTTCTACCATCGAACAAGTCAATTTGTCTAATTAACTCTAATTGTAATTTTTACCATTTAAAATAAATTAATTATAATTAAATCGGTTTTTTTAGTCCTCCGGCAGTATAAGTTAAGTTGTCAAATCGCATATTTATATCACCCTTGTTCTGAATAGTTACAGTACTGATAGCAACATCTGTGTGACTCGTCTCTTAGTTATTATTTTGTTTTTGCATATTTTTTTTCTTTTTTTTAGATTCTTTTCTACCAATTCGTTGTGAATGAGTGGACATGGTTGGCCTTGTAGATTCTTGGACGCTTGTTAGCTTATGTTAACGTATAATTTAATTTAACTTTTTGTAAAGTAAGCAATGACTTATTGTCGGGCGTTCTCCTCTCATACTTAAGTGCTAACGCTGTAACAACAACATTGTACAACCAAATGATTTTAAAAGAGTAACTATGGAGTTTCTTGCCGGTTCTTCTCCATAGAAAACGACCAACCCGAACCGTGCATCTTTTCTCGACATTTTATAAGTGCCCATGTAGGCCTATGTGAAATAAAAATATTTTGATTTTGATTTTGAGTAGCCTACGTAATTAAAATATAAATAAAACATAAAAATAAAATATATATTTTATAAATACTTTAAAAATGGGTACAGAAAACAGTAGACTTTTTTGTAGCAAATTAGTTTTCCGGTACGGGTCGAAAAGTTCAACTAAGCAACAAATGGAGTATCCCTAGACGTTACCACACAATAGCTTATTTTGCCCTTAATTTCTATTTTCAATACAATAGTCCATCGACCAAGCAAAAACTTTGAATAAATAACTTATAAATACGGGCCTTTGATGCTAAAGTCTTTGGCTCACAAAAAACGACGTTGTCTCAAGGGAATAGAATATATTTTCGACCAGAGGGTTATATTTTGGTTTTGAGGTCAGCTCTAACAGTTTCTGGATCTATGATAATCATGTATTGATCAATTGTTGACCTTTTTCCTGTTTACTCCCGAGCAATTGTTATGAAAAAAACACAAAACAGCTACCCTACTATGACCTCTTAAAGCAATTCTTATTCCACTGAGGGAAAGAGACAGAGCTATACAGGGTGTCTAGCACCATCTCTTTCCCTCAGTGGAATAAGAATTGCTATAAGATGTCATAGTAGCCCTTCTGACGGAAGATGAATTTACTTCCGGAAGTCGGAGACTTTTGTTTGTTTCGTAGATTTTTTGGCAACCGACTTCCGGAAGTAAATTTATTTTCCGTCTTTTAAATGTTTTTTGTAACCAGTTTTTATTCCAGTCGTTTTAGTTCTGCTATAATGGTTTCTCACAAGTATTTATTTTTGATTACCTACTAACAGATATTATCGTATCGTCAATATTAAAAGAAATAATATGTAATAAAGACGATAACTCATAAATTACGCAAACAATACAATTCTTTGGGGCTATATTCTTTTGATAAAAAGAAAAATGGAAAATCAGCCTACAATCGACGGGAAAATTGACGGATGAGGTACCTCCTCCTTTTTTTAAATTGTTTAAAAACCGAGCTCAAACCAAGGAACTTAAGCTCAACAGCTACCCTACGTCATGTCTTAAAGCAGAACTTATTCCACTGAGGGAAAGAGACAGAGCTATACAGGGTGTCTAGCACCATCTCTCTCCCCCAGTGGAATAGTTCTGCTTTAAGACATGACGTAGGGTAGCTGTTGAGCTTAAGTCATAGTAGGCCTACTGTTCAGAACAATCGCCACATTACACATGATTATAAATAACTTATGATACTCAGATCCATACGTAGACTTAAACCGCAATTACACACGACGACATATCAACCTATACAAAACCAGTTTATGCTGCTCTCTCAACAACGGATCGTACACCATAGATTTCATGTACAACGAGAGATCCGCATAAACTGGTTTTGTATAGGTTGAAGTGTCGTCGTGTGTACCACAACTACTTATTATAATTTTATTATTCCCTATATCTATTTCTACATTCAGCTACGTGGATCAGTGAGCATCACGTTTGCATCCTAAGCTCTTGTCATATCTTTGCATCCATCATGTCGGACGCCGATGACTATGATGTCTACAATGCATCAATCTTCGACTGGTGTGTAGCTGCAGTGTCCCTAGCAGTGCTTATATACGGAGTAACATCATGGTGCCTCATACGGAAGTTTCGCCACTTCAGAAACTTTGTGTATTTGAACGCAATACTAGCAAATTTTCTGAGAATTTTTTCCTATTCTGTGATCTTTCTCGTGATTATTAAACCATCATCGCTGGACGTCAGAAATCCTGTAGTAATTGCATATGAAGTCTTTATTTATTATGTCTCATCTGTGCAAGGTTACTGGTTATTGGTGATTTGTTATATATTCTACGTTGATATTGTTAAAGTTTTTAATGGAAAGTCTCAAAGGAAATATCTTAAGAGTGCTCTATTTGCTTGGGGTGTGCCTATGTTGACGACATTATTTTCTCTTGTATTACCAGATAAGTCAGTCGACTCAAGTGAACTTATTTGCTATGAAGTATATGTAGTTTGTTATATAATAAGAGTCATCATCATCTGCCTAGCCTTTTCCCAACTATGTTGGGGTCGGCTTCCAGTCTAACCGGATGCAGCTGAATATCAGTATTTTACATGGAGCGACTGCCTATCTGACCTCCACAACCCAGTTAATACTGGGTAATACGATACCCCTTGGTAAGACTGGTTGTCAGACTTTCGGAACACTGACTACCTGTAACGACTGTCAAAGATCTACAAATGACAGCCGGGACCAACGGCTTAACGTGCTTTCCGAGGCACGGAGGAAACTCGGTATGTAACGGGTGGTCACCCATCCACAGACCAACCTAGGCAAGCGCGGCTTAACCTAAAGATCGACCCGAGCGGCTGCTATTTATTTAGCCACGAGCTCCTCCGCTCCTCCTCCTCCAGCTCTGTTATATAATAAGAGTGTTGATTGTATTAATACCCATATTGATAAACGTGATCATTTATATGATAATAACATTTTCTCTATTTTGTTGTTCTAAAGGGAACGCTATTACTGCCACTAATATTTGGCGTCGCTTCTACATAGCTACTGTGATATTTCTATTCTGTGATGTCATATTTCTTTCAGCTACTGTATTGTCTCTTTTGTTTAATCTTTCGGCAGTAGTACAATCAGTGCTATCAGACTTTCAAGTGATAATACTTGATTTATTCCTTCCTTTATTAAGAAGTAATCGAGAATTATGGCATAAATTTTATATGAAGAGAACGAAAAGCAACGTACCAATGAATGAAATGAACGTGTGAATGAACTATGGTGAATGTTTTGTAATTAGTATTTTTTTGTTGTAAATATTAGTTTCGAACTTCACATTTTGGTAAAACGTAAAATAACTTCACGATACATAAAAGAAATACAATTAAAATTCCGTATTCTTAAATGTAATCTAGAAATGTGTCATAATTGACTGTTTGTTATGCAAATATAAATGATATTAAAAATTCGCACATTGTTTTATTATTTCAATAATAGTAGATAAAAGTTCAATATACAATAATATTAAAATTTTCCTGTATGTATGTTCTTATATTCCTGTTTTTTATGCTTACACAATATGTTTACAATTATTCACAAAATAAGGGCTAGATTAGTGTCGCGTTTGCCAATCCTTACTAATATTATTAAAGCGAAAGTGAGTTTGTTTGTCACCTCTTGGCTACACCGATTTTGATGAATTTTGGTACAGAGATAATTGTAAACCAGGAGATGGACATGGCTAATTTAAAAAAATGGGATGTGAGGGAGAAAGGGGAAGAAAAGGGAAAACTTAGCGTTACTATTACAAATCAATAAGCCGTAAGGGGAACCCGAATATAATGCGAGCGAAGCCGGAGGCAAAAGCTAGTATAATTTAAAAAAAAAAAACTAAATCATTTGAATAATTGAACGCCGATCAGTATTTTACGTTCGTCTGTTTTCATTACACTTATAAATAAACTCTGCCATAAATATAGACGCGGAAACTAGGACTGTAACTAGTTATTTTAGTTTCCCTAGATCTATTTTTTAATCAGCTCGGCGACTCAGTACGTACGACGTTCGCATTCTGAGCAGATGCTTTATCTCCTCATTCGTCATGTCGGTAACCAATGACGTCCACATTGCCAGAATCTTCGACTGGTGTGTAGCTGCGGTGTCTTTAGCAGTGCTTATATACGGACTAACATCATGGTGCCTTATACGGAAGTTTCGTCACTTCAAAAACTATGTGTACTTGAACGCAATACTAGCAAATTTTTTAAGAATATTCCTGTATTCTGTGATCTTTCAAGTGTTCATTGAACCCTCATTGTCTAGTTTTGAGGAACCCGCATTTATAGCGTATCAAGTCCTTATTCTTTACGTCGGTTCCGTGCAAGGTTATTGGTTATTGGTGATATGTTGTATATTTTACGTTGACGTAGTACAAGTTTTTAGTGGGAAGACTGAGAGGAGATATCTAAAAAGTACCCTATTTGCTTGGGGTGTACCTGTGTTGACTACATTCTTTTCTATATATTTATTACCTTTATTTGCATCACCTGAAGTTTGTTATTTAATAAGTGTTTTTATTGTATTAATACCGATATTGATAAACGTAGTCATTTACATAATTATAACGTGTACCCTGTTCGGTTGTTGTAATGGATGCGAGGGAACTTCTACTAGTGTGTGGCGTCGCTTCTATATAGCTACTGTGATATTTTTATTCTGTGATGTTCTATTTCTGTCCGCAGCTGTATTGAATCTTGTATTGGATATTCCAGAAATTGTACAAACTTTGCTATCAGATTTTCAAGTACTTATACTCGATTTGTTTCTTATTATACTGAGAAGTAATCGAGCATTATGGCGCGAATTTTATATGAAGAAAATGAAAATTGGTTTGCCTACTACAACTACTACTTCGACTACTTTGAGCAATACATAACAATTTGACAGTGCGGCTGGCGCAGTGGCTGAGCGATCGACTGCTGCGCTGCGTGTCGCGGGTTCAATCCCCGCAAGCAACAAATAAATAAATAAAATAAATAAATATCTTGGGACAACTCACACACGGCTATCTGATCCTAAGCTAAGCAGAGCTTGTGTTATGGTAACCAGACAACTGATATACATACTTATATAATTTATAAATACATACATATTATAGATAAATCACACCCAGACACAGAACAACAATCATGCTCATCACACAATGTTTGTCCTGGGTGGGAATCGAACCCACGACCTCCGGCTCAGCAGTCAGAGTCACTAACCACTAGACCAACAGGCCCGTTAATAAAATATTTGTATGATAACAATGTTCCGGGTCTGGCTGTTTGTGTAAGCGAGTTTAAATATTTGCAAACGCACCCAAGATACATGAGAAATTCCTGAGTGAGGCAACGTGTTTAAAAAAAAAGAAAGGTTTTTTATGTATAAACTTACGCTATCGAACTGACAAAAGTTTGTCTCGAAACTTTTACTTGCAACAAATTATGCAGGCGCAAATATTATTGTTGCCTATTAAGTTCCAAAATTTGCCAAAGTGACATTAACAAAATAATGTAGATCGGTGCATTAAAATAACAAATGGTTTTATAGTAAAAATCATGCATAAAATAGTTATGTCCATTTTTCCATCAGCTATTGTATCATAATAATACACAATGTTTTAACTATAATAGATTTAAATCAAAAATACAATATACAACTCTGTAACTATCTTTTATTTGTCCGTGCGCTGCTTCAAAGAATTTATTATTCTCTACAAGTTTCCTCTGAAGAAAATTCACAGATGAATGAACATGTAAAAATATAATAATAAAACTATAGCTTGAACCTGTTCTCGACACCGGTGGGTGACTATTTTTCAAATTGTTTTAATGCTTTGCTATATGTTTTAAAAAATTTAGAGAAAATAAAATTAATAAAAGTTAAAAACCCCACAAACCCTATTTTAAGTTGAACACGGAACCTCAGCAACTACTTTCGTTTAATTCATAGTTTTTTTTAAACTTCCAAACAGTTTAACCTAGACCCATTTTTGAACTGGTTTTAGTCCTAGACAAACTGCTCTAAACTACGACATTTATAATTCCTTATGTTACGCTTAGCGAAAGTTTTAATTAAAAAAATCTGAATATAATGAAGCTAGTTGAGAACAATTTAAAATTCCATTCGTCTCTTTTCTTATAATACTTGAACATTTAAAGTGGGCAGTCACAGGAAGTGAAGCCACTTCGTCTTTGTAAGGGAATTTCCTTTGAACGTGTTTGAAATTCAGGCATTTTATTTTATTAAAATTATCTGTTTGAAGTACCTAGTGGCCTAGTGGTGTTAATGTAAGTCTGCCAGTTCATGGGTCTTGAGTTCGAACCCTAGGCACGCACCTCTGATATTTCGGATACATGTGCATCCTTACTAATATTATAAAACCGAAAGTGAGTTTGTTTGTTACGTCTTCACGCCTAAATGGCTAAACCGCTTTTGATGAATTTTAGTACAGAGATAGTTGGGACCCTGGAGACGAACATAGGTTATTTTAAATAAAAGTGAGAAATGAGGGAAGAAAAGGGAAAACTTAGCTTTGCTATTACAATAAATATAGTGCAAGGGCAAAAACTACAGGTAGCAGATACCTGCAAATCAGGAAAGGGAAACAGTGTTACCACGAATTTAACGCGAGCGAAGGCGCTGGCAAAAGCTAGTATTGTATAATTATCACTTGTAAGATGACACCAGCTTGTAAGATAAGATAAGATTTTTATTTCACAAATATGGGTACAAGTAATGGTGCCACAATAAATAGAGATAGCCATTTTGGCCAATCACAAGTCATCAGTTGCACAAAAGTTACTGCATAAAAGTACTAGCTTTTGCCCGTGGCTTCGCCCTCGTTAAATTCGGGGTAATACAGTTCCCCTTTTCTGATTTAATTCCTGTAGTTTGGCCGTTTTTTTTGGGTGGGAAATCTCCCAATGACTTCCCCGGAGAGTGTCAGACTTTTCAACCCGCATCCCCGGCAGGCGGAGGCTCTGGCAAGCCCCTCTGGCGCCGTCGACACGGCCTGTCGTCAATAGACGGACGGACGGTGAGCTACCCATTGCTCACCGTCCACAGGCCCGCATCTACAGTGGCCGGGCGTCTCCCGCGGCGCCTGGGTTGGTTTGAGGTTCTCTCCCTTAAACGCCCGGCCACCTCCCCTTTGCTAGCATTACTGCTTCGCTGGAGGTGACCGCTTCCCATCGCGTCATCATCATTAGATAGCTGCCGCCGCCGATCGCTATACACCATACAAATATTTGTTCCGTGCGGGGATCGAACCCACGACACATAGCGCAGCACTCGATCGCTCAGCCTCTGCGCCAACTGTGTCGCAACTCACAATTCACAATTTAACTGAGTCTGTTACCATATTAAGTATTTCAACGTAATTCTTATTATTATCCATTGAGGGAAAGAGACAGAGCTATACAGGGTGTCTAGCACCATCTCATTCCCTCAGTGGAATAAGTTCTGCTTTAAGACGTCATGGAATACAGGACAGAGTGTGTAAATGAAAGACAGTGTAATGTTTCGTTATCATTTTTTATTTGGCTCATGTTTTATATTTATAGAGCACTTTAGTCAAAGAATTACTTCCAAATGTGGTAAACAAGGACAAGAGGGTGAGTTAGGGAGAAACTATTCACATTACTTAATTTTGATTGGTAATATAAAAAGGAATTTTGTTAACTTAAAAAAAATTTTTTTTTTCAAAACCTTTTTAACTACCCCGTATTTTTATTCAACGTTCGAATACCGTACACAGTTTCTAACCAATTCACCCCATAGCTACAGTCAGGGCGAGAAGGAAACTCACCTAGTTACACTATATTTAGGTGGATGCTTTTTACAATACATGGTTATGTTGGTTTTTTCTTTAAGTCCACAACTTTCTGCTCAACTTTTGGAGTTTTGTGTAGGTCCTTTAACATCTGCTTTTTCTCTATTGCTGCGGGATCAAGTTGTTCACCTGAAAGAAAATATGTGAAAAGATCAGTGAATTTTATCGTTGTTATCAGCTACTAGCTGTTCCTCGCGGTTTCACCCACGCTGCTCAGCACCTGTTGGTCGTAGCGTGATGTTATATAGCCTATAGCCTTCCTCAAGAAATGGACTATCCAACACTAAAATAATTTTCCAATTCCAA
The DNA here is from genome assembly GCA_958449745.1 of Ochropleura leucogaster. Classification (NCBI taxonomy): domain Eukaryota; kingdom Metazoa; phylum Arthropoda; class Insecta; order Lepidoptera; family Noctuidae; genus Ochropleura; species Ochropleura leucogaster. Next base: position 5,730,420 of record OY288201.1, read on the forward strand.
CCAGTAGTCCCTGAGATTAGCGCGTTCAAACAAACAAACTCTTCAGCTTTATAATATTAGTATAGATTTACGCTTGGGCTAAAGCCAGACTGTAGCGCTTTGCCACTTGGTTTCGACCACCTGAACTGTGTACAAGATAAAAAATAAAAATAAAGGTTTGTTGCTGAAACTTGTACAACTTTAACAGTAAATATTACATTGAGAACTCCTTTTAAATAAAAGATGTACGTGTGCTAAGAGGCATAAGGATATACGTTTTGAAATTGACATGGTCATTACTCCCCATACATTAATTCCATAATTTTATTTATTTACTAGCGGCCCGGTACGTGCTTCGCTACGTATTTACAAAAAAATGTGATGCAGCGCCATCTGCCGGACAAAATTGTGAATCTAAACCATTCCCAGATCCCCTTGAACACACACAAAAAATTTCATCAAAATCGGTCCAGTCGTTTGAGAGAAGTCCAGTGACATACACACTCACAGAAGAATTATATATATAAAGATTTTTGTACATGTTCATTTTTTCGTTTCAAATTTTATAAATATCTAGCTTTCGCCCGCGGCTTCGCCCGCGTTAAAATTGGGTAACACAGTTCCCCTTGCGCTTTACTGATTTGTAATAGCAATGCTAAGTTTTCCCTTTTATTCCCTCTTTCTCCCTCATATCTCAATCTTTTTGTTATAAAAACTAGCCTTTGTGTGTCTCCAAGGTTCCAACTATCTCTGTACCAAAATTCACCAAAATCGGTTCTGCCATTTAGACGTGAAGACGTAAAAAACAAACTCACTTTCGCTTTTATAATATTAGTAAGGATATAATTATATTAAGATATAAAGTATTGGCTGTTGAGCCAATGAACAGCGGTTAGTGCAGCAGAACGATGTTGAAGAACATTTTTTTTAAACTTACGTGCTTGCTGTACATTCGCGTTAGCCGGGTTATCAGACGGGTACGAATAGCCACCCCATCTGTTGGTAGTGCTTCTGAACCCAGCACGCCAGACTCTCAGAGCACATAGCTCAGTCCTTTGAATAAAAAAAGGCATGTTGACTGGGGTAATTTAATTTATGGTAAATTTCCAGAATGCTGTTACCAAAGTGGGATGTAAGTGGTGAGTTGCAAAAAATTCAGAAATTGCGTACGATGGTTATTTGTTACATTTTCATAAAAAAGTGACTGTTGTCATAAAGTGACAAGTAAAGTCATTTGTTTTCTTTTTCATGAAACATGTAATACTTCAAAGAGTTTTATTCATTATATTTTTTTTTAAGTTCCTTGTTTTATGCATAGTTCACACAAGGTCATTAAATTTCAAATATTCTTCTATACTATACTTACTTACTAATATTATAAAGCTGACGAGTTTGTTTGTTTGTTTGTTTGAACGCGCTAATCTCAGGGACTACTGGTTGGAATTGGAAAATTCTTTTAGTGTTGGATAGTCCATTTCTTGAGGAAGGCTATAGGGCCTATAGCCTATATAACATCACGCTACGACCAACAGGTGCTGAGCAGCGCGGGTGAAACCGTGGGGAACAGCTAGTGTGTGATAGATGTATAAGTCTTGCTGCGCTTAACTGACGTCTGAAGGGGGACGTGCTGTTGGCTAAAGCTGTCTTTCTTTGTTTTATTTTTTCAAATGGGAAATCATGAAATGTCTTCTTCCGCTCTGGGAGCAGAAGGCAGTGACAGGCTTCTACTGACCAAAACCCACCCATGTTCCTTCTTTTGCCCTTTGTGTTCCGGGGCCGCGGTATTTCTTTCGAATAACCCAGGCAGGCTGATTATAACAGGATTGCCGATTCCGGTTTTGGCCACAGCAAAAGATCTTTGGGCAACGAAGCAAAACCTTTTTTTATTTCACATAAGGTTACATGGGCAGCTATAAAACAACGAGAAAAAGTGCACGGTTCAAGTTGGTCGATTCCTATTAAGAAGAAGCGGCAACAAACTCCAAGGTCAACCGGGCGCCACGAGACGACACCCAAACTCCATAGATGCGGATCTGTGGACGGTGAGCAATGGGTAGCTCACCGTCCGTCCGTCCAGAACGACAGGCCGTGTCGACGGCGCGTTAGTGTTCCACGCGCGCCTCAAAGAGATGTCAGCAAAGCTGAGGGGCCTGCCAGGGCTTTCACCTGCAGGTTGTTTAAAAGTGATACCGCGGCCCCAGAACAAAAAACCGGCCAAGAGCGTGTCGGGCCACGTTCAGTGTAGGGTACCGTTGTTTCCCGTCCGTCACAATAAGTGTTCCCAGTTATGAGGCCAACAGAACAATTCGGTAATACCCGATCCAATGTAATAAGTACCTACAGCGCCATCTCTCGGGGAATTGGGTTACTAATTAATACAAAGGCGTGCAATTTCGGTGGTAATTTTGGATTGCGAGAACCGATTTCAATAATTCTTTTTTTGTTTGAAAAAAGATACGTTCAGGATAATAAAATATGTAAACAAAATTACAAAAAATGCTTGCATATACGATTATACTACAAACTTAGTTCAGAAATTATTTTGTACAACTTTTTGTCTTTTTTGTACAAAAACTGTTGTGTCAATCAAGTTCAAAATAATTTTCATAGAAAGTCCTTATAAAGTTCTACTTTTCAGATTTTTTTCATATTTTCTAAACTTATGGTTCAAAAGTTAGAGGGGGGGACACACATTGTTTTTTACTTTTGGAGCGATTAGTTCCGAAATTAATGACATTATCAAAAAATTATCTCGGTAAACCCCTATTCATTTTTAAATACCTTTCCAACAATATATCACACGTTAGGGTTGAAATTAAAAAAAAATCACTTCCCACTTTACATATAGGGTGGTCACCCTTATAAAACATTTTTTTCCAATTTTTATTTTACCACTTTGTCGGCGTGATTGATATACATATTGGTACCAAATTTCAGCTTTCTAGTGCTAACGGTCACAGAGATTAAGCGAGGACGGACGGACGGACGGACGGACAGACAGACATGGCGAAACTATAAGGGTTCCTAGTTGACTACGGAACCCTAAAAAGGCAAATGAAGGAACATGGGTGGGTTTTAGTCAGTAAAAGTCCTACACTCCCTTCCGCTTCGCCCGAGCGAGAGCGGGGGCAGTTATTTGATGATTTCCAATCCGTAGAAAAGGCCAACTATACGTACTCAATAAATAGTATGTAAATATTCATGACAATGGATCTTAATAGTCCTTACTAATATTATAAAAGCGAAAGTGAGTTTGTTTGTTTGTTTCCTCTTCACGTTTTAATGGCTAAACGGATTGCGATGATTTTTTGTACAGATATAGTTGGAAACCAGGAGACGGACATAGGCTAACTTTATAAAAAAAAAGGGGTTGTGAGGGAGAAAGAGGGAAGAAAAGGGAAAACTTAGCGTTGCTATTACAAATCAATAAGGCGCAAGGGGAATTGTGTTACCCCGAATTTAACGCGAGCGAAGCCGCGGGCAAAAGCTAGTATTATTATAAACATAAAGACCAGCAATCGTTACACGGACCACCAAAAGTATTACGTCTCGCAATCACGGTTAAACTCATACAAATCCCCCTCACACAAATTTTAATGAAATGACACACATTTGCAAAGGAAATCATGGTCATGAATATCTAACGAATTGAGTGATTTCATTTCATATTCAATAAATTCGACGTCAGACGTGTTCGAGGTAAAACTGACATCTTCCTTTACATGTAAACGTAGATCTAAAAGTCCTTTAATATATCTAAACTAGGAAAACTCAAAATGGTAATTTTTCAGGCGACGAACAAAACACATAATAATAAATAAATATCTTGGGACAACTTACACACGGCTATCTGATCCCAAGCTAAGCAGAGCTTGTGTTATGGGAACCAGGCAACTTATATACATACTTATATTATTTATAAATACATACATATTATATAAATATAGATAAATAGATAAATCACACCTAGACACAGAACAAACAATCATGCTCATCACACAAAGTTTGTCCTGGGTGGGAATCGAACCCACGACCTCCGGCTCAGCAGTTAGGGCCACTACCCACTAGACCAACAGGCCCGTCATAATGCTATGAGATTAAAACGGCCAGAAGGGTTACCATGACATCTTATAACAGTTCTTATTCCTGTGTGAAAAAGAGACGGTGCTAGACACCCTGTATAGCTCTCTCTTTCCCTCAGTGGAATTAATTCTGCCTTAAGACATCATGGTAGGGTAGCAGGTCTATTATTTTTCAAATTTGCTTCAACTGTCGCCCCTGAAAATTTTATTCTAATTCCGTAGTAATAAAGACCAAATCAGCGCAGCATCTCATAAGCTGAAAGATGTCTGACGGGTAATAGGATTGCATGGTAAGGAATATTAGTGCGACTGATAATAAGTTGACAGGTAGACCGTCCCGAACTAGTCTAGACCGTTGTTGACATTTTGTACCTGTAAATCTTATATTTATTTATTTTTTGCCTGTAAGAGTCATAAGCTCTAGCCATATTGAGTTACTAGCTTTTGCCCGCGGCTTCGCTCACGTTAAATTCGGGGTAACACAGTTTCCCTTTCCCGATTTGCAGGTTCCTGCCACCTGTAGTTTTTGCCCTTATTTATTGTATTAGCAAAGCTAAGTTTTCCCCTTTCTTCCCTCTTTCTCCCTAATTTCTCACTAGCATATATCCGTCTCCATGGACCCAATTATCTCTGTACCAAAATTCATCAAAATCGGTTTTGCTATTTAGACGTGAAGTCGTAACAAACAAACTGACTTTCGCTTTTATAATATTAGTAAGGATAATTAAACATCACGCCTGTAATCCCTGAAGGAGTAGTCAGAGGAGTACCTAGTAGTGCACTTACATTTCACTAGTTGACGACACGGGTGGCGCAGTGGCTGAGCGATCGGCTGCCGCGCTGCGTGTCGCTAGTTCGATCCCCGCACGGAAGAAATATTTTTATGGTCTACAGATAGTTGTTCCGGGTCTGGTTGTTTGTGTATGTGAGTATAAATATTTGTAAACGCACCCACGATACAGGAGACATTCCTAGTGTGGGGCAACGTTTTATTTTAATAACAAACAAAAAGTTATGCGGCAGTCTCATGTAAAAAAGCCGAACCTAATGCCATCAACATTTTGCAGGAATTAGTGGTAGAAAAACCTAATAGCAATGTTTCAATGATATAAGTGTTCAATTAAGTATATTCTACTAACACTTTTCCGAATGGTTAGTAAGTTCGATTTGCCACCACTAAAACAACGAGATATTCGCATACGCCCATGAACCAACTTGTATGATAGATTCTCATTAAATGATAACCAGCTCATCAGTTTAGTTATTTTCCCACGTGATTGCTCTACCGAGGTTAAAGTATCTTATTTGAGAAACCACGCTTTTATAGATTACTAGCTGTCCCCAGCGGTTTCACCCGCTGCTCAGTTAGGGGCATGAAAAATAAATGTTAGCCGATTCTCAAACCTACTCGATATGCACACAAAATTTCGTTCAAATCGGTCCACCCGTTTTGGAGGAGTATGGGAACGAAAATTGTGACACGAGAAATTTTATATATTAGAAAGATAAACTGTTTGTCTTTCATCCGAATCTTTTCAGTAGTGTTTGCGTGAAAAACTAACACACATCTAACTATACATGCAAAAATCGAGACATCTATGCATAATCACAAACTTTCGCATTAATAATTACGTTAATAATCAATAGTCCATACCGTTTCTTTGGTTTTATTTTTGTTTTGTTTTGTAGTTTTCTCGAATTTTATTTTTATGTTCGTGTATTATTTAAGAATTTACACCAATTTATTGCCCACTTGTGACCTGCCAGAGTTTTGCACGGTTGCAATGTCGATACTATTATTATACTTTTTTTACCTTTGCTCCACAATAGAAATTTCTCCTGTAACATGGATGCATTTACAAACATATAAATTCACATACACAAACAGCCAGACGCGAAACAACTATCTGTAGGCCATACAAATCGACGGTTCCTACGTACGATTTCTAAAACAAGGTAAATGAATTAAAATTAAAATCGTATGTAAGCATGTGCGCACAAATAATCTAAAGCCAATCCTTACTTATATTATAAAAGCGAAAGTGAGTTTGATTGTTTGTTACCTCTTCACGTTTTAATGGCAAAACCGATTTTGATGAATTTTGGTACAGAGATATTTGGGACCTTAGAGACGGACATACACTTTTGTTTTAAAAAAGTGGGATGTTAAGGGGAGAAAGAGGGAAATATAGGCAAAGCTTAGCGTTGCTATTACAAATCAATAAGGCGCAAGGGGAACTGTGTTACCCCAAATTTAACGCGAGCGAAGCCGCGGGCAAAAGCTAGTGATTCAATAAAACAATACCATTTTCGACATGTCTTTATGTACGTAGGGACCGTCGAATTATTTGTCCTCGAACCCGCGACCCGCGACAATTTGAACGTTTGCTGCACTACGTTTTACGTCGCACACGTTTTCATTCTTTAATTGTGTCGGTATACAAAACTTTGTGAGAAACCCTTCACTTACACATAAACTGGGCCTTTATAAAACTAACTATTAACAAACCTACTTTGATAGTTTCACTTCGTATAGTAAGAAAAAGCGAAATAAATTGTCTATTTTTGTACAAATTTTGTTTTTCCACTTTAGAAAAGACATATATTTAGTTACTAGTATCAAAGGAAAAACAGATTCTTTTTATTATAAAAACAAAATTTTGTATTACAAGACAAAGTATAGATAATGTCAGAGGTGATTTGAGCTTTCTTCCAAAAATAGATACAATATGAGACAAAACTGAAATAATAAAAGACTTTCTTTTAGATTCAAATGTCACAGAGGGGCCTGCTAGGGCCACCGCCTGCCGGGGTTGCGGGTTGTTCGAAAGAGATACCGCGGCCCCGAAACATATAGAGCTATAAAGGGAACATGGGTGTGTTTTAGTCAGTACAAGTCTGAAACTCCCCCCGCTCCGCCAAGAGCGGGGGAAGTTATTTGATGACTTCCCATTCTAAAAAAAAGGTTTAAATATCAAAGGAATTTATTCACCCATTTTCATGGTCGCTTTTTGTTCTCCTACCGTTTAAGTCGTTCTCAAGATAACGATACTTAAATGATGATCATGAAAAATTTATGAAATCAAAAATAACGCACCTAAATTTGCGCGAATAATGGACAAATATGACACGAAAATATCTATACTAGATATAGATACACCTCTGCCTAACTAACGTGTTTGTTATCTTTACTAATATTATTATATAAAGTGAGTGATATAAAGTGAGTTTGTTTGTTACCTCTTCACGCTTTAATGGGTCAACCGATTTTGATGATTTTTGGTACAGAGTTGTTTATATAGTTGGGAACCAGGAGACGGACATAGGCTAATTTTTATTTTAAAAAAGTGGGATGTGAGGGAGAAAGAGGGAAGAAAAGGGAAAACTTAGCGTTGCTATTACAAATCAATTCGGCGCAAGGGGAACTGTATTACTATTTAAAAATAAGTCGGGTTTTCCTTATATTTAATTGTGTATTGTCAAAGGAATTACAACTGATTGAATATAAATTAAATTAAAAGTAATCTGTATATTCATAGTGCATATTTTTATTTTGATAGTGCATATTTCGCCCTTTTGATAGTGCATATTGCATGCCTATTTAGGCATTTTGATAGTGCAGATAAACCGATGTCTATGTATGAGGTTCATAATCAGTAGCCTGCAAATCGATCATTTCCCATCTCTAGCTACCCACCTTGACGTCTTAAAACAGTAGGGTTACCATGACATCTAATACAGTTCTTATTACTGTGTGAGAAAGAGATGGTGCTATACACCCTGTATAGCTCTGTCTCTTTCCCTCAGTGGAATAAGTTCTGCTTTAAGACATCATGGTAGAGTAGCAGTTCTTATTCCAGTGAGGGAAAGAGACGGAGCTATACAAGATGTTTAGCGCCATCTGAGGACAAGGTTGGCGCAGTTGCTGAGCTATCGACTGCTGCGCTGCGTGTTCCAGGTTCGATCCCCGCACGGAAAAAATATTTGTATGACCTACAGATAGTTGTTCCGGGTCTGGCTGTTTGTGTATGTGATTTTAAATGTTTGTAAACGCACCCACGATACACGACGGAGAAATTTCTAGTGACAGGACATCGATATTTTTTTTAAATAATAATCTTTCCTACACTGTAATAAGATTAAAACTATACTGATTTAGAATTTCATGGCAACTCCACTGACCACTACTTGCGAAAATAAATGACGCAAGCAGAACGAACAAACGCAGTCGGGTAAAATAGAACTATAAAATCTAATCCTTACTTCCTTACTTCCTTACTAATATTATAAAAGCGAAAGTGAGTTTGTTTGTTTGTTTGTTTGTTTGTTACCTCTTCACGCTTTAATGGCTGAACCGATTTGGATGAATTTTAGTACAGAGATAGTAGGGAACCAGGAGACGGACATAGGCTAATATTTTTTTGAAAAAAGTGGGATGTGAGGGAGAAAGAGGGAAGAGAAGGGAAAACTTAGCGTTGCTATTACAAATCAATAAGGCGCAAGGGGAACTGTGTTACCCCAAATTTAACGCGGGCGAAGCTGCGGGCGAAAGCTAGTAATTATATAAAATTCTCGTGTCACAGTTTTCGTTGCCATACTCCTCCGAATCGGCTGGACCGATTTAAACGAAATTTTGTGTACATATCGGGTAGGTCTGAGAATCGGCCAACATCTATTTTTCATACCCCTAAGTGAGCAGCGGTTGAAACCGCTGGGCACAGCTAGTATAACTATATTTAGTGCCTCACGACATCTGGACTCGTATGCTAAGCCTAAATATTTCAGGAAACGTTGAGGAATTACAAACATAATTAAACTTCCTCCCACCACCATTCCTTGCGCTTCTTTTAAAATTTTTAATTTACGAATGTCTTCTAAAGTAAGGAGCAGTAAACTTATGGTTGAATTCCGCAAATACTGCATGGATGGACACAATGCCGTCTACGGCACGCCAGCCGGAAGCGCTCATACCGAAGTCTGCCTTCACATATTTCCTCACAACTATGTATAACGTCTAGAACATTCCTGCGCCCCTGGTACTTTTGAAGGCAAAGTTCACAAATGAATTAGTATGAAATACAGGCAAATAGGTACTTGTTTCGAATATTTTTTGCGGGTTTCATTTCAGGGGGCCTAAAATGGCCGGTTTGGAGGAATCATAATAGGAAAATAAGATGAACCAATTTTTTTTTTTAAATGGTCAGAAGTTGTCAATATAATGAATTGTCACTTCGTGACTATTTTACGTATTGTAAAGTAATTCCTATTTTGAATTTGCTCAACGGGCCATTATATGCAGCCAGGACTGCGTTGGTTCAGAACTTTTATCTACACACAAATGCCCATTGCGTGCATAAAAAGTTTTTCGGATACAGAATCCATATTTGAATTTGATTGAAAAAAGAACCTTACCGGAATTAAATCGCATGAACAGTCTACTCCTTCTCTTTTTGCATTTTTTTTTATTCCATATGTATTTATAATGTTTAAAGAACATGTGGCTAAAAGATCTGAATGTTGATGGACAGAGAGCGAGAGGAAGGCCAAAGAAAAGATGGATGGATTGTGTAAGGAATGATAAAAAGGAGAATGATATGAAAGGAGTAAATGATGCCGTGACGTCTGATAGGGGAGAATGGAAGAAGAAAACGTGTTGCGCCGACCCCAAATAGAATGGGACAAGGGCAGGAAAATGATGTACTTATTTATAATGTTCGTGATGCTTTTGATGGTCGTAGGTTGTTTTTTTTTCTGTTAGTTAAAGTGCTCATCATAATTGCGACTTATAAATATATTTTCTTTCTTTCTTTGAGATTCATGCGTGTTGTAGGTCTTTTAGAAATCGAAGATTGACCCACTCCTCAGTCCTCTACCAGTGTCATTTATTGCTGTTGCTACTCAAAACACGTTTTAAAAATCATTTTTACAGTTTTGTTACAGATGACACTTGCTTGTTCTACTCTCATTAAAACGTAACCGATGTTGTGAAACAGGCACAAAATGATTTTAATCCTTACTTCCTTAGTAATATTATAAAAGCGAAAGTGAGTTTGTTTATTTGTTTGTTTGTTACTTCTTCACGCTTTAATGGCTTAACCGATTTTGATGAATTTTAGTACAGAGATAGTTGGGAACCAGGAGACGGACATAGGCAAATTTTTATTTAAAAGAAGTGAGATGTGCGAGAGAAAGAGGGAAGAAAAGGGAAAACTTAGCGTTGCTATTACAAATCAATAAGGTGCAAGGGGAATTGTATTACCCCAAATTTAACGCCGGCGAAGCCGCGGGCGAAAGCTAGTAATTTATAAATACATACATATTATAGATAAATCACACCCAGACACAGAACAAACAATCGTGCTTATCACACAAAGTTTAATAAAAATAAGTTTGTCCTGGGTGGGAATCGAACCCACGACCTCCGGCTCAGCAGTCAGGGCCACTAAACACTAGACCAACAGGCCCGTCAAATAATCCAGGATATATGTACAATTACTGCAAAACAATGCAGTGAAAACACTACAACTACGACTACCTCACACCAACCACCAAAATATACAATGATACAAAAATACTTAAAATTAATCAACTTAACTTTCCATTTTTTCTTTTTTTTTTGACGGCTCGGTAGGCTCAGTGGCTGAGCGACGATACAGGAGAAATTCTTAGTGCGGGGCAAAGTTTAAAAAATAAAGTTCTATACAAACTTAAAATATGTATGTCTGAACACAAAATTATAACACAAAGTACTCACTCGCTACTTAACTTTAAAAAGAAAACTAACACATATACATACAGCAAGACGAGACAAAATAGAATTAAGAACATCTAGAACTAACTATGGTAGGAAAAATCTTAATAATGAAATTCCTGATGAAACGTGAGCTAGTATACATTCAAAAAAGCCCTGAAAGAATAGATTAGTACTAAATACTGGCACCAAATGTCACGTAAGTAGGTACTTCAACTGTCCTGCCGGGGTTGCGGGTTATTCGAGATACCGCGGCCTCGGAACGTAAAGGGATAATAGAAGGAACATGGGTGGGTTTTAGTCAGTACAAGTCTGACATGCCCCCCCGCTCCGCCCAGAGCGGGGGAAGTCATTGAATGATTTGCCACCAGAAAAAAAATAAAATAAAGTACTTCAACTGTCGTAGAGGCGACGGCGGCAGCGGTCTCTCGCGTCTGGCCCTGGTCCAGAGCCAAAAGAAATTAGAAGCGGTCACCTCCTTCTGCGAAGCAGTCATGCTAGCCAAGGAGGTCACCGGGCGTTTAAGGGAGAGAACCTCAAACTAACCCAGCCGCCGCGAGACGACTCCCGGCCACCGTAGATGCGGGCCTGTGCGACGCGTTAGTGTTCCACGCGCGTCTCAAAGGGATGTCAGCAAAGCAGAGGGTCCTGCCTGGGCCACCGCCTGCCGGGGTTGTGGGTTGTTCGAAAGAGATACTGCGGCCCCGGAACTTAAGGGCAATTGAAGGAACATGGGTGGGTTTTAGACAAAATCAATAATACACACACGGTCCGGTGACGACACGGTTGGCGCAGTGGCTGAGCAATCGACTGCTGCGTTGCGTGTCTCGGGTTTGATTCAAGTATGGAACAAATATTTATATGGCCTACAGATAGTTGTTTCGGGTCTGGCTGTTTGTGTATGTGAGTTTAAATGTTTGTAAACGCACCCACGATACAGGAGAAATTCCAAAGTTTAAAAAAAAAACTTGTTTCAGTATCTTGGCCCAAAAAGAAGGAGGAATCAACTTGTCAAATCAGTAATTGTATATCTAACTTCTTCTCTTATCTTCGGCTTGTTTGCACGCGATTCCATTTCATACTAGCTAGTCCTAATGGAATCAAATGAAAACTTTCTTAGCTCAAACATTCTCCTTTTCCAAGAATACTCTAATGACTGACATGGATGTAAAGATGTTACTTGTTTACTTGCAAACTATCGAGTTTGCCGTGTGTACAAAGTTTTATAGGACAGCATTCTCGACGTTGTTTTCACTGATTTTGTAACTTTGTACTTACAGACAACATACCATGCCGGGGTTGCGGGTTGTTCGAAAGAGATACCGCGACCTCGGAACTTAAAGGGCAATAGAAAGAACATGGGTGGGTTTTAGTCAGTGCAAGTCTGACATGCCCCCCCGCTCCGCCCAGAGCGGGGGAAGTCATTGGATGATATCCCACCCGAAAAAAAAAAAAAAGACAACATACCATAGTATATTATTAAAAAATATGTGCAGCTAGCTTATCAGCCTAGAATTTTACTACTGCTGGGCTCTTGTCAGGCCGCGTCGACGGCGCGTTAATGTTCCACGCGCGTCTCAAAGAGATGTCAGCAAAGCAGAGTGGCCTCCGCCTGCGGGGGTCGCGAGCTGTTTGGAAAAGATACCGCGGTTGCGGAACATGAGTGGGTTTCAGTCAGAAAAATTTAAGATTTTCTAAAACTAGCTTGCCTGCCCGGGACTCGAACTTTCTAAACTTAAAAAAAAAAATTAGAGGTGTCAAGGGACACCCGGATGGAACGAAGTTCCTATAGAAATGAAAATATCTGGCTTGCTTTCTATAAGAGAGAGAGACAGACAGACAGACAGACAGAGAAACATGCGACGCCGGACAGCTTACAATAGCTTACTATAGCAAAAAGTGTCGTGACAACTTTTCGTAAGAATGTTTTCCGTCTAGCCCCCTTTCACAACGCGCGATAAGGAACTTCGTTCCAAAAACAAACACTCGCTATTTTATTATACCAATCGATTATTATTGTGTCGTGCAATATTTTTATGAACCCAATATGCGTGAAAAGTTTAAAAAATTGTATTTGACTTTGTTTGCAATGCGGGACGATAAGATGGCCTGCAAGAAGTCAAGACTTCGCAAGCGAGTTTTAGAAGATCTTTGAATGATGTTTTCTTTTTTTTAATAAAGGAATGTCTCCTTTAATTAAAATGAGCCAACTTTAAGATTTCAGGTAGCTTCCCTACCCGGCTTATCTGTCCACACTGTATGCATATTATGTAGTATATAGTAAATAGATAGTTATTCTCGTAATGAATGTTCCCGGTTTTCTTTGACCAACATTTTGAGCACTAACATTTTAAATTTATAAAAACCGAGATTACTTTGCTTGTCCCAAAAAACTTTACATTAACGTTAAAACATAATGGAAAACATGAAATATGTTTTGCTTAATTTTTACCGGACAAAGCATGTAAGAGATGTATATTTTTTAAATTACGAAATGGAAAACAAGTTTAGTGTTTATAGTATACTAGCTTTTGCCCGGAGCTTCGCCCGCATTAAATTCGGTATAGCACAGTACCTGCTACCTGCAGTTTTTGCCCTAGCGCCTTATTGATTTGTAATAGCAACGCTAAGTTTTTCCTTCTCTTCCCTCTTTCTTCCTCATATGCCAAATCACATATCAAAAATTAGTCTATGTCTGTTTCCTCGTTCCCTACTATCTCTGTACCAAAATTCATTAAAATCGGTTTAGGCATTAAAGCGTGAAGAGGTAACAAACAAACAAACAAACTCACTTTCGCTTTTATAATATTGGTAAGGATATTTCTATTGCCATTTTTCTTTTACTCTGGACGCTCTTAATCTGCACACTTATCTAAATAGTTTCACATATTTTGTTAAATTATTATGATTTAAAAGTGTTCAATAGAGTTTCTTGCCTATTCTTCTCCATAGAGATCAACGCGTGTGGTTTACCATCCCAAGGGATGAGATTACTTTCACAAGTGACTATGCATTGTGTCTTCTCTTTCTTGACATTCAAAAGTGCCTTTAAAAAAAAAGTGTGTGTGTCAGCTCCGACGCACGACTGGAGTTTACGCCTTAAGTACGAGTATCTAACCATACGCAAAAAGAGCTTATTCAACTGAAAAAAGATTAATATCATATGAAAGGGTAAATTCACAAATTAATGAAAAAAAAAGCAATATAAATACATCGACACTGATAGAAATAAACAAACCCAATAACATATAGTATATAGGTATAGTCGCCTATAAAGCATACCATATGTACGTCTTAATACACTCACAGCCAAATTAGAAAGTTGCGCACTAAAGGTGCGCACCAAAAACGTGACACATTTTCGTTACTTTAGTAGGTTTTACCCCTCGGATTTTTCTCATACCGGGCGCCTTATATATGAAAATCGATTCTTAAGGAGTAAACTCCAAAAATGCTTTGACTTTTTTGCATACTGCCATACCAAATTTTTCTCACAATATAGTTTTTCAGAGTAGAGACTCACAAAATGTTATTAACATGCAAAGTATTTCTCGCGTTGCTTAGATACTTTTTTCACGTTCCCACCCAACACTAAACTTACGAAGGTAACAACTCGAAAAACTTTGTACAACATAATTAGTAGTCTACAGCGTGACGTCATTATTCTTTAGACGGTGTAAAAAGGTCTTTGTTTAATTATAATCGCGTCTTTTAAGCTACTTTAAAACACGGTTTAAGACCTTGCTCGGAGAACACAGCAATTAGCAACAGAAGAAAACTTTATACAACGCGCAGTGGAATAAGTTCTGAAAAACTTTGTACCTAATACTTACTAAGGTAAGTACTTAATTATGTTTTCTACGAACACTTACTACGAGGTTTTGTAATCTCAGCAAGCCTGTTTTTTTAAGTATCTCAGTTGTTGTATGGGGTTGTCGTCTGCTTAACCGGCCAATCCTGTGGGTACCTTGGGAGAAAGGCTTCTAGCCAGGGCAAAAAACTTAGGACACGTCTGTGAAAAAAAAGAGTACTTCTACGCCTAAACATCCTGATGTTAAGTTACTATTATTTTTTATAAATATCCATTTATTTATTGTTCTTAAAATAATAAAAAGTAATATAAATAAAATAACTTAATAAACTTTTATTTTACATAAATTCGTTTTTATTTTGACAAATTAATCTAATCTAATAAAAAATGTATCTTGTCGTCTTAGGGTTTCTATGCAATCGGTCAAATTGTGATAATGCTTTAAGGCGCGGCAATAAGCTAATCTTTAGGTATTCGCGGAAGTGAGGATACCTGCATACTGGTTAGGGTCTGACAGAAGTACACGACAGTTTTGCATCGAAAGAATAGAAATAAACACAAGTATACGACAGCATCGAAAGAACAGAAATAAGGTCGAAAATATTTCGGTGTTTGATTTTATTTGAATATCATGTCCGCCAAAATGTAGGTCATTTTGCAGTTTTTATTGAATATAAAAAAATACAGCTCCGTGTTTGAAAAAATTTAGATATCTCTTTATTCTATATAATTTCCTTTATTATAGATATAAAAAATATTATGGTTTTTTTTCATGTACAGATACGGCTAAAGTACAGCTACAGCGCCTTAAGTACTTCTTTCTGTTAACGTATTCTAAGATACCTGTCCCGAAAATCTATATAGTATATTTACGTGACATTGCAACGCAAGATACAGCCAACATGTACATAATATTTTTTTAAACACATAAATAACAATTAAGACCGTCACAAATACGTTTCTAAAGTCCTTATTCCTTTTTTTATCATACCTAAAGATTAAAGCCAATTATAGACCTGAAAACGATAGTCCAACTAATACCAACTTTATCGTGAAACCGTTAAACGCTTCGAAAAACTTCAAAGTGATTTTATTAAATGGTTTCGATGCAATTTATTAAGCCATTAAATGCAGAAGCTATTACTAAAGAACGCTGAAAAGTTTTTAATTTTCATTGAAGTGAAACTTCGATTAAAACCACTCCATAGGTATTTTATTGTTTTTTAGTTCGCTTTACTAGCTAAAACGAAAAATATTTTGGTTGTTCGACCATTAGTGCCTTATAAATCAGCAACTTCTTTAGTTTTGGACGAATTTATGTGTTTTGAACGAAGTCTATAAATGACTTATTAAAGCAAGTTTAACGAAATGAGAAAAACAATTGAGATAACATCTGTAAAGTTGCTGAAAAGTTGCCAAAAAAATGAACCCTACAAAATCTTGGGATTACGATAGACCAAAACAATCTCATTATAACTTATAACGTAACACCTGTGATCCCCGAAGAGACCGACAGAGTTACTTATTGCTGCACCTACAATTTGCCAGATAGGTTTAGTCCCATGTAAACAGCGACGAGCCTATAGACATTGACCAGGCACAAATCTAGACTCCGGGGGCTACCCTGGAGTCGAGATTTGTCCATTCAAAAGTGCCTGTAATGGTCTAATTGAAATAAATGATTTGATTTGATTTGATTTAATTTGCTACCAAGAAATTCTTAATGAAAAAATTCAATAACACTTTACCAGACGCTACAATGGGATCTCCCTTGTTTGACTGAAAGGAAATTGACAATTTTTTTTCTTTATTCAATTTCATTTTCCAAATTATTACTTAGCAAAAAATCTATTTACAAAAAATGTATCGCAAACCTAATGTTTGGGAAATTAACGTTTCAAATGTTACTTGTTTGCCAACTAGTACTTTTAGCATTTTTTATTTAGTCAAATATTTCAGTTGGAAAAACAGTTTTTACCCAAAATCAAATAAGTAGCGTTTTATTCCATATTTCTTTTTTCTATATAATGTAGTCGTTCCTGGACTGGCCTAGGGCACAGTTTAAACCATATTTAGCCAAGTAAAAATTTGACCAATAAAAAATATGCGTACTAAAATCATTTAAATTATTGCAATGGTATAAAAAAGGTTGCTAAAACTTATTTGGGTAAAAAAAATTGTCAAAAACTTTTTGGCAAAACGGCAGGCACCCCCGAAAATCGAACCTAGGACATCTTGCTTAACAGTCTCGCTTGCAACTACTAGACCAAAGAGGCAGTCTGAGCCAACTTGGTTAAATGCTTACGTACATTCATATACTCAAGTTTTAAACTAAATAAAACTACTCGAGAATCGTCGGAACAAACATAAATCAAGACATCAGACGTGCGAACCGGGTAAGTACCGTCTGTGAACGATGAGTTGCGAGACAAGTTAGCTTAAAGTTGAAACGTCACTTACAACTTAGTTCTGCAGGAGTAACAAATTCTGCATTTACGTTGATCTTTTGACGTGACGTGATTTCGTGGGACATGGGGCGAAGTTCCACGTGGCAAGTCTTAGTTACGTTTTCTAGTCTTGGTAAAAAAATATATTCCGTTTATTTATTTATATACACATATTTTTATTTTATTTAGTGTCCTTACTTCCTTACTTAATATTATAAAAGCGAAAGTGAGTTTGTTTGTTTGTTACCTCTTCACGCTTTAATGGCTTAACCGATTTTGATGAATTTTGTTACAGAGATTGTTGGAACCCTGGAGACGGACATAGGCTATTAGAAAAAAGTGGGATATGATTGAGAAAGAGGGAAGCAAAGGGAAAACTTAGCATTGCTATTACATTTCAATAAGGCGCAAGGGAAAACTGCAGGTACTAGGTACCTGTAAATCAGGAAAGGGGAACTGTGTTACCCCAAATTTTACGCGAGCGGAGCCGCGGGTAAATGCTACTTTCTAATAAAACATTAAAAAACATATTATTTACTACATATTTCCCAAAATATTTAAAGATATGTAGGTTTCCACCGATGTCGGAAGCAGAATCTAAGCTGCCCATGGTGGCAAGTCAAGAACTTACAATTCTAGCCCTACAAGAATAGTGCCTTCTGAATCAAGCCCTTCATCGTACTGCATAAGAGCCTCGAAAGATGTTGGTCAAGGCTCTTAGCCATTAGGCCATCCTAACTTCCTTACTAATATTATAAAAGCGAAAGTGAATTTGTTTGTTTATTACCTCTTCACGCATTAATGGCTAAACCGATTTTGATGAATTTTGGTACAGAGATAGTTGGGAGCCAGGAGACGGACATAGGCTATTAGAAAAAAGTGGGATATAAGGGAGAAAGAGGGATGCAAAGGGAAAACTTAGCATTGCTATTACAATTCAATAAGGCGCAAGGGAAAAACTGCAGGTAGTAGGTACTAGGGTAGGAATTTTGGTACAGAGATAGTTGGAAGCCAGGAGACGGACATAGGCTATTTTTTTTTTTTTAAAACGTGGTAATCGAGGGAGAAAGAGGGAAGAAAAGGGAAAACTTAGCGTTGCTATTACAAATCAATAAGGTGCAAGGGGAACTGTGTTACCCCGAATTTAACGCGAGCGAAGCCGAAAGCAGAAGCTAGTTAGCCGAGTTCACATTCAAAATCTCAACAACCTCGCGGCCAAGTCGAGGTATTGTATTCTTTTTTTTTCAAAAAATAGGTAACTTGTTTGTAGTCAATTGCTCTTACAATTGCAATGCCTGAGAAGAGGTTTCTATTACAACACAGAAGTTGATGTTTGGTTAAGGTTCTAGTTGCTCAAAACTTATTGTAAAACGCGCAAGGCTATGATAATAATAAATCAATTTATTTCAGGCATCGAAGGCCCATACATACTATACACAAATAATCTTAAATTTATTAATTAATACATATTTTATAAAATTAAAAACTATTGCACACAAGGTGACGGCTTCATGTTTCGTTGCGAGTTCGGTATCCTTCCACGAAAACGTCGATACACGATACCCTTCGGCCAAAACTCTCCTATAGCTATTGACAATATACTGTCACTGGCTCCCCTACTACAATATACTGTCATATCTGGCCAGCACGCAGCGTGTTAAAACACATATGGGCTTAATAATCTAAGTCGATGTTTTATTTTATCACTAACCGTACCCCGCGGTTTCACCCCCGCTTGAATCCAAAGAGTTATAGCATAATGTTATACAACCTAAAACCTTTCTCGATAAATGGGCTATCCAACACAATTTTTTTTTAATTGGAACCAGTGGTTTTTGAGATAAGTACAAACGAAACAAACCTTTCAACTTTATGATTTCCTGCCGGGGTTGCAGGTTGTTCGAAAGAGATACCCCAGCATCGGAACATAAAGGACAATAGAAGGAACATGGGTGGGTTTTAGTAAGTACAAGTGTGGCACTCCCCGTTTCACCCAGAGCGGGGAAAGTTATTTGATGATTACCCCATCTGCAACAAAAAAAAGCTTTATGATTTTGTAGCATATTATGGTGTATGAGTTTTAAACTTAAGCAGAAACTTACTTTTCCCTAAAAAAACGTACTTGTATGTATAATCTGTCACACACACTGACTTATTCATCCCAACGTTGATATTTTCATTCAAATCCCAAAACTTTTGTATATGAATAAAAGAATTCTTATCAAGTTCTCGAGTGAATAGAAAAATATACGTGTTCATTTTTATGAGATTTACTTTTACACATATCTACAGAATAGAACTCGTTTCATATTTGTTATTGCTGGCTAAACTACGAGGTAAAAACTGTTCTTTATAAATGTACTAGCTTTTGCCCGCGGCTTCGCTCGCGTTAAATTCGGGGTAACACAGTTCCACTTGCGCCTTATTGATTTGTAATAGCAACGCTAAGTTTTCCCTTTTCTTTCATCTTTCTCCCTCACATCCCAATTTTTTTTAAAAAAATATTTGCTTATGTCCGTCTCCTGGTTCCCAACTATCTCTGTACCAAAATTCATCAAAATCGGTTTAGCCATTAAAGCGTGAAGAGGTAGCAAACAAACAAATAAACAAACAAACTCACTTTCGCTTTTATAATATTATATGATAGTAAGGATTTGGCAAAAGAGAGGCTTAGCGTTGCCATACAACGTTCTTTTGGGGACATTGCCAACTGACAGCGTTGAGGACGAATTTATTGACGCTATTTTTCAACTTATTTATAAGTTAGGTAGCATGTCTAATAATTTTAGTTTAATTTAGTTTATTTATCTGTTTTTGTTTGTTTTATTTAATAAACGTTGCCTCTTTTAAAATGAAACCTTGTTATCACAATAAAATTTAGCAAAATAATAGGAACCATTTATTTTTTATTTGTTCATATGGCTAGAAAGCAGATGATAAGAGAAGTATGAAAGAAGACCTCAAAAAGGCCTCATTACCTAAATCCCACAGACTGAACCAAACAAAAACGCCTACATAACTCCAAAAAAACGAGACTTACAATTTTATTTATGACTAGCTGGCGCCTGCAGCTTCACCCGCGTGATATCGAAAAAAAAAGTCAAAAATCTTATGACTGTGTTATTTTAGACTGTAATCTCTGTGCTAAATTTTATCAAGATCCGTTCAGCCGTTTTGAAGCGAAAGACTAACAAACATCCATGCATACATCCATCCATCCATCCTCACTAACAATCGCATTTATAATATTAGTAGGGTAAGTTGCACGGGTCCGGCCTAGCTAGTGCTTAGTAGGACTAATAATAAGTGTGTTTTATTTAAAACTAGCTTTTGCCCGCGGCTTCCCTCGCGTTAAATTCGGGGTAACACAGTTCCCCTTGCGCCTTATTGATTTGTAATAGCAACGCTAAGTTTTCCCTTTTCTTCCCTCTTTCTCCCTCACATCCCACTTTTTTCAAAAAAAATCGGTTTAGCCATTAAAGCGTGAAGAGGTAACAAACAAACAAACTCACTTTCGCTTTTATAATATTAGTAAGGAAGTAAGAATTTAATGGAATAAATTATTAGAAAAAGTAAAGAAATAAAAAGCGGCCAAGAGCGAGTCAGATTAGTGCACCGTGGGTTCTCTACAAACTTGGGACTTATACGGCCAATTAGACTTATTAGAGGATTGATTTTTTTACAGATCCAAGGACGTTCCACACGTTCCTAAAAAGGGGTCTAGATAGACAGACAGATGGTCAACAAAGTGGACAAGGTTTCGTTATCTCCTTTTAGGTACGAAACCTTAGAAATCTAGAAATACAATGTTATACCTAATACAAAAAAATAGATCCTAGACAGTGTACTAGGCAGGGGCGTAACTACCGCCGTATCTGCCGTATCAATTATACGGAGCCCCGCGCCACGGGGGCCCCTACCCCCCCCCCCCCACTATTGTCCATAGAGGCAGAAATTTTAGAAAAACTAAAATCGTCATCAGCCTATAGCATAATAAATGATTTAATAAATCAGTTTGCCGAAAAAAGGCAAGGAGAGAGAATATTTAAAACTTGATTTTTATTTGTAAAATGGTTAAATTATGTTATGATAAATAAGTATTTCTACCCCCTTCATCTTTACTTTTTCATACGGGGCCCCGACAAGGCACGCTACACCACTGGTACTAGGTTGGCAGCAAATAGGCAGTTAGTTTTATTCGAATAACCGTTTCTTTGAAGTGGTTCAACGGGCCTAAATGAAATTCTAGTAGCAAATTAGGCTTAAGCTGAAATAAAATGTCTGTACCGCCCCTTATATAACCGAGGCGAAATCAGCCTTAAACTGGGACTGAGATTTTGTCATAATTTAAACAAAATGATACCTTTTAGAATGAGACATAAGGCTTAGATTTAGACTGTTTTTATGTCACATTAGTATGTCGTACCATCTAAGACATAATACAGTTTTCAAGTAACCCACTTGAATAAATGTTTTCGAAATAAAAGTCCAAATTTTGCCTCAAGTCTTAGTTTCATACGTTTTTTCAAAGAAGTTATACGTCATTTTTGGAGATTAATAAATATCGTTGTTATAAATTGTTTGTTTTTCTTTTTCAAACTGGCTGCCTCTGTACAAATAGATTTTTTCCTCTTCATAATAAGCTTTTTGCCATTCTCCATATAAAGTTGAAAACGATCCGAAAGGCACCCAGGTACAGATATTACTAATTCTATAATTTGACGGGCCTGTTGGTCTAGTAGTTAGTGGACCTGACTGCTGAGCCGGAGGTCGGGGGTTCGATTCCCACCCAGGACAAACTTTGTGTGATGAGCATGATTGTTTGTTCTGTGTCTGGGTGTGATTTATCTATAATATGTATGTATTTATAAACTATATAAGTATGTATATCAGTTGTCTGGTTACCATAACACAAGCCCTGCTTAGCTTGGGATCAGATAGCCGTGTGTGAGTTGTCCCAAGATATTTATTTATTTATTAGGTTTTTCAGTGATTGCGACCTGCAACAGCTATAAGAATCGGTTCTACAAATATGGACAATCTGCGGGCCATGACTTCGAGCGCGGACACCTCCATGTTTTTGGGGTGGGAAACCATCAAATAACGTCCCCCGCTCTGGGTGGAGCGGGGGGGAGTGTCAGGCTTTTACTGACCAAAACTCACCCATGTTCCTTCTATTGCCCTTTACGTTCCGGGGCCGCGGTTTTTCTCCATACATTTACTTACTGAAGTATCTGTCAGTACTATTTTATAACCTAACCAATACTGGTGGGTCGTTTTAAAGATATAATTTAGGATAAAACATAGAATAGGTTTGAGATAAAAGTGTGGCACGTAACTTAAAATGTGATTTAAAATATAATCTAAAAGTATTATCTAATATATAAAATTCTCGTGTCACAGTTTTCGTTCCCATAGTCCTCCGAAACGGCTGGACCGATTTAAACGAAATTTTGTGTACATATCGAGTAGATCTGAGAATCGGCCAACATCTATTTTTCATAGCCCTAAATGGGCAGCTAGTGAAACCGCTGGGCACAGCTAGTATTTATTAATTATAAATAAATAATAATTAATAATTTTAATGCCCATTTTATTTAAATATACAATCAAATCCTTATAGTATACTTAGTATTAGTACAATCCTTACTTTCTTACTAATATTATAAAAGCGAAAGTGAGTTTGTTTGTTACGTCTTCGCGCCTAAATGGCTAAAGTGGTTGTGATGAATTTTGGTACAGAGATAGTTGGGACCCTGGAGACGGACATAGGCTATTTAAAAAAAAAGATTGAAATATGACGGAGAAAGAGGAAAAAAAGGGAAAACTTAGCATTGCTATTACAATAAATAAGGCGCTAGGGCAAAAACTACAGGTGGCAGGTACCTGTAAATCAGGAAAGGGGAACTGTGTTACCCCGAATTTAACGCGAAAAAAGCTAGTTTTTAATAATCTAAACACAAAAGTTATTGTGATAAAACATAATACACAATTCCCCGATTTGTGTTTTATAAAATACTAGCTGTGCCCAGCGGTTTCGCCCGCTGCTCACTTAGGGGTATGAAAAATAGATGTTGGCCGATTCTCAGACCTACCCGATATGTACACAAAATTTCGTTTAAATCGGTCCAGCCGTTTCGGAGGAGTATGGGAACGATAACTGTGACACGAGAATTTTACATATTAGATAGTGCCGCAAGCAGTATGTGTACTCCAACGTTTTGTTTTACTGCAACTCCTAGCTAATGCAAGCCACGCAAAACTTCACTGTTTTATGTTTTGAACAGACGCCAATGTCATGTCGTGAATTTCAGATATTTATGCACCCATATAAATATACTGCCGTAGACCACGCCAAGATTAAAATAAAAAGAACAACTAAAAGTGTGCCACAGTAAAACCTGGACAATCCTAATATTTTCTTAAAAATCGTAGATTTTTCTCAGTGGTCAAATGTACTAACAAAAATATGCTGAGCTAGCTACACAATCAGTAAGAAGGCTGACTAGTCACTTTCTAAAAATAAATCTGTCTTTCTGTAGGACATTTTTCGTATCACTGTGGGTGGCGCCTTTCACACAATTTCACTAAACTACAATCATCATTATCCTCGTAGCACCAAAACACTATACCGTAGCAATACGCTACGACGTAGTACTTTTGCTACGGCGTAGGTTTGATGCTACGGCGTAGCACAGTTGCTACGGCGTAGCACTGTTGCTACGCTGGCTACGAAATGACGTCACAGCCCCGCCTAGACATTACCGAGAACTCTGTTTCCAAAACCCATTAGGTTTCAAGCCAAGAACCACGTAAAATGCTAAAACGGGAGGCGAACAATAAAACTGACCCTTGTCCTTAATGCGTTGCGTTGAGCTGGAAATATGGTAATGTGTCGCCAGTCATCCTCCATGTGCGCTTCTTGCCATACATTATTCACATGCGTATTTAATTTCAGCAAACACAACAATTATAAGAAGATGGTCAGTTGGTCACATTTTTATTTTAAAAGCAAAGTTTTTAAATAGTGAAGTGTATTATATCTATATATATCTTGGGACAACTCACACACGGCTATCTGATCCCAAGCTAAGCAGAGCTTGTGTTATGGTAACCAAACAACTGATATACATTTATAAATACATACATATTATAGATAAATCACACCCAGACACAGAACAAACAATCATGCTCATCACACAAAGTTTGTCCTGGGTGGGAATCGAACCCACGACCTCCGGCTCAGCAGTTAGGGCCACTAACCACTAGACCAACAGGCCCGTCAATATTATGTAAAGCATACTTGTAAAATTATGTTCAACGAAAGGTTTAACTTCTTCTTGATTAAGATAGGACTGAACTTGCCTTTTTTTGGGGTGGGAAATAATCAAATAACTTCCCCCGCTCTGGGCGGAGCGGGGGGGCATGTCAGATTTTTACTAACTAAAACCCACCCATGTTCCTTCTATTGCCCTTTATGTTCCGGGACCGCGGTATCTCTTTCGAACAACCCGCAACCCCGGACTTGATTTGCCTTGCCGTATTTTTTTACGTTTCAGTACAATAATTAGCGATGCATTGATAACCAGTTCAACATTATATTGCATGTTCTTCAATAATCTACAAAAAAAAGTGTGTATGTCAGCTCCGACGCACGACTGGAGTTTACTCCTTAAGTACGAGTATCTAACCATACTCAAAAACAGTTTATTCAACTGAAAAAAGATTAATATCATATGAAAGGGTAAATTCACAAATTAATGAAAAAAAATAGCAATATAAATACATCGACACTGATAGAAACAAAGAAGCCCAATAACATATAGTATATAGGTATAGTCGCCTATACAGCATACCATATGTACGTCTTAATACACTCACAGCGAAATTAGGAAGTTGCGCACTAAAGGTGCGCACCAAAAACGTGACACATTTTCGTTACTTTAGTAGGTTTTACCCCTCGGATTTTTCTCATACCGGACGCCTTATATATGAAAATCGATTCTTAAGGAGTAAACTCCAAAAAATACTCTAAAAGTACTCTCTTGAAAATAGCCATTTTTCACAAGGTATTCTAAACTTTTTCAAAACTACCATTTTGCAAAGATAACGTATTGAAAATACATGCTAAATTCAATCGAAGTGCGCTGAAAGTGTTGAATAAAACAGAAGCTATACCAGTATAAACTGTTGGGATGCATGAATCGATCTGTTCCATCGACTTATTTACATTTTATTTATAGACTCGTGTTTTGAACAGTAGCAGGGAGGATACAGTACCAATGAAACAGTGTGTTCTTTCTTATTTTTTGTGTGGTTGGTGTCAACACCAACATTTTTGTTTAAAATGTTAATTTTTTAGATATAACTTAAATCTAGAGTACGGCCAACGAGAAGCGATACTAAATGTAAACAAAACCCATGCTAAATCCCCATCTAAAATGGTTGTCATGTTTTTTGCCGGGAGAACGAGACATTACGACAAAGGCACAAGATGGAAAGAGCTAAATATTAGATTGTCAACGCTACAGTTGTTCTTTAGGTTAATGACCTTTCGTATCGCTTTTCGTTGGCCATACTGTAGGTTAGTTAGTTACAACTTAAATATACATGCGGTGTTTACCTTTAAGTGATTGTTGGTCTAATATATATTACTTTTCGCATGTTACTTTTAGTATAAATCCAGTGTGGGCAATTTTTGGTGAACCAATAAAATAAAACAAAAATAAACACCAGCTACACCGCCAGCTATCGGAATTTTTATGCTGCCTTTGAGGCTCAGATAAATAGATAATTTTATGTACCTATTTATTTATGTATTTATACACTTACCAAGGGGTATCGCATTACCTAGTACTAACTGGGTTGTGGAGATCAGATAGGCAGTCGCTCCATGTAAAATACTGATATTTAGCTGCATCCGGTTAGACTGGAAGCAAACCCAACATAGTTGGGAAAAGGCTAGGCAGATGATGATGACGGAGAAACAACTAGAATTTCCTATTTATTGAATTAGCCTTATTTTGAAATAACAATACTTTTGTATAAAATATAGTAGTTTCACATAAAACAATGTACCATTCTTTGAATAGTTTTAACAAACAAAATATTGACAAAAGAACAAAGCATTTATGAAGCATATTTCATGTCTAAAAAAACCTGTAAGTGTGACAGGTTTTATTTCAGTTCAGTAATATTAAAATAAATAAATAAATGTCTCGGGACAACTCACACACGGCTATCTGATCCCAAGCTAAGCAGAACTTGTGTTATGGTAACCAGACAACTGATATACTTTCTAATACAATTTATAAATACACACATATTATAGATAAATTCCACCCAGACACAGAACAAACGATCATGCTCATCACACAAAGTTTGTCCTGGGTGGGAATCGAACCCACGACCTCCGGCTCAGCAGTCAGGGCCACTAACCACTAGACCAACAGGCCCGTCAATTAGGCCGTATAATATTCAACGTACACAGTAATTTGATTTGAAATAAAAATGTTAGCTTTTTTAGGAACGTAATTGACACAGATACGAACATTTTGCAAACTTACAAATAATTAATGATTAAATCTAAATGTCTAGATTTTACCTTCATCAATAAAATTCTTAGAACCATTTTTCAATGTTTTGTGACATTTCTATACCATAAACTTTTTAGTCTATAATTTGTTTCTAACCTCAATACCAAGGTTTGTAATAACAATATGACATCCTAACTTAGATTAATGTTGACAAATTATTAACGATAAATTCATTGGATTTAATGAAATAATAATTTGCCCCTGAAATGGGAAATTCCCGTTAGCAATAAATGAAATAAAACAGAACAATAATTTCACAATCTTTTGTTTCTAGATGGATTACTTTTACGAGAATTTCAATAAAATATTGTTGATGAGAATTTAAACTTTCAAACACTATGTCCGTTTAGAAGAAAATAGGAAAATCTTTTCTTGGGTTTTTATATTTATCAGATTAGATATTTTATTAATAATAATCGTAAATAATAATAATAGTCGTAATAGCATCCTTCACTCAATTGCCGCCAGGGCAGATAGCCCGCTTATGCATTCGCTGGTCGATCGAACCAGGTCGCTGTTTACTATTAAGTACTAACATAGGCTAAGAATTTTGTTACTAACACACTGGACCCCTGTTGTCTTCATAATAAATAAATATATATTACACGAAACAATAAATCCATCTACCGAACATCCTATTTCAGTTTTTCTACTAAAAGTAAAACAAGACGGTTCTTATCATTTTCTGTGGATATCGTAAGAGGAAAAATACCAAATTATACGTAAGGGATGGGCCACATATTTCATAAGCGTCTTTATGGAATGTACTGCAATCATCGCTCTGGCAAGCAGATAAAGAGTAAATAAAAGTAGGTCAGCATTAAAAGTACGGTCAACGTAAAAATGTTAACATAACGACGTAGAACGCATACATTTTTTGACGGTGCAAAATACCCGAACAATTTTAAAAAATAGTCAAAAATGACTATGTTTTTTTTTCCCCTATAGCAAATGGCATTCACGTCTCTTGTGTGTGAGACGTATTTGGCCAATTACGACGTTGTATGAGAGTAACACGTAGGGCAAATGTTCGGTGTTTAATTTGAGGGTGATAGGAGTTTGGTTCAGGATACCTAAAACAAATAACATTAAATGACGACACAAATGACTATGTTTTGGACTCTTTACAATATTTTGACAAATAAGGCATGACATTTGTATTATTGTCCGCTGCATGTGTAGGGTTACAAGATGTATAAAAAAGTTAACGGACAAAATTCCGGACACGAATAAAAAACCAACAAAAGAAAAACGAGAAGCTTAACAGTAATTAATACGACTCTTAATTGGGAGCTCTTTAGAAATAGTTTTGACGAACTTTTCTTTTAAAAGACAATTTTCTTTCAGCATTTTTATGCCAAAAGGTAGCGTGTTCCAGAGTTTCAATTTTATTTACACATATTTTTACAGATTTAGTTGTAAGTGATTGCTATGTTTATTTTACTTTTAATATCTATATTTATTTAGCAAATACAGCATTTATTTAAAAAGTGTGGTTATATTTAAGCGTGTAATACAAACTTTCCAACTAAAAAATAACATAATAAGACCAACATAATAATCGCAAAAAAAAAGTAAATTTCATTAGTATAAATGTGTATATACACACACACACTACCTTACACCACAGACTACCTACAGTACTGTTTGTCCTCCTTTAAATCCATCCAAAGTTTGTCTTGAAAAGATCGCTTTTAGCGATAAGACCGCCCATTGTGTCACCCTATTTATTAGTTGTTTAATGTTATTCTTGTTATTTGCATGGTGTACGTAATAAAGAATATTCTATCTATCTATCTATCTATATAGTACGTGTATAGCATATAGTATGTCTATATACTATGTGTATTATTGTGTGTGTGTATTATTGGGTTAAATTAAAATGTGTATTAGTATGTATACATGTGTATCGAAAGATATTCAAATGTTGTGTGGGACAGCTGTTTAATTCGCGGTTACTAATTTTCTTGGAGAAAGTTTGCCAGTTAGATGCCAGAAAGAAGCGAGAGTGTAAATGAGCAAGCTGGACACCGCTGGCAACACCAATGAAGTTTACTTTTTTTTGCAATTTTACGCGTATCTGCATTGAAATTAAAATGAGGGGAGGGGGTTTCGGAAATAGAGCCTAAATTTAAACTTGGAAAAGATTTGTCGGGGAATTTCCATACGTATGGCAACCTTGTGCATAGGAGTATGGACACCCTTGAGAATAGAAAGGTACATTGTTCTTGCAAATAATTAAAAAAGTTATTGTACACATTCAGTCCCTAAATTTTCTTTTTTACCCTTTATTGTTTTCAAAGGTTTTGAAATTATTATATTCTGTGTTATCATCTCCTTTTATAGTTTATGCCAAATTATCTTTAGGGTCGGCCCTTTGTAAATCAAGTCCTTTGTTTTTGCTTACGGTGAATTAAGCAAGTTTTGGATTTTTAGTCAAGGAAAGTGTTATTGGGTTTTTAAATCACGAATTTCTTAACGGAGTCTGGATTTGTACCCGGCTGGTGATAATAAGCGTTTTTTTTTTCGGGTGGGAGGGCATGTCAGACTTGTACTGACTAAAACCCACCCATGTTCCTTTTATTGCCCTTTACGTTCCGAGGCCCCGGTATCTCTTTCGAACAACCCGCAACCCCGTCAGGCGGAGGCTCTGGCAAGCCCCTCTGCTTTGCTGACTCTCTTTGAGGCGCGCGTGAAACACGACCGCGCCGTCGACACGGCCTGTCGTCAATAGACGGACAGACGGTGAGCTACCCATTACTCACCGTCCACAGGCCCGCATCTACGGTGGCCGGGAGTCGTCTCGCGGCGCCCGGCGCCCTGGGCGTCTCCCGCGGCGATTGGGTTGGCCTAATGTTCTCTCCCTTAAACGCCCGGGCTCCTCCTTTGCTAGCATTACTGCTTCGCATAAGAAGGTGACCGCTTCCTATTCCCTCTCGCACCGGACCATAGCCTGAACCAGGGCTGGACGCGAGAGATCGCCGCCGCCGGTGATAATAAGCTCACGGCAAAATTTGAGTCAATTATTAAGCATACCTCTGCCTAGCTCTTCGGGGATTACGAAGCGTGATAAGAAAGAAAAAATAAATATATCGTTAAGTGAAGTTTCCTTACAATGTTTTCTTTCACAGTTCTTAGAAAAAAAATATGAATCTTTCTAACACGACCGCACGGTGGCGTAGTGGCCGAGCGATTGACTGCTGCGCTGCGTGTCGCGGGCTCGATTCCCGCAAGGAACAAATATTTGTATGACCTGCAGATAGTTGTTTCGGGTCTAGCTGTTTGTGTATATGAGTTTAAATGTTTATAAACGCACCCAAGATACAGGAGAAATTCCCAGTGTGATGCAACGTATTTAAAAAAAAAAAGTGTCCCAACCTTTAAACTTAATCTAAAAAGTTATGCAAAAGTAACTCTTATAAATGAATTAATTGCAGACCAAATGGTTCACTTGTTCTACCCGACTGCGGAAATGATGAAACTTGATAATGTGAAAAGTAAGGGCTCCCTCAGATTTATTGCACTGATAAATTATGAAATTAACGGAATCTGGACTATTTGTTTAATTAGCAAAGTCGGCTGGAATGGTAAATGATGGCGGACATTTTTGAAATGGAAATACCTACTATTCTTTTTGGGGTCATCAAATAACTTACCCCACTCTGGGCGGAGCGGGGGGAGTGTCAGACTTTTACTGACTAAAACCCACCCATGTTCCTCCCATTGCTTATCTCTTTCGAACAACCCGCAACCCAGTAGGATTACCTACTACTTTGAGTAGACTTTTTTTATATTTTGGATTTTATAACTCCATTGTTGGTTTGCCCCACATTTTGACATGAGACGTGCTGCAGCAACTAGAAAATTACTGTAAAATGGCTCACCGTAAACGCTTTTAATCTTTGCCAATTTGATTGGACAGAATTGGATTAAATTCGGGTTAGGTTCGGGTTAGGTTTGGGTTAGGTTCGGGATAGGTTCGGGTTAGGTTCGGGTTAGGTTCGGGTTAGGTTCGGGTTAGGTTCGGGATAGGTTCGGGCAAGGTTCGGGTTAGGTTCGGGTTAGGTTTGGGGTAGGTTCGGGTTAGGTTCGGGTTGGATTCGGGTTAAGTTCAGGTTAGGTTCGGGTTAGGTTCGGGTTAGGTTCGGGTTAGGTTCTGGTTAGGTTCGGTTTAGGCTCGGTTTAGGTTCGGGTTAGGTTCGGGTTAGGTTCTGGTTAGGTTCGGTTTAGGCTCGGGTTAGGTTCGGGTTAGGTTCGGGTTAGGTTCTGGTTAGGTTCGGTTTAGGCTCGGTTTAGGTTCGGGTTAGGTTCGGGTTAGGTTCGGGTTAGGTTCGGGTTCGGTTCGTGGTAGGTTCGGATTAGGTTCGGGATAGATGCGGTTTAGGTTCGGGTTAGGTTCGGTACATTGCTTGTTTTATTATACTATTTTATGCGCGCCTTCCGCTACCTTCAAAAGACGTAGGTACCCTTTACTTTATTTGATTTACAAATGAGCACTATTATTACATATAGTCATGACATTCATGTATAAATCAATTTCCCATAAAGCAAATACCGCAATAAACGTTTCAGCTCTGCCACCGAGTGGTACACAACTATAAAAGCTTACTGCATTGTATTACCAACTTTATATGAAAGATGTAAGGTTCAGTTTTGGGATTGAGTGAGATTTTTTCACAAATTGTTTTTGCCTAGCACGCATTGAATCTAACAGTTTTGGCTGACCGGAATTGAAAATGTTAAAGTGAGTAAAAATATAGTCGCGATTTGGAGCGCGTACGTTTTTTTGTTTTATGCAAATGCGGGATATGGCGTGTCACTTTCAAACGTTATTGGATTTTGTTGGGGAATATCGACAGTTCATCGGCACAGCTTGCTCCTAGTCAATGAAAAAGAGAATATAGCAAAACAAGTCGCTATTGCTATGAAAATGTTCAAATGCTCCACAAAAATGAGCCCGACAAAACAAAAGTTTTTTTTTTTTTTTAATTTAAATATCTTGGGACAACTCACACACGGCTATCTGATCCCAAGCTAAGCAGAGCTTGTGTTATGGTAGCCAGACAACTGATATACATACTTATATAATTTATAAATACATACATATTATAGATAAATCACACCCAGACACAGAACAAACAATCGCGCTCATCACACAACGTTTGTCCTGGGTGGGAATCGAACCCACGACCTCCGGCTCAGCAGGCAGGGCCACTAACCACTAGACCAACAGGCCCGTCCCCCGTAGACCCGCCCGTAGTTGTTAGTAAGAAACGATAACTTTCTACAGAGAACCCAGCTTATTATAAATTAATTCAACCTTTAACACGTTACGAACTTAATCAAAAATGCTTTCTCAAAACAACTCCAACGAAAGTTACTGTCACAACTTCTAATTACAATTTACAACAATGAATAAATTAACAATCAACTCCGAAGAAGAAGTCATCAGTTTTATACGTAACCGTTAAAATTGAATGTACAATCAGCAAAAGAGATCAGTAACTGGTTACTGATCTATGTTGCTAATTGTACACTCGCCATAAATTGTTGAACTTCTCATATAAACCGATGGATGTTTTCAATTAAAAAATGTATTTAATGAACTGTTTCTTTTCAATCAAATATTTTTTTCTTTATCCAAAAACATTCATAGATTTTTAAGAAAATTCTAAACTGTATCTGAAGAGCCTGGTTATTTTTCTCTTTTACCTACTTTACATTATTGTACTGATTGTACAGACGCCTGCAGGTCAAGCTACCTGAAACTGTCAATTTTTCCCAATGAAACTTGAACCTAATACTTTAGAAATAAAGTCGAGAATCTATCAAAGAAATCTGACAGATTGTAGTAGCTTGATGTGCAGGCGTCTGTACATGAAATTCAAACTCGAACATATATAGGAATTAAGCCATGTTCCCCCACTTCACGGCAACCACCGTGTAAAACGTGGTAAGACGAGACGTAGGTACTGACCTAATTTCTATGAAATTTCGTCAGTCAGTGTATGGAAACTCGTCTCCAGGCAACCAAATTATGAAAGCTTTGTAATTGAAACGACACGTTGGAAGCACTCATGTCTATATTTTGAGAAAGGAATAAGTATAAAGTTTCTCTTCAGTCTTTCTTCTCTTTTATCTCAATGTAAGAAAAATGTTTACGAGTTACTAGCTGAGCCCAGCGGTTTTACCCGCTGTTCATTTAGGGGTCTGAAAAATAGATGTTGGCTGATTCTCAGACCTACCCGATATGTACACAAAATTTCGTTCAAATCGGTCCAGCCGTTTCGGAGGAGTATGGGAACGAAAACTGTGACACGAGAATTTTACTATATATATTAGATAATCAAAAAGGGTCTGGCTGTTTGTGTATGTGAGTTCCATTTTGCTGTTTTTTTTTTTTATTGTAACTTTGCGTTTGGGGGAATTTGCCTGATGTGTAGCGATGATGAAGCATGGTGGATGTAGAATGTAGATACAGGAGAAATTCCTAGTCAGTTATTTTTACAGATTCGTGCTTCGCGCTCATAAATCTATACTTAATATTATAAAGCTGAAGAGTTTGTTTGTTTGTTTGTTTGTTTGAACGCGCTAATCTCAGGGACTACTGGTTGGAATTGGAAAATTCTTTTAGTGTTGGATAGTCCATTTCTTGAGGAAGGCTATAGGCTATATAACATCACGCTACGACCCACAGGTGCTGAGCAGCGTGGGTGAAACCGCGTGGAACAGCTAGTAAATCATAACTTTAGACTTCATTAAAACTAAACAAAAGTAAATTTTGTTAAATCATCAAACCATAAAATGATATTAAAATTTATAAACTACAGTCATAATACCATCATACACCCAATTACTCCTTTAAAAATACACACATACCTAAAATAACATTTCGTTACGCAGCGTGTGGTAAGTAATCATAAAACTTGGACCATTTACCCGCAACGGTGGCCCTCGTTCCCAAGCGAATTTACATACAAGAAGAAACTTTTTTATTCCCCTAAGTACCGGAAAAACATCCGCAAGTACCGTGATTTGACGTCCAATTGATTTGTGTGATTTTGAAAGGTAGTTTTTACGAGTGCGCAAACGGTATTACGGTATTGAGTGGCTGACATTCTACGGAGGTGAATAGCGGTACTATTCACCTCCGTAGAATGTTCATTCCTGGTTTTTTTTTTTATTTCTCTTTGATGAATATTTATTCTGACTCTCACATATTTTATTTTTCTGGCGTACCGCTTGGTAAAGCACTGCACTCACGTGAGCGAGAATATTGTTTTGAAAATGAGGATACCTATCGTTAATTTTTTTTCTGAACGAACAATAAATTTATTTAAAATAATAGAATTAAACGACTTATAAATAAATTAAAAAATACCGTCAAAAATTTATCCTCAACGGTGTTGCATTAATTTTAATAAGTAAGTAATTTTACTACTTTTTTTTTAACACAGCAGACTTCTTTTGCGCTTGAAGATTTTGACGTGTTAAAATTGAGTAGTAAGCACCTTAATGAAAATTCACTTTATAAGATATTATTCAAGATGAAGCTCCATAATATTCTTGATAAGAATTTAATAAACACACCGAACACGCACAAAACATTCTAACTTGAAGACAGAAGCAATTGATATACGAACTCCATTCGCTTTCGAAGATAAAGTGGGTTTCGCCCCAAGTTTTGTGAAAATTTACGAGATAAATTCACTAAAACTTCGTAGGTGCGGGCTTGAGACTTTGACCCAATAACAAGATGGCTGCCGACGCCTTACGGAGCCAGAGAAGTGACGACACACAGATAGGATTAATCTAGAAATGTTGAACATACTCAGTTCCTCTTCAACGAAAATGTATGCTTTAAAATTTTCTCAACAATTTTTTTTAGGTAGGAATATGTACTCCATATGTTTGTTTATTGTAATATTTTACTGATTACATTGCAATTATCGGGACCGAAGGGGGGGAGGGTTGTAGAAGCGATTCCCCTGCATACCATATGTGCAGTGCTAAATTAGTGATCACTATGGCAATTAAAAGTGAGCAGTTACATACAATAAGTAAAAACTGAGATGGCAAAATATAATTAAGTTGGGTCAGTAAGAAACAAATACGAAATCATAAGGATTAATCTTTATTACACAAGTATAAAGATCATTTTCTGTGAAATTCCTGACTCCTGTGCTAGATGAAAGACCTGTGTTACAAGAGCCAGTGCCTTTGGAAGAGGCCAAAGGAGATTTTACAGTGTTTTGTGCTACAAGATTAACAAAACAATAATATTCAAAATTAAAATAAAAGACAAATTAAAGGCGGTTAAAAGTAGTCTGTTATTCTCTCTCACACAGACACACACACACAAACTCACACTCCACATACTCATACATACTAACACTCTAGTATGTATGAGTATGTGTAGTGTGAGAATACATTTTACCGCAAAAGTAATGATCGTATTGACGTCCAATTTCAAATTAAAACTTTGTTTTATCTATGAAAGTTAAAACAAGTTAAAACAAAAAGATAAAGACCATTATCGAGTTTGGAATTGAAAATTATCATCCAATATCGTCCAACCCTTAACTTTTCAAATGCTAATTGAGTTGCCCTTAAGTTGTTAAGAGCCTAACTTCGGCTTTCCTTACCTTATTTGATGGATATTATTAATTAAATTAGGGGTTCTAATTCGAGATGATAGATATATTCGTCCCTAGTGATAACATAGCAACTATCTGCCTTTGGGACTTGATAACAACTTCGAGTCCGATTTGCGATCAACCTTACGATCTAATTGGTTTAAAGGTTCTTGGTCTAAGTTTTTAGTAACAGCATGTTATTTAACATGACTTTATCATCGTCCATATTGTCTAGTAACTCGCCGATATTGGTTTTTAGACCAGCTGCGATAAAAAAGTACCTAGAAGCTTTTTACTCTAAGCTCAGTCTAATTTAATTACTGGAATACGTACGTATACGTCATTGTCAATATAACATGACTAGCTGTTCCTGACGGTTTCACCCACGCTGCTCAGCACCTGTTGGTCGTAGCGTGATGTTATATAGCCTACAGCCTTCCTCAAGAAATAGACTATCCAATACTAAAAGAATTTTTCAATTCGAACCAGTACTTCCTGAGATTAGCGCGTTCAAACAAACAAACAAACAAACTCTTCAGCTTTATAATATTAGTATAGATAAGTATTAACTGGACTTGTATCACCACCGCACCCACTCACTACCCAATATATGCCTACTAAGCCATAGTCAGCTACTTTGTCTTTCCTTCTCCCTTTAAGCCATCCAAAAGTTATAAAGATCACTTGTAGCTATAAAATTGAGTCACTATATTTAAATCTGTAATTTGTTTAGGTATATATGTCTTTCCATTATACCAGTTTCAGCGTAAATAAATATTATTGTTTATAAGGGTATAAATATTGTTATAATGTTGGTAGCCCTATTTCATATTAAATGTCAATTTGATTGAAATAAATGAATGTTTTTTTTTATAATTGGAATGCGTTTTGTTTTATGCCAGCGTTGTTGTGTACTTACGCAAAGAGATTTAATACTAACTTTTAGGTTGTATATATATAGTAATTAATTTAATTTTAATAATATGATGTATAAATAAAAAGAAAATACTTACTTTTTAAATTGAAAAAAGGAGGATAAAACCTCGCCTAAAGCGAGCCACTGACCTGAACATGCATTGTCTTCCAAATTAAACATGTATGGAAAATTTCACCTCAAACGCGACCAAGTGGGTTAAGTTTAGCTTCTTATTTTTGGAGTTTACTCCTTAAGAATCGATTTTCATATATAAGGCGCCTGGTATGAGAAAAATCCGAGTGGTAAAACCTACTAAAGTAACGAAAATGTGTCACGTTTTTGGTGCGCACCTTTAGTGCGCAACTTTCTAATTTGGCTGTGAGTGTATTAAGACGTACATAATATGGTATGCTGTATAGGCGACTATACCTATATACTATATGTTATTGGGCTTGTTTGTTTCTATCAGTGTCGATGTATTTATATTGCTATTTTTTTTCATTAATTTGTGAGTTTACCCTTTCATATGATATTAATCTTTTTTCAGTTAAATAAACTCTTTTTGCGTATGGTTAGATACTCATACTTAAGGAGTAAACTCCAGTCGTGCGTCGGAGCTGACACACACACTTTTTTTATTATTAGTAACAGGTGAAGCTAATAAAAGCGTGTTTAAAATCACATTAAAAGTATCTTCAGAAAATCATTACGTGCACTATGAGTCCGCCATTATATTTCTCCATTTGCACAGGTAGACGCCTTACCGCTATCCTCGGATCGTGATGGAATTTCAATGAAGCCGCCGGCCTCAGACACGACGTTCCGATGCAAAAATTGACGTTCCTCGCGATCTTCCTCCACGATATTATACAGCATAGTAAATGGCAAGAAATGAGGGTGATGTGAAGCTTCCTTATAATGTTCGGGAAGGCGATAAAGTGCTCTGCATTCCGGCTTTAAAGATCTTAATGGTATTGCATTTTTGGAAGGGGTGTGACGTTTATATCATTCATCTTTTGAAAGTGTCAAGATCATCTGTAGAGTGCACCCCCGGTGACCGATGCCATCGCAACAAGGCTCTAGAGGCAGGATAATTAATTGTTTAAATAATAACCGGGAAAGTATTTAAGGAACAGAGGCAGAAGGCAAGTGGTGGAGCATACAGGTGGCCCTGTTGACGTATGTTTTTTTTTAACTGAGTTCAAAGTATACCTGTGCCTTCCCAGCTATCCAGTGGAAGCCATTCATTGTTTTCCTTTCATTTAATTTATGAAGTTTGTTAAAGAGATTTCAACCTTATTGACCCGAACGATCGATGCAATAAAAGTATAGTGCAACTTTTACATATTTTAGTCGGTTCGATTACCGTGTGCGGCAAGCGAAGTTTTAATATCTTTGAATGCCGTTCTCTTTCTTTTCAAAAATAAAGGCATGTTTGCTTTGAGTAAAATTTAAGAGTACTTCCCCTTTAGGTAGCATTACAAATTTCCACCCTGTATATGTTTTTTTAATCATTGCCCCACACTCAGAATTTCTCCTGTATCGTGGGTAAGTTTACAAACATTTAAAATCACATACACAAACAGCCAGACCCGAAACAACTACCTGTAGGCCAAACAAATATTGTTCCTTGCGGGGACCGAACCCGCTACAGGCAGCGTAACAATCGATCACTTAGCCACTGCGCCAACTTGTTAACATGATTATTTGTAGACGCCTATCAAATTCCACCATCGTAACCTAGAGTTTGAAAGTCAACACTTTAGAGAGAACAAAACTATAGTACCTATTAACGCAAACCGTGTGGTTTACGTTCTGCCTTTAAATCGTCTAGATAAGGAAACCGTAACAAAGGCAACTTCCCCAAAAGAACCCATTTTACAGGGTATAAAAAGTATATTACCGAAATAAGACCCTCCTTCAGTCTCAGGTGAGATGTTTTTCAGCTTTTACCTTCATTAATTAGTTAAGGTAAAAAGTCGTAATTAACCGGAGTTTCGTTGGCTTTATCGGACTTTCTCGCGATTCCCCGGAAACGTTTCGATCCGATATAATCTGTGATGCTGCTACCGGTAATTATTTTTAACGAATGTTTTTAAAGTTGATGCTTTTTCACACTACAAGCTTATGCTCGTGGCTACGCCCGCGAGAGCCGTAAGGTTATTATTATATACCCAACGAAGTCGTAAAATTGGGATAAAAACTACTGTTTGTAATAGTCTAGGTTATAAACTATCTATGTGCCAAAATGTATCCAAATCCGTTCAGTAGTTTATGCGTGAAAGAGTAACAAACATCCGTATATAATACTTTATATTGTTATAAGAAAAGTAAAGTAAGATTAAACTAAAACTGATTTTAAAAAAACTGTAAAAGCTAATTACTAAGTACACAGGTATGTACGAGAAACGTAGTAATTTTAATACATAGGTTTTTTTGTCAAATTATTAAAATATCAAATGGGCTGCAAAACCACACCCACATAAAGGTTTAGCGACACCGACGCAAAATGCTTTAATGCTAGACAACTCAATGGCCATGTCGACGGCGAGATGTCAGCAAAGGAGAGGGGCCAGCCAGGGATACCGCCTTTTGGAGTTGTGGGTTGTTCGAAAAAGATACTGCGGCCCAGGAACATAAAAGGCAAAAGAAGTAACATTTAAATTCACATACACAAACAGCCAGACCCGAAACAACTATCTGTAGGGCATACAAATATTTGTTCCGTGCGGGAATCGAAGCCGTGACATGCTACGCAGCAGTCAAGCGCTGAGCCACTGCGCCAACCGTGCCGTCAAACAGCCGTGCCGTTTTATTCAATAAAGGTCTGAAACTCCCCCGCCCCCCCCCCCCCGATTTGGGCGAGTGAGGGAAGTTATTTCATGATTTCCCATTCGCAAAAACAAAAAGTATTTTAAATACATAGTTTTTCTTTGCCAAACTATTTAAAAATCAAATAGACCACAACACCACACCCACATAAAAGGTTTAGCGTCCCTGACGCAAAATACTTTTCCTAGTAAACTCAATAGTCGTTTTACCTCTACACTGATAAAATAAATTATTCTGCTCCCAAAAATGTCACAGAAACAAAAAATGGCCCGACAAACATCACGTATGAATACGCCTAAAATATTTCGGCGAATTTTTCATGAAACCCTCACTTGTGATCTGCAGTATCAGGGGTATGCAGTTCGCTAAATAAAACTAAATTTTTATTCATTTAGACAGACACTAGGATTTAAGGATTTAACTTACATGGAGGATTTTTTTTGAACAAAAAATTTTTTATTAGATAATTTCCCCCGCTCTGGGCGGAGCGGGGGGGAGTGTTAGACTTGTACTGACTAAAACCCTGTTCCTTCTAATGCCCTTTATGTTCCGGGGCTGCGGTATCTCTTTCGAACAACCCGCAATCCCGGCATTCGGTGGCCCTGGCAGGCCCCTCTGCTTTGCTTACATCTCTTTGTGGCACGCGTGGAACACTAACGCGCCGTCGACACGGCCTATGGTCTATATTTGCTCACCGTCCACGGGCCCGCATCTATGGCGGCCGGGAGTCGTCTCGTGGCAACCGACTTCTGGAGCGTCTCCCGCGGCGGCTGGGTTGGTTTGAGGTTCTTCAAACGTCCGGTCACCCCCTTCGCTAACATGACTGATTCGCAGAAGGAGGTGACCGCTTTCCATTCCCTCTCGCTTCGGACCATGGACTGAACCAGAGCCGGATCGCCGTCGCCACCGATCGCCTCTACGAGGGCACGACGGTGCTCCGCCCAAGCTGGGCAGACCGCTACTGTGTGCTCCACCGTGTTTTCCGGGCGGTCGTCACAATGGTGACACCCGGGCGTTTCATCCCGCCCTCGCTAGCCTGATTATGTGCAGGTACCTCCCGAAACTTCCGTGTCCGGTGAAGACCTGCGTCCGGCTGGTCAGGAGGCGGCATGGAGGTCTCTGCTCATATTTCCAGTGGAATATCAACAACAGTAATGCAATACAAGAACGGAAATAAATTTCGTGTCCCTAGAAATGGCTTCATACATCTATAACTATGTTGACATTGATAGCTTGTAAGTTGTCCTTAGTAACAAACTAGAAACGACGCCTAGAAATTTAAAAAGGAAAAGAGGCAGACCTTTTAAAAGATGGAATGACGACATAGTCAAGATAGCTGGTAAACTTTGGGCCAGAACAGCTAGACTACGTGATGGATGGAAGCATTTGGAGGAGGCTTTTACATAGAACATAAGAGTTATACAAGAGCAGATACTAACACAAATCACTAACAAACTAATAGAAATAGTAATAAGTCTTTAACATACTAACCTTTTTACTGTGTATAAGTAATTTTTTCGTACCTAAGAATAGTTTGTAAGGAATAATAAAAGCTTTTTTTTAAGCTGTCCTTAGACTATAAGAACTATGTTCCTGAATTCGTCAGGCCTGCGAAATTAATGGAGCTTATTGGATTTTTGAAAATACCTACAGAAGAGCTCGTGGTTTAACGTGCAAATAACTTTTGTTCACTAGAAATAGTTCAGAAAAGACTAGTGACAAACTTAATCATTGCTTTAACAAGTTATAAAGGCAAGGTGTAGTTCTTTCCTCTCGCTCTGCCGCCCTTTGAAAGTAAAGGACAAAGTTTGTGAAACAACTAGGACACGTTAAGTCACATTACGAAAGTTTGACTCGAGATTGATGCCTGCTTACTTTAATTTATTCAGTTGTTGTGTTGTCTTTTACGGATCAATAACTAATGATTAGGGAATTTTTACCACACTCTTTGCTTCACCTTTTATCTATACTAATATTATAAAGAGGAAAGATTTGTTTGTTTGTTTGTTTGTAATGAATAGGCTCCGAAACTACTGGACCGATTTCAAAAATTCTTTCACCTTTGGAAAGCTACATTATCCCCGAGTAACATAGGCTATATAACATCACGCTACGACCAACAGGTGCTGAGCAGCGCGGGTGAAACCGTGGGGAACAGCTAGTATATTATAATTAGTGACAGCCTAAACTATTATATAAAATTCTCGTGTCACAATGTTCGTTCCCATTCTCTTCCGAAACGATTCCAAGGTTAGGAGGCCAGGTTAGGTTATTGAAAAATTGAATAACCTAACCTAAATTCGTTGAGGACGAATTTTTTGACGATATTTTTTAATTTATTTATAAGTTTAGTTTAGTTTAATAATTTTAGTTTAATTAAGTTATCAAATAGAACTTAAAAATTGCATAATCCTTATAATAATATAAAAGCGAAAGTGAGTTTGTTGGTTTGTTTGTTACGTCTTCACGCCTACATGGCTAAACCGATTATGATGAATTTTGGTACACAGATAGTTGGGAACCAGGAGACGGACATAGGCTAACATTTTTTATAAAAAAGTGGGATGTGAGGGAGAAAGAGGGAAGAAAAGGGAAAACTTAGCGTTGCTATTACAAATCAATAAGGCGCAAGGGGAACTGTGTAACCCCGAATTTAACGCGAGCGAAGCCGCGGGCAAAAGCTAGTAAATTAATAAAACAGATATAAACCTCATTTAATTTTCCAATTCAGTACCCTATCAATCATCCTTAGTAGCCTAATGGAAAGGTCAACGCGTATATTACACTAATAAATAACAGCTGATATATCACCGAACATTATTGTTTAAATAAATCATTGACAGGTTTCGGGTCAAGCTTGGCTGGCCAGAACTAACATTCGCGTATAACCTTTTTGATATGCACCTTCTGACGTGTGAGTAGTCTGTGGTGTTTTAATTTGACACATTCAGTTTTTAATTTTGGAATGGTCGCGCTTTCTCTTATAAGAAGCCTGAGGCTTTTTAGGTACTGGTCGTTAATAATTCTGCCGGGGTTGCAAGGTTTTTGAAAGAGATACCGCTGCTCCGGATCATAAAGTTCAAAAACGGAACATGGTCCCAACCATGTTCCTTTTTTTTTGCCCTTTATGTTTGCACTAGTTTTCGCCCGCGGCTTCGCCCGCGTTAAATTTGGGGTAACACAGATCCCCTTGCGCCTAATTGATTTGTAATAGCAAAAGTAAGTTTTCCCTTTTCTTCCCTCTTTCTCCCCCACATCCCACTTTTTTCAAAAAAATATTAGCCTATGTCCGTCTCCTGGTTCCCAACTATCTATGTACCAAAATTCATCCCAATCGGTTTAGCCATTAAAGCGTGAAGAGGTATCAAACAAACAAACAAACTCACTTTCGCTTTTATAATATTAGTAAGGATTTCGTCAGTAAAAATCTCACACTGAGAACGGGGAAGTTATTTGATGATTACCCACCCGCAAAAAAAGGCCGATAGTAAAACCGTATTCACTAACACCGTTAAAGTGCGGCGTTGGATATTCAACGTTTGGCTCAACGTAGAGATTTGAAAGTCTAACGGTGCGTATTTTGCTCACACAGGGAGTTAAGAGATTAGGAACGTACGAATTTGAGGATTCACGAACTGCGTTTGTGACGAACTACTAGAATGTCCAGCAACAATCTCTTGTGTGTTTGTAACACTGTGAACCTTAATCCAGAGGGATTAACGTTCACAGTTCGCCGAAAATCCGCAACATCAGTATTCTCTATGACTATTTATTCTCAAAAGCTACACACAGCAGAGGTATTGACGGGTTATAAAACGACGATATTTTTGTAGAGATTGCAAGGGATAACGACGATATTTTTGTAGAGATTGCAAGAGATATTGGATACATTCTATTTGTCTGGACAATTGGGAGACGCTCGATGCAATTTCAAAATCTTATGCATGAAAAATGTCGCGTAGTTTTGGATATAAAGGCATTGAAATATCCATTTTTATTTGGGACATGCATTGTTATGATATCGGTGGATTTTAAGATACATCAAAGTGTTATGGTTAATACTCATGTTATATTCTCTCATGTATAACTTTTTTCCAATGGGAAATCCTCAAATGACTTCCTCCCTCTGTACGGAGTGGGTCTCTCGTTAGCCCAAAGTAACTATGCCACGCGGACGAAGTCGCGGGCGGAAGCTAGTAATATTATAAAAGTGAGTTTGTTTGTTTGTTACGTCTTTACGCCTAAATGGCAAAACCGATTTTGATGAATTTTGATACAGAGATAGTTGACTCTGGAGATGGACATAGGCAATTTTATTAAGTGAGAATCTGACTGACTGAGAGTGAAACCGTGGGGCGCAGCTAGTTAATAAATAAAACTCTTTTTAAATGCGCGAAA
The DNA here is from genome assembly GCA_958449745.1 of Ochropleura leucogaster. Lineage (NCBI taxonomy): Eukaryota > Metazoa > Arthropoda > Insecta > Lepidoptera > Noctuidae > Ochropleura > Ochropleura leucogaster. Next base: position 5,773,868 of record OY288201.1, read on the forward strand.
TAAAATGGAATCTTCAAAAGGATTTAAATACAAGTAAATAAATCCTAAATAGAATAAAGGAGACCAAATCCCTTTCAAATCTATTTACTATGTAAGCAAGTTGTTAAATACATTTGATTCGATTTGAGTCTGTGCTGAAAGCCGTCTGGTTTATATTTCAGTTTCAATTCATTATAAAACGTCCCAGATCGATAATTACAAACAAGATAACCTTGTTTGTTTTCACAAGAATTGAGCTTTAAAATGACTATTCAACTTTTATTAATCACATTAATATTATTAAGACAAGTTTTTTTTTTAAACGTTGTGCCACTCTAGGAATTTCTCCTTTATCGTGGGTGCGTTTACAAACATTTAAATTGAAATACACAAACAGCCAGACCCGGAACAATTATCTGTAGGCAATATAAATATTTGTTCCGTGCGGGAATCGAACCCGCGACACGCAGTGCAGCAGTCGACCGCTCAGCCACAGCACCAACCGTGTCGTCAGTTCGTGTGAGTGTGTGTTTGACTTGACCAATTTAGATGAAATTTGATAACTTAAACCCTGGATACATAAGTGGAACATATGCTACTTTTTCCCTGGTCCCTGGCCTGAATCCGCGAGGCGCAGCTAGTATACAAATAAGATGAACAGAAGGGCTACTATGACATCATATAGCAATTCTTATTCCACTGAGAGAAAGAGATGGTGCTAGACACCCTGTATAGCTCTGTCTCTTTCCCTCAGTGGAATAAGAATTGCTTTAAGAGGTCATAGTAGGGTAGCAGTTTAATTTACTAAACATTTATTTACAAACCCTAGATTTCGGTAATACGATCTGCCTCGCAAAAAGTTAGAAATTGAATAGCCGTGATATCTTCAAGGGTCCAGGCTTTACGTGTGGATACAAATAATGCTAAGGCGCGTCGCCCACACGACCAACAGTCGAGGCGCAGTCGAGGCGCAGGCATATAAGAGGCACGCCGCAACGAGATTTTCGCTTCGACTGCGCCTCGACTGTTGATCTTGTGGGCGACGCGCCTAATGCGTCCGCGCCTCGACTGCGCCTCGACTGTTGGTCGTGTGGGCGAAGCGCCTTAATATCAGATTTACACGTTGCTGAACTGACTGAAAGAGCGGCTTATATCATATTCATGAGCGGGCCGAGGTTAGTGTCCATTCCGATAGACTTTTATAGTGCGAAAGATTTTCTAGGATTGGCTTGCGATTTCTGATGGTTCTTTTTTAACTGACGAAGAAAAGGATGTTCTCAATTCGAAATGTATATTCTTTTTAATATATGACCAAGCATAACTTTAAATTTACTGAGACGTCCGATTTTAATTTTAGAGACAGAGACAGACAGAAAAACACGCGAACAACTAAAGCAAAAAAGTGTCGATACAACTTTTGGTCTTAATTTTTTCCTCCGATAAAGAACATCATTTCCAAAACATTCTATTACAGAACTGTTGAAACCTCTTTTCATCATTTCCCCGCTCTACTAGTGTGTACAATGCTAACCGTCCTTTAACGAATACTCAAGGAAGGGTCAGTAGGTACTTATCGTAAACCTTACCAACTGAGTACTTGCTTTCAAACAAACCGTGATAAGGACTTCGTTCTTCTATTGTGGTAAAAGGTCTACATGTATTACGTGTGTTTGTATTCATGTCTTTTTAATTCTGATTTAACATTGCTTCTAAAGGTATAATTTATTTTATTTTATACAGGGTTATTTGTAAAACACCGGCACCGTCTCAGGACCTAGTTACCAGCATCATAATCAACAACTTTTGTTCTATGACATTTAAACATTTATCATATTTTAGTTTATCAGATTTTCATTCAAAAATAAAAATATTTAAATTGAACGCTCTAAATGATACGAAATCTATGCGAAGCAAACGTACCTACGGGGACAGTGCGCGGCAGGTGTAGGTATGTAGGTACAGCAAACGGACGTAGTTGAAATGTGTTAGATAGGACAACGAAATCTTGATGATTTGTTTTTGGTAAATGTAATTTTTTTTGTAAAAAATCATAGAACAAAAGTTGTTGTTTATGATGATAGTAATACAGTCCTGCGAGGTTGTCGGTGTCGGTGCTTATCACTTAGGGGTTTGAAAGATAGATAATAGTAAATTCTCAGACTTACTAAGTATGCATAAAAAATATCATAGTAATCGGTCGAGTCGTTTCGGAGTAGTATCGGAACGAACATTGTGACACGAGAATTTTACATACTTATTAGATTTAATGTCAAAGTAGAACATTCAAACTATCGGAAAGTAAAAAATGAGAGTTATATTCAGTGTTTATATTCAGGTAATTGGACACAATATAGTTACATATTGTGACCCACTGCTGGGCAAAAGACTCTCCTTTCTCTTATCAATTTTCTCTGTTGTGTGATCTTTCAGATCACGGTTGCCCCGCGAACCTTATCAGATCGACAATTTTAAAATTCATTTGTTTCGGACAATGGGGATCCATATTTGTTAGTAAGTATTACAAGCAGCTTATACTCTATGTTAGTACCAGTAAAAATAAAATATTAATACAAAGGATGACAAAGCAGGAACAATGCGCCTACTTGATCAACCTCCGAACAAAATGCCCAATATTTGGGGTATAGGTCATCACCACAGCTCTCAGTATATAGCTGCGACTACTCCGCACTCTGCATAGCAGCGACGCAGTTTTTATTATAGTATGAAAGCCATCGTTGTGGGTCTGTGAAAACATTTCCGAAGCGCTACAGAAACGCCGTTGTCAAATTCGATGCCGATATCAACCCTTATGCGCCCGTAGGTCACGATTTTTACCCATAACTCCGGGTAAATTAAATGTACCAGATATACCCTTTGAAAATATTATTTATAGAAAAGCTACTGTGTCTACCAGCATGTTTCAATTTGTCCAGTCAGAAACCAAGTCAGACAAATATTAAAACCAACAAAAATCATTTCTCAAATTTATTTTATACTCTGTAGTATGTTCCTCTTTTTTAACTCAACTCAATGTCATCCCTCTACGCAGTTAAAATAAATAAATAAATATCTTGGGACAACTCACACACGGCTATCTGATCCCAAGCTAAGCAGAGCTTGTGTTATGGTAACCAGACAACTGATATACATACTTATATAATTTATAAATACATACATGTTATAGATAAATCACACCCAGACACAGAACAAACAATCATGCTCATCACACAAAGTTTGTCCTGGGTGGAAATCGAACCCACGACCTCCGGCTCAGCAGTCAGGGCCACTAACCACTAGACCAACAGGCCCGTCATCAAAAGCTTTTCTTTCACAGCTCCAAGTAGGCACTAACATGAGTTAATGGTTTTACTTTCAACTCGATACCTATACGTGTTCTCGATATAAAGGAGAAAAACTCAAACTTAAACTCAGAGCATTTATTTCAATTAGACCATTACAGGAAACAATGTCAAGAAACAAAATGATGAAGCCACAGGCTCATTTAAAGCGATTCTACAAGGGTTTCGTATCTCAAAAGGACATAACGGAACCCTTGTAGAATCGCTTTGATTCTACAAGGAACACATAACGGAATCATATGTATCATACATAACGGAACAAGGGTTCCGTTATTATCGTACCGTATCCTTTTGAGATACGAAATCCTAAAATGGCCTAAACAAACCAATAGAACGGCAATAACAGTTCAGACTCAGATTCATTAATAACCGCAACGCAATCACGTCGAGTGCGGTCAGTCTGAACGTACTTAACTGTCATTATGAGATCGTTCATCATCATTATTAAGTCGTTATTTAGTGATGTGGACTGGATTAACTTAGTTAGTTAGTACCTACTAGATAGTTAGGTATGATTAGGAGGATTTAAAAAAAGTGTGTGTGTCAGCTCCGACGCACGACTGGAGTTTACTCCTTAAGTACGAGTATCTAACCATACGCAAAAAGAGTTTATTCAACAGAAAAAAGATTGATATCATATGAAAGGGTAAATTCACAAATTAATAAAAAAATAGCAATATAAATACATCGACACTGACAGAAACAAACAAAACCAATAACATATAGTATATAGGTATAGTCGCCTATTCGTTGTGTGCGCGATGACAGCGCCCCTAGTGGCCACAACTATTCAGGACTTGTCAGAAGTAGAGTTGGTATTTCTACTTGGATCTCAGGATCACAGTTATTATTTTGAACGTATCTATTACAAATAAATGTTGTTTCTTTCAACTCGAACTGATTATAAATATCTGCTTGGCATCCTTTATCGGCCATCATAGTAAATTCCCTTTCATTTACTTTAGTAACTGTTTCGATTGGTAACTGATTCTGTTCGTATTTTCCAATACATTGTTGATCCGGATATCTTCGTGTCATAAAACGATTATATATAGCAGTGACCTGAGAATGGTCAATTTTCTTACAACGATATATTCACGGGAATATTGTTGGAATATAGCTGGGGCTCGCCTCTGCGTCTGACTTTTTGCCTCCAATAAAATGTTCACTGCATATTCTATCATGTCGTTTTGGGTGCCATTTGTTTTAGTGCTGATGGGTCCCCATCAGCACTAAAACAAATAAAAAAGGACTGTAATTTTGGAACGCTTATTATTATTATATAGTGTACTAGGTTTTTCTTACTTTTTTCTCTTCACAGCAGCTATCTATTTTTGTCTTTGCTGTAAGGTCCACTTTGATGTTGGAAACGAATAAAACTTGCACGAACTGTTTTTCTCATTGTTTTTACAATTTACGACACAGCATGTACTATGACCCATATCGCAATTTTTTACGTTTTTACTTAAAATTATAAAGGAAGTTATGAAAATAAAGCAATTTGACACATGACAGCCCAGAATTAATTCACATTTCTGCCACGTCGTGCGCTACGATCGGTTTGCCGTTCCCTATCACCCACTTCGCACATAGTCAATACAGCATACCATATGTACGTCTTAATACACTCACAGCCAAAATAGAAAGTTGCGCACTAAGGGTGCGCACCAAAAACGGATTTTTCTCATACCGGGCGCCTTATATAATGAAAATCGATTCTTAAGGAGTCAACTCCAAAAGTGACAGTAACTTTAGGGTTTTTTTTTGCGGATGGGAAATCATTAAATAACTTCCACCACTCTGAGCGGAGCGAGTGGGAAGTGTCAGACCAACTAAAACCCACCCATGGTCTTTATTTTGCCCTTTATGTTCCGGGGCCGCAGTATCTCTTTCGAACAACCCGCAATCTTAGACACCGCTACCTTAATGTGGGATTGGACTCGAGATGAGCGAGGATGTAAATACGATTTTGTAAAAATATTATAATTTTAAAAGAGTGTCCATGGAGTTTCTTGCCCATTCTTCTCCATAGAGATCAACGCTTTGGAATAGGCAACTACAGTACTTTCACAAGTTATTATGCCTTGTGACCGGGACTGTAGATTCATTTTGTTTCTTGACATTCAAAAGTGCCTGTAATGGTCTAATGGAAATAAATGATTTGATTTGATTTGATGATTAGCGGAGATGTATTTGAAAATAACTAATCGCATAGCTATTAGTTTCACACACATCTTTCGCTACACATCCTCTCTCATCTTCGGTGGAAACGCAGCCTTACAATGTTTTACATGAATACACAAAACGTGGTCACACAAACGACCGACGACGGTACAGACTGGACAACATCACACGCAACTCCATTAAAATGCAAATGTTATTAATTGCCTGCACGATTACCCATCTCTTTTACTGAAACGTGGGACTAAGAAAATAAAATTGACGTAATTGTAAAAGAGAAAATTGTATTCAGAACCCCAGTACGGGTGCTCGGCAAACCTAAAGTAACATGTAATTTTTTTATCGAAATTACTATTATCCTCGCGATCAGGATCATTCATAAAACATTATTTTATGCGAAAGCCGAAACACCTGTCCAGTATTTTTATATAAAGAATCTATGTACAAAATTTCAGAACTGTATCATGAAATACCACAAAGTTATAAGCTTGTTATGTTACCTGGATATCCGTACAAATTCACTGTCACCCACCAAACGGCGCGAGGCCGTCGCTTAATTTATATAATAATATATATAATTTCTCAGTTTGTATTGTAATTATATATATTATATATAATTTATATATATATATAATTACAATACAAACTGAGAATTTGTAATTGTATTGTAATTAACTGGTAATGACATTTTCTTTTTATAAACTTTTTAAAATATTTTTGGGAAAAAATATAACATGGTGTAAAAATTATTGGAATCGATTCAGTTAGGTACTTATTCTGAACAAACTATATTCAGGTTTCGCATATACTAAAAATAATGTTGTAGATATGAATAATTTTTGAAATGGTGAAAATATTAATTTTGAAGCGAGTATTTTTTATTTAAAAAATCATCTATAACGTACTAAGGCCTCTGTACCGAGAATTTACATAACTAAGTTACCTAAGTATATTCAATCTGAAATCTGAGACTCATTTGGAAAGACGATGTGATTCAGAAAAAAATACTCGTTTCCTTTAAAGGAGCTTTGCTTAGTTCTACTCATCTCATTCATTTTTCCGTTTTATTTGTAACTAGCTGTTCCTCGCGGTTTCACCCACGCTGCTTAGCACCTGTTGATCGTAGCGTGATGTTATATAGCCTATAGCCTTCCTCAAGAAATGGACTATCCAACACTAAAAGAATTTTCCAATTCCAACCAGTAGTCCCTGAGATTAGCGCGTTCAAACAAACAAACAAACAAACTCTTCAGCTTTATAATATTAGTATAGATTAGCGATTCCGCCCATTTCCCCTCTCTAAACTTTTTATATGCGATAAAAATACTTACAACGCACGTTCGTGTTTATCAGAACAATTTTCAGGGAGATGTAGGTATAATTTAAAGCGAGTTTAGTCTTTCTATTTTCTGCTTCATATATAATCAAAGTTAAATTATTAAATTCTCTTAGAAAAACATTTAACGTTTAATTTAGCTTCTAGAAAATTCATCCGCATCGCTGTCAAATGGGAAAGTGTCCAGAAGGCTTGCGTCATTACTACATTAGATGGCAAAGCTGTTTCTCTGACCAAGAAATTATTCATTTCCAGAATTAAGTAAGTGTTTATGTGTGTTATTAAATCCTTACTTTGTAAATATATCCTTACTAATATTATAAAAGCGAAAGTAAGTTTGTTTGTTATGTCTTCACGCCTAAATGGCTAAACCGATTTTGATGAATTTTGGAAGAGAGATAGTTGAGACCCTGGAGACGGATATAGGTTTTTTTCAAAGTGAGAAATGAGAGAGAAAGAGAAAAGAAAAGGGAAATCTTAGCATTGCTATTACAATAAATAAGGCACAAGGGCAAAAACTACAGGTAGTAGGTAGAGGTACCTGTAAATCTGGAAACGGGAACTGTGTTATCCCGAATTTAAGGTGAGCGAATCCGCGGAAAAATCTAGTAATTAAATAAAATAACTACCTTAGTAGAATATTTATTCATATTTTCGTAAATAGAACAAACTATTAAAACAAAGTTAGCCAAACTTTAGTATCGAGTCTGAGCATTTACAGAAAGTAGCTAACTAGGCTATCAAATAAACCTAGATAAAAAAAGATCACAAACAAGACTAAAGACAAGATTAGAGAATTGAAGACATCTTATACTGTGTGGGTGTAGAATATTGCTGAACCTATCAATATATTTTTGTCATCATTTACTGTTACCCATGTTTGCAAAATAAAATTATCTTTATCTCTTTATCTTTGTGGTAAATGTGTTGAACAGTATATTGTAGGTATAATAAGTAGCTAGGATCTAGGCCGTAAAAACCAACTCTGTATTTCACTATATAATTCTACGGCATAATCGGATTATTCAGATGAGAAATCACCGAATAACTTCTGCCACTCAGAGTGGAGTGCAAGGGAGTGTCAAGACATTATATTTGTATATTAATCTCAACATGAGTGATGTAAATACGAATTTGTAAAAATATTATAATGTAAAAGAGTGTCCATGGAGTTTCTTGCCCATTCTTCTCCATAGAGATCAACGCTTTGGAATGGGCAACTGCAGTACTTTCACAAGTTATTATGCCATGTGACCGGGACTGTAGATTCATTTTGTATCTTGATATTCAAAAGTGCCTGTAATGGTCGAATTGAAATAAATGATTTGATTGATTTTACTGGCTAAAACCCATGTTCCATTTTTGGGCCTTTGTGTTCCGAACAACCCGCAACCCTGGCAGGGGCATAAACCCCGTAACGCCCCAACCGCACCTTATTAAAAGAAAAATAAAACCCGAACTTAACAACTCCATTGAAACTTTTTCTAAGTGAAAATCTTTTACATCTAACGTGTCGTAATTTCTGAGGACAGAGACCCCCGTTGTTTTTCTATTTAACCTAGCCCTTTCCTTCCATTATAAGTCGTGTAACTTAGTTTGTGAACGAGTGCCTTGGGCATGGCTTCAAATTAGGGCTGCTACCAAGTTATAAAATACAAGTTCGTTTTAGTAGGGTTGGTCAGTAACCTTGAGAAGATTGTGGATGGTTGACAGTGCTACTGTGTTAGTATGTGAGTCATTAATTAAGTGATGAGGGAACGTCCTTATCCTTACTAATATTATAAAAGCGAAAGTGAGTTTGTTTGTTTATTTTTTTGTTACCTCTTCACGTCTAAATGGGTAAACCGATTTTGATTAATTTTGGTACAGAGATAGTTGGGAACCAGGAGACGGACATAGGCATTTTTTTTAAAGTGAGATTTGAGGGAGAAAGAGGGAAGAAAAGGGTAAACTTAGCTTTGCTATTACAAATCAATAAGGCGCAAGGGCAGAAGCTGCAGGTACAAGCTACTGTGTTATACCGAATTTAACGCGAACAAAGCAGCGGGCAAAAGCTAGTATAAGCCATCCACCGTTTCATTGGTGTTCCTTTACTCCCATTCATTCATGCTCAAAACTTTCCTGACGGGTGCAATACATTAGTGTCGGAAACACAGTCTCTAGGGACCCGGAGACTGAAGAAAACAAATAGTATTTGTCTCAATACGGGAAATGAACCGCGTCGCAGGAAGTCTCTTGTCGTTGTGCTCCATCGAGTTGTAGTTACAGTTTGTTAAAATATTACTTTTGCTTAGTACCGCAGTGCAAGCTATATAAATATACTAGCTTTTGCAAGGGGCTTCGCTCGCGGTTAATTCAGGGTAACACAGTTCCCCTTGCGCCTTATTGATTTATAATAGCAACGCCAAGTTTTCCCTTTTCTTACTTCGTTCTCCAACATATCCCACTTTTATTAAATCAAAATTAGCCTATGTCCGTCTCCCGGTTCCCAACTATCTCTGAACCGAAATTCATCAACATCGGTTTAGCCATTAAAGCGTGAAGAGGTAACAAACAAACAAACAAACTCACTTTCGCTTTTATAATATTAGTAAGGAAGTAAGGATACACTGAAAGCTATCTAAATGGCGTCGAAAAATTTTATTTCTCGGTCTTTTTTTTTGTTTTTTTTCGGGTGGGAAATCATCCATTGACTGGGCATGTCAGACTAGCCTGGCGCTTTCTCCATACATTATGGCATTTTGGGACCCTCCTAATTTCAGAAGCGTTCAGCAATGAATGAATACATAATATATTCATTGTTCATTCCTGTACATTAAATTACATAACTACCTGCACCTCGCGGTGTTACCAGCGGCAAATATCATATTTGACCATCCAGAGGGAACCCCGCATTTACGGGATTAAAACTAGCCTATGTTTTTATCCAGTGTACAAGCAAAACATAACAAATTTCATTCAAATCGGTCTAGACGTTTGAGGTTAGAACTACAAACATACACACACGTACAAACTCTCGCATATTACTGAGATTAGTATGATAGTTTGATACATTATTGTAATATCCGTCACTACACCTATATTACACAATAACTCATATATTACACAGTTTCCGATGTCTGTCACAGTTTATACTAGTACAGATTTCGCCGTTTACTCTATCTTCTAAAGAAAAACATTATTGTGTTGTGTTTTTTAATAGGATAGATGAATTTGTACCCACATTTCTGTTAATAAATTATTATTTAAATTTCCTTTATTTATTTGTATACATATTTTTACATATTTCTTATCAAAAACATTTAAAAGTATAAAAATAGTAGCCCACCGGGGAACAGGATCCAAGCTACGTCAGGGCTCCAGAGAAAGGAGCCTCCTAACAATACGAGCCGTGTCCAGGAGTACCATTTTCTGTATCAAGTCCTTGATCCAGCTGCCTAACGAGAGCCTCCTCAGGTATTGGTCGAGGCTCTTGGCAATTAAGCAATTGACTGTAACGACTGTCGGCACAAAATCGGAAATTATCTATACCACAGATAATATAATACTAACGTACAGATACTCCATCTCATACAAAGAAACGCGACTGCCATAACTTGCTCATTTCTCCGGGCTATCCGGGCTATTTTTTTTTTACTCACAACGGCGCTAGATGGTGCTTGCAGCGATAGCTCAAGTTCAGTTTAATTTACAGAGAACCAATAGATGGCGATAAAACCAAACTATACTTTTGTACTGTAAACTAAGGTAGGTATATAGCCCTTTGACCTTGATGCTTACGTCGTCAGTCACTCGGCAATCTCCATTAATAAATTCACGTTCTTTCATGCCTAGTATTATATTATCTGAGGCGTGGGGTATAGCTACATGTTTTTCGGTAGACTGAGGTATTTGTTAGGTTCAGCGTAAAAGTCAACGCAAATTTTGATAATTAGGTATCAAGTATCTAAGTCAATCAAAGTTATTTATAATATCGAAATAGCGAATAGAGGAGCTCGTGGCTAAAAAATAGCAACCGCTCGGGTTGTTCTTTAGGTTAAGCTGCGCTTGCCTAGGTTGGTCTGTGGATGGGTGACCACCCGTTACATACCGAGTTTTCTCCGTGCCTCGGAAAACACGTTAAGCCGTTGGTTCCGGCTGTCATTTGTAGATCTTTGACAGTCGTTACAGGTAGTCAGTGTCCCGAAAGTCTGACAACCAGTCTTACCAAGGGGTATTAGGTACCCAGTAGGTAGGTACTAACTGGGTTGTGCTCCTCCTCAAATTGTGGAGGTTAGATAGGCAGTCGCACGGCGCTCCATATAAAATAGGTACCTAGCTGCATCCGGTTAGACTGGAAGCTGACCCCAACATAGTTGGGAAAAGGCTAGGCTGATGATTATAATATCGAAATAGGTAGGTAGCTCTTGAAATGATATTTGCTGCAAATTAGATGATTTTAAGCAGGGAGTTATTTTTTAACAGACTCAGGAGTGTGTAGAATATTTTTATTTTATTTTAAATACAAGTTGTTCCTTAACTAAGTAGGTAGTAATATTTGTATGTTGTGTTGGTACCTACAAAAGTAGGTAAATATACTTACCGGCTCGAATCTTGGGCGCTAGACGATAGAGTGCGGATGACCTTGCGTGTTGTACAAAAAAAGAAATGAAAATAAAACTAAAACGCCTCTCCAATACTGTCTACCTATACCTACATCACTTAAAAATTAAAACTATGATAAAAACCTATCACTACTATGCTTAATTAATAATACCTTTAATATTATTAATAAAAGTACCTACCTACGCTTTTACCTACTTGATATAAAAAAACTTAACTTAAATTAACCAAAACTCGGTACCTACCTATCTAAAAATCTATGCGTACCTACCTATTTTACCTAAAAAGATATTAAATGTAAACTATTAATAATTCGTAATTTGAACGATTACCTATTTAAACACTACCAAAATAACTAATAAGTACCTATTTTATTAAATAACAACAAAAGAAATCTAAAAATAAATTATTTAAAGACTAAAAGTCGCGGTGATAAGCATTGTCTGTCAATAAGGCCGAACACTCTGAACGTCTATTCGCATCAACAGCCAAATATTACGGTAGCCGCGTCGAGCGCACACAAAAATAATCCTTATGGCATGATCCAGTATTCATGCGCGATGGCTTATTAGCGTATTTCATGTATAACTTTGGTGTTTCTTTACCGATATATATGACTAGCTGTTCCCCACGGTTTCACCCGCGCTGCTCAGCACCTGTTGGTCATAGCGTGATGTTATATAGCCTTCCTCAAGAAATGAACTATCCAACTCTAAAAGAATTTTCCAATTCCAACCAGTAGTTCCTGAGATTAGCGCGTTCAAACAAACAAACAAACTCTTCAGCTTTATAATTACCGATATATATGATTATTTTTTTATTGTATAGGTAATAATGTTAACTATTTTTAATAAGAGATGAGTGAGAGTGTTATTAAACGTAAGAGTAGACAAATATAATCAGAAAGCTCCGAACTGCTTAGCTATCGGGAGTTACACGTGTTATTGTGAGTTAACCATTAAAGATAGACATATGCTGTCGTATGATTATTTTTTATATAATTTTACTAGCGACCCGTCCCAGCTTCGCACGGGTGTTAAAAATTTTTGAAAATCCCCACCTTTCTCTACTATAATATGTATGTATTATACATAAAAACCTTTCTCTTGAATCACTCTATCTATTAAAAAAAACCGCATCAAAATCCGTGGCGTAGTTTCAAAGATTTAAGCATACAAAGGGACATAGGGACAGAGAAAGCGACTTTGTTTTATACTATGTAGTGATGTACAAAATTGACCTCTCTACAGATTTATTATAAGTAGGTATAGATAGTTTGTATTTCATAATATTTCATTCTATCAAAATAGGTATGGTAAATGGTAATATTGAGCTGTGTAGTAAAACTCAGAAAATGAAAACAACGCCATCTATTCATAGAAATAACAGTAAATGAGTTACCTAACCACAACGTAGTACAAATTGTTCTCACCAGAGCCAACACCATAATATTATTTAGAAAAATCATGGAATTTGGAACTAGGAGCCCATTATTCCTGTTTTTTGTATTATGGGGATTTTTAAAAACAAGAACATACTTCTTCCATGGTCAAATTTAAACAGTTACACAAACTTCAAAAACAAATCGATACACATAACGCCATCTATTGATGTTTTTTTGAACTACTTTTTCTTTCTTCGCAATGAGACCCCATGTCTATACTAATATTATAAAGCTGAAGAGTTTGTTTGTTTGTTTGAACGCGCTAATCTCAGGGACTACTGGTTGGAATTGGAAAATTCTTTTAGTGTTGGATAGTCCATTTCTTGAGGAAGGCTATAGGCTATATAACATGACGCTACGACCAACAGGTGCTGAGCAGCGTGGGTGAAACCGCGTGGAACAGCTAGTTATTAATATTAGTAATGGCAACTGTATATAGTCCGATGCTCACGTTTGAGCTACTAGGTTAATCCAGCTCAAATATATTTAACTCAAAGTCGAACCATTTTAAAGTCTGACAATTCAGTCATTTCCCACCGCTGATCACAAACGTTTGTATGTACCTTTGAGGTTTAATTTAATAAGGCAGAATGTAACCTGTAGCAAACCGTAGCGAGCGATGCCTTTGCATTTTTGCTTGGAAAGCTAACTATTCTCTTTGTTAATAAAAAATCAAATCTATTGACAGCATAATATGGTCCAATATTAATTGCTGCCTAATAACTGTGTAGCACACTCATTTATATTATCTCGCCGTCAAATTAGTGTTCGCTTGACAGGTAATTTGAATCAAATTGGTTTTCATGCAGAGTTGCTGATGGGTATTATGGCAATCAATATGTTATATTGTAATATTGTTATGCACTTTACAGGTGGGTTGGTATTTAATAAACTTGCAACATAAACGCTACTATCTTCTGACTGCGTCTGCCTCTATAGAGGGTTGATATTTTCATAGCTCCAAGGGGTTTATTCCGAACCTGACCCGAAAACCTGGACCACAGACTTGAATATCCTTACTAATAATATGTATAAAAGCGAAAGTGAGTTTGTTTGTTACCTCTTCAAGCTTTAATGGCTAAACCGATTTTGATGAATTTTGGTACAGAGATAGTTGGGAACCAGAAGACGGACATAGGCTTTTTTTTAATTTTTTATTAAAAAAAAAAGTGGGATATGAGGGAGAACGAGGGAAGAAAAGGGAAAACTTAGCGTTGCTATTACAAATCAATCATGCGCAAGAGCAAAAACTGCAGGTCTGCTTGGTGTGTAAAACCGAATTTAACGCGAGCGAAGCCGCGGACGAAAGCTAGTATAGTAATAATTTTAACTTGATACAGGTTTTTGACTGACAGACAGACGGACAGCAAAGTGACCCAATAAGGGTTCTGCTTTTTCCTTTTGAGATACGGATTCCTAAAAAACAATAAATAGAACTCGTACAATGTATTTAGGGTCAGCGGGGTATGTTTTCATCTTCCATATACTCTATTAGTCACCATCTTTGTGGACTTATCCTGGCCATGTCATTTATCCTGAAAATTTTCCTTCAAGATATTTTCGAAAAATAAAAGTAGTTTATTTCGTACTGAATTTTAACCCTTAATTACTCGCACAAAGAACATTACATAACTGCTCGCAGGGGGTCACAGATGACCCCAAAAAATATGAGTAGTTTTTAATACATATTAGTCGCCACTAAAATACAAATTTAGACGCGCGTTATGAAGCTACCGACAGCGCGGGGGGAATCGAGCCGCGTCAAGTACTTCATTTTTTCATCCGAAAATGCATTGACCTCATGCGAGTAATTAAGGGTTAAATATAAAACCAAATGTTACCTACTATTTTACTTATCTTTTTTACCCTTAAAATATCAAGTTTGATCCGACAACCCTACAAAGTAATCCGGTACAGTTTTATTCACTTTTTTCTTATTTACGTATTACGTGAACCAGGATTGAAGGGTGTCCGAACTCAGTCAAAAGTTTTACGTGTTTACCGAAATCCTTTCGGCAAAGGGATTAAGGGCCTACATGTGTGTTTTCGTCTATTATTCGGCTCTTTAATATTATGTTTCGTGACAGCGTCTCTTTTCTTGTTGTCAATGAAGTTTTACTGAATTTCATTTTGGAGAGAATATTGGACGGAACCCTTATCAAACGTTACCATGTTAGTTGTGATTGAGTTTCTTCTTCTTTGGTGACGTTTCTAGTTTCTATTTAAAACTAGCTGTTCCACGCGGTTTCACCCACGCTGCTCAGCACCTGTTGGTCGTAGCGTGATGTTATATAGCCTATAGCCTTCCTCCAGAAATGGACTATCCAACACTAAAAGAATTTTCCAATTCCAACCAGCAGTCCTTGAGATTAGCGCGTTCAAACAAACAAACAAACAAACTCTTCAGCTTTATAATATTATATATGTATAAATATATAAATATATATATAGTATAGATAAACTAAGCATCCTTCTACCTTCTGGGGTTGCGGGTTATTCGAAAGAGATACTGATTATAGGTTTTATACTTAACTAGCTTTTGCCCGCGGCTTTGCTCGCGTTAAATTCGGGGTAACACAGTTCCCGTTTCCTGATTTGCAAGTACCTGATATCTGTAGTTTTTCCAGGTTTTTCCTTTTCTTCTCTCTCATATTTTTCTAAAAAAAAAATACCCTATATCCGTCTCCAGGGTCTCCCAACTATCTCTGTACCAAAATTTACCAAGATCGGTTTAGCCATTAAGGCGTGAAAACGTAACAAACAAATTCACTTTCGCTTTTATAATATTATTAAGGATATCATAATCGTAAAAGACTACCTATCATAGCAATACATCCCATCACTAAACATGTAACTATTTTCATATAATGTCACCCGCACCACGCTACAACGAAAACGGTATAGTTGTATCCTACACGCATTGTAATTGTTTTTTAGGGTTCCATAGTCAATTAGCTAAAAATGAAACCAAAATGTTCACCTTGACCGTCTGTCTGTCCGTATATCACAACCATTTTATTCCGAAACTATTAGAACTTAATTTCTTTTCTGTCTCGAAAATCACGTTAAGCAGTTGGTCCCAGCTGTCATTAGTAGATCTTTAACAGACGTTATAGGTAGTCAGTGTCCCGAAAGTCCTACATCCACTCTTACCAAGGGCTATCGTATTACCCAGTACTAACTGGGTTATGGAGGCCAGATGGGCAGTCGCTCTTTAATATTAGTAAAATATTATAAAAGCGAAAGTGAGTTTGTTTGTTTGTTACGTGTTCACGCCCTAATGGCCAAACCGATTTTAATGAATTTTGGTACAGAAATAGTTGGGACCTTGAAAACGGAAAAAGACTACTTTATAAAAAAAAGAGTGGAAATGAGGGAGAAAGAGGGAAGAAACTGGATAACTTAGTATTGCTATTACAATAAACATAGCGCGCTAGGGCAAAAACTACAGATGATAGCAAGTACCTTCAAATCAGGAAAGGGGTACTGTGTTACCCCAAACCTAACGCGTGCGAAGCCGCGGGCAAAAGCCAGTATATATATATAAACTACTGGTATTCAGATGTATCCGGTTAGACTTGAAGCCGACCCCGGAAAGTACAAATAAGTACTTCACATTCCCTCGTATTGCAAAAAACGATCACGTTAATTTTACAGCGAGCTCAGCTTCTTTGAAACCACAGACTAGATAGCTTAAAACTAACAATTCAAAATTCAAATGACAGAGTAGCATCAGTGTAAATCGTGAGCTTAGCGGCTTAATTCATGGACAACGGAGGCTTTAAGGCTTTGTCTGTGAATACCGAATAGACGTAGCTAGTGTTGTGATGATGAACACTCGCATGTCGCATTGAACGTTTAGTCGAAGATGAAATAAATTACATAGACTACAAATTAAAATAAAAAGGAAAATCAAAGATAGATAAGGTTAACAATTAACTAAGTACTATGTAAATAGTAGTTACACCACAGACAACCTGCAGTATTTTCTCTCCCACTTCTTATTATCCGTCCAAAGAACTTCCCAGCAACAGAACTGTGTGGTAGATCCACACAGTTCTGTTGCTGGGATGTTTGTTCCGCCAGTTTAAAGCACTAGGATAGGGTGGGTGGACGTTTTGGGGATTTTCTAGTATATTGACATTCAAAAAATGCTGATTATCAGCCTAGTTTAAACTAGACTGAAAAATTCGCTGGTGGACTAGTTGTCTTTTTTAGCCTCGGCTCCAATGACAATGTTTGCCCTCACGGGTCTCAATGTGTGCATAAATCTATCTACGGTTTTTTCTGTATTTTATTTTAAATTAATTACCTAACGCCTCTCATAGCTGTCATATGACATGATGAAGTATGAGGAGTAGATAACCGCTGGCGGCCATTAACATTATACGATGGATAAGCATGCGAACACTTGATGTGTGTCGTATGTACAACCAGAATCTGATATTTGAAAAATATAGATATCAATTCTTATTGGTTAATTGCAGATTTACAGCACTTTCTGAAATCCCTATTTTATCTGGTAATTCACGCAATTTTTAGGACAATCATCCAAAAATAACACCATTCCTTGCGTAGTCACATCAAGGGACACCTAAATGAGTGCCTGGACCTAAATTACTGAATAGGTACTAGAACATAAACGTTGTAAGTAGAAGTTAGTAACAGTGTGACTCGCAATTAAGTGTCGCCTATTCTTTTCCATTTCTCAGTATGCAAGATAGTATAGATAGTTCTTAGTATATGTTTGGTAAGCAAAGACCATGTCCACCATTCTAACAACGCCAAAAGTCGGAATTCGACTGAAAACCGGCGTTACTGCGTGTAGGTACTGTAAGGTCTTCCAATAAACCTTGAACGATGGTATTTAACTTAAACGATTAATTCAAAACTATTAAGAGTTGTTTGTTACGTAATGTCAGATCTACCTAAAAATGGTAAAGTGAAGTCTGTACTTTAAAATAAATAGATAAAGTCTCTGCAAGTCTTTTATTTATGTACAGGGTGTTTGGCGCATGGACCGACATTTTTTCGGGGAATTCAGGGGGTCATGTGATGGTCAAGCATTTGTTTTTTTTTTAAATCAATTTGAAATAAAAAATCGTATCTGGCTTATAGTGAAATTTAGAACATGGGGTCTAGGTCTGAAAACTAGCACATGACCCCCTCAAACTCCCAAAAAAAATTGTCGGTCCATGCGCCAAACACCCTGTATACGTAACTAACGCGCCAAAGAGTATTCTCGTACGCGTACAGTACCTACCCACGCTACACAATAAGTGACTCGTAGGAAAGGGCACTTCATACATGCGAGCTCGTGAATTTCAATGTGTAATTCACTTAGCGTCGTCGCTCTACGCCACCGAGTTTATGTAGTTACACTCATTCAATTTATTTTTCTCTTTCATTTTATTCAGACCACCAATTTGATGATCAAGCTTTTAAAAATAACTTTTACCTAAAATTGACATCAAACGAATGCTGGTTTTCAATAAGAATAGACTACACCACTATATCATCGACAGCCGAGTTTTTTCTAACCATGTTGGGTCAGTGTATAGTCTAACACTGCTGGGGTGATTGTGTAGAATGCGATTGTGTCCCAGTCAAAAATGACGAGAAGAAACACCGTGTGGTTTTAGTCAGTATGAGTCTGACAGACCACTCCGCCATGTCGGAGAACATCCAACGAGGGTTTCTAAACGTAAAAAAAAACTATGGTCTAACGAGATGCAATATAGAGCGACTGCCATTCTGACCTCGCCAATTTAGTTATAGTAGGTACTGGGCATGGGCGCCAGCAAGATTATTTCCAGGAAAGTACAGACGCCTGCAGGTCAAGCTACCCGAAACTGTCAATTTTTCCCAATGGACCTTGAACCTTATGCTTTAGAAATAAAGTCGAAAATCTATCAAAGAAATCTGACAGATTGTAGTAGCTTGATGTGCAGGCGTCTGTACATCAGTTTATAGTCTCTAGTTGTTAGTTCTCAGTCTTAGTTTAATTTCCATGTAAACAGTTCTATTTTTTGTGTCCACCTCGATAATGTTAGATTTTTATTAGTTCACTAGCTTTTGCCCACGGCTTCGCTCGCATTTAATTCCCCTTTCCTGTTTTCCCTTTTTCTCCCTCTTTCTCCCTCATTTCTCACTTTAAAAAAACAGTTAGCCTATGTCCGTCTCCAGGGTCCCACCCAGGCCCCTCTTCCCCAATGGGCACTACTAGTTCCTGCCAGATTACCAAAAATGATAACCGATATTTAGGTATTACCGAAAAACATAAATTTTCAAAAATCTGATGACAATGACTTACTACAATACCTACGCTTATTAGCTTAAGTTTTCCGCATGCGCATAGCTATACCTTGTACAACATAGCTTGAACTTTTTGACAGATGGGTCAGTGATGGGAAACAGAAAATAGCTGGCTGTATGTATTTTTTAAACTATTCAAAATAAATTAATTCATACATCAATAAATTTTATTGCACTAGACATAAAAACATTGGGTAGGTAAGATACCATTGTTTTCAGTTTTTCTATTTAAATTTTACTTTGAAGCAATAAAAACCACTTAAGACTTTCGGAAAATGTTTCAGTCTTTAACAGGTACTTTTGTGTTGTGTGGCTATTCTTATGATTATTATCGATTTTTAAAATTATTTAAATTAAAAAAATATTGTTCGTCGTTGCAAAGTTACATCGATTTCAGATTTGACATCCGTCAAAAGATCAAACTATTAAATGCAACTATAAACAAGGTAGAGTAGTAGTAGAGTGGAGTACTTATACAGTACTCCACTCTCGCTCAAAAATGAGGTTTGCCTGATAATAGTATGTTTAGGTTAATTTAAATACCTATGTGTCTATATGTAGGTATAAGAATACAATAAAAAGAATACAATTTATTACGGTGTGGTTTATGTCTTAAAGAAACCTATTCGAACGTCATACGTAATACCAAAGACAAAAAAGGGGAATTCCCGACTCCCGATCGTCGTTTGACTTGACGAACGGGAATTCCCCTGTATTTGTCTGCGATGTTGTGACATTTGTTTTGTTTGTAGTTGTTACTGACTGTGCTCGAGCTCTGATAAAAAATAGTATTGTTTGATTAAATCGTCGTTTGTCTGTTTTGTGTTAGCGAATATTTTCGTTATAAAATTAATTAAATACTGAATCATAATATAAAATTTCGAAACGGTCATATCATATCATAACGGTCGGACCAGTACCAATATTTTCAAAATAAAGATTCTGACTTTTCTGAGACATCTAGAACCTACAAAGATGGTAATAAATTAGTAACGAGATATTTCAACACAGCAATATTTATTCGTAAATTAAAGAACAATGAAAGCGTCGAAAGAAAATGGTTGCTGTATTCGCCTTTCAAATTTAACACATGAAAATAGCCCAGCGCATAAGCAATCTATGATGACTTATCTGGCACGAAGTAAAGCGGTTGGTAGAGTAGATTTATAGACTTATTATCTCAACATCAAAAGGAAGTGGATTACTTGAGAAACGTACTTGAACGGATTGTAGCTGTTGTAAAATTTTTGGCATCGAGAGGGCTTCCATTTCGCGGCGACAATGAAATCCTAGGACCTCCAAACAATGAAAATTATTTGGATTGTTACTTTATGATTTTATTACTAACTAGCTGTGCCCAGCGGTTTCACCCGCTGCTCACTTAGGGGTATGAAAAATAGATGTTGGCCGATTCTCAGACCTACCCGATATGTACACAAAATTTCGTTCAAATCGGTCCAGCCGTTTTGGAGGAGTATGGGAACGAAAACTGTGACACGAGAATTTTATATATTAGATATCAGAATTTGATAACATAATTTGATGATTGAATCATCTGCCAAAGAAAAGAACCCAGAATCCTACAAGGATCTATCTCAAAGAACAAGACGTAGAAGCTCACGACAGAGTTTTTGTTGGTGGCTCTGCGCTATCAGTCCAATTGAATGGAAAAGAGCGATTCAACGTTGTAACCTTCCAATAATCGATACATTGAGTGTTCATCTAAAACAGCGACTAAGTTCATATGAGACCGTTAGTCAACGTTTTAGTTTATTTTTTACAAGCTTTTATTTAACTTGTTCACTTAAAAACTCTGAATTCCGAATAGATACGACAAGGATGCAAAGAATTTTCTGAAATCTCTCACGAAGCTGTAAATGAAAAAGAGTTAGAAATAGAATGTCAACATTTAAAAGATAGATACTAAAAAAACGTTCAGAGTGAAAATGAACCACCTAACAGTTTACAGGAAGTAGGTATATAATCTATTAAACAAAACAAAATTGAACACACATTTCCTAACGTAGAAATTGCATTGAATATTTTTAAGCATGATGGTAACTAACTGCAGCGAAGAACGGTCCTTTTCCAAATTGAAACGAATAAAAATGAATAATGAAGTACAATGCTTAGAGGTACGGCCAACGAGAAGCGATACCAAATGTAAACAAAACCCATGCTAAAACCCCATCTAAAATGCCCGCCCGAATGTTGGCGAACCCGTCTTAACGTTGTCATGTTTTTGCCGGGAGAACGAGACATTACGACAAAGGCACAAGATGGAAAGAGCTAAATATTAGATTGTCAACGCCACAGTTGTTCTTTAGCTTAATGACCTTTCGTATCGCTGCTAGTTAGCCTTTTTTTTTTTTTTTTTTTTTCGGGTGGGAAATCATCCAATGACTTCCCCCGCTCTGGGCGGAGCGGGAGGGCATGTCAGACTTGTACTGACTAAAACCCACCCATGTTTCTTCTTTTGCCCTTTACGTTCCGAGGCCGCGGTATCTCTTTCGAACAACCCGCAACCCCGGCAGGCAGAGGCTCTGGCAAGCCCCTCTGCTTTGCTGACTCTCTTTGAGGCGCGCGTGAAACACGAACGCGCCGTCGACACGGCCTGTCGTCAATCGACGGACGGACGGTGAACTACCCATTGCTCACCGCCCACAGGCCCGCATCTACGGTGGCCGGAAGTCGTCTCGCGGCGCCCGGCGCCATGGGCGTCTCCCGCGGCGGCTGGGTTGGGCAGATGTTCTCTCCCTCAAACGCCCGGCCACCTCCTTCGCTAGCATTACTGCTTCGCAGAAGGTGGTGACCGCTTCCCATTCCCTCTCGCTCCGGACCATGGCCTGAACCAGGGCCGGACGCGAGAGATCGCCGCCGCCGATCGCCTCTACGAGGGCACGGCGGTGCTCCACCCAAGCCGGGCAGATCGCCACTGTGTGCTCCACCGTGTCCTCCGGGCGATCGTCACAATGGTGACACCCGGGCGCTTCCTCCCGCCCGATGATGTGCAGGAACCTCCCGAAACTTCCGTGTCCGGTGAGGACCTGCGTCAGGCGGTAGGTGAGGACGCCATGACGCCTCTCCAGCCACTCCTCAAAGATGCTAGTTAGCCTTAGTTATAGTTTGTCGCTGGTGTCCATAGAATGTGATATTCTCAATACCATAGATTTTGAAGATTTTGTTCATCTTAAATCTAGAAGGGTACCTTTGCAATCAACATAGAATGAATCTAAGGATTTTATGCTAAGCGAGTTACTTTTGTAGATTATTTTTTATATTTCCCATTTTTTTATAGTTAGTGACTAAATAAAAATAAATTTAGAACCTTGTTTGTCTACTTTCTTTATCAATTATTACTAAATAGTCTTTTCTCAAGGTCATAGGGGCCCCATGATCCTAATTTGCCCAGGGTCTCAAATAGTTTAAAGACGGCCCTGGTCCCACCAATCTCTGTATCAAAATTCATCAAAATCGGTTTAGCCATGTAGGCGTGAAGACGGAACAAACACATTTGGCTTTTTTAATATTAATAAGGATTCATACAAGGAGTAACTTTTTAAGTTTTAAGAAGGACACGATGTTGTCCATAGAGTTACTGTCCTTATACCTAGACGCCTAAAGTTTAAATTCACGCAGTAACTTAACTTTTAAAAATTCTGACAGGGTGCAAGGAGGTGCACTTACATCCCGTAAGTGCACTTCTTTGCTCCCTGCTGCCGGCGCTGGGTACTACATATTTCTGGATAATATGAGTAAGACCCTTAGTAAGACTGGTTGTGAGACTTTCGAACCATTGTCCCAGACCACCTTATTGTGATTGCAACCTTTGCTATCAGGCCTTGTTCAAGTAAGTTATGAGAAGAGTGTAAGTTGGAACCCAACGCAACGCATAGTCTATGATTATAAACGTAGTTGTGCAAGTAGCTAAGTACCACTGCACGACAACACAGTTTATGCGGTTCTCACGGAAATCTACAGTGTACGATTCGTAGGTAGTTGAGAAATCAGCATAAACTAATTTGCTTTTTCTTTGTTCCTACCACAATCCAACAAAAACCCGTAATAAAAATTACCCTGCCATCGTTTTAGAAAAGTGCCTACCTACCACTGTCCTTAAATCGTAATAAAAGTGTCACACTTGGACTTGACCCATAACATTTCATCGTGTAAAAATGTAGCTACCATTATTGTTACTTAAGTTCAACATTTGTTATGCTTTTGCATATGACTTGATGCCGACTTGTCGTTTTAACGTTAATTATAAGTTTTCCCAGCTTGTTTTAGAATTACAAGAGAAGTCAGTAACTATACCTACTTTTTAGTTACCTTCTTGGTGGTTTGATATTTTTATACAGTCCGCTGCTTATCTAAATTGACGTGGCGAAATAGAGAACTAACATGGAAAAATCGTAGTAAACAAGAAAATATTATTCTCCTCTGAAATTGAGTTCCAACAATATTTATCGATTCTCTCTATGCGTTCTCCAGGTTATTAACTCTATGTTTTCAATGTATATTTTTAAAATCGATATTCTTGCAAATCGACTAAAAATATGTTTACTCTACGTCACATCACTGGTTTTTATTATGTGAAATCGTTTTTGCTCTTGTCGGCAATCAGTGGAAGCGTAGTATTAGAATTTTTGATAAATATTAAAATTGACTGATATTTAGCAATATTCAAAGATGAAGAAAGTAATATTTGTTTGTTTGTTGTCGCTGTCTGTGTGCCTCAGCCAGCCATCGACACCATTAGGTAAGTAAAGCTAATTACAATTTTGAGATCAAAACCTCCAGTGTTTCATAAGAATTTTCTCACGATAAGATGCGTAGTTCTGACGTTGAAGAATGTCTTCTGCCGAACATTGAGCGTCAGAAATAGGTACTACTGCATGCAAATGTGTTATCG
Organism: Ochropleura leucogaster; assembly: GCA_958449745.1. Classification (NCBI taxonomy): domain Eukaryota; kingdom Metazoa; phylum Arthropoda; class Insecta; order Lepidoptera; family Noctuidae; genus Ochropleura; species Ochropleura leucogaster. The sequence goes on from OY288201.1 coordinate 5,797,996, forward strand.
ATTTTTGGTTTTAACGTTGGGATAGGTATTCCACGTATTGTCAAGGTCAAGAAGGAAGTATAATCGTTGTTCCTGTACCAGTTGATCGCTGAGATTTTTATGACGCGGCAATGTTGCATTAACAGCATTATACATAATTCAATAAGTGTCCACGTCTAATAAGCTTAGGTAATTAGCGCATTGACAACGAGTAAAAAATTCTTAAAATACCCGTTCGTGTTAATGTAAAATCTTGTTTAGCAAGCTAAAGAACGTGGTTATTGCACAATTATTTGTTAATGTTGTTACCAATAGAATTATCTCTAAGATAAAATGACTGCATTTATTACAGAATGTGCAATTGTTAGTCAGAACTTTGTTGTACTGACAAATTTATATTGGCAGTAAGTCAATACCTTGGTTCAATGAGCTGGTTAAACAAATATTTGACTATAAGGTGCCAAGTTTTTTACAGCAATTTTCCTATTACCACATTTTTTCTGTTAGACAAAGTGTCATGCCAACTCTAATGTAACATTGCCTGCTCAGAGACACTTAACATGACTTTAAAAATGTATATTGCAACACTTAATGCAAGAAATCCATTACCAGAATTTCTAATTGCAAACTAGCATGCAGGTGTTATCAAATAAGAAAAAAAAAACTATTACAACAAAACATAATTTGGCAATACAGGAACTCAAGTATTGCTACAAAAATCCTAGAATAAAAATTCACATTCAAAACTGGCATTGAGTAAATGTGAATAAATAAATAAATATCTTGGGACAACTCACACACGGCTATCAGATCCCAAGCTAATCAGAGCTTGTGTTATGGTAACCAGACAACTGATATACATACTTATATTATTTATAAATACGTACATATTATAGATAAATCACACCCAGACACAACAAACAATCATGCTAATCACACAAAGTTTGTCCTGAGTGGGAATCGAACCCACAACCTCCGGCTCAGCCAGTCAGGGCCACTAACCACTAGAACAACAGGCCCATCAAATATATATAGGTATCGAATAACTTAGTTACTTTACAAAAACAGCAAAGCATGTTTTGTTTGGTTGTACAGTTTAATGTACAAAAGAGGATTGTTTCTAGATAAGCTGCACACATGTTGTTGTTGCCAACATGTGTTTATTATTTTACAATACCTAACAGTAACCTATTATCAAATTTGCATTATGGAAGTCATTAACCTTTTACACCAATAGTGTATGTACAATATCTAATATATAAAATTCTCGTGTCACAGTTTTCGTTCCCATACTCCTCCGAATCGGATTTAAACGAAATTTTGTGTACATATCGGGTAGGCCTGAGAATCGGCCAACGTCTATTTTTCATAGCCCTAAGTGGCCAGCGAGTGAAACCGCTGGGTACAGCTAGTCACGTATATAACTATCATTCAATATCATACTTGCATTTTCCTGAATGGGTTGGCCTAGGTGTACCTGGAAGGAGCTCTTGGTTAAAAAATAAAGCTAGTAAATTTCCTGGTTAAGCCATACCTAGGTTGGTCTATGGATGCGACCACCCCTTGCATACTGAGTTTTGTTTATGCTGCACTAACGCCCGGTTCCAATAAACAAAAAACAATTCATTTTGCTTACTTATAGTAGTAATTTGACATAAGTTCTATGAGACGTATGTCTAAATCCTACTATCCGTAAGCAAAACGCCTCTTTTTTCGTTTATTGGAACTGGGTGTAAGCCATCAGGCCCAGCTGTCATCTGACTGTTGCTACAGGTAGTCAGTGACTTAAAAGGCAAAACCAGTCTTACCAAGAGGTATTGTAAAAAACTAGTGAATACCTGTTTTTGACTGCCAGTTAGACTGGAAGCCAAAACATAGTTGGGAAAAGGTTAGGTAGATGATGATGGTCTTGGTGTACCTATAGTACTGGTCTTTTTGTACCTATAGTACATCCACATTTTTCTAGTATGTTAATATCCCATGTAGGATGCACTTCATAACTTTGATTCACTGATTTTAAAATTAACCTTCAACTACAAAGTTAGTAGTTTCACAATCTGAATATTAATTTAACTACCTTAGGGCACTGTTGCACTCATACTTTACGCAACCTTTAATTTGTTAATATTATTTAAATTTGGTACTGATTTAAATATCAACCATAGAACACCTGCTACTTAAAATGTTAATGTAATAAATTGATGTCACATCATAACACTAGATAGAGAGTATTTTTTCCAACTCTCAAATCTTATTGAAACTTAAATGACATTTAATAATGTGACCACAACATCCATTAGGGTACAGAAATAATCATTGCAGAAAATATAATATCATGCAAGTGTTTTCCGAGTTTCTCGCTACATCTGCAAGCCAATTGGATCTAACATGATTGAACAAATGAGTGGTAATGACTCAAGCCCACACTGTAACAACAGTTAACCATACTATATATGCTCAGTATTTATTTTTATCCATAGTTATAGATTGCACAAGATATACAATATCAATGAGAAAAATAATGAAAACTGCTGTAAATCCAAAGAACAACTAGTTATTCAAGTTAAGATCTGGATCCAACAACTTTTCCTTGATCCATTTTGATGTACTTGCTTATACTAATTGAAAGAACTAGGTCTAGCTAGATGTTCACATCCAGATAAAATATTTCTACATAAATCTAAAAATAGAACACCTAAGCAGGAAGGAAATAAGTACCTTATTATAATACAGACCCAGACTGTTTTACATTTCCTTTTGTGTTGTTAGGGGAATTCCCTGAAAGAAATAATAGTTTTGATAAAGTTATGGGAAATTCACAAAGGACTTATTGTTTTAATTAGATTGTTATCTTGCAGTGGGATTCTACAGCCTATAATATTATACTGATAACAACAGGAATGCCTGAACCGGTGGAGGTGATAATTCCAGAAGGTTCCATAATAAAACCGTCAGAGAACACTAACGTGTTATAGATGGGTTAATGGATGAAATGAAAGATAATTTATTTATTTAGCTCTTCAACAATGATAACACTATAACAAAAGTACATTCTCCTGCAAAATTGCATGGATACCTTAGTGTAGATTTTCCAGTAAATGTTTTCAAGTTTTCTGAAAATAAACTAGATGGTGTTTCTCGCTTCACACAAATTTATTTCTGCACTAACTATGGATTTTGCCGCCCATTGTACAAGAAAACATTTTAGTCTAAAATCAAACTGCATGCACTATAATTATACGCCTTAACAGCTTATTAAATGACAAAAGAGAAGAATAATTTAAACAATAAAATGAACAGAAATCTGTATAATATTTGGATGTGAAATAAATATTGCTTTTAGATAGAGATTAGGTTATTAAAATTTAAATATTTTGATATTTGTCTGATAGATCTGATTATAATCAAGACTAGTTTTTAATGCTCTCATCTCATATTATGTTCACAGATGTTATCTTACGATATAGTATGTTAGCGATAGATTAGATCTCCCAAGCTACATTTATTATAAATATAGTAGGTATTTCACCTATAAGAGAATTCCTTTATCCTCTTAATATTATTTACTAGCTGTGTCCAGCGGTTTCACACGCTGCTCTGCTCACTTAGGGGTATGAAAAAAAGATGTTGGCCGATTCTCAGACCTACCCGATATGTACACAAAATTTCGTTTAAATCGGTCCAGCCGTTTCGGAGGAGTATGAGAACGAAAATTGTGACACGAGAATTTTATATTAGATAATACTTTAACTAGGCATCTATGTAATAATAATATTATGCTTATCAGCTTTTTATAACAGTAAGTATTTTCCTGGCCGAATCTCAGTATTTTCCTGGTACAATTTGATAAAAATTGAATTAAATTTATAATTATTTGGTAGTCTTAGAACCTGTAAAGTAAAATCATCTTGAGCAAAGCAGCATGACTCATATTGATGCTTCTATTATTCGTCGAAGCCAAGATGTTTACCGCGTCAATAAAGGCAGCACTTAGCCCAAATTGAACCTAATTTCGTCTTCAGTAAAACTTTCATAAAGTGATTCACAGATGTGATTTGAATCAATTATCCTGTTTCTTACCCAGAGTTGTAAAGTACGTATTTTTTTTATACTGGACCGTATTAAGGCAGTGTATTTATAGCTTTAAATCAAGTCTCGCTATACAAAAACTACTATAGACTTAGAGCAGGTTTTTATTTTCAAGGTTGTACAATAGATTTGATATGCTTGTAAATATGATTCGTTTACAAGTTTTTATATTATTAATTAAATGGCATGATATAAGTAGGTAGTTGTTTAACAACAAAAGGGAGGTTTAGCGAAAAAAAGTCCTCATCTGCCTAGCCTTTTTTAGGCTAGCCTTAGGTATCGGCCTCAAGTCTAACCGGATGCAGCTGAATACCAATATTATACATGGAGCGACTGCTTATATGACCTCCACAACTTAATAATACTGGGATGTACTGTACGACATCCATTAGTAAGACTGGGTGTCAGACTTTTGGGTCACAGACAAGCTGTAACGACTGTCAAAGATCTACAAATGACATCTGGGGCTAACAGCTTAACGTGCTTTCCGAGGCACCGTGGAATCTTGCGTGACTTAACCTGAAAATCGACGTAAGCGGCTGATATTGTAGAGCTCGCCGGGTCTCTCGAACTGAGCTATAATTAAACAAACAAAAAAACACCCGCTAAGTTACTACACTACAAAACTAAATTACACAAATCTTTCTTAATTTTAAATTCCCTTATTTCTTAAATTTTAGAAGCCGCAGCGCAAAATCCTGCAGTTACTGCGCCGAAGTCTAATGCCACAGAATTAGATGCTGGTAAAGCAAAAGCGGACCATCCCCAGGCAGCTGCGGCCGAAACGTCAGTACCAACAGTACCAGCTCAAAATGCTACAGCTACAGCTAACGCTACAAAAACCTCAAACGAGACGTCCACCATAACCAACGAAACAGTACAAGATAAAAAGAACGCCTCGACCGATATTGTTAAGACCAGTACTACTACTGCCCCGGAGACACCCGTAGACCCCCCAGCGAAGGGAAATAATAAAACCGAACCCGCACCAGCAGTCGTGCCTGCGGCCGGTACTAATTCGGATAGCAAGGACAGCAAGAAGAACGATACTACGACGATTAAGCCCGGCGAAAATGTTGTCCCCACAGCAGCGCCAATCGAAGCTAAATCCAGAGCGTAAGTGTTCGTTGTTTAAGTATCTCTTACTTAGGTTTTTCCTTTCTCTGAGCCTTCGTAGTCGAAACTGAAATTGATAATTGGTTTTCAAGCGTTTCATATAAAACTAGGTATGCCCAGCGGCTTCACCCGCTGCTCGACTCCTAAGTGTCTTACCGTGTTGTTATATAGCCTATGTTACTCAGTGATATTGTAGCATTCTAATGGTGAAAATAATTTAAAAATTTGTTGAGTATTTTTTGAGTTTGTTCGTCACAAACATACAAATCTTTCTGCTCTGTAGTAGAAGTGTAGATAATTAAGCTGTATTGCATAGAATCTTAGTAACAACACCAGTCGCAATCGGTATACTTATTTATTTAACGGGCAAACATTTACATACAGTACGAGGAAAAACGTTATACCGTCTCATTCAACTGTTTCGTGTCCATTACTAATTCATACAGGTATCGATTATAGCATACTACCGAACACTCGCGCAGGACATTGACGTACTGTGCTATCTTTAGAGTATAAAAGTGTTCTTGTACGTTTAACGTATGGGAAATCATCAAATAACTTCCCGGAATGAAAACCCACCCAGGTTCCCTTTTTTTGGCCTTTATAATCCGGGGCCTCGGTATATCTTTCGAACAACCCGCAACCCCGTTTAAGTGTGCCTAACAAAATGTCTTCGCACTGACTATTTGTATTAGTTAAGTGATATGTATGACGAATGTTTTGTCGTGTAAACAATACATTCTACAATGTTTTATATCGTATTGTTTTGCATATAGCATATAATCATTGACTTTGAACTTCAAAATCGTTACACAAGAAAGGTTTTAATCGACCCATAAAATACAATCAAGTACTTAACCTCTCAAGGAACGCCATTATAAACGTCAAATATCTGTCAAGCACCGCCGGGCGTGCTCTTATTTACAAATACAGTTTTAAATCGGTCGGGGTTTGGTGGCACAAATTTGTGCCAGCGGAGCTCAAGGGTAATACTTGTTTACTTGCACGGTTTTGTGCCGCTGGGGCTCTAAAGGTTAAAAAGCAAAATACTACTAAAAACTGCATTGTCGATGTCCTATAGCACAATTGAGTGATGATTGTCTGACACGGAAATGACGCATATTTACCCAAACCTTTAGTTTTGCTTTTTGCAGTCTTACAAGTATTGTTAGTTTGTTTTTTTCGTGCGTCATCCATGCCACTTATAAAGCGTGCCTTTGTAAACATCACCTCCTTTCATTTCAACATGCTAAAACAGAATGAAACTGAAAATATTGGTATTCCGTCAATATTGCAGGAAGATAATGATATCATAAACAAAGGTTATCATGGTATGATTGCCATTCACGTTTATAATACGAAAACTGTGCATTTGTTATCTATCTACCACGTTCGCGTTAACATGGAGATGACAATTAAACTACACAGAGGCTGTTGACGTCATTATAAACAAAATACCGTTCGCTCGTAGAAATCCAGTTTCATCTAGCTGTTAGAAAACTGTACAACGACTTGTTCGATTTATTTTTTAAAGATTTCAACTTGACATTATGCCTGTTACTAGCTTTTGCCCGCGGCTTCGCTCGCGTTAAATTCGGGGTAACGAAGTTGCCCTTTCCTGATTTGCAAGTACCGGCTACATGTAGTTTTTGCCCTTGCGCCTTATTGATTGTCATAGCAATGCTAAGTTTTCCCTTTTCTTCCCTCTTTCTCCCTCATTTCCCACTTTCATCAGGCGTGAAGACGTAACAAACAAACTCACTTTCGGTTTTATAATATTAGTAAGGATTCCTTGAAGGTACTTAGTAGCTACTAAAGCATGCTTCTGTCTAACCTTCAAGGACAAAGGACAAAATGTGGATATAGGTAAGCTTACCTATATCCACATTTTGTCAGTTTTTTTAAAGTCCTATGTAATGGGGGCGGGCCTATTGCCATCGACCGGGCAGAAACCAGGCTAAGAACTGCTACTGCTGCTTTTTTTCGGATGGGTAATCATCAAATAATTACCCCCTCGCTCTGGGCGGAGCGGGGGAAAGTGTACCCATGTTCCTTCTTTTGCCCTTATATTCTGGGCTGGTGGGTTGTTCGAAAGAGATTCCGCGGTCCCGGAACACAAAGGGCAAGGAAGGACTATGCATAGGTTTTAGTCAGTAAATGTCCGATATATATCCGAAAGGCCCCTCTGCTTTGTAGAAATCTCTTTGAGGTACGCTTGAAACAGGTACGCGCCGTCAACACGGCCTGTCGTCGCTAAGAGGTACCACTGAGAAATTCCAGTGTCCGAGGATGCCTTCTCGTAATAATTAATGATGTTTTTATTCGAAAATCGTTTCTCACATTAATCACTGAATCTAGCGCATATTAAATAATGGATGGTATTTAAAAGTACTTCAATTTATTCCCATTTCGTTTACCTAATTTTGCCTGTGTTGCACCAAATATACTGAATGTGCACCAAAATATGTAAATTAAAATTATGTCATAACGAGCATCAGGAAAAAGACAGCACTACAATAAAAAAGTATTATATCTTTATCCATTTTCTATTAATGCAAGTCGTAGGGGGTCGCAGTTTTAACCTAACCTAACCTACGCATTTTTTTAGCATTCAGGAAAGAATATTTGGTGCACGATCAGTATTTTTGGTGAACACAATTTTTTTTCCCTTAAATAATTACTGGGAATTTGTTTAAACGTCATGTTATTTCCAACGCCATGTTGATAAAAAAATGTTTACAGTTAGGCAAACAGATTGGTTGCTTCTGAGAAACTAAGCTTTTGTTTTTGCCCACAATGATAACATGTGGTCTGTATTAGTTCCGAAAGTTGGGCTGAAGATAAATCTCCATATTTTGCGTCCTTTCCATGTAAGAAAGACTAGAACAGAAAATTGAATGTCCACACTCGAAGAGGCGACTTCAGGGAAATCCCTGGTGGCCTTGGTGATACAGGCCCGTTGAAAAGTGGCTTGATACTTCCAAATTAACCCTATTACATATTCCTTTACATACGTTTTGAAAATAGTCTCTTACACTTGTAACTTTGGCAAAACTACGGATTTCGTGCATATAGAGTAGTCCTCCGGGACACATTTAAAAAGCACCCAAAATAATTTTTCTGTTATATTTCCAGATTCGATGGACCTAGTTTCATCGGCGGCATCATACTGACTCTGGGTCTTCTCGCCATCGGCTTCATGGGTTTCAAGTACTATAAGAACCAAACCGAAAGGAACTACCACACTCTCTAAATATTTATAAGTTCACTCTAATCTAAGTGCACCAAACTACGTATTATATAAGATTTTATTTTATAAAGGGGATTTATTTTATGTTACATTACAAACTATCGAGTGCACGTTAGTAAATACAGGTATATTGTACATCAAACTTACATGTAAATTTTGTTCACCTCAACATTTTAATAATGGAACATAGCCTTTTCCGAATTTCTATGTTAGGGTGGTGTTTCATTAGCGTTCGTCTAGCGTTTTGTAAGCCTAAGCTGAACGAACGCTAGTCTAAAGTAACCCTCAGGTGGTTGGTTATTAGATCTAATATTACAATTCGAATTTCTAATTTGTTCTCTTTAAAAATAGCGTAAGATTTTGTAACTTCTAGTAGAATTTTTGGCATTTATTTTTCTATGTTGCATGCTTTATTTTAAGTAAGCATGTAGGTATCTGTCTATTATTTGAAGCTGACAGGTTTGAATACCAGAATTATTACCTTCGTAATATTATATGAAAGTATATTGTGATTTGTACATTTGGAATCTATAGATGTTTATTGAATTTATAAGATTCAAAAATATTATAAAGTCGAAAGGAGCAACTGATGATTATCATAGTACTATTTCATCTTTGAGTGCAATTTAGCTGTAGTATTTGATGTTCTTTTTCTTGTTAACTGTGCCATGTTTCGGATTTCAATGTGGAACACTGCATTTGGTAAAATTTATAAACTGCTTCATACACACTATATTTCAAAGATGTAGCTAATAAGTATATTTATTAATGTTAAGTGTTATTGTAAGGAAACGCAATGTGATGATGAAAATAAGGGTCTAAAGTAGTACCTATATTGGTTTGGCATAATCAAGTTCACTGAATCTCGTCTTACACCCACTCGACTAAATACAATACAACCTTTTTCACATATATAAGCTCGTCAGAGAATCTCGTAAATTTTCAAAAAACACTAATCTCGAAACTTCTTTGTGTCAAACCATAACCAATTCTGTATATTTTGTTTGTTTTTTTTTAATTATTTGTGATTTTAACACGCTATTTGTAAACTGGGGAAAGTTGATTCCATCCTAAAGTGCTCTTAAATCTGAACTATTTATGGATATAGTTATTCGAAAGGTTTTCATGCCACTATTAAAATTCTGTCTATCTGTATGTCTTACTACTGCTACTTACTCATGTCTGTCAATGGTTATGTTAAATAAAGGTATACATACACGTAAAAACTTTTATTTTGATTTTCACACTTAAACAAAACTAACATTTTTTACAATTAGATTTGTAAATTTAGCTTAATAATACTTATAAATACTGATTTTAACCCGCGACTGACCCGCTTTATTTATATTGATTACATCAAACGTAGATAACAAATACGACTAGTTCAATTACAGCTGCATCGGGCTTAGTGTTATTCTGGATACCAAAATCTAAGTGCGTACAGTTCCGCATTGTGACGTGGCACGCCGTAATGTGCGCTAATCTTTGATTAACGTCTATAGTTCGCTTTTAGGTTTCAGATCACTTAATAATATCTTCTTATCTTATTTAATACAATGTGTCCGGTCACGAATTAACGATATTCTATGTACTTAAACAAACATTCTCGTTGATTTGCATATTTTTTTGGTCTTTAATTTTGTTTTCTAAAGTTACAAAAATGTAAGCTCATCATTTCTTAATTTAAACGATAGACAATATTGTTGCCCTCTGAATAAACCTATTTGCATCTCAGTAAGACCAACACTTTTAGAGATATGATTATATTTTGTACACACACAGAGAATATCTCAAAATGGCGGTCAAATAGCGGGGAAGTGAATTGGACCTAATTGTGTAGGTAAGTATCTAGAATATCGCTAGTCCATGACCGGATACTATTAATTTATTACAACAGTATTTAGAAGCTAAACGTAATGCTTTAACACTATTAGACCCAAGACCATTAAAATGGAATGTAAACGATACCCGTATGAATAATCAGAATTGCAAAAGATTTTAAATCCACAAATTAATTTTGCCGCATAGCTAACTAAATTCAATACGGAAATCAAAGAAATAAATATCAAAAGTCAGTATCAGTTTCATTATGATACCACTATCATTTAACCTTTAAGTTTCCAGGCCATTATAAATAGGTCAACTACTTTTAGATCCCGGATATTTTTTTAGGATTCTGTACTCAAAAACTTACTACCGCCCAAATGACTCCAAACACACATTTCCAATCGTTGAACGTCGACAGTATTGTCCTAACTGCTCAATGTTTTTCACACAGCCAATTGCATATTTCTGCCACAACTAATATCAATACTTAAAAAATACATTTAAGTTCTTATTTTTATACCTACACCTCTTTTCAGGATTGGTGGTTCCTGAGACAAGCGCCTTCAAACTTACAAATTACTCTGCACCGTTATGAATATGTATTATCTACTTGCAACACGGGCGTGTCGCAAGTAATAGGTACCTACATAATCAAAGTAAATTATTAAACAAATTAATGATCTATAAATAAATCCAACTCACAGATTAACATATTTACACAAAATTACGCATTGGTACGATTTTTTCCGAGATTGGGGGGTGAGAGGGTCAAGTTAAACTATTTATCTATATGTACCTACATCTCGCCAAAGGCGAAGAGGGGCGCGAAAATGGGACTGACGTAATTAATAGACACCCCTTTCTCCCTTCTCACACTACATAAAGCTTGTTATATAAAACTCAGGTTAATCACCATTGCTTGTAAACAATTGATAAATGGCCTTACTAGTAACAGGTCCAACTTTGCGTTGAACTTCGGAGTATTTCAAATGAGCTAGAAGAATCTCCCCTTCTTTCGTATCACATTTAGCGTAAGCAAGTCTCAAAGAATAGGGTGTCGGGTATTTTTTAGTTATTGCCAAAGCTTTATCTACAGACATTCCTTTTAGTTGAAGTAACATCTTGATGAACGTTTGTGTAACTGTAAGCGGTTTGGATTTGACAGATGCTTTGTTGAAATATTGAAATGTCATAAGCAATTCGCCTTTGGGTTCATCATTGCAGCCTCGTAAATGTCTTGCCTGAAAAAGGAGATACCACATTTTTAAACGAACACAGCTAAAAAAAAAAAAAAAGTTTTTTTTTGTTTTTTTTTTTGGTGGGAAATCATCAAATATCTTCCCCCGCTCTGAGCGGAGCGGGAGAGAGTGTCAGTCTTGTACTGACTAAAGCCTACCCATGTTCCTTCTACTAATGTTATCTAAATATTGTTAAGACATTTACTGTCCTAACACTAATTATTAGAAAATACCGCCTGTGATAGGGTTTAACTTAACCTAGTACAGGCATCGAAATTTTATTATACCAACATTATTTCTAGGATTTAAATTGTATTTATAGTGCCAATTGTTTGAACTTTGAATAAATATATATTCCATTCTATTGCCGGGTTCCGGGGCCGCGGTACCTCTTTCGAACAACCCGCAACCTCGGCAGGAGGAGGCCCTGGCAAGCCCCTGTGCTTTGCTGACATCTCTTTGAGGCGCGCGTGAAACACTAACGTGCCGTCGACACGGCTTCTCGTCAATAGACGGACGGACGGTGAGCTACCCTAAAATGGCCCCTTAAACAGAATCATTATATCATAAGAATATGAATTACATTACCATTCGTAAAATGATCACAGTGACAATAATTCACAATATTAACTGACACAGTTAATATTGTAACAGTTGTTGGCAACTATTTTAAGATTTTTAATTAATATTATTATCCCGTTATGGTTCTGCTAAAGTGGCAAGTTTAGACCACCGGTTAAATAATATTATAAAAGCGAAAGTAAGTTTGTTTGTTACGTCTTCACGCCTAAATGGCTAAACCGATTTTGAAGAATTCTGGAACAGAGATAGTTGGGAACCTGGAAACGAAGATAGGCTATTTTTTAAGAGAGTTATGAAGGCGAAAGATGGTTTAAAAGGGAGAACATAGCTTTGCTATTACAATAAATAAGGCGCAAGGGCAAAACTACAAGTAGGTAGCATGTAGCTGCAAATCAGGAAAGGGGTACTGTGTTAGCCCGAATTTAACGCGAGCGAAGCCGCGGGCAAAAGCTAGTATAAATTATATGTTTCAATTACCTTAAATCGGATTGACAGCCTGCTAGTCAACATAGCCAAAAATCGAGCAGAATGTGTTAAAGAATCAGTCATTTGAACTTGAAATCCTTCTTGGACTCTGGTATTAGCTATGGCCTGCATCAGAGTCTGAATCCCCAGACCGACATGAGTATTCTTCCCATAATTCTCCACCAAGTAAATGACATTATTGATTCCACAATTACGAAGTCGGAATTTCTGCTCATGGAATCTTCCATCTTTTATACTAGCACCCAGATCATCCATTCTTTTCCGTTCTACAATAAAAGGTAGAACTAGTTCCTGGTCTTGGTGTACTTTATGCTTTGCTATCCATGTGAAGTCCCCAACTTTCAGACTCCTATATTCATGCTTCAAGTCTGGATATTTGTTGAACTGAGCTACTGTGGGATCATTCTTCTTTCGAAGCCTGTAATTTTTTTTGAGAAATCAAATATATGAACCATCCACATTAGTTTTAGTAAAAACAGGATTTAGTTTTATACCTAGCTAAAAGACTATTTTGAGGAGCTCGTGGCTAAATAATAGCAGGCGCTCAGGTCGATCCTTAGGTTAAGCCGCGCTTGCCTAGGTTGGTCTATGGATGGGTGACCACCCGTTACATACCGAGTTTTCTCCGTGCCTAGGAAAGCACGTTAAGCTGTAGGTCCCGCTCCCGGCTGTCATTTGTAGATCTTTGACAGTCGTTACAGCTAGTCAGTGTCCCGAAAGTCTGTCAACCAGTCTTACCAAGGGGTATCGTATTACCCAGTACTAACTGGGTTATGGAGCTCAGATAGGCAAACGCTCCATGTAAAATACTGGTATTACACTGTTGTACCATGTAATACACTGCTTACTTCTTTTAAAAAAAATCGTTGCCCCACAATAGGAGTTTTCCTGATTCGTAGGTGCGTTTACAAACATTTAAAATCAAATACACAAACAGCCATACCCAAAAAAGCTATCTGTAGGTCATACAAATATTTGTTCCGTGCGGGAATCGAACCCGCGACACTCAACGCAGCAGTCGATCGCTCAGCCACTACGCCGATCGTGTCGTCATTAATTAAACCCCACAGCCCAGTTAGTACATGATACCATTAGGTAAGACAGGTTGACTTTCTTTTTACTTAATAGGCTTGAGTGGCTGCAACTCACCTGATGTGGCCTAGGCATCAGGTGCAGTTGAAAAACAGCGTTGGGCACTAGCTGCTCGGCAGTTTACTGAACTGGGCCTATTTGGTGCAGCTGTGAGACACACATTTTTTTTTATTTTATTTGTGTTTAGAATTAAGTTTCATTATTTTTTATTAGTGTGTGCATTTATGGCTTGGGCCAAATAAACTTGTTTTCTTTCTTCTTTCTTTCTAGGGTTCACATTGAGTGTGCTTATTGCAATTAAAATGTTGGCTAAGAGTTGACATCTGTGTTGTTGTGTGATACCCTTGGTAATAAAGATTTTCAGACCTTCGGGCCACACACAGACTACTGTCAAAGATCTACAATTTACAGCAGGGCTTCACAAGGTTTAGACTAGAGACACGGATGCAACTCAGTATATAATGGGTGCTCACCCATCAGTTTACTGTTCGACTTAATTAATAAAATTCTAATATACTCATTAAGATAAAAATACTAAACACATACCCGCCAGTTTCATTCTTATCAATCAGTAATATTACTTCAAATGAATCAGGTGGAAATTCAATAACATTTGTTGCATCTATATTCACTGACGTAGCAGATGTAGAAGGACTTTGAAATTGATCACCAAGTATAATATCATCATTTTGTACATCAGGAACACTATTCCACGACTTGTCCTTAAAAATAATATCATTCATGGTCGGTATTTTTTCAGCATCTTTTATCTCAATAGTCAGTTCCCTACCTTCTTCAGTCAATGAAAAAAATGTGGTCTTTTCCTGTCTTTCAGATTTTACTAATCCTTTTTTCTTAAGTGTTGCCATATTAGACCAACCATTATAAAAAGAGTTAGGTGAACGTTGCAGTAATGACTCTTCTGCATGTTTTTGGGCTTTTACTATCAACTCTTCTTTTGTTAGTACAGGATTATTTGGGTTTTGGAGACTGTGTTCCAATAGTGCAACTAGTATTGCATAACCACCAGATCTGTAAGCCGGCTTATACTTTTCAGTCTTTCCTTCCCCCTTTTTACCTCTCCCCTTCCCCTTTCCTTTGCTATTAGTTTCGATACTGTTAGGTGGAGTAGTGTTTGAAGCCTGAACATTGTCAACTTCCTCATCTTGTAATGTATTGTGATATTGGATATCTTTTTTTGATGACAATTCTGGCATCCTAGTGAGATCAACCCTTAGGTATTTGTCTGAAACTAAATAATTGCTGCTGTCTATGTCCTTCTTGGAAGATACTGGTGATGTTTTTGATATAGAATTGTCAGAACCAGTTGCAATTAACTCACCGCAACTTTTAGATTCATTATTATTGGTACCATTTAACAACTTATCAAGATACATACACAACTTTCTATCAAACCCTTTCAGTATTATACATTCAGCGCCTGATTTTAACGGCAAAGGGTACTTCCTCAGGGATTCCAATGAGTCCTTAAGCATATCCTCAAGCGGGCTCTTGGATTTTTTAGCATCTTCATACATTTTTGATAACCACTCTTCAAAAATAGGATTTGGTTTAACCCGTGTACATTTTACTTTGCTGTTCATCTTGTCAGCTGTTTAAGAACACCAGCGTTTCATCAAAATATAAATAGATTTTGGTGTAAATAACACATCCACTAAAGGACTCGCTGCGCGAAGAAAATAGGGTCAGTCTTGTACATTTTGTAAGTCTTTTATATTTAAATTTAAATTAAATTCCTAAATATCCATCATCATTCATAAAGTTGAAAAAATAAATAAAACAATTCGCAACTAGAATTATTGTAGACATGACCACAGAGTATATTTTCTAAATGACTGACAATCAGTCAATGGTAGGCACAGTTTTTTTTTTATGAATGGCATCTCGCAGTTCAACCAAGGAGGTTGTCGTCTGCTTAAACGGGCGAATCCTGTGGATGCCTTAAAAATTAAGACCTCCAGCCAGGGTGAAAAACTTACAAACTAAGCGACTACACGCTAAGGGCACCCACTGTGGTGTACGCAAAGACTACAATATATATAATGAGATAGACGGTACTCTCGACCGTGATTCCGTCACTATACGAGTAGTGCCATCTATCCGCGGTGGTGGTTGAACTAAATCCATAACTATAGCTACGTACCTACCTATAGATATAGCCGCTTCAATTATATTCTGGTATTAATACTCTGTCAAGAAAGTACCGGGAAAAGATCAATAATACACAAAATGTCTGTTATTCATCCAAATTTATTTTATCACCTTCAAAGTATGCTCCTTTAGAAACGATACCTACACTTGCGCCAACGAATAATCCATTCATCAAAACATTTTTTAAACGCTGCTTCCGGAATTGAGTTCAGTTCTCGCCGCGAATTCTCCTATATGTCTTCTATCGATTGAAAACGGGTGCCACGAAGTGGTAATTTGAGTTTAGGAAAAAGAAAAAAGTCGGCAGGAGCCATATCTGATTTAAAGGTGACGTTCTACGTCACTTACCTACTTGGTGTAACCATGACAAAAAACGATGCTGATTGAAATCGTTGTTTTACTTTTTCTGTTTACTAAAATAGATTAGCGTAAATTAAATAAATACGGTTTAATAACATAAATATTTATGTATATTATTATATTTGATTAAATCATAACTCTTTTAATGAAGTGGTAACCCAACGAGTAAATAGTTTACACCACGAGGGATAGATGGAGCTAGTTTCTATACAAAAGTTTCAAGCAGGCTGCAATGTTCTAAGACAGAGATGGCGAACCAATGGCACGCGTGCCAATGACGGCACGCGACACAAAGAATTGGGCACGCAAACAATTTTAATGTTTGAGGGAGAGAACATCTGCCCAACCCAGCCGCCGCGGGAGACGCCCATGGCGCCGGGCGCCGCGAGACGACTTCCGGCCACCGTAGATGCGGGCCTGTGGGCGGTGAGCAATGGGTAGTTCACCGTCCGTCCGTCGATTGACGACAGGCCGTGTCGACGGCGCGTTCGTGTTTCACGCGCGCCTCAAAGAGAGTCAGCAAAGCAGAGGGGCTTGCCAGAGCCTCTGCCTGCCGGGGTTGCGGGTTGTTCGAAAGAGATACCGCGGCCTCGGAACGTAAAGGGCAAAAGAAGAAACATGGGTGGGTTTTAGTCAGTACAAGTCTGACATGCCCTCCCGCTTCGCCCAGAGCGGGGGAAGTCATTGGATGATTTCCCACCCGAAAAAAAAAAAAAAAAAAAAAAAAACAATTTTAATCATATTTTTATCTTACTATCATTTTTTAACTCGCCGGAGAAATTCATTATTTTCAGAGATGAATAAAATTAATTCGCTTACAAACCGTTTGGCGATGACTCTACTAGTCAGTAAAAAAAGTTTCGAATTGATAGTAATTATTTTCCTAATACAATCACTTAGTCAAAATTATTTGATGGCACGTCTGTGGCCTCATTCAACATTTATTTAGGAAAAATGGCACGTTGGTTCATCAAGGTTCGCCACCCCTGTTCTAAGAGAACATAGCATGGGTGTACGAGCCTCGGCTTAGGGCGTCGCTGAGGGACGGCAAGGGACAAGCTGGATCTGAGTGATATTAATTATGGACTGGTTGGGACTTACTGGCTCAGCAGCGTGGGCTGGCTCTTGCAAGGGACGGGTGGGAGGTAGGCACAGAAATCACAGAATATAATATATACCGATAAACCATAACAAATAACAATTATTTATAAAAATTGCGGACCACTTAAATAATCGACTAAAAAGATTTTCTACGTGCACATCACATTAAATTGCCATTAAAATGAAATAAAAATAATTGGTACAAAACGAATTAATACTATTAAACAGAAGACTTCTGTTTAATAATACTTCTAAATAAAAAATAAATGATTTTAATTTGTGCCTAATAAAAAAAAGGATTGTGTGGTTTTATGGGATCCACGGTAAAAGTGAAGCTTTTTTATCATATTATAGATGTTCCTACTCCGCTACCGGTATTATATGATGCTCTGTGGACCGACCGTCACGCGACGTGCAACACACAGACGAATGAGACGATGCAATTATAACTTAAGTAAAAACTATTGACGGCACGAGTGGCACAGTGGTTGAGTGATCAACTGATGCGCTTCGTGTCGCAGGTTTGATTCCCGCACGGAAATATGAATAATGTATGACCCACTAGTAGTTGTTCCGGGTCTGGCTGTTTGTGTGTATGAGTAAAACGGTTTGTAAACGTATAGGACAAATATAAGTATGGTAGTAACGAAATAAACTAACTTGCTATCTAGGCCTTGTAGAAAAAATCTCTCTCTCTAATAGGTCCCTACCTAGTAAACTTACTAATAATGAAAGCTAGGCAATTTCATGCCTGATAAATTACAAAGTCAAGCTAATATTGAGCAAAGAATGACAAAAACATGGATTTGATGTTACGTTCATCAATTTTACTGTATACTAGCCAAATGCGAGTCAGACTGACGCACCAAGATAATTGCAGCACTAAACAATTTAATCGATATGGTTATTGATGTTGTGCTATGATTAATAAAGCAGCGATATTTATTAAAACAAGCCTACTCTTGTTTTTAAAAAAAAATCTTATAGTGAAATTTCAGTAAAGTTTTGGTTTAGTCAACGACAATACAGCCCGGGCGTTGGATTTAGTGAATGCTAAGAGAGGATGGAAGATTGGAAGGTTTAGTGGCGAAAATGCTGGCAACACTGCCATAACTTCCTTCCATAGTTTGTGCAGCGTCGTATATTTTTGTTTAATTTAGGAAACCCGAAACAGTGTTAATAATTATTGTGATGTAGTGGATTGTACTAAAAAAATATCAAAATGTCGCTCGAAATCCCGTTGATGAGCACCGATGAGGTGAATGTGTAATTGATAGAAGTAACTATTAACTTGTTTGAAAGTGCTAGTGTCGTAATCATTTAATTTATTTTTGTTTATTTAGGTGATTGAATTAGATCCAGAGCAGTTACCCACTGGGGTTGAAGTGCTTAGTATATTACAACAGGAAAGATCTCAGCTTAGTGTCTGGATTAATGTTGGTGTAAGTAAACTTAACCTCAAAAATAGTGTTTTTATATGTAGCCTGTAGCTTAGAACACGTCGTAGCCCAAAATACCTGTAACACAGAATATACCGCAATCAATATGACGTTTGGCAATCACACCTTAAAAAAGTCATTGACGAAGGGACCAATGCATTTTAGATAAAATATTGAATTTAGCCTGGTTTGAAGATGCTTCTATTTAATAACCATTGATCATGGTTGCATATCCTGTTGCGTTTCGAACACAGGATAAAGAACAAGTCAGTGCAGAATGTAGTAAGAGGAGGTACTTTTACCTGACCTGAAATAGAGCTGGAAGACTAATATGAGACTATGCTCAACATTTTGAACAAGACCTGTGTAACTTTTAGTACTAATTATTCCTTTTTTCAGCTTGCATACTATAAACAAAAGAAGATCGATGACTTCCTTAAAATACTGGAGGCATCCCGTACAGATGCCAACATTGATTATAGGGACTTTGAAAGAGACCAGATGCGAGCCCTTGACATGTTGGCCGCATACTATGTTCAGGAGGCCAATAAAGAAAAGTTGAAAGACAAGAAAAAAGAGTTGTTCACTAAAGCAACTCTTCTTTACACTATGGCTGACAAAATCATCATGTATGATCAAGTGAGTTGTTTTTTTATTTATAAGACTAGCTGTGCTCATCATGCATTGCAATGCTCTTACTATACCTACCTGCCTACACTGGTAGGCAGGTAGGTATAGTAAGAGCATTAGATAGAGAGCAATAGAAGTATACATAAGAAATGTAGTAGGGTAGGTACTGACCTACCCTACTACATTTCTTATGTATACTTCTATTCAACACGGACAAATACAACAAATTAATAACCATGAAAATCGATCCAGCTGTTCTGGAATAATAAGTGTTCAAACAAACCCATTTCTTTTTAAATATTACGATCAACTCGCCCTGCTTTGCATGGGCGGAATGCATATAATATTATTGTACATATATTGAAACACTATTGCTGAAAACTGCATTAAAATCCATTGAGTAGTCAAAAAGATTTTAGTGAACAGAGAGTGCAAGCGACTTCATTTTATACTATGTAAAGAAGAAGAGATTTTTTTTTTATTATTGTTTGAGATAAACAAATATACTGAGAAATGCAATTTAAACCCACTGAATACCTCTGCAATATAAATAGTCAGCAGATGGTTTGGGTGTTGACTTAGTAATATATTCAATATATTATGCAATAAAATGTAGAATGGCATAAACTATGAAAAAGGAGTGATGAGCCCAAAACTCAAGCGTGCTTGTCTTGAGAATTTGGGGTTTATTAAATGATGTTACCACCCATAAACCCGCAAAATAAGTGTCTTGGACGTAAACCCTTCACCATTCTTATAAACAAATTCTGTCTGCTGTAAACCATTAGGCGCGTCGCCCACACGACCAAGAGTCGAGGCGAAGTCGCGGCGCGAGCGCGTTAGGCGCGTCGCCCACACGACATTTGGAAAGAAAATCTCGCTGGCTCTGATGTGAGTTTTTCTTTACAAATGGCGTGTGGGCGACGCGCCTAACGCGCCCGCGCCCGGTCTGCGCCTCGAGTCTTGGTCGTGTGGGCGACGCGCCTTAGAATTCAATAGGTTTATTGATTCTTTTTCATCTTTCAATCAGTTTATTTAAACCTTTCGCAGATTTTGAAAGTCACATTGTCGTGCAAGGTTCATTTTTCCAGTGAAGAATCTGCTTCTCATTAATGTTTTTATTTTCCTTTTTTTACAAACCCAAGTCCCATTATGTGATAAATGATGTTTATTTTGCAAGTAGGTTTTCACAAACACTTTTACACGTCATTTTTTTTTTAAACTGGATGAGGCCGGTGTTTCGTACCCAACTACTCTGAGAAGGAACAGCCAAAACAAAATCAGAGGTCATAGTCTCTTTTAAAGTCCAGATAAAATAATCTTGGTCAATTTACATGAGGACTACGCAGATAGTGTCTGAAATGGTCTTTTAAGAAAGCACCACACAGATTGAGTGGACCTGTCCAGTCAGTGCAAGCATTTGTCAGTTATCGTGTAGCTCAACTCAAGAGACAACGTTTAATCCTTTTTGTCATTGTGGTTGTGCCCAAGATATTGGTGTGCGATTGTATTATTTAATATACTTCAATGGGTTAAGAAATTTAATTTGCTAATAATAATGTTTGACTGTTTACAGTTATTTTTAATAGTATAGTAATTATTTGGGTTTAATTCTAGAACCATCTCCTTGGTCGAGCCTATTTCTGTCTCCTTGAAGGTGATAAAATGGAACAAGCAGATGCCCAATTCAACTTCGTATTGAACCAGTCACCAAACAACGTACCCTCATTGCTTGGCAAAGCTTGTATAGCATTCAATAGAAAAGATTACAGAGGAGCATTGGCTTTTTACAAAAAAGCCTTGCGAACTAATCCCGACAGCCCAGCTGCTTTACGGTTGGGAATGGGACATTGTTTTATGAAGCTAAATAATCAAGAAAAGGCAAGGTAAGAATTTGGTATCCTATATTTGCTAGCAACCTAAATTATTGTATTAGCCCGAAATTCTCGCCGATGTTGGCATAGATCTTAATGTGAACATTACATGTTTGAAATAAATTTTACTAAGTTGTTAAAACACAAATTAAAGCCCAAAAATTAGAGAGGCCATGCCAGGGCCACCGCCTGCCGGGGTTGCGGGTTGTTCGAAAGAAATACCGCGGCCACGGAACGTAAAGGGCAATAGAAGAAACATGGGTAGGTTTTAGTCAGTAGAAGTCTGACACTCCCGGTCCGCCCAAAGAAGCCCACATATTTTTTGGGATTTTTTTTCATCCGCAAAAAAGCCCAAAAAATATTTGTTTTTGAAGAATCACATTTGAGAATAACATCTTTTGTAAACAGAGATTTGAATAGACTTTAGATGTCTGCATGCATCGCATTGATACCCTAGCATGGCATAGCTAGAAAAATCATCTTTATATTGTAGGTACATATTTCATGAAGTCTTATGTTTTTAGGATGGCGTTTGAAAGAGCTTTACAACTAGACCCGCAATGCGTCGGCGCGCTAGTTGGCTTGTCTATCCTCAAACTGAATCTTCAAGAGAATGAGTCGAACAAAATGGCTGTGATTATGTTATCAAAAGCATATGCTATTGACCCCAAGAATCCTATGGTTTTGAACCATTTGGCAAATCATTTCTTTTTCAAAAAGGTAAGTCTTATTGAGAAGATTAATCGTATAACTGTATCACGTTCTTTTAAAACTATATAATGTTTACAATAATTGATCCAATATATAAGCTATGTGAAATGTGTGTATAAAAGCTATAAGCTATGTGACTCTTTATTTTAAAACTAGCTTCCGCCCGCGACTTCGTCCGCGTGGCATAGTTACTTTGGGCTAACGCTAACTTTAACCGCGTGATGATCGAAAAAAAAAACCGGCCAAGAGCGTGTTGGGACACGCTCAGTGTAGGGTTCCGTAGTTTCCCGTCCGTCACAATAAGTGTTCCCAGTTATGAGGCCAATCGAACAATTCGGTAAATACCCGATCCAATGTAATAAGTACCTACAGCGCCATCTCTCGAGGAATTGGGTTACTAATTAATACAAAGACGTGCAATTTTGGTGGTAATTTTGGATTGCGAGAACCGATTTCAATAATTCTTTTTTTGTTTGAAAAAAGATACGTTTCAGGATAATAAAATATGTAAACAAAGTTACAAAAAAAGCTTGCATATACGATTATACTACATACTTAGTCCAGAAATTATTTTGTACAACTTTTTGTCTTTTTTGTACAAAAACTGTTGTGTCAATCAAGTTCAAAATAATTTTCATAGAAAGTCCTTATAAAGTTCTACTTTTCGGATTTTTTTCATATTTTTTAGACTTATGGTTCAAAAGTTAGAGGGGGGGGGGGACACATTGTTTTTTACTTTTGGAGCGATTATTTCCGAAATTATTGACATTATCAAAAAATGATCTTAGTAAACCCCTATTCATTTTTAAATACCTTTCCAACAATACAGGGTGGCCAGTTGATAGGCGTCCAAAGAAAAAAATTAGATGCCTTATGCTAAGGGGTACCCGAATTACCCCCATGTATGTTTCGCAATTATTTGTAGTTTAGGAGCTAGAATTTTTTTAAGTACTTTTTTCAAAATATTCACCTAGCATTGGTTTTTATTTTTTATGTCTTTATTCCTATCATTTTTAGATATTCTTTTTTGTGGAATCTATTAGCGATAGCAGTAGCAACCATGCAAAAAAAAACCGTTTGCCTAGGCATTGTAGAACTTACCACAAAATTAGTCCAAAGTTCAAAATTACCATTAGAGTTCGATAATCAAAAATGTTCAGAGCTTAAAAAAAAAATAAGTGAGGGGTGCCAGAGGTTTCTAAATGATCTTAAAAACTTTTATGGACCTTCAACAGACGAAATCGGTAAAAAAATATAGAACTTGATCGGGGATTATTTCCTGTAATTAGCGTTGATAGCAATAAAGGTATTTTAACAGTTATTGTTATAATTTGGGATTTCTTTATTTTTGCCACTTTTATGATAAAAAAATACGGTAGATAGTTTACAAATTTTATTAAAACACGTTACAACAGGTTTTCAAAGTGCCGCCTTACCACAGAAATGCACAATCTACATCTACGGAGGACATTGTCTTTTAGTTGTAAACCATGTCTCGTCTCAGTGTTAAGTTAACGTCTGACAGCAAATTGGTAATTCTTCAAGAACTCTTTGTAGGTGGCTCCATCGAGCTTGGACAGCGGTCTGGCTATGGATTCTCCATAGTCCGCTATCGAGAATCCTCATTCCGTAAGACCATCAAATTTTCAACACCGCTTCGTTACAAAAGGTTTTCAAAGTGCCGCCTTACCACAGAAATGCACAATCTACATCTACGGAGGAAATTGTCTTATAGTTGTCTAAAGGCTTCTCTGTTACTTCTTACAACATTTCCCGCTTCTTCAATTTTCCGTTTTAGCTCTTCCCCATTGTTAGTGTCCCGTGCGTACCATCACGAGTCTGGACGGCAGCTCGAATAGTGGTGGTAAACTAATTGGTAGTTCACCGTTGAGAACGCCGGGACCACATTTTCAGACTGAAGCGGTGTTGAAAATTTGATGGTCTTACGGAATGATGATTCTCGATAGCGGACTATGGAGAATCCATAGCCAGACCGCTGTCCAAGCTCGATGGAGCCACCTACAAAGAGTTCTTGAAGAATTACCAATTTTGCTGTCAGACGTTAACTTAACACTGAGACGAGACATGGTTTACAACTAAAAGACAATTTCCTCCGTAGATGTAGATTGTGCATTTCTGTGGTAAGGTGGCACTTTGAAAACCTGTTGTAACGTGTTTTAATAAAATTTGTAAACTATCTACCGTATTTTTTTTATCATAAAAGTGGCAAAAATAAAGAAATCCCAAATTATAACAATAACTGTAAAAATACCTTTATTGCTATCAACGCTAATTACAGGAAATAATCCCCGATCAAGCTCTATATTTTTTTACCGATTTTGTCTGTTGAAGGTCCATAGAAGTTTTTAAGATCATTTAGAAACCTCTGGCACCCCTCACTTATTTTTTTTTAAGCTCTAATCATTTTTGATTATCGCACTCTAATGCTACTTTTGAACTTTGGACTAATTTTGTGGTAAGTTCTACAATGCCTAGGCAAACGGTTTTTTTTTGCATGAAAGAATATCTAAAAATGATAAGAATAAAGACATAAAAAATAAAAACCAATGCTAGGTGAATATTTTGAAAAAAGTACTTAAAAAAATTCTAGCTCCTAAACTACAAATAATCGCGGAACATACATGGGGGTAATTCGGGTACCCCTTAGCATAAGGCATCTATTTTTTTTCTTTGGACGCCTATCAACTGGCCACCCTGTATATCACACGTTAGGGTTGAAATTAAAAAAAAAAAACATTTCCCACTTTACATATAGGGTGGCTACCCTAATAAAACATTTTTTTCAAATTTTTATTTTACCACTTTGTCGGCGTGATTGATATACATATTGGTACCAAATTTCAGCTTTCTAGCGCTAACGATCACAGAGATTAAGCGAGGACGGACGGACGGACGGACGGACGGACAGACAGACATGGCGAAACTATAAGGGTTCCTAGTTGACTACGGAACCCTAAAAACCTTTCAATCTCCCCTTTTCTTCCCCTTTTCTCACTTTTTTTTAGCCTATGGCCGTATCCAGGGTCCCAACTATCTCTGTACCAAAATTCATCAAATCGGTGTAGCCATTTAGACGTGAAGACTTAACAAACACACTCTCTTTCGCTTTTATAGTATTAGTAAGGATAATACAAATGCTAATATGAGTTTTGTGGCCTGTATTTTTTAAATAACGAATGTCTATCTTCGTATTTTCATCCTATGAAATTGGACATTTAGTGTGGCATAGTAACATTGGCTTAATCTACCTTTGGTGTAGGAACAGTCTCTTTAAACTTGACTAATGGGAGCCTTAGTCAAGTGTAAGCAAAACGAGTCGTTTTTGTTTATTGGAACGGGGCATAAATAATCTTTCTTTTTTTTCTAGGACTACAGCAAGGTCCAACACTTAGCCTTACACGCATTTCACAACACGGAGAACGAAGCGATGCGTGCTGAAAGTTGTCACCACCTCGCGAGAGCCTTTCATGCTCAAGGTGACTGCGACCAGGCGTTTCAGTATTACTACCAAGCGACACAGTTCGCGCCGCCTAACTTTGTGCTACCGCACTACGGGTTGGGACAGATGTATATCTATAGAGGAGATACGGAGAATGTAAGCATTTTGTTTTTTTTTACTTTAAATACTGGGAGAAAGAGGGAATAAAAGGGAAAACTTAGCGTTGCTATTACAAATCAATAAGGCGCAAGGGTAACCGTGTTACCCCGAATTAAACGCGAGCGAAGCCGCGGGAAAAAGCTAGTTATTAATACTCTTGGCGTCAATTTTGCCTTATGGAAATACTAGGTTTTACCCGCGGCTTCGCTCGTGTTAAATTCGAGGTAACACAGTGCCGCTCTTCTGATTTACAGGTACCTGCTACCTGTAGTTTTTGCCCTTGCGCCTTATTTATTGTAATAGCAATGCTAAGTTTTACCTTTTAAAGAGCCTATTTCCGTCTCCAGGGTCCAAACTATGTCTGTACCAAAATTCATCAAAATCGGTTTAGTCATTTAGGCGTGAAGACGTAACAAACAAACAAACTCACTTTCGCTTTTATAATATTAGTAAGGATTTACTGAACACCATTAAGTACCAACTGAGCCGAGCGCTTCCGAAGTTAGCCGAACGCGATCCAAAAATACAAGGTTGTAAGTATCGATGTGGCCGAAACGTCCGGCATTTTTTTTTAACCGTAACCTAACCTTCGTCCGAAACATGATACTTTTAAAACTATTTACCCGTATGTTTTTCTTTTTCTGTTTTAGGCAGCCCAGTGTTTCGAAAAAGTATTGAAAGTCCAACCAGGGAATTATGAGACAATGAAGATTTTAGGTTCCCTCTACGCCAATTCACCATCACAATCAAAGAGAGATATAGCCCGACAGCATCTAAAGAAAGTCACAGAACAGTTCCCTGATGACGTAGAAGCTTGGATAGAATTGGCTCAAATATTGGAACAAAATGATTTACAGGTAACAACTTTATAAACTCCCATTTAAAATTTGCTATTTTTTATTCTTATCGTGGTCACTTTTCTTCTTAAAATTATTAATAAGTGGCTTTTGCCCGCAGCTTCAATCGCGTTAAATTCGGGGTAACACAGTTCCTCTTGCGCCTTATTGTAATAGCAACGCTAAGTTTTCCCTTTTCTTCCCTCTTTCTCCCTCACATCCCACTTTTTTTAAAAAAATTAGCCCATGCCTCTCCTGGTTCCCAACTATATCTGTACCAAAATTCATCAAAATCGGTTGAGCCACTAAAGCGTGAAGAGGTAACAAACAAACAAACTCACTTTCGCTTTTATAATATTAGTAAGGATATTACTTATAAAATATAAAAAAAAATGTTTCTGTCGGTAATGGGAGCAGGGTCTAAGCTACCGGTGATTAGGGTTCCAGAGAAAGGATCCTCCTCACAATGCACCTTACTGCCTTCTGAATCAGGCCGATCCAACCTAAGGAGAGCTTCGACAGATGTTGGTCGAGACTCTTGGCAATTAAGCCATTGGCCATAACGACAATCGATACAATAGCCCAGTTCACATTCCACATGTCGACAACCCCGTGTCCCAAGTCAAGATATTTTAGTTGCAGCCGCGATGATCGATCTATCACCACTATGTCAGGCTTATTATATTTTTTATTCTTTCTTTTTTATTTCTCAGCCAGGCACTTGAGACAATTGAACTGCTTGTATACTATTGTTCAGCACAATATTTTCTTCTAATATGTGTTTATCCAGTCAATTTGTGAATTGCCATTTGGGGCAGAAATTATGTCTTTTCGGAGCTTATGTTGTTGGCCTACTATCTCAAATATTAATTCTTGTTCCAGGGTTCTCTACACGCGTACAGTACTGCAATGAAGATTCTCAAAGAGAAAGTAAATGCAGATATTCCAGCTGAAATACTAAACAATGTTGCAGCCCTACATTATAGACTTGGAAACTTGAACGAAGCTAAGAACTATTTGGAAGAAGCACTTGAAAGGTACAGTTAAAACACACATTGAATGATCAATATCTACACATAAATACATTTGAACTTTCTGTTTGTAATTTCAAAATAACAGCTTTTAATGAATGCATATCCTCACTATCCTTACTTATATAATATTATAAAAGCGAAAGTGAGTTTGTTTGTTTGTTACCTCTTCACGCTTTAATGGCTTAACCGATTTCGATGAATTTTGGTACAGAGATAGTTGGGAACCAGGAGAAGGACATAGGCTAATATTTTTTTGAAAAAAGTGGGATGTGAGGGAGAAAGAGGGAAGAAACGGGTAAACTTGGCGTTGCTATGACAAATCAATAAGGCGCTACCGAATTTAACGCGAGCGAAGCCGCGGGCAAAAGCTAGTAATATTATAAAAGCAAAAGTGAGTTTGTTTGTTTGTTACCTCTTCACGCTTTAATGGCTAAACCGATTTTGATGAATTTTGGTACAGAGATAGTTGGGAACCAGGAGACGGACATAGGCTAATATTTTTTTTTAAAAGTATGGGATATGAGGAAGAAAGAGGGAAGAAACGGGAAAACTTAGCGTTGCTATTACAAATCAATAAGGCGCTACCGAATTTAACGCGAGCGAAGCCGCGGACAAAAGCTAGTGAAAATATAAAACAAAACCATTATTTTTTGTGTTTGTTTGTTCCGGCTAATCTCCTAAACCGCTTGAACTATTTAGACGGGAGTTTTACTGACAGAGTAAGGAGGAGTAACTTAGACTTTTTTTTTTAAGTAAGGGATCTGTGCAAAAAAAAAATTGACAACTAAATCTGATTCAACTAGGGTTTTTATAATACGGTCGCCGGTCGCGGGCAACAGCTAATTGGTCCGTAAGGCGCGTCGCCCCGAGAGTCGAGGCGCAGTCGCGGCGCGGGTGCGTTAGGCGCGTCGCCCACACGACATTTGTAAAGAAAATCTCACATCAGAGTCACGCCGCAGCGAGATTTTCTTTACAAATGTCGTGTGGGCGACGCGCCTAACGCGCCCGCGCCGCGACTGCGCCTCGACTCTTGGTCGTGTGGGCGACGCGCCTTAGATTATTTACCATTTGCGATTGGTTTAAATTCCTTCTTTTTCTAGGGAAAGAGCGGATGCGGAAACATTGGACGCTCAGTACTACAATTCTATAGCAGTAACAACTATGTACAATCTAGCGCGATTGAACGAGGCTTTATGTATGTATAACAAGGCAGAGAAATTATATAAGGACATATTAAAAGAGCATCCGAACTATATTGACTGTTATTTGAGGTAAGAGGACTTGTTTCTTGTTTGTTATGCTTTGTTAATGGTATGTGAAGAGATTGCTTTTTGCATTAAGGCGCCTCCCCGACCAAAACGCCGCCGCAAGCCGTTTTTGTGCAGTCTTCTGGAGCTATCTACTTGTTATTAAAAACGAACAAAGTAACAAAAAAAATACATTAAATTTCTTTGTAATCTTGATTCCATTATTGTAGATTTATTTTTATTGTGTAATTATTTAGTAAATCTCCATACAACAAAACCCCAGAAATAAGAAAAAATATCAATAACATGCATCTCCTCGTAAAGTAAAAAATATATCAATAAATTAAAACACATCTGTTACAGGTTAGGCTGCATGGCTCGCGACAAAGGCCAGATCTACGAAGCATCGGACTGGTTCAAGGAAGCTCTTAAAGTAAACACTGAGCACCCCGACACGTGGTCGTTGCTAGGCAACCTACATTTAGCGCAACAGGAGTGGGGACCCGGACAGAAGAAGTTTGAGAGGATCCTGCAGAACTCTAGCACATCGAATGATGCTTACTCGTTGATCGCTCTTGGTAAGTTGTTTTGGAGTAAACTAGAAATAAAGATATCTTTAGTAGTTCTACCTAATCTTGGTACGTTTCAATTGCGTGGGTCAGTCATTGCAATTTGAATCTTATGTCAATAGTCAAAGTAACAACTATAAAAGGGGTGGGTCTGACAGAAGCTAGGTTACGCAGTCGTTTGTCGGCCGATATACGCCGTCCGATATTGAAATGAAACCAACCAAATATAAAAGTGTATAATAAATTACGAGTGTATAATTAACTAGTAGTCCTGCGCGGTTTCACCCGGTCTCACCGCGGGTCTTTGGTTACTGACCGGGTCCCGTGGGTAGTAGCGTCAAATTATATAGCCTATGTTACTCAGTGATTATAGAATAGAATATACTTTATTGCACACCAAAATTGAAATAAAACTGTTTTACAAATCTATGGTTAAAATGGCAGGTACCTGCCACCTGTAGCTTTTGCCTTTGCGCCTTATTTATTGTAATAGCAATGCTAAGTTTTCCCTTTTTTTCCTCTTCCTCCCTCATTTTTAGGGTTCCGTAGTCAACTAGGAACCCTTATAGTTTCGCCATGTCTGTCTGTCCGTCCGTCCTCGCTTAATCTCTGTGACCGTTAGCACTAGAAAGCTGAAATTTGGTACCAATATGTATATCAATCACGCCGACAAAGTGGTAAAATAAAAATTTGAAAAAAATGTTTTATTAGGGTAGCCACCCTATATGTAAAGTGGGAAGTGATTTTTTTTTTAATTTCAACCCTAACGTGTGATATATTGTTGGAAAGGTATTTAAAAATGAATAGGGGTTTACTAAGATCATTTTTTGATAATGTCAATAATTTCGGAAATAATCGCTCCAAAAGTAAAAAACAATGTGTCCCCCCCCCTCTAACTTTTGAACCATAAGTCTAAAAAATATGAAAAAAATCTGAAAAGTAGAACTTTATAAGAACTTTCTATGAAAATTATTTTGAACTTGATTGACACAACAGTTTTTGTACAAAAAAGACAAAGTTTTACAAAATAATTTCTGGACTAAGTTTGTAGTATAATCGTATATGCAAGCTTTTTTTGTAACTTTGTTTACATATTTTATTATCCTAAACGTATCTTTTTTCAAACAAAAAATTGTTGTTGAATTACCACCAAAATTGCACGTCTTTGTATTAATTAGTAACCCTATTCCTCGAGAGATGGCGCTGTAGGTACTTATTACATTGGATCGGGTATTACCGAATTGTTCGGTTGGCCTCATAACTGGGAACACTTATTGTGACGGACGGGAAACTACGGAACCCTACACTGAGCGTGTCCCGACACGCTCTTGGCCGGTTTTTGTTCTATTTTTAATTAAAAATAAAATAGCCTATGTCCGTCTCTTGGTTAACAACTATCTCTGTACCAAAATTCATCAAAATCGGTTTAGCTATTTAGGCGTGAAGAGGTAACAAACAAACTCACTTTCGCTTTTATAATGTTATAGTATTATTTGCTATTTCAAATTTGGAACTGATCGCCATCAGCGCTAGCTTGCTGTTAAAATGGCGGGAAAGCAACAGTGTGCATTCACAGATTGAGTTTATTTAAAATGTTTTTTTTTTCTTGTTTCTTCGCAAATGTGTTAAAAAACGTCGTACGATATAGGTGCGTATTGGTTATAACATGCTCGGCTCAATTACGCCCTCGCCTTCGGCTCGGGCTGAAATTCCGACTCGCATGTTAAAACCATCCTAACGCACTAATATCGTAATGTACTATTTATTTGTCTTGTACAGGAAATGTTTGGCTCCAAACCCTACACCAGCCTTGTCGCGAGAAAGACAGAGAGAAGAGGCATCAAGAGCGAGCACTTACCATGTACAAACAAGTGCTGAAGAATGACCCGAAGAACATTTGGGCCGCCAACGGCATTGGATGTGTACTGGCTCATAAGGTAACGATATAAGATTTATAATAATTATATATAACGTGTATATGCGTACTGCGACGGGTGGTACGATGTGGCGCTAGTAAAACGTTCATAGGTGACACATAATATAGGGGAAGGCTTTTGCCTTTTTTGCCACTTTGATAGTTTGTTATTTTGTAGAGAAGCAAATTCTCTACAAAAACAGGATGGTCCAACAGATGGTTTTTCAATAAAACTCAAACTCCAAACTTTTGAATGTCACAAAATGTTGAAGCTACAGTCCCGGTCACAAGACTTATCTTGTGAAAGTACTGCAATTGCCCATTCCAAAGCGTTGATCTCTATGGAGAAGAATGGGCAAGAAACTCCATGGACACAAGGAGAGAGAGAACAAGGCCTTAACCTTGGGCCTTGTTCTCACGGATTTGTAGCATACTTTAGCGTAACATTTTGGGATCACATGGAATGCTCCAAAATACGCTGAACCGGGCGGTTATAGTTTATTTAATTCCCTTTTGCATTTCAAATGATAATATAAAGTGAACTTTTCACATTATATTATCATTATAGTTTTAATCTGTCAAAAATGTTCATTATTATTTCCATTTTGTGAAGTTTCTGAACTATTTTTTCGCGGGAAAGCAGCATTGCTGTATTTTGGTTTGCAGCAGAAAGGGAGTTCATAATATCGCAATTTATAAATAATAGCGATATTTTGAACTCTTTAAGTGTTTGTAATAAGATCGCTATTTACTAACCGTTGAGTCTTTGCCGGTGTTAAAATATTAGTACTTATAAGTATAATTTTTAACAGGGATGTGTAAACGAAGCTCGTGACATATTCGCGCAAGTTCGTGAAGCTACGGCCGACTTCCCAGATGTATGGATGAATATAGCACACATTTATGTTGAACAGAAACAGTATATCAATGCTATACAAATGGTAAGTGCAATAATGACCTCTTTTTATTTGATTTTATATCAGACTAGCTTTCGCCCGCAGCTTCGCCCGCGGCTTCGCCCGCGTTAAATTTTGGGTAACACAGTTCCCCTTGCGCCTTATTGATTTGTAATAGCAACCCTAAGTTTTCCCTTTTCTTCCCTCTTTCTCCCTCACATCCCACTTTTTTTTTAAATAAAAAAGCCTATGTCCGTCTCCTGGTTCCCAACTATCAATGTACCAAAATTCATCACAATCGGTTTAGCCATTAAAGCGTAAAGAGGTAACAAACAAACAAACTCACTTTCGCTTTTATAATATTAAGTAAGGATATCTCATCGATATTAAATTTTTTATCAGGAATTTATTTATTTATTTAATTTATAAGTTTTGGTTTATGCGAAACCCAAAACACGTGTCTTTTATTTTTATGTAAATAATGTATGTACAAAATGTAAGAACTGTCATGAAAAAATACAGAGATATAGTATAAGCTTGTTATTTTACCTGGTTGTCCGTACAAAAACACGGTCACCACGCGGCTCACACACACTGCACGCGTCTGGTGTCGCTATTACGTGCTATGACTTGTTGTGTGTCGTATGATTGCGCATAGGTATGCGTAAACTACTTGTCCAACTCTATAAATGGTTGGAATCGATTCAGTTACTTTTTTTAAACAAACTTTATTCGAGTTTTGCATATAAACTAAAAATAATGTTGTATTGTAGGTATACCAACGAGTTAAAAAATACCCCTTATTTAAATGTATGTATAATCAGATGAAATGTGTAATCGTTAAGCAGACTTCTGTTTTATTCTTTGGGGTTTTTAAGTTGTGATGAAAACAACAGCTAGTCCTATTTATATAAGTTTTACATTAATGGTAGGATACGAATCCTTTGCCAGTTTTGTCGTTGACTGACGGAAACTTTTAAATAAAAAAAGTCGCACACCATCATATGACTTTCCACAGTACGAGAACTGCGTCCGCAAGTTCCGTATGCACCACGACGTGGAGTGGCTGACGTGGGTGGCGCGCGCGCAGACGCTGGCGGGGCGCGCGGGCGCGGCGCGGGGCTCGCTGCTGCGCGCGCGCCGCGTGGCGCCGCACGACGCCGCGCTGGCCTACAACACGGCGCTCACGCTGCGCCGCCGCGCCGCCGTCGTGCTCAAGGACGACCGCTCCGACCTGCGCCTGGTGCTGCGCGCCGTGCACGAGCTGCACGTCTCGCACCGACACTTCACGCGCCTGGGCGGCGTCGAGGTAACGTCAATGCCAACCCGTATTCTCTTTTAATATCTTATCATTTTACTGTCAATGACGTAAAAAAGGTGGATGGAAAACGATTGCATGTGACAAGAATGCATAATTATAAATTAGCCGAAGTTTGAAAGTTGCGCCTGTTACAAAAAAAAATGAAAGAGAGTCGTTTGTCTAGTATGGACATGTAATGAGGAGGGATGAAGCACATGTGACTAAAAGCGTGATGGATCTGAATGATATGAAGGAGAAAGGAGTGAATGATGCCGTGACGTCTGATAGGGGAGAATGGAAATAAAAAACGTGTTGCGCTGATCCCAAATAGAATGGGACGAGGGCAGGAAAATGATAATGATGATCATTTTAATGTCAACGTTGCTCCGACGAACTTCTCATAGTATACTTGACCCACTGCGAGTACAGACACTACAATAGTGCCATAAATAATCGTACATATCTTCCAGGCGGGCGACGCAGCGGCTAGGCCCGAGGCGGGCGCAGCGGGCGCCGCGGCTGCGGAGGCGCGCACGTGCGCCGACCTGCTGTCGCAGGCGCAGTGGCACGTGGCGCGCGCGCGGCGCCAGCACGACGAGGAGGTCACGCTCAGGGACCGCCAGCGGGAGCAGAGGGAGGCCTTCCGCAGGCAACAGGTATGCTACACTGTCGCAGGCGCAGTGGCACGTGGCGCGCGCGCGGCGACAGCACGACGAGGAGGTCACGCTCAGGGACCGCCAGCGGGAGCAGAGGGAGGCCTTCCGCAGGCAACAGGTATGCTACACTGTCGCAGGCGCAGTGGCACGTGGCGCGCGCGCGGCGACAGCACGACGAGGAGGTCACGCTCAGGGACCGCCAGCGGGAGCAGAGGGAGGCCTTCCGCAGGCAACAGGTATGCTACACTGTCGCAGGCGCAGTGGCACGTGGCGCGCGCGCGGCGACAGCACGACGAGGAGGTCACGCTCAGGGACCGCCAGCGGGAGCAGAGGGAGGCCTTCCGCAGGCAACAGGTATGCTACACTGTCGCAGGCGCAGTGGCACGTGGCGCGCGCGCGGCGACAGCACGACGAGGAGGTCACGCTCAGGGACCGCCAGCGGGAGCAGAGGGAGGCCTTCCGCAGGCAACAGGTATGCTACACTGTCGCAGGCGCAGTGGCACGTGGCGCGCGCGCGGCGCCAGCACGACGAGGAGGTCACGCTCAGGGACCGCCAGCGGGAGCAGAGGGAGGCCTTCCGCAGGCAACAGGTATGCTACACTGTCGCAGGCGCAGTGGCACGTGGCGCGCGCGCGGCGACAGCACGACGAGGAGGTCACGCTCAGGGACCGCCAGCGGGAGCAGAGGGAGGCCTTCCGCAGGCAACAGGTATGCTACACTGTCGCAGGCGCAGTGGCACGTGGCGCGCGCGCGGCGACAGCACGACGAGGAGGTCACGCTCAGGGACCGCCAGCGGGAGCAGAGGGAGGCCTTCCGCAGGCAACAGGTATGCTACACTGTCGCAGGCGCAGTGGCACGTGGCGCGCGCGCGGCGACAGCACGACGAGGAGGTCACGCTCAGGGACCGCCAGCGGGAGCAGAGGGAGGCCTTCCGCAGGCAACAGGTATGCTACACTGTCGCAGGCGCAGTGGCACGTGGCGCGCGCGCGGCGACAGCACGACGAGGAGGTCACGCTCAGGGACCGCCAGCGGGAGCAGAGGGAGGCCTTCCGCAGGCAACAGGTATGCTACACTGTCGCAGGCGCAGTGGCACGTGGCGCGCGCGCGGCGACAGCACGACGAGGAGGTCACGCTCAGGGACCGCCAGCGGGAGCAGAGGGAGGCCTTCCGCAGGCAACAGGTATGCTACACTGTCGCAGGCGCAGTGGCACGTGGCGCGCGCGCGGCGACAGCACGACGAGGAGGTCACGCTCAGGGACCGCCAGCGGGAGCAGAGGGAGGCCTTCCGCAGGCAACAGGTATGCTACACTGTCGCAGGCGCAGTGGCACGTGGCGCGCGCGCGGCGACAGCACGACGAGGAGGTCACGCTCAGGGACCGCCAGCGGGAGCAGAGGGAGGCCTTCCGCAGGCAACAGGTATGCTACACTGTCGCAGGCGCAGTGGCACGTGGCGCGCGCGCGGCGACAGCACGACGAGGAGGTCACGCTCAGGGACCGCCAGCGGGAGCAGAGGGAGGCCTTCCGCAGGCAACAGGTATGCTACACTGTCGCAGGCGCAGTGGCACGTGGCGCGCGCGCGGCGACAGCACGACGAGGAGGTCACGCTCAGGGACCGCCAGCGGGAGCAGAGGGAGGCCTTCCGCAGGCAACAGGTATGCTACACTGTCGCAGGCGCAGTGGCACGTGGCGCGCGCGCGGCGACAGCACGACGAGGAGGTCACGCTCAGGGACCGCCAGCGGGAGCAGAGGGAGGCCTTCCGCAGGCAACAGGTATGCTACACTGTCGCAGGCGCAGTGGCACGTGGCGCGCGCGCGGCGACAGCACGACGAGGAGGTCACGCTCAGGGACCGCCAGCGGGAGCAGAGGGAGGCCTTCCGCAGGCAACAGGTATGCTACACTGTCGCAGGCGCAGTGGCACGTGGCGCGCGCGCGGCGACAGCACGACGAGGAGGTCACGCTCAGGGACGAGTACGCGCGCGTCCTGGTCCCAAACTATACTCACATACGCCTTCTAAGAGTTAAAAAAAAGTGTAATAAAATATCGTGACAAGGGAAATTAACGATGTAAGAGCAAGCGAATGAAGACCCCACTATACCCTGCCTGTTAGGTTACTCTAAAACCGGCAGACAGAAAAACGAGCATACAAGTAGTGGTACTGAATATTATGCAATAAGGTAGTTTTAGGTCACTACGAAGTATACGCGACTAATTGCGTACTATTCTTATATAGACTGAATGACCTTAGTAAAAAAGTGATTTCCAATCCATACGCTATTGAAGCCCTTGCGATCTAGCCTTCTATAGAATGGAAAGACGCTGCGATAATCAAAGTATAATTACACACATATACAAAATGGAGGAGCTCGTGGCTAAATAATAGCAGCCGCTCGGGTCAATCTTTAGGTAAAGCCGCACTTGCCTAGGTTGTTCTGTGGATGGGTCCGTGCCTCGGAAAGCACGTGAAGCCGTTGGTCCCGGCTGTCATTTGTAGATCTTTGAGTCTTTACAGGTAGTCAGTGTACCGAAAGTCTGACAACCAGTCTTATCAAGGGGTATCGCATTACCCAGTACTAACTGGGTTGTGGAGGTCAGATAGGCAGTCGCTCCATGTAAAATACTGACATTCAGCTGCATCCGGTTAGACTAGAAGCCGACCCCAACATAGTTGGGAAAAGGCTAGGCGGATCATGACACACATACATTGCATCATTTTTTTCCTCTGATCTAAAACCTTGCCTCAACAAGAAGCATCTCATTTACCTCACATTTTTCTAACAGGAAGACGAACGCAAGCGTCGCGAGGAAGAACAAGCAAAGAATACAGTGGTGGCGTTACAAAAGCGTCAAGAATACATGGAGAAGACAAAGAACGCGCTACTGTTCGCCGACATGCCGTCTGAGAATAAGTCGAAAGGCGGGCGCGGCAGGCGGCGGGACGAGTATGTGTCTGATTCACCGGGCAGCGGGAGTGACGGACCTAAGGAAGACGGGTGAGTGTTCAGAAAAAACCCGCCTAGTGCATGTCGGACTCGCACACCGAGGGTTCCGTGCAAACTTGCGACATAAACGGCTATATATTTTACTAGCTGTTCTCCGCGGTTTCACCCACGCTGCTCAGCACCTGTTGGTCGTAGCGTGATGTTATATAGCCTATAGCCTTCCTCAAGAAATGGACTATCGAACACTAAAAGAATTTTCCAATTCCAACCAGTAGTCCCTGAGATAAGCGCGTTCAAACAAACAAACAAACAAACTCTTCAGCTTTATAATATTAGTATAGATTTGACTGCATAAACGAGGGTACGAAAGCAAGGGTTGATATATGGATTAATTTCAATTTGAAATCTCCACTCGTTCTTGAGATTAAGAGTCTTGACTGACAGACAGATGGACAATAAAGTGATCCTATAAGTGTCCCCGATTTTTTTTTCAATTAGGCTAAAATTTTCATGCTTTTTCTAAGCCCTTGTCGAATTTAATTCGGCGTCGCACATCGAAACAATTCGCCGTGTAAATCTACGGTCATCAGTGTTGTGGTCATCACAATAGATATAGTATCATATTGTAGATGTTCACAGCAAATGACATGTGTACAGGAGACCTTAAATATAATAACATTTCTTGCAACTCATGTCACACATCACATGTAAAACAATTTTTTTTTTATGAAAATGCGCCTAATATGGCAAAATTTTACACGGTCTAAACATTACATTTCTTTCTTCTCCATAATAATCAAGACAATGTGGAGCTGATTCGTTGAATAACGGATATCAGTTGATATCCGACATTCAACAAAGTTTTTAGACAGGAAGTTAAAAATCTCAATTTAAAATATGCATAATGTTTCCAGTCGCGAGCCCAAGCAACGCAAGCGCAAGCGCGAGGCGGGCGAGGGCCGCAAGGGTAAGTCGCGCAAGAACAGAACGCGCGGCTCCGGCAGCGACAGCGATCCACCCAAGAAGCGAGGACGGAAGAAGGTGAGAGCCTCATTATTTTACGCTTTCTTCAGACATCTCCGAATAATATTAGATAGTTTGAAAAAGTGATGTCAGTGTCAAAAAATGTTAATTGTGTTCTAAAACAAAACTTGTATCCAATTATACAAGATACTCTAATACCTAAAGTAGGCTTGCGACGAATAGTATATTCGGCTGTATACCGAATATTCGGCGAGCCCCCTGACCGAATAGCCGAATATTAGGCAAAAGTATTCGGCCTCATTTTAGCGCTAAAACTTGTAGACGTGATTGTTTCACGCTGGTTTGTTATAACGTACTCACCGCCCGCGCGCTTATATATATTTGCTCGGCGCGGTAAGTATATTGAAAATGAATGACCGACAATAACTCAAATACCACAATACAATAAATAAAATTATACTCAATAATAAGAAAAATAACTGAATTGAATTAATTACATATTTTCTTAGTTAATTTTGAACAATCTGTACGATTCGCGATATTTAGCCGGCGACAGATTGTCCCACATTGATATATTTTTCATACTAATCAACAAATTTCTTAACAGGGCGAAAAAGGCATCGGTAAGCGCGAAAAAGCACGAGCCGCGAAAGCCGCTGACGACAAACTGGGCGCGAAACAACGCGCGAAAATTGTATCCAAGGAAACGATATCGACTTCCGAGTCGGAATCTGACAACAACTCAAGAAAGTCCCGCAGTAGAAGTCGCAGTGGAAGTGGAAGCCGGAGTGGTGGAAGTCGAAGTCCGCCCGCGAATAAAGGACGCAAGAGGATTATGTCTGCGTCCGATAGTGATAGGTGAGATTGTTTTTCAGTCAAATATTTTCTTATGACTAAATAGTAGAAGGCAGTTTGTGTTTTTCAGTCAAATATTTTCTTATGACTAAATAGTAGAAGGCAGTTTGTGTTTTTCAGTCAAATATTTTCTTATGACTAAATAGTAGAAGGCAGTTTGTGCGTTGTAAGCTGCTTCTAATTAAAAAAAAAAATGTGTCAAGGGACACCCGGATGGAACGAAGTTCCTTTTTTTTATTATTTATTAACACCACACTATTCAATGCGAAATAGAAATGAAAATATCTGGCTTGCTTTCCATAAGAGAGAGAGAGACAGACAGACAGACAGAAACATGCGACGCCGCACAGCTTACAATAGCTTACTATAGCAAAAAGTGTCGTGACAACTTTTCGTAAGATTTTTTTCCGTCTAGCCCCCTTTCACAACGCGCGATAAGGAACTTCGTTCCAAAAAATCGACCCGTCTCGGCTTAGTAAGGTCTCGAGTACACAGCGTTCGGTAGAACCATACAGTGAAAATGGCAATTTAAAGTAACTCCAAAACTAAATTTGTTTTTCATATACATAGTAATTTAACGAAAAACAAAGTTTGATGAAAAAGTCCCATATCTCTAAAACTAAGTGGCAAACCTTTAATTTTCGTTTGAGGGTTTATTATACGTATTAATGTGAAGCCAATAGTTCCGGAGTAAAATGTCAGGGCAAATCTGTAATTTGTAGTTGCATTGCCAAATGGCAAAAGCGGAACTGAAACCGGAACCTGGATGGAAAAATCTAATTATTTTATTTTTCAGGTCAAGATCGAGGTCGAAATCCAAATCTCGTAGTCGGTCAGGCTCAGCCAAGAGTCGTTCCAGGTCCAAAAGCAAGTCTCGTTCTAAAAGTCGTTCGAGGTCCAAATCTAAAGGCAGATCTAGGTAAGAGATAATTGTTTTTTTTCCTTCATATTTTTATTTTGAAGTGACAGCATCATTTGATTCTTAATTCTTCGCGCGACAAAGTGTGCAGACGGGTGCAAAGTTTCATACATTGTTCCCTACATTTTTGTAAACAATCGTGCAACGGGTTAATCGTTATTCTTGCTGCTGTCTGTTTTTGAATCATCCTTTTCCTCGACCTATGTTTTGCACCTCACCCAGTCCCCCCTTATTGTCTTTCCAAACTTATTTATTAAAATAATTTTAGGTCCAAGAGTGCGTCGAGATCAAAAAGCCGTTCAAGATCTAAGAGCAGGTCTAAAAGCAGATCTCGCTCGAAGAGTCGTTCAAGATCTAAGAGTGTTTCTAGATCGAGATCCAGGTATAAAAAATAAAATAAAATCTTTTAATTTCAGACATATTTAGCCCATATAAAACTCCTCCAATTTTGTTTTATACATTACTGTCGGGTATAACTACCCACTGTTTATAAATATGATGATTTAAAATAGTGTCCATGGAGTTTCTTGCCCATTCTTCTCCATAGAGATCTACGCTTTGGAATGGGCAACTACAGTACTTTCACGAGTTATTATGTCTTGTGACTAGGACACTAACAGCAACTTTTTTCGTTTTTATGACATTCAAAATTACGTGTAATGGTCTAATTGAAATAAATAGTTAGGAGTTTGTTGAAGGTCCTCAATATACCTTTTGTTTCACAGGTCAAAGAGCAGATCCCGTTCAAAATCCAAAAGCGTATCGAGGTCACGTTCCAGATCTAAAAGTGGTTCCAGAAGTAGATCGGGTTCTCGGGCCGGATCTCGTGCGTCCAGATCTAGGTCACGTTCCGGATCGAGATCTCGATCAGGCTCCAGAAATTCTAGACCAGACACTCCTGTATCCAGGAAGTCCGTATCCGCTAGTGAAGACGAAGCTTAGATTAATTTGTAAATATTTAATGTTTAGTTTTGCTTTTAATTTTCTTTACCTACATGGTAAGGACAGTCTTCATTTTCAGTTTTGTTACTATAGTACGGCCAACGAGAAGCGATACCAAATGTAAACAAAACCCATGTTAAAACCCCATCTAAAATGGCCGCCCGAATGTTGACGAACCCGTCTTAACGTTGTCATGTTTTTGCCGGGAGAACGAGACATTACGACAAAGGCACAAGATGGAAAGAGCTAAATATTAGATTGTCAACGCCACAGTTGTTCTTTAGGTTAATGACCTTTCGTATCGCTTCTCGTTGGCCGTATATAGTATACATACTTGCAATTTGTACTTTTGTTTTGTTTTAAGTTGAACCAGTAGAATAAGCGATGACGCCTTAATAAGAGACCAGAAAATGAAATATTGATAAATGGATTAGCAATATTTAGATGGGCCAACTGCCGGCCGCACTAGGTTGACTAGTTGTGTTTACCTGACATGATACAATTAATTACTCAAATTGCATTGCCTCTGGCTTAACGGATTTTTAAAACTCGATCTGTTACCCTGATTTTTTTTACGCACGGGAAATCATCAATTAACTTTCCTTGCTCTGGATGGACCGAAGGGGAGTGTCAGACTTTTACTGACTAATGCGGGTTGCAGACCATGGGCTAAGCTAAGTTAGTTTAGCTTAGCTCACATAGTTGACGCAGTTATCCATACTTGTGTGCAGACCGCAAACTATGTAACAAGTATGAAAAACTGTGTAAGCTATGCAAGCTTAGCTAAACTAACTTATCTTAGCTCTTGGTCTACAATTCGCATGAAACCCACCCTTGTTCCTTCTTTTGCCGTTTATATTCCTGACTCGATGTCTATTTTGAACAAACCGCAACCTCGGCAGACCTCTCTGGACCTGTCATCCTCACGCCATGTACTACTGTCGTGGTTCGTATATCTTTCACCCGGCTGCCAAAGGAGGAAGGTTATCTACTTATGAGTCTTAGTTCCACAACGTCATTTTTTTCCTACCACAACAATATCCTTTTTTTTTGTAGTGACCTTTTTTACGGATTGGATACCTACTTATTTTAACAAATGACATTCTTATAATTAGCATTTGAAACGGGATATTTACCATGTTTATTATTTACATTGAGTTTATCAAGTATCCGATAATAAACATGGTAAATATCCCGTTTCAAGTGTTAATTATAATATTAGTAACCATGTCAGTTTAAAGACTTATAATGAAATTCTTGCTCTGAACAGAACGGAAGAGAGAGCTGGACTTACACTGACTATCCATGTTCCTTCTTTTGCCCTTTGTGTTCTGGGGTTGCGGTATCTCTAAACCGCAACTCCGGCTACACCGACCATAAAATGCCGTTCCCGCGTATTGGGTGTCGAATCCGTTTTTTTTATCGGAAGCCACCAAATGATTCTTTGAGAACATTCTGTTGGAAGGATTGACAAACGACAATTTGGCTATTTTTCCACTTGTGTTGAGGTGGGTCGAATTAATCAACAGTCAAGCTTCTTTTTCTCTATGCATCCTTGCTCATATGGAAAGTCGTCAGATGGAAAGCCCTACGTCCGGTTCCAATAAACAAAAACGAGTCGTTTT
Source organism: Ochropleura leucogaster (assembly GCA_958449745.1). Lineage (NCBI taxonomy): Eukaryota > Metazoa > Arthropoda > Insecta > Lepidoptera > Noctuidae > Ochropleura > Ochropleura leucogaster. The sequence goes on from OY288201.1 coordinate 5,840,280, forward strand.
ACTTACGGATAGTAGGATTTTGACATGACGTCTCATATAGCTTATGTCAAAATACTACCATCCGTAAGCAAAACGAGAAACTGTAAGTTTGTTGAAGTTAATAAAATAAAGTTGTAATTTATAACAACTATTAACTTTTTTTTTCTCTCTTTGAACACTGTGTCATAAATGTCTGTGCAGAAAATGGTTCATTATTTGTTTGTTATTTTTTTTTAATCATTTAAACTCTTTGTTGTGTTCTATTCATCAATAATAATTACTGATATAGTCTCCAGCGTTTGATTGTCTACCATAGTACCTACGTGATATTGGCAAAATTGTGGTGTCTCCTTCCACAAACGCCATTAAATAAATAAGTCAAGTCAAGCAAAACGAGTCGTTTGTTGTTTATTGGAACGGGCGTTTAGTCGGTTGGACGACCCGCCGACATCACAAAATTTCAATGGTACTGCAAATCATCTCGTTGGCGATCTAAGTAAAAAACGGGTTGGACGCCCTACAAGTGGCAACGGCTTGTAATCGTAACTTCCTACTGTTGATGTTTCCTTTTCGACTGTATTTTATTTAACCCTTGTATTATATTCTGATATTTTGAAATGCGATGATTACATAAACGAATAAAAAGAGAAAATACCAAAATTGTGTTTAATTCGTTCTTTTAGTGAAGCTATTGCATATCCTTACTAATATTATAAAAGCGAAAATGAGTTTGTTACGCCTAAATGGTTAAACTGACTGATGAATTTTGGTACAGAGATAGTCGAGACTCCAGTCTCGACGGACATAGGCTTTTTTCTTTTTTTATGTGAGATATGAGGGAGAAAGAGGGAAAAAAGGGAAAGCTTAGCTTTGCTATTACAATTAATTAGGCGCAAGTGCAAAAACTACAGGAAGGCAGGTACCTGCAAACCAAAAAGGGGGAACTATGTTACCCCGAATTTAACGCCAGCGAAGCCGCGGCAAAAGTAGTTATCACAATAAATAAAGAAAGAACAATTTCATGAAAACATTGTATATTTAAGTCCCAATTCAGAGTACATTTTTATATTATTCGCAGTTTACATTTCGAAACTCAATTTTGATTTATAGTTTTATTGTGTTTAGCGTTTAAATAACTTGCAACAATTTAATAAATAGCTTAAATATTTTATAATTAACATAACACAACCATCATATTGGTGAAATAACTTCATTTGTTAGAAACTCTTACGAAACAATAATTATTACATAGGTAATATAATACAAGTTATATGTATAATTGAACACTGAAAAGATTTAAGATTGTCTAACCAATTCTATGAAAATAAAAAAAACACGACATTAATGACGAGGTTCTAATGTGGTTTTTAATATTATATTGTCAATATCCACATAAATAATAATACTAAGTTGAGTCTGATATTTTAAACGAACAGTCGGCCGACTGTCTTCAGTGACTGAGTGGATTTGAAGTCCAGCGAGCGGGATAACTAGAGAATTAGCCGCGCAACGCTGGAGAACTCTTACTACAGTACGGCCAACGAGAAGCGATACGAAAGGTCATTAACCTAAAGAACAACTGTGGCGTTGACAATCTAATATTTAGCTCTTTCCATCTTGTGCCTTTGTCGTAATGTCTCGTTCTCCCGGCAAAAACATGACAACGTTAAGACGGGTTCGCCAACATTCGGGCGGCCATTTTAGAGGGGGTTTTAGCATGGGTTTTGTTTACGCCGGCTGTACTAGCTAGCTATTGAGTGCAGTTTGCCGCCGACTGGAGCAAATTTTACTGCAAATCGGGTGCTTATAGACTGCAAGCGACACTGCAATGTGCGTACAGTTCCCGCTGTTTGAGTAGTTCATTTAAAATTTGATAATGGGAAACAAACTGGAATTAGTCAGAACTCAATATTCATCTAATTAGGACATTATCTTGGCAGTCCGTTTTGAACATAGAATCAGTGTCACTCAACAGCATTCTTCAATCTTTTCAGATTCAAAATTATACATAATGAAAAGTGATAGTCAATTCCAAAGTGACAATCTCAATTAACTGATAGATTTATCTAATGGACTAAATTTTCACTATTAACCTTTCGTATAGATATATAAGAATTACAGACACAATTAATTACGCATTGTGTCTCGCGCGGTTCCACGTCATAGACACACGAAAGGTTAAAATCTTAATACTTACTTTTAATAATTGAGCGTCATAACGTTGCTAGAATTTTAGATAAAATAATATCAACAATTAAATATATTTTGCTAAAAGTACATAATATCGGAACGGAATCTGTTTAACAATTAAAATTGTTGATACGGTAGTTACAAACTGTCATAAATAATACAGGGTGTAATATAATACATTCAAGAACTCGGGTGAAACTGAACAACATTTATTATTTAATGACCATTGGAAATACTAGTACCATACTGTATACATGTTGATCATCTGATAGCGTCAGTTCCTCCATAACAAGTCCATTTATTTTAGCGAATTTTTAGAACAAGAGTTGTTTAGTTTCTTGGTCTAAGGACCACAAAAGAGATCATGTGTTTATTGTTACACCTTGTTTTTTTTTATTTATTTAAATTATAAAGCTCAATCAAGAATTGTATTCTAATATATAACTGAAAACATTAGTATTGGACTCCTCAATTTTATTGAATTATATCAAAATTCCGCGGTCAGCCTTAGCTAAGTTTGAATGATCTAAATCTTACAAAATCTCGATAGGTACAATTTCTCACAATTTATAGAAACTAGATTTCAAAATGTTATATAAAGATTTCTATTTTAATATTGAGAATAAAAAGTTGAGTCGAAATTCGAATATGTGGCAGTTTTCGTTTTCTCTAATTCGAGATTAATCAGTTATGCTAAGTATAATAAAATGGAGCATTTAAATATAAATTACTAAAACTATTTAACTTTAATGTGCGCTAATATATTTATACTAAACTATTAATGACTAGCATTCTAGGTAGTCAGTGTTTCTATAGCTAATACTTGGTGAGATTAAACATTATAATATGAGATGATTACATTATAAGGTATTAAGATACGCTATAATATTCCAGTCGAATGTCTTACGAGCTTAAAATCATATTTTCATACTTTACGTGTATAAACATTATTATATGACATAATAATTATGTGTAACAATTATTCAGGGCTCGTTTGCTATATCTTAGTGATTTTGCAGATAGCACATTTTGTATATTGTAGTACTTAAGTATAATAATAATATTTTTTAAAATAAATAAATAAATATCTTGGGACAACTCACACACGGCTATCTGATCCCAAGTTAAGCAGAGCTTGTGTTATGGTAACCAGACAACTGATATACATACTTATATAATTTATAAATACATACATATTATAGATAATTCACACCCAGACACAGAACAAACAATCATGCTCATCACACAAAGTTTGTCCTGGGTGGGAATCGAGCCCACGACCTCCGGCTCAGCAGTCAGGGCCACTAACCACTAGACCAACAGGCCCGTCAAAATAATATAAAAAATAATATTTATTACAATTGTATGAATAGATAATTATTATTTTGTGAGTAGGTAATTCAACTATAATCTTGAAGATTGTAGTGGCAGTAAGATTCAAATACATAAGTAGCGATCTCAAAACTAGTTTAGTTTTTATGATTACTCAAACCGCGCGACTGCTGACGTTATGAATTAAAAAAATACAGAACATTCTAAAACGCCTGAATAGCCGCGTACCCACCTAGCGCACAGGCTCGCGCGGCAGCCTCGCGAGCCAAATGCCTCGGCTGGTGTGGACGTGCCTCGGCCTGCCTCGGGCGCGCGTTTGCTCGACCGAGTACGGCTCGGCCCCGAGCCATCTGTTGTCGGTAAACTTGACGCGCTCAAAGGTGCCTCAGTGAGCGCTGTGCGTTAGGTGGGGACGGTTATATTTTGGCTCGCGCGCAACTACTTCAAGATTTGTCTCTTGCCGTGTTTGTCTTGTGTAATTTTGATATCATGGGCAGTCAGGAGGAGTCCATTCGTTTTTTTCTTGATACGTGACTGTTTTCGTTTCTTTAAACAATAAGCAGCTAGGAAAATAGCTGCAGCTGAAAATACACGACTGTCCATTACGAATACTCTCGGACTTATGATGGCTCAGCCTGCCTCGCGAGGCGGCCTCGTGTAAATTGAACAAAACTACTGAGGCTGCCGCGCGAGCCATCGCTCGCGATCCGGACACCGAGGCTGCCGCGCGAGCCTGTGCGCTAGGTGGGTACGCGGCTAATGAAACATACAAAAAAGGCGGACTGTCTTAATTCTACATAGAAATGACTAGCCATATTATGACAATGGATTCTTAGGACGATATTTAGACCTTACATACGAACGAGTATTCTAATACTTGGAGTATCAATAATACGAACGCGGTATTCAAACAAACGTGTTAGTTTATTGTATAGGTATAAATCTGTTTAAACGCTTCTTTTAAATATAATTTCGTAATGACGCTTTAACATACAGTCCCTAACTTAGAATGTAGGTGGAGAGATGCTGGCTTTGGCGTATTGGAAGTCTTATTATTTTAATTTTGAGTAGGTACTAGGATTTGATATAAAATATATGATTTTAGGTCTGTTCTTATGGATGAAATAAGCTCGCATGGATGACATATGAAAATGTGGTCATCCATAAATAACTTTACACGAAAAGGCCATGATATTATGAAGGCAGAGGTATGTCATCTCCAGCCTACAGTTCTAAGGTCCCTAACAGATACAAACTTACATTAACAAGCCTCCGACGCGACCTGCGCGCCGTTGGTCTGCGCGAATGTGACGGTGCCGTTAGGAACAGTCTGAGGGCCTCCTAAGAACGAAGTGAATGTCGTGTCTCTACTCATTGGAGGCTCCAAGCCTTCGATAGGTATGCAATCCAGAGTTGGGACTGTGTATTCCCTGTGAAGAAAATAAATAGTATGAAGAAAATTTTCTGTAGGATTTAGATGAATATATTTTTTAATTCAAAATGGGAAAAAAATACGTGTAAATAAGATGACTTACATAGACACATTATCCTGTGATTGTACAGAGTCATTGACTAACTGCGGAAGTCTGTCAGGCTGCGGCACCGGATGTCGGGTCGGTCGCGAGCTGAATAGAAACACGCCGACCATCGCCAACATATAGGATAAGAAATACAGGGCATGGAACTGAAAAAAAGAGAAACCAATTATATTTCTGCTTACAAACAAGATAACAGGAGTAGGATTGTATTAAAACTCACCTTAAACTGAAAAATGTACATCCCAGCAATAAGAGTGAAATAATCCGCAGACAGGAATGATAAATGCAATATTATTGCCCCAGCCTCCCTCAACATGAAACACTGTAATATCTGGAATATCGTCTGCACAGAACAGTAACTACCTAATTGGATGATTGTATCTAAATCATACCAGTTAAAAGCCATCAGTTCACTGAATTCTAGGAAAAATGTTTGTGTACATGACACTATGCTGCCGATTAAGCCAAGGAAGGCTAGGTAATCTGAGCAAGAAATTGTGTCCAGCATCATTTCTTGAAGTACAGTGACCATGGCATAGAGAAGGGAGCCTGCAAGGCAGAGCATATCTCCAACTAGCTGATTTTTGCCTGAAAGAAGAGATTTATAATGTAGAAACCATAGTTTTCCTTTTTAATTAACAACAATTGTAACGTAAACATACCATCAGTGGGAGCACCTTCAACATCAGCCCACACAACACAGACTACTGCCATTAAGCCCATTGTAGCACCTGCTACATGGACGACACCAAGTCTCTGTCCTTGCCATGCACCACCCACTAGTGCTGCTCCCACACCACTGCAGGAAAGCAGCTGTCAGCTCAGCACGGAGGTGAAGCGCTGTGACATGACCAAGAGCCAACTTGCTGTTACATCTAGGGTACATGATATTATTATTACCCACCATCTTCTGGAAATGAGAAAAAGAAGCAACTTTAAATATTTTTTTTTTTAATAAACTTCACTAGGTACCGCTTGGAAATACGGAAACTGGAATAATAAAGGTTTATAGACAATAACAAAAACAATTTCAATATTAATGAACTTACTTGGATAAATTCTTGAGCCCATTACAGATCAGGGAAGGAGTGAATAGTATAAAGAGCGCTAAATACGGCACCACTAGTTGTCCAGTAGTGGGAAATTGCCAAGTAGCACTTTGTAACAATGTAGTCAATATACATTTACCACTGAGTAGTAATGACAAGACTTGTCCCAAAATAATACTCCGCCACACCCTCCTAAAAGTAAAAAAAATCATTTATACTTCTTGTTTATAAAACAAGCAACAATTGAATCAATTCGAAATACTAGCCATCGCCCGAGCTCCGAAAAGTACTCTTCAATTTTATCACTAAAAGTTGGGTCTTCCATTCTCCTCTTGAATGTAGACAGAGTATTCAACTAAATACTGTGCCGTTTAGGATATAATCCTCGAGGATAATCAAGCTAATACAATAAACAGCCATAATTTTCTTCACACGGGCTGAAAGGCAAAACAAAATTTGACAATTGAATTTTTCGTTCCAAAACCTATGCACAACAGTATAACAGCAGAACACAGACCTATAATATTTATCATAGACAATGTTGGTGAGATAAATGTGGGGATGAAATCAAACCTTGCATCTTTGGATGGGACTGCTGAATGGAACCAAAACAAGGTTCTAAGATCAATAGAACCATCGCCTTAAAGTAAAACCGAATCATCAAATCAAACAGATTCCAAAATCCAAAGTCAAATTTAGTCAATGTGCAGTATGCAGTCGACATTGTCGATAACAAAAAAAACCGGTCAATTTTGCCGCGGTTAGCCATAGAGTTGCATAGAGTTACGTTTATCGGTCAGCCAGCGTTGTGTTTATTTATCTATTTTAGAATTTTTAGATCCCTATTCCCTTAATATAATTACAGTATTTTAACTTAACCACGGAGTCATAAAACGACCCTATAGTAAATATGGGTGATGGTAAGTTACATTAGGTATCCAATAATTTATGATGGATATGGTTGTAAGTTTCAATTGTTAACATAATTGTTTGTTTTTAAATATTTTCCAGAGGACGTTATTCGTAGAAGACTTCTGATAGATGGAGATGGAACTGGAGACGATAGAAGACTGAATGTACTGCTGAAAACATTGATAAAATGGTGTAATAGCACTGACGAGAAACCTGAAGAGAGGTTAGAATTTCATACATAAAAATTAATGAACTTTGATTTTTAAAAGTTCATAAGTATTGTTACGTCTTCATAAACTAACACACAAACACACTTATTTTACAGTAAGTCTACCCACGACAGAATGTTGGCTCAACTAGCACAATGCGAATTTGCTGTGACAAAATCACAACTAGGCTCAGAAATGATGGCGGCAGAATTAAAAAGTTACGAGGACATGTCCAAAGTACTGGAAAAATCCATTGAAGTAGCCAAGAGTCACATAGAAAAAAGTAAGGCAGATCTTGCTCAGGCAAAGACAGTGCGAAAGAATCGTATTGAGTATGATGTATTGGCAAAAGTAATAAGTAAACAGCCAGATAGAAAAGAGACTTTGGAACGTCTTGGAACTTTGAAAACAGGACTGGCTAATTTAGAATCTACAAAGCAGCAACTAGAAAGCCGTTTGGCTCTGAGAAAGAAACAGTTTCATGTTTTGGTAACTTCAATACACCAGTTGCAAGCACTATTGGATGAACCAGATGACACTGAATCAGTATCTGATGATGTTGATATGAAGGATATTTTGAATGAGCCTTAATTTAAGTTTTAATTGTAAGTGTGAAATGTTGATCTACTTTCATGTAGAAAGGTCTAACATAATAAAATACTCATAAGAACCATAGCTAAAAGACCATGGGCATTTTTCTATAAACTTTTGGAGTAAAAAAAATGTCTCAGTCATTAGCTTGTAATAATTAGGACATCAATTCTTTCTAAGCAATAAGTACTTATGTCGCTAGAAATAGAGAAAGAATTGAAATATACTATTTTTGTATTTAGACTAAAAATAAACCCTTCTTGATAAAACAATTCTTTAACCTTTTGTTTAACCTACTTTATAAAACATTTAATTAACATTTTAAATGCCAGAGCATAAAGGCAAGCGCATGCCATGCCATAAAACAATTCTCTAAATTTTTAGCAATGGTTCTGTTGTAGGCATATATGTGACAATAGCATTCAAACGGTTAACAAGCCTAACAGTTTTCTGTAAATTGTAACACCTCACCGGCCTAGGTTGGATTAATAACTGAGTATGATTTAAGAATATTTAAAAAAAATGTTTGATATGCTCCCATTTTGACCAGGATCTTTTAGCTATGATAATGATGAAAAGTAATCTGAGTAGTTTTTGTTTGGGCCTGTGTGCTCCTCTATTGAGACTAGACCCACTTAAACTTCCTATTCTACCTACTGTATCAAGACCCACGCTGATAAATCTTATATTATGTTGTCATATTTTGTGATGGTTTTAAAATTTATTTAAGTATTCACTTTTGTTTCATTGCCACCCCTGGTTTATTGGTACAGTGAGGAGCACCAATATGTAAACACTCCAACTGTATTGATTAAAATGTCATGTTGGTACGAACATAGTATTTCGAACTCATCATCATCTTCCTGCCCTTGCCTCATTCTATTTGGGGACAGACGTCACTGCATCATTTACTATTTTCTCCTTCATATCATTCCTTAGGCAATCCATTCATCTTTTCTTTAGCCTTCCTCTCTCCATCAACGTTTAGTATCTATCACTGTTTCGTCCCTCATTATATATCCACTAATACTAACGACTCCCTTTAAATTTTTCTGTAACAGGCGCAACTTTCAAACTTTAATATATACTCTTACTTTACCGATTCTTGTCACTCCACACATTCATCTCAACATTCACATTTCCGCTACATGCAATCCGTCAGTTTTTCATCCGTCTTTTTTACAGTCCAGCATTCTGACCCATACAGTACGACAGGGGTCATCATCCGATATAACTATTCCAGCTTCGCCTTTTACGTTTTACCTGGTAAACATCTTTCGCAAGTTCTCTATCCAACTGTAGTAAGCTGGTACAGGCCTGTTGGACTGTCCAGTGTGTCTAAGCTGAAACTGCGTTAAACGGGCACCCGCCACGTGTCAGCAAGCGTGGGCCCTGTGGGTATGTGAAGGACCCTGTCAGGTGACAGGTACCTAAAGAGTTCATTCGCTTGGTCTCCTATGACAGAGCGACACTTGAGTTTCACAATTACTCTTTTTCTGCCTAAAGACATTTTCACAAACTTTTCATTAAGCGTTGTTGACTGGACAAGCCCGCGCGTGTTACCGCTGGCGGGCCTCGCGCGTGTTACCGCTGGCGGGCCTCGCGCGTGTTACCGCTGGCGGGCCTCGCGCGTGTTACCGCTGGTGGACCTCGCGCGTGTCCTCGCGTCGGTTCACTTTAGTATGAAACCGCGCGGGTGTCCGTTTAACGCAGTTTTAACCCTAAAAGCTTGTTCTGGGCTTTTTCTGGAAATTTCGAACTCATATTATAATTTATTATTACTATCATATTGTTACAATCGTTATCCCATGTACAAAATTGCTTTCAAATTTAGGAAAGTGTATAAATATTGGCAGAGGCGCATTATTACTAAGGCAAAGTAGGCACGTGCGAGCACGAGGTTACAAAGGGCGCGTGGCAGTTTTTAAATTAGTACTAGCTGTGCCCAGCGGTTTCACCCGCTGCTCACTTAGGGGTATAAAAAATAGATGTTGGCCGATTCTCAGACCTACGCAATATGTACACAAAATTTCGTTTAAATCGGTCCAGCCGTTTCGGAGGAGTATGGGAACGAAAACTGTGACACGAAAATTTTATATATTAGATATAGGTAGGTACAAGACAAATAACGCCGGCCTCGCGCTCAAAGGGCTACGTAGGAAAACAGATATCTGTTTTCCTACGTACAAATAGGATTAAGTCCTCTGCTCTTTACCTGTGAACATTGAGCAGCATGCACAGGCCGCTTAGCGTCGCATTTCCCACCGTCAGAGCCAGAAAAACTAAAAAATCTGAGGCGGGAACCAAAGTTTTTCGAGCCCTCTTCGTTTACTCATACTTCTTTTTCGGGCGCTCTTTTGCACCCAAAATCTTTTATTAATAATTAGGCAGAAGTAGAATATAAAAAGGAAAAAAACCTTTTAGAGGTGTTGTTCGCCACGCTTACTTTTGAGTCCTGTTTCTTTTTTGGTTATTGGCTTTACTGTGTGATCGAAAATCTAACATATCCGAGGTGCATGCAAAAACATATCCATGGCAGAAAGATATTAATAAAATATCTAACCTCATAGAAATTCAAAAACATTCATCCCTTCATTCTTACAAACGTTCGCATTTAGATTAAGAGGAAAATGGTGGTTGGTTACCTGAACGTGCCCCAAAAAGTGGTACCTACCCATAAAGCTGATCCTGGGCTACCGCAGGATCACCGGCGAGGTGGTGGGCTTCTGCCGGATTGCCATCGGGAGGCGATAGTCCTCGCGCGCCTGTATCAGTGGCGCGCGCTGAGGCAATTCGCCGCTTTGCGGACATGCCTCCGGTGCGATCTCGTGATGGCATGGAGAGAGCGAATGTCGCCACCCCGTGCAGGGCACGCCACAATCATGGCGACAAGTGATAAGTCCCCTCTTTGCGGCCTGCCTTGCCTGACGCACGTCAAGCCGTGTCAACGGCGTGTTCGTGTTCCACGCGCGCTGTAAGAGATGACAGCAAAGCAGATAAGCCAGGACCACTGCCTACTGGGAGAACGGGTTGTACGAAAGAGATACCGTGGCCCCGGAACACAAAGGGCACAAGAAGGAACATGGATGGGTCTAAGTCAGTGAAGTCAGACACTCCCGCACCGCCCATAGCGGGAGAAGTACCTGATCCAAAAAACACCTTATGTAAACAAATAAACCCAAAAAACCTTGTTAGTTGTTTTATAATTTATTCCAAAGCCGAGCCAGAATAATGACCTCATGTAGTTAATACAAAACAACCTAGCCCATGCATAAACAGCTTAATTCCCAGAACAACATATGAGTCGGTAAGTACTGTTTTTCCAGAAGGTGGTAATTGTTAATTCAACCAGCCCTGCAGACCTTTTAATGTTTTAGAACCATTTACCTTGAGTCACAGACAAACAAAATGTCTAGTTTTACGTGTTGTGTACAAAAGGTAAATATTTTGTTGGTTTTACTATATTATTACTCACCAAGTGACGTTATTACCTACTGGCGGCGTCACAGAAGCTGCCGTGGGAATTAGCGAGGTCACCTTTGAAGTTATTTTAGTTTTCAGCGTTTGTTAACATAAAGTAAAGAGTTAGTTTAAATATTTTCATACCGCTGCGTAGTTAGGTACTGCATAGTATTTGGGAAACACAAGGGACATACATATCTTCGAAGTGTGGCAGTAGTAAGGGGAGGCCTACCCAACGGTAGGAGATTCTGAGCTGATACGATGAAGTGAAAATGGACATTCTGTTAAATCTGTGGTTTCTTTAGTCCATGCCCGAAATATTCATAAACTTGATCAAGTTAGCTTGGACTTCCTAGTTAATTTGCTGAGATTAAAAAAAAAAGTGCCAGAGAGTAAAATAAAGGACTTAATCTGCCAAAATGCAGGTTCCTGCCACATATGGTCACACTGGATACCACCTAGAACTAACTTCACTGTGTCGCTGTAGTACCAAATCACTCTCATCAATCTTCTCCATCGCCCCAAAAGAAGTATAACTTCAAAAACAATCCAATCAAATGGAGACAATCAATTATAATAGGATTAACTTGTGGAAATAAAACACTGACAGAAATTAAAAATGTTAAAAGAAATAAAGGCACGAGTGCAAAATACGCTGCATTCTGAAACTAAGTAATGTTTATGCAAATGCGAAGAAGTGTATTAAAAATAATTGATGTGAAAAACGTAGGTTAAGATTCGTTAAGGGTATTTTTACGTTACACTTGGCTAAATATGGCGGTTAAGCTAAATGGCCGAAACAATTAATGAATTTTTACACAGAGATAGTTGGGATCCTGGAGACGGACATAGGATAAAAAATAATGGGAAAAGGGGTAGAAAGAGTGAAGAAAAGAGGAGACAATGATATTTTTTTTCGATTTTATGATCGAGTAAAAATAATTACGGGTTTAAATTAGCATTAGCCCAAAGTAATTATGCCACGCGGACGAAGTCGCGGGCGGAAGATAGAAAACAATATTTTGTTCCTATTTTCCACTTATATTCTACTCCCTCCATCTTTACAAACTAATCCAAATTGCTACTTGACATTTTTAAATTAATTAATTACATTAATTGGAACAATATTTTAATAAAATGTGTGTGCATTAAGTCTAATGTTAATATAATTTTAATGTTAGTCAACTGAGGTATTGCACTCAGTGAATAAAAATATTTATTTTCGTTAAGTATAGTTAAGTTGTACGGCGTATTTATAATAACGGTGCAAAATTCATCATAATCATAAAAAACATATTTTAAAGTTAGATTAATAACTACTTTGATTAAAATTAGAGATGCCACGAATATTCGGCCACTTTTTTGCTATTCAGTATTCGGCCGAATAGAACGTACTATTTGGCCGAATACCGAATAGCAAATCTTATAAAAAAAAGGGGTGTGTGTACTTATGTACACGCGTTAGAAGTTATACTTCTTTGACGTACTTATAGAAAAATAATTATAGGCTAATATTTGAATTTTGTCACCATAATCAATATCAGTTCAGCACACAACACTTTTTCGTTCATGTTTACAAACACGATAAAGGAAACAACAGAAACAAAACTGACAAAATACAACAACCTCAATGATTTATATTGGTTTAATACTATCTAATTTTTGACATTAAAAAAATATTGATTCAGGATATTGATGACTATTTAATTGAGGTGCCAGGCTGTTTATCGTGACATGATCCGCCTTACCCACATGTATTATATTTAAATCTGCATCTGTTATCTGCAATTAGAGTAAAAAATACTTATTACTTACACTTTGTTTACAGTAAAATAATACATTGGTTTTTTTGGTGTTATTATCTTAATATAACATAAATGATTAGGTTTTAAATGTACTTATGTAATTTGATTTTATTATTATACTATTTGATATCCAAATAAAAATGTGTTTCTTTCACTGAACTTACCAATAGAACATTTCTTGCATGATATCCTTTGCGACAGTAATATTATTATATATATTATCTTTCTTCATTCTCCTTAGGTCTCATCATAGCAAATAATGTGCTATCTATACATTCTACATATAACACCGGGTATGTTAGTTTTCTTATAAAACCTAAAAAAATATAAAATAAATAACATTTTAAATAAGTACTAGTACACCTAAATAATGTAATTGAGGGTTTAACAAAGGTGTAAGGTTTAAAAGATATGCAATGTCTGCAAGCAGCCATTTGTGACCGTACAATCTACTTTCACACTGAGCTGATAAAAGATGTAGTTCGGGATAGGTACTGAATTCAAATTATTTGGTCACAAAACTTGCTTTATAATGCTGTAATATAATAGAAAAGTTACCTGTAATTTTTATTAGTTGTTAAATATAGTGGCATCAGAAGCTGAACCAGGCCAACGGGCTACTAAATTCATATTTCATCCCTTTCAATTTCTAAATTCTCCAGTCTCTGAACCTAAGGAAAGAATTGAATTGTGTTAAAAAAAATTAATATAGTAAAACCTAATCCCATCTCCTACTAAATAATACATGGATGATGAAATAAAATTATTATATGATTTACAAGGTACCAATGAAACAAATAAATACTGCTATAACATACAACAAACTGATGATTTAGATACACCAACAAAGTCAGTCACTCGTATTAGCATTGTCCCTAATGGGTAAAATCGTACTCATTATGAGTTGGTGAAAAGGATGTATCATGTTTACCATGAGTAAAATGCGTAATGAATGGTGTTGTTTTGGTTGTCTCAAATGAATATTATACGGTAAGACATACACATACCTGGCTCCTTCAGTCTAAGATGGGGATTAACTTCGACATGTAAACTTTGTACAGATGGCTTATTATTATCATCGAAGATACTAAAATGATCCATCTTCAATTTATATCTTCATTGATTAGAACCACTATCTTCAACTGGTTCGGAGTTACTCCAGCCCAAAAATCTTTCAAAATCACTTGATTCACTATCTGAACAAGATATTTTACATTTTTGTGGATAGCCGACCTAAATCGAAAAGTAAACACATTGAAAACAGCTCGTAACTTTGACAAGTCGTTGACATTTATACTTTTATAAAAACACCAAAATAATATTCATTTATTCACACTGTTTAATTGTACTGTTATGAAACACGTGCTATAAATATAAAAATACTAGAAAGTAGATTATATACAACTTGGGCATATGTTATCGATTTTCATGCCACCTAGAACTAACTTCACGATTAATCACCAGTGTGACCAACTACAAATTAGAGATCCTGCCCAACTTAGGCAAAAAAACTGACAAATCCTGCCAAAATCGAAAGCACAAAATGCCAATGTAATTTAATAGCACTCCAAAAATTTAAAATAAATACACACATTATTTTTTGGAGTTTTATTTAAAATAATTGATCTTAAAGTCTAAAAGTGAACTGAATTAAATTGTACATTCGTATTAACATCGAATTTTTCTTGATCACTTTCTTTATACATCGCTTTTGTCATTTTGTCAACAAAAGTGCCAGAGAGTAAAATAAAGGACTTAATCTGCCAAAATGCAGGTTCCTGCCACATATGGTCACACTGGATACCACCTAGAACTAACTTCACTGTGTCGCTGTAGTACCAAATCACTCTCATCAATCTTCTCCATCGCCCCAAAAGAAGTATAACTTCAAAAAGACACGTTATTTTACTCAAAATAATGCATTTATTTCCAAATTACAACATTTTAGTAATTAAAAGGAATCAGTGGTAAGTTGTGATAGATAAAAACGAGCTTTTCAGCATTTATCAGCGCCGAATATTCGGCGGTGATAAATGCTTATACTATGTATCCTATTGATAAATCTGGATCTGGGTCTGGATATTTGTGTATGTGAGTTTAAATGTTTGTAAACGCACCCACCATACAAGAGAAATCCTAGTGTGGGGTAACGTTATTTTTTTTAAAGATAAATAAAGACAAAAATTTCGTAGATAGCGTTACCGCCTTTCTTTGAAGTCAGTTTAGAAAGTAACGATTATTAATTCTGAACACATATTTATATAAATAGTAGGTAATTGCAGTGGCCAAGTGCGAGTCGGACTCGCGCACCGAGGGTTCCGTACAAACCTGCAAGGTTTACAAAGTTCGTTTATTACGACAATCGAGTCATAACTATGGTATTTTTATTGCAAAATGAAATTCATAACATTACAATGGGGAAAGATGGAGGAGCATAAATTTAAGACAAAGATCTCTATATCGTTTAAGTAATCCTTTATTTTATATTAACACATATCATTTATCTATAATATAACTGAAACACTTATACTAGCCTTGCAGCAGACTTGCGAAAGTTCTTTTATTAAAGTTTGGTCTTTAGGTTTTAATTCCCTTGCGTCTAGTTGCGAGTTTCAAAATATGCGGTATCAATGGTTGTACTTTTGCGTTTTGCGTTTTTGCGTTGACTTAGAATTTTTTTTTTCACGGGCTAAAGGCAATTAGATCTAAGTATTTGATATGAATTTCAACTTGATAGCTCTACGCGTTCATGAGGAAAAAAGTAATAAGTTTATATTTATTAAATAAAAAATAAATATATATTTTGTAATGTAACTAAAAATTTAAGGTTTTCGGAATTTTTCCTTTATGTGTGCTATAAAACGTTGCTTCATGCCAAATTTCAAGATTCTAGGTCGACTGGAAGTACCCTTTAGGTTTTGATTCCCTTGCGAGTACTTGCGAGTTTCAAAATATGCAGCTTAAATTGCTGTTTCTTTTGATTGCGTTGACATAGAAGTTTGATTTTGTTACAGCTTAAAGGTATTATAGACCTGAGTATTTGGTATGAATTTCAATTTAATACCTCTACGCGTTTATGAGGAAATGGGTAGTAAGTTTAAAATTATTAAAAAAAAATATATTATGTGATGTAACTAAAAATTTATGGTTTTCGGAATTTTTCCTTTATCTATGCTATAAGACGTTGCTTCGTACCAAATTTCAAGATTCTGAGTTCACGGGAAGCACCCTGTAGGTTTTGATTCCCTTGCAAGTGTCGAAAATTTGCGGCATAAACGGCTGTATCTTTTGATTGCTTTGGCGAAAAAATCAAACTTCTAGTTTGATTTTTTCACAGCTTCAAGGGACAGTAGACCTGAGTAATTGATATAAATTTCAGCTTCATACCTCCACGCGTTCCTGAGAAAAAGGGTCTTGACAGACGGACGGACGGACGGACAGACGGACAACAAAGTGATCCTATAAGGGTTCCGTTTTTTCCTTTTGAGGTACGGAACCCTAAAAAGAGTAAAATACCCAAACCCTACATCAGCTACCATACCATGACGTGATAAAGCAGAACTTATTCCACTGAGGGAAAGGGACAGAGCTATACAGGGTGTCTAGCACCATCTCTTTCAATCAGTGGAATAAGTTCTGCTTTAAGATGTCATAGTAGGCCTACAGTTCCCGCTGCTACGTCGTAGCGACGTAGCTCCGTAGCCTGCGTAGCAAACCACTCTGCTATCTATGTATGTCTTCTGTCTTATAAAAATAAATAAATCAAACACGCGTGCCTTACCGATTTGGCTGTTTGTTTTGCTGTGCACTTGTATACCAAGTACACTTTCTCATTAGCTGATTGCTCTGGTGCGAAGCCGGGCGGGTTACTAGTGATCAATATAAATAACTCTAATGTGTTGAACATTGGGTAATTTATATTGTTGTACAGTAAGTAGGTATAGGGCAAAGGTCATCAGATGGTTATCGCATACATTATTGCCAATTATAATTAACCCGTTAAAGTACCCATTGTGCCAATACGAATACCAGCACACTAGAACGAATACCAGACTGTATCCTTACTAATATTTTATAAGCGAAAGTGAGTTTGTTTGTTATCTCTTCACGCTTTAATGGCTACACCGATTGTGATGAATTTTGGTACATAGATAGTTGGGAACCAGGAGACGGAGATAGGCTAATTTTTATTTAAAAAAGTGGGATGTGAGGGAGAAAGAGGGAAGAAAAGGGAAAACTTAGCGTATGCTATTAAAAATCAATAAGGCGCAAGGAGAACTGTGTTACCCCAAATTTAACGCGGGCGAAGCCGCGGCCGAAAGCTAGTACGTTTTCTAAAACACATTTGATAAATGTATCGCTGATTTATTTGTCTTACCGACATAGGTAACTAGCTTTTGTCCGAGGCTTCGCTCTCGTTAAATTCGGGGTAACACAGTTCCCATTTCCTGATTTGCAGGTACCTAGGCTGCTACCTGTAGTGTTTGCCCTTGCGCCTTATTTATTGTAATAGCAAAGCTAAGTTTTCCCCTTTCTCCCTCATATCTCACTTTAAAAAAATAATCTATCCGTCCCCAGGGTCCTAACTATCTCTGTTCAAAAATTCATCAAAATCGGTTTTGCCATTTAGGCGTGAAGACGTAACAAATAAATAAACAAAGTCACTTTCGCTTTAATTATATTAGTAAGGATTGTTTTTGTAGTTTTTCAATTCGATATTTATTGTTTTTAGCTGTTACAAATTAATAAATGTAGGACTAATTCAAACATAATACAAATTGTTATATGAATGAATAAAAAAAAAGTCCAGGTTTTCTTCACCAATGTCTGTGATGTTTTAGATAAACTTTATAAAGCTCCTTTTTATCTATACTAATATTATAAAGCTGAAGAGTTTGTTTGTTTGTTTGAACGCGCTAATCTCAGGGACTACTGGTTGGAATTGGAAAATTCTTTTAGTGTTGGATAGTCCATTTCTTGAGGAAGGATATAGGCTATATAACATCACTCTACGACCAACGGGTGCTGAGCAGCGTGGGTGAAACCGCGTGGAACAGCTAGTTAATAAATAAACTCATTGGTACTTGCCCAGATTTGAACCCTCATGTTTAAGAGGTAAGGCGGTTAGACTATGGGCCATCACGGCATACTAGTTTGCCCAAAAGTTCTTGAAACTTTAACCGTATAGTTCGGTACGGACCCCTTCGGGGGCTCGACATTCAAACCTCCGCTGGCTCGGTACTGGCCCCGAAAGGGGTCGGACATTTAAGTCATATGACCTCCTCATTATTTTTGTAAATATTTTATTTTCTGGTTAATAAATAATATGGGTGTGCATTCATTAAGATAGTAGAATAAAAAACTCATATGTAAACGTCATTAGAAGTTCTTTAATTATTGCGGAAGTTTCTTAATTAAGTCTTATAAAATCCAAATGCGTAAATTACAATCATCGCCATTTTGATGGCAGTGTAGGTCGACGCTAAAAATCATAAAAATATAGGTTTTCGGACATTTAAACTCCACATTATTGGGCATGATTAACGTATCCTTTTATTACGTGAAGAAATCATTCGTAATTGAACTTATATTAGTAGTGGTAATGAAACATTTTGAAATCTAAAGTCGAAGTTTCGCGCCAATCGTGCTTGTTTACATTTTTAATTCCACATTATATCATATATTCACGTATAGATTCTATAACAACTGACACAAATATCATTTCAAATATTATAAATAACATGACAATGCCCAGATCTTATCGTAATTTGCAATAATAGGACCAATAACACGTAATATTCATAACCACTACTAAATTCACTTTCGAAATTGACGTCCATTTCTTTTTTTTTTAATTTTGTGATGTGTAAATGCGATTATTTCAATCGATTATTTTCTTGTAAATCAATCAACTCGAATAAATTAAATTAAGGAATATCAGAAATTGATAGATGAAAATAAAAATTAATTTTGTAATACGTGTAAAATACTATAAATATTGATTATAATATTTTTTACGCCACTAAAACCGATTCAACAACAAACAGTACAAACTGATCTATGGCTAAATTCGCGCCAATTTTATTTTCAGATAAAAATTCAAAAAAGGAATGCGCTCGCTGTTCAAATTTATATTAAAATGTTTATTTGCTATTTTATTAATAATTTGGTTTTGTACCTACTATTTGAATGTGAATTGCAAATAGAAATAAATAAGGTTGAATATAGAACGCGCCAATTATGATCTTGGCAAGCACATTAAAAAAATCAGCTAAGATAAATTACATTTGTTCGACAAAATTGTTTGGTTGGATTGGTAATTTGAAAAGCGTATTCATTCTTTCCTAAAACATGGCTCGTAGGCCAAAGTGTTCTTGAGTGGAAGCCTTGGGGTAAAAATGGCCTATAGAGGAAGAACACAATTGAGATGGAAACACGACACCAAGAAAACTCCGGTTCAAAATGGAACCTGGATTTTTCTTGATGTCGTGTACCGGGTTTTGTTTTTTGGGTGGGAAATCGTCAAATAACTTTCCCCGCTCTGGGCAGAACGCGGGGGAGTGTCAGACTAGTACTGACTAAAACCCACCCATGCTCCTTCTATTGTATAACCCTGACACTCCCCCCCGCTTCGTCTAGAGCGGGGGAAGTGAGGCGCTCCTCAAACCAAGCCAGCCACCGCGGGAGACGCTACAGACATCGGGCGTCGGGCGTCTATATCAATCTTTTAGGGCCCCGATGTGTGCGGAGTCCCTGTCCGTCTAAATCAAGGCTCTACTGCGGAGGCTTTCTAGGTGCGGTACGGTATGGTTGTGCCGGCTGGGGTGCCTGACTAGTTACCTACAGAATTAGCATGACCTCCTACAAAAATGGCCGCCATTTTCATTCATCGTCATTCAAGAAAACAGCGAAAATCTTTTACCGCGAAACCGTTTGACAGCAAAATGTACCTCAAATCTTGGCGCATAAGAAAATAATTATAGCATAACAAAAAAGCACGTGACAAAATGTTGTTGTCTTTCTTTCCTTATCGATATCATAGATATTTGAACAACTATAATATCAATAGTAGAATATTATGCCACCTCCATAGGTAAATTCCTCAATGGTCCCAAAACTTTTTTTTAAAGTTTACTCCATTACGATTACGATTATCGATTAGGTTGAATGCAACTTTTTAATCGTAATGATGAAACTTAGATTTACGGTCAGCACTAAGAAATGTCATGTTGCAACACAGTTTTTAGTATTTTTTGTCGAGATTTGTATCGTGTTTTATTTTGAATTTATATGTAAAATGGCAAAAATAAGAATGCAGATGGAATGTCACAGTTTTTATTTTGGATTTCCGATTTTATTATCAAAGGGTTGTCTTTTGTATGTGCATTATTTCCAGCGTTTTTAAAGTACTTAATTTTTGGAAGGGTGTAATAATATGTATTTTACACACATTTAACAATAGATTGACGCCGTTTTATCGACCTTATGAGGTTTTTGGAAATATAAACCTCAAACTTATCATATGAAACAGCCCCTGTGACTTATTTTTAATAACGAAATTGAATGCTGTAAATTGATGAAAATTCTTGAATTTCATGACAATTCGCGTCACCCCACCGATTCAGCTGATGTGTCATGTGTCAAAATCCTGTCGTGCAGAGTGGTTAACATAAAACTGAGTAATTACTTGGAAGTTTACTTAAATTCTTGTGTCCTGTACTTGAGCAGACGGCTGCCCATTTTGGGCTGTAAGTAATTTAACTGAATGTAGATTCTTGATAATAAAGAACTCTACAATTACTTATTATATTTTTTTTTCGTGTTGTGGTGTGACCTTATCTGAAATTCTCGTGGAATTCCCTAATGTAACCATCAAATGTACCGTCTAAAAGTCAATAAGACCTAATTAATTAATAATCCACCTGTGGAACGTACAATCGTTCTGAAAACACGAGTCATTTTTAACAGGGCCAAAGAAAATTATGACTTACTGAAATAAGAATAGTTTTGCTACTCGAAAAACATTTTGATGAGAGATTTCAGTTTGCCCAAGCTTCCTCGAAATTTACATTATTACACTAACACCTATCTACATCCTTACTCATATTATAAAATCGAAAGTGAGTTTGTTTGTTACCTCTTCACGCTTTAATGGCTAAACTGATTTTGATGAATTTTGGTACTGAGGTAGTTGGGAACCAGGAGACGGACTTACGCTATATTTAAAAAAAAGTGGTATGTGAGGTAGAAAGAGAGAAGAAAAGGGAAAACTTAGCTTTGCTATTACAAATATAAGGCGCAAGGGGAACTGTGTTACCCCGAATTTAACGCGAGCGAAGCCGCGGGCAAAAGCTAGTAGTTTATAAACTGAATTGTAAAATACATTCAAACCTACACTAACATTGCAGGCGGGGTTATCAGCATATTTTATTTTTTATTTTATTTTATTTGGGAAAACAAACGATTACACATTACAGTATTACACAAAATTACAGCTATAAGATTAATAAATGTATAACCAACGACATTTTCCACATTTTATAAAAACAATTAGTTACAAGATACAATGCGACGTGCGCTTAAGATTCAATATGCACACGAAATTACAATATGTGTTTTTATTTAAACCAAATTGGCATGCAAGTTAAAGAACCGATCGATCCTCCAGTGTAAGAGAACGATTAGAATAAAACAAAAACAACACAATGTATATTCCAAAACGGTTTCACGAACAAGGCTTTTAAATTTTCCAATTGGTGCAGCAAAGATGTCGATATTTTGAAAGAAATCATTAAATTGACCAGTTATGCTAGATAGAGCATATGATCTGTCCCCGCCGCACCGAAGGCGTGAGTAATAAACAAAGTCTCCTCACTGAACTTAAACATCTATAATAACAAAGCACAGACTTTACAACGCGACTGTACCAATACGTTGTCAAAAAAACTAAAGTTGAACGCGCAAGTCTACGTCGAGACTTACATAAAGGCAGAACTCGTCACTTCGTTTGAGCGGCTCTGTCGAACGCACGCGGCTAGCTCTCCGACCCGCGCTCAACTCAACACGTTTCGTTAGAGAAAATGCCTTCCTGGTGGGACTATCTCCACCTCAATAGACAGTATCAGAACAAAAGAAATTTAGAAGAAGGCCTTTTTCAAATTGCTTCACAAACTTGCAATATTTTAGTGAAAGTTAATAACACCAACAACATTAATCTTACGAGGAATAATCGGAGTGATGAGTACGGTTGTGCCGGGCCCCCTAAAAACAAAAGCTCCATGCAGATCTGCGTGCCCAAGTTCAGGAAGAACTCCATCACTTCTGGCTGCAACCCTGGACTATCGGTGAGTGCGCTTTCATTTTGTTCAAAACTTTTTAAAGCTAATTATAATCATGCAATACGCGTTGTTTTACCCAGATTAGACTCTAAAAATATACCAACACTTTAATTTAGGAAAGTGAATAGTTCTCCTTCAGCCCTTTTTTTTAATAGCGCACTGAAACTGGGTCATCACCGACCTGGTAATTGTAATCATAGAAAGAAAAGTTGCATTCTCACTCCGTCAAATACACTACACTGACGTCACTGTGTTAAATACTGAAAAAAAAATAACGGTAAAACTAATAAATGAACGCTGTAACTGCATTTGACCGAGCGCGCGCGTAAACTTTTTGAACGTAGGTATACCGTATAACTTACGTACTTGTCTTCAGTGTAAAAGATGCAAAGGCGCGCGAGGCATGTGCAGTCCACTAGCATAGTTCATTGGTGATAAACGATATTCAATAACGGTGCTAAAAAATCGGGTGAACGAGTTGCGCGAAGTGAATTGTGACGCCAGGAGTTGAATATTCGCAAGCTGAGTCGACTTGAGGTGGGCGAACTTACTAACTAGTGCTGATTACGTTGTGTTTATATTGTTGTTTTTTTTAATGGCGGCGTGCCGCGATGCGTCCATTGCTACTATATCGATTTTATGTGAAGGAAGACATCGGTCGCAGCAGACGCTGTCGCGCGGCCGATCGACCTTGTTCCAATTATTCACTTAAAATGAGGTTTTATTTACTATATTTGGGATATAAGTTTATTTACTTATAATATTGAAAAGGCTAATCAATTATAATGTGGGTACACATTATAATTTATGTATTTTTCATCTAGCCATTAATCATTTTTATATTAATTAATACTAACATTTTTATTTTCACGAAAGCTGTGCAATTTAATACGAAAGTTAAAACGATCAATCAAAACATTTATTAGTAATTGCTTGTGTGTGGGTTTTACGGAATCGCTTAACTTAGTACGATTTGAATTTACCCGTTCGTATTTGGTTTATTTTATAATTTTATCAAACTTTTAGTTAATTAAAAGTCTTTTAATTTTTTTTTTATACCATAAACGACGAATCGTGTATTCTCCACGCAGTCTCTTAAATTCTTAATTATTCATATACTTTAATCTTAAACTTACACAGGTATAAAAAACTTATATTATCCTGATATACTAATATCAGGATAAAAAAAAAACATAAAGTTGTACATTGTACAGACGCCTGCAGGTCAAGCTACCCGAAATTGACAATTTTTCCCTTTGAACCTTGAACCTAATACTTTAGAAATAAAGTCGAAAATCTATCAAAGAAATCTGTCAGATTGTAGTAGCTTGATGTGCAGGCGTCTGTACCGACTGCTACTGGTTTAAAAAACATAGCTAGGTACATTCTGTTTCATGTCGTTAGTTAGATTGGCCAACTGATATTTGGAACTAGGCTAGCTTCACATTAGCATAACACAAAAACCTTTCAGTTTGTATCAACGGCAAAGGTCAGTTAGTTCACCGTTGTTTTTAGTCTGTAGACGCAATTTACTTCACCGTAGGTGTAATCCTGCCAAAATCTAATCTTGAATCTAACGCCGTCAAAATAGGAAATTAATTTTAGTAATAACTGAACCGTTACGACTTTTGTGCTTTATTTATTTATTCAAATGTAACAAAATTGCAGTCGAGTTCACCAATTATTATAATTGAGTGTTACTAACTGTGGTCTACGAAAGTTGTAGCCGCCTACGAAGTTCGTAGCGCACAGCTACGAGCTCGTAGCTACCGTATACCGTTCAATTTTATTCTTAGACGCAGTTTTTGAGCATTACTATATACTATTAAGTATTACAATATAATTAATGTAGGTCGTCCTACACTAAAATACACGAGCTCGCTCATGTTTAATTAATAACAGTCGCTCGGGCCGACCTTCAGAGTAACCTGGCTAGGTTGATTTGATCCGTGGATGGGTCTACATACCGAGTTTCCATCGTGCCTCAGAAAGCACGTTAAGCCATTGATCCCGCTCCAACCCAGCCGCCGCGAGACGAATCCCGGCCACCGTAGATGCGGGCCTGTTGACGGTGAGCAATGGGTAGCTCACCGTCCGTCCGTCTAATGACGACAGGCCGTGTCGACGGCGCGTTCGTGTTTCACGCGTGCCTCAAAGAGAGTCAGCAAAGCAGAGGGGCTTGCCAGGGCCTCCGCCTGCCGGGGTTGCGGGTTGTTCGAAAGAGATACCGCGGCCCCGGAACGTAAAGAGCAATAGAAGGAACATGGGTGGTTTTTAGTCAGTATAAGTCTGACATGCCCCCCCCGGTCCGCCCAGAGCGGGGAAAGTCATTTGATGATTTCCCACACGGAAAAAAAGCCTTGATCCCACTTGTCTTTTTTTTAAGGTATTTGATAGCTTTGCAGGTATTCAGTGGCCTGAGAGTCCAAATTGACTTACCAAGGGGTATCGTATTATCCAGTACTATTTGGTGTTGTAGAGAGGAGCTGATAGGCAGTCGTTCCATGTAAAACACTAGTATTCAGATGCATCACATCTTGGGTAAAGCAGATAGTGAATTGGGAATAGCAGGTAGCGATTGACTGCTGCGCTGTTTGGTTCGATTCCCACACGGAACAAATATTTGTATGGTCTACAGATGTATGTGAGTTTAAATTTTTGTAACCGCACCGCACAGGAAAAATTCCTAGTGTGGGGCCACATTAAAAAAAAATCATACTGACCATTACATTAAACGTTTTCTTTAGACGTTCAAATTCTGTAGACATCATCCTTAAATCAATAGCCATTAAATGAAAATAAAAAATCCACAAAAATACACAACTACTAAAAAAAAACAATAACGTTAAAATGACACCTGATAATGTCATCGGAGGAATCCGATTTTACGCCTTAACCCCATCGGGTTATATAGAGTTGTAAAAAAAACCTCGTAAAGGTGAACCGACAAAATTTGTATTGTATAAATTTTATGCGATCAATTTGCTAGCTAGAATTACCCGTAATCATACCGCGATAATATTGATTCCACGAACGAGATTGTTCGCAATTATTTTCAACCTTTTTTTAGTACTGCCCGTGTTTTAATGAACCTATGTACATATATAAATGGAAAATTAAATTGATGCATGCACAGTAACAATATTTATAGATGCATATAATGCGGAGGAAAGAGTACAATGACATGCGGAAATTTTACAGTATGAATGTCGGTAGGTTTAAAAAACCGGCCAAGTGCGAGTCGGAGCCGTGTCCAGTTTGATCCAACTTAAAAGATAGGGTAGGTAGGGTAGGTAGAAAATTGCATAGCAACGCATGCCGGGGCACAGCTAGTATATAGTATAGTATATAGTAAGGATGAGATGAGTAATAAAGTTTAATGGTATTACCTTACCTTTCATAAATGGAGTGGGTTACATAGTGCGCTAACTGAATCTCTAGAGTCTATTAGTAAGTGAACTTTCATAGTTTTTAATTAGATTGGCTTGAGACGCCGAGACAATGTCATGTACCTAATTACACCTACATAATTTCTTAGAATATATAGATAGATAGAATATTCTTTATTATGTACACCATATAAATTACAAGAATTACAATAAACAACTTATAAATGGGGTGACACAAGTGTCAGTCTTATCGCTAAAAGCGATCTTTTCAAGACAACCTTTAGATGGATTTAAAGGAGGACAAACAGTACTGTAGGTAGTATGTAGCGTAACATTTTAACGTCTGTAACGTCTACATTTAAAAAACAAATCCCTACTAATATAAAAATACATATAATCCTTACTTCTTTACTAATATTATAAAAGCGAAAGTGAGTTTGTTTGTTTGCTTGTTTGTTACCTCTTCACGCTTTAATGGCTAAACCGATGTTGATGAATTTTGGTACAGATATAGTTAGGAACCAGGATACGGACATAGGCTAACTATTTTTTAATAAACAGTGGGATGTGAGGAAGAAAGAGGAAAGAAAAGGAAAAAACTTAACGTTGCTATTACAAATCAATAAGGCGCAAGGGCCGCGGGCAAAAGCTAGTAATTCATAATTCTCCCCAAGATCGAGTGTTTGCTACATGATATACGGAGCATATAAGCATGTATTAGTAATACACAAATGGCTTTGTACCGGTGTACCGCAATTGACATGCTAATGTCGCGTGCCGCCGTTGACACATTTGCATATCACTTTGTGGGGTAAATCCACCTTTTGATTTGAAGGCAGATTACTAGGGGTTTCATACAGCAATTTTGTTTTTAAATTTAATGAGCGGTACTTGTAGCTATTACCTCGTAATGACTTAAGTCTTATTCGGACGAAGCCTTTTTGAGAAAAAGATTAGAAATTAGATTTGTGTGATTTAAATCGATACATTTATGATAAAGTGCGTGAGTTGTCTCTGAAAATTACGATTATATTTATGAAACCAATAGCGAAATATCCGTTTTCAAAACATCTACATTTTTACGATTTTCCATTAAAACAAAATATCGCATGACAAAGTTAGTCGGAAATATCACAATTTAATAGTTTCCTGACTGATTTGTAATCCTTTAATACAACCGACGTCTTGCACGCAAGTTATTTGACAAGCCTACTTCCTTGTCGCTGTCGTAAATTCTTTTATACTCGTAATTATTCTGCTGTAAGGGTGTGATTTATTTTACAGAGAAAATGCTGTGCTTATATAACAGACGGTCGAGCAATTCGAAGCTTTTAAGATATTTAGATGTTGTGAAATTCTGAACGCGCGTTTTATTTGCTAACACTTTTGGGGCGTGGATTGATAGATGTTTTCACGTGTAAATAATGCCCGAATTCAAAAGTGTATTGTTTTGGGCGTCCATCAGTAAATATCAATAGTAAATGGACCAGTGAACGATGAGTTAAAGTGTAACAGACTAGACATGTGTATTTTATTTGCATTGATGTCCTAAACAAAGTCTCCTTTGCCCTTCGACTAAAGGTTGCAGTTGATTTATGCAATAAAACCTTGATTGGGTTGTCTCTGACCGTTCTTGAAACATCTTTGTTTATACATCTATGTATATTTTATACCTACTGTGGGCACAGTAGTATTAATCCTTACTAATATTATAAAAGCGAAAGTGAGTTTGTTTGTTTGTTACGTCTTTACGAATGAATGATGAATTTTGGTCAAAGAAAGTTGGGACCCTGGAGACGGACATAGGCTGTTTTTTAAATAAGGATTGAGATATGATGGAGAAAGTGGGAAGAAAAGGGAAAACTTAGCATTACTATTACAATAAATAAGGCGCAACGGCAAAAATTACAGGTAGCAGGTACCTGTAAATCAGGAAAGGAGAACTGTGTTACCCCGAATTTAACGCGAGCGAAGTCGTTGGCTAGTAGGTTACCATCTACATTACAAGCTCACCAACATGAACAAGGCCCAGTCGTGGGTGTTCTTCTACCTTCCAACTTCCCGCCATTCATGGTGACTGACAGTTGACATAAGTGACAGTTCAGTGACAGTGAGACAGTGTTTACATATCTAATAAATAGATACACCACACTTACCTTTTTCGACAAGGTCATACTGAAGACTGAGCTTGTTCAAAGTGTTTACAATGTCTTTCAAATTCAATACCAAAGACGTAGTCTTTTTTTTTCTTTTTTTTTCGGGTGGAAAATCATCCAATGACTTCCCCCGCTCTGGGCGGAGCGGAGGGGCATGTCAGACTTGTACTGACTAAAACCTACCCATGTTTCTTCTTTTGCCCTTTGCGTTCCGAGGCCGCGGTATCTCTTTCGAACAACCCGCAACCCAAAGACGTAGCCTTAGTGCAACAAAGTTACCATCAAAGCTGCTGCACTTAACATTTTAATTCAATAAACGTTCCCTTTTATCTTGATGTCTACGACGCACCTAAATATGGCGTGTGTTTATACGCTGATATGCATCACGTTTCCCCTCACATGGTATATGTAGGGACCATAACTACCTTCTTTAAGTACGTGCACGGCAAATTGCACAGCAACAACTCTGTATTTCTACCACCACTATTATATCAATGTCAAGTAACGGTTTTAAATCGCAATATATCTTAGCCTTGACAGTACAATTAAAGTTATGGAAATAGAAATAGCTAGTATTATTGTATGCCTCTTTGGTGACTTCGGGTGAACCCACTGTCAAATTGCTTGAAACTAAACAATTCATTTTTATTTTCCTTCTTTTTTTAAAAGGAGGTTCTCAAATCAACATGTTTTGTTTTATAAAAATAAAAAATGATGTTTTGTTTAAGTTAAAAAAGGTATCTAAGTTAGTTTAAAGAGGATAGATGATACGATGATTTATGCGTTTACAATCACCTTATTCCCCTTTATCACGTACCACGATCTTTATCACATATACTGAACGAATTATTGTTTTGTTTAGTGTCCAATAATGTTTACCAGTTACGTTAATTGTTATTGTCGAGACTAAAATCCTGATTAAGATGACCCTGTTTATCATGTAGCTAGTAGGTAACGTGTCCTCCCTCATACGTAAGACCTACTTCCTTGATAGTCCCTGAACAGAGAATATATAAAATTCATGTTGCAACATACCTATCGATTCATGCATTTAGACCTTGGCCTAGTTCACCCTAAATTGCGTCTTATTTTCTTGTAAAGCCTTTGTCTTTTCGATACACTTTAAGCACTCGCTTAGAACCAGAATAGATTGCATTATGCAAAAATACTTGTACGGTTGGCATATATTGGCGTTGTGGGTAAAACGTGGCCTTCGTTGGGCATGCTGTGTTACTGATAAAAGCTGTTGAGTTTAGAGATTTGGCGGTATGATTACATTCCTTGAAGTAAAGAATTTATGTTTAGAATATAAGAATTTTGTTTTAGTGGATACGTAAGAATTTCTTCTGTATCGTGGTTGCGTTTACAAATAATTAAACACACATACTCCAACAGCCAGACCTGTAACAACTACCTGTAGGTCATACAAATATTACAAATAGTTGTTCCGTGCGGGGATCGAACCCAACCCAGCGCTGAGGTTAAACACTAAGCCACTTCGCCAACTGGGTCGTCAAAATGACAAGTTTAATACGACAATGGACATTAGATAGGTAGTCTATAGTTAGTTGCAAAACAGAGTAATCCTTACTAATATTATAAAAGCGAAAGTGAGTTTGTTTGTTTGTTTATTTGTTTGTTTGTTACCTCTTCACGCTTTAATGGCTGCACCGATTTTGATGAATTTTGGTACAGACATAGTTGGGAACCAGGAGACGGACATAGGCTAATATTTTTTCTAAAAAAGTGGGATGTGAGGGAGAAAAGAGGGAAGAAAAGGGAAAACTCAAATCAATAAGGCGCAAGGGAAACTGTGCTACCCCAAATTTAACGCGAGCGAAGCCGCGGGCAAAAGCTAGTATTTAATATATTAAAGTGCAACAAAGATTAGTTTACAAACTTTAGTTTTTTTTTTCTTTATGAAATTCGTTCGCCAAGTTTACAGAACCTACACAAACTTTATCGCTTTTCTTCGTTTTGTCACAAAAACAAAACCCAATAATGTTATTTTGTGAAATCTATACTGATCTATACTAATATTATAAAGCTGAAGAGTTTGTTTGTTTGTTTGAACGCGCTAATCTCAGGGACTACTGGTTGGAATTGGATAATTCTTTTAGTGTTGGATAGTCCATTTCTTGAGGAAGGCTATAGGCCATAGGCTATATAACATCACGCTACGACCAACAGGTGCTGAGCAGCGTAGGTGAAACCACGTGGAACAGCTAGTTATGAAATATTGTTGATCATGGTTTCGTCAGACCAGCATGCAGTAGCTTAGATTGCTTATTTTCTAAATCTAGACTTTGTGTGGGGCATATTTAGACGGCCTTTTGTGTTAGTATTATTAGTAAGGGGGTGAAGGATTGATGTCAAACATGCAACTTCTTAGAAATCCACTAAAGTGTTACATTTACCTAGGTACCCTTACTTTACGGGTGCTATACTCTTATCTAGCTAATCAGCCAAGGTCGGGTCGGCTCACCACTGAACCGGGGTCAAGGTCGAACAACCAAGGGCATATACTCCGAAAAATGAAAACATCACATACACTTCTACAAGATTAATGGCACACTTCTATGAATAATTTAATATTAATGAGCTTTTTTTTACAAAGAATGACTTGTTAGAAAACCACCCGTTCTACTGGTATTTTTTTTGGGGTGGGAAGTCATCAAATAACTGGGGAGTGTCAGAATTTTACTGACTAAAACCCACATTGTTCTTTGTGTTCCGGGGCCGCGGTATCTCTTTCGAACAACCCGCAACCCCGGCAGGCGGAGGCCCTGGCAAGCCCCTCTGCTTTGCTGACATCTCTTTGAGGCGCGCGTGAAACACTAACGCGCCCGTCGACACGGCCTGTCGTCAATAGACGGAAGGATGGTGCCCATTGCTCACCGTTCACAGGCCCGCATCTACGGTTGTCGGGAGTCGTCTCGCGGCGCCCCCCAAGTAACACAGACGTGCTGAATAATGATTGAGTAGAGCAATCATCAAGAGCATTAAGCTGAATACTAAGCTGAATAACGTCTGAGTACCGTCTATTCAGCTGTTATTCAAGCAAAAAGGGCCCCAATTTTGAATGCTTAACGCTGAATAACATCTGAGCAACAGCTAAATAACATCTGAGCACCATCTGAGTAGGAGCTTAATAACTTTTGAATAACAGCTCACATTGTTTTTATTAAGCTCTTACAACTGAGTTATTCAGTTTATTCGAATTGGTTATTGTATTCAGAATTTATTAAGATTGTTCACATTTTTGCAAACTTTATTCATACAAATTGTGAAAATAATTCAATATCTATTGGATTTTATTTAATGTCTAATGTTGATTTGACATCCGCCGGCGAACTTATAAAATCGAAAACTTATAAATTTAAATTGACTAAGTTAGAGGTCTGCTATTATGTTAATTGTTAGTGCGCAAGTAATTTTGTCGTGAATATAATGTTTTTTTTTTTCATTACACGACGCGCCGCGTGAATAATCAAGATAACAGATAGTAAATAGTATTTTCATACAAACATACTATGTCTGACAAAAGTACTTGTGACGAAATAGCTAATACTAGCAATTTT
Organism: Ochropleura leucogaster; assembly: GCA_958449745.1. Taxonomy (NCBI): domain Eukaryota; kingdom Metazoa; phylum Arthropoda; class Insecta; order Lepidoptera; family Noctuidae; genus Ochropleura; species Ochropleura leucogaster. The sequence goes on from OY288201.1 coordinate 5,871,811, forward strand.
AACCCATAAAATAAGCCATAAATGAGTTGAAAATGTTGTAGTTGTGAGATTAAGCATTTTGGTGATTCGTAAATTCCTTTTAAGTATAAGTTACAAAGATTTTTAATGGCGATCGATAGTTTTTGCTTTATAATGCTGAATAAAAGTGCACACATATCTTGTTACTAAGCTATAATTTTAAAAAGAGAAGACTAACTTCTGAATAACAATTATATAGGTAGTTTGATCACATTTCTACATTCAGATTTTTAGGGTTCTCTTATCGAACGAACAAAAACCTTTTTTAATGTGGAATTTTCCCGCCCGGCTGTCACTAAGTTGAACTATTGAAAATTGGAAGACCATTCTTGTTTATATTCAGTGATATCTTTTCTGGCACAACGTTTGTGTTAATCAATATGTTTTTAAGTATCTCAATGACGGTTTTGTGCCAGTATTCACCTTGCTCAATAGACTTAATGTGGACTTGTCTCGGTGTATTTAAAATTGTCCTTGGATCATTAGGTACAATGTCTGGGAATCTTTGATTTAATATTTCTGCCAAATCCTTTAGTGCTACTTGTGTAATGTTTTTTTCGACAGCCCATTTTCTGTTTTTTTCTCGAAATATAAAATTTTTCATGTGTTCGGTACATTGTTCTTCTTCGATATCTGTACAGCTACCATCAGATGCACTCTTTTCTTGCGTAAATCGCAATGCTGTTTGACTTATTTGGGGGACGGAACCCTCATCATTGGACGGCAAACACGCATGATGGCTGGGGCCGGGTTCAGTTTTGTTCAAACAATTTTCACAAATCCTTTGATGAACAGAAACACTTGGACAATTACTACTTCTGATATTTAAATATTCTTTTAACAATTTTCTTTTAATATTACCGGTTCTCTTACGTTTTTTCCATAACGCAAAAAATAAATACGTACTATAATACTTTAATTAAGCTGGTATTAAGCTATGGACGCTATAACAATACAAATATGGTATATAATTTGAATAAATAGTTTGAAACTCTCTATTATACTGAAAAAAGCTTAATAAAAACATAAATAATATTGTTTATTCAGCAGCTGAATAATTAGTAAAACATAGAATCTTATCCAATTTAAAGATAAAATAAAGACAATTATTCAGTATCAAGCTGTATAATAGAATTATGTAACAATATTATCCAGAAGGTGATACTTTATTCAGCAAATAGCTATTTCAAACGCTGCTAGCTTAGTACTGCTTTAATAATAGCAGGACAGATTATGGTTATTCAGATAAATGCTGCCGACGGGGCTGTTTTTCAGCTTTAAGCCACCTGGAATGCGTAATGCTAAATAACGTCTGTATAATAATTTTACGGTGATTGGTTATTAAGCCTAAAGAAGGGAAGGACAGAAATACAGAATTTATTAAGCTTTAAGAATTTTAAGGCTCCGAACTCAACCTAATTCAGCATTTGGCTATTCCCAAAGCTCTTATACAAACTATATTCATCTTTGAACTGTAAAATGTTCTTGATGCGTACTGTTATCTTGCTTATGTGTTACTTGGGGGCCGTCGCTCGGGGTGTCTCCTGCGGCGGCTGGGTTGTACTGGTATTGGGTACCGTTGCTTCATATGTTAACTTTTTAACTAAAATAAAATTGAGTGGTCAGCAAGCAGAAGGTTTCGATTCACGACTTGGACAAAATGTTATTAGGTTTTTTTATCAGGAATTATTTAGTAGCAGACTTCCATAGTCTGGATTTATACCCATTTGATGGAAATGCAATCGTGTTTTTTTTGCGGATGGGAAATCCCCGCTCTAGACGGAGCGGCTTATTGGACGATTCGCACGAATTTAACTCGCACAAAACGTGCGAATCGACTCCTTTAAAACATATTATTTTTTCTGTAGTCGATTCGCACGAATTTCATTTATTGGCGTGCGAATCGACACCCTCACAAATATGTAGTAGACTATTCGCACACATTTCATTTTAAGGTTTAAAAAAATTAAAGTACAGTCGTATTCAGCCATCACTGAAATAAAAACAAAAAATAATCGAAGTTTAAGTAACAGTGATTCAAATTGTGATTATAGCCCTAGTTCTAGTTTTATGATTAAAAGTTTTATTGTTATAATTATGAGAACTGTGTATTTTAGGTACACTTCTGAAAAACATTAAAACATGTTTTTTTTGTACCAAATGTTCGTCAATAATAAATATAAGAAAAAGTTGTTAATTATATATATACCTACCTTATTAAAAAAGTAAATGTTTATGTAATGTAAAAAAAATTAAAATTTTTGGTAGTTTTATTTTTTATTAAGCGGTTAGTGGAGTAGTACTTAGTTTGTTAGTGACACTTATTTATTATTCTGTGATCGATATTTGCTCATTTTTAATCCTCAAACCACGAGCTTAGAAGATGTTTAGTACTTAGTTTTAATTTTAATACAGATATTGTTGATTATAGATTGTGATTTTATTTTCTATCTATTACGAGTAAAACATATTTGACCTTACTACTTCTGTGCTCAAGTGTACTTTATCTTAACTGCATTTCATAAAAAACAATATGTGTGCGAATAGCCTACTACATATTTGTGAGGGTGTCGATTCGCACGCCAATAAATGAAGTTCGTGCGAATCGACTACAGAAAAAATAATATTTTTTAAAGGAGTCGATTCGCACGTTTTGTGCGAGTTAAATTCGTGCGAATCGTCCAATAAGCCGACGGAGCGAGGGGGAATGTCAGACTTGTATTGACTAAAACCCACCAATGTTCCTTCTTTTGCCTTTTATGTTCCGGGATCCACAAGCATGCAATTGTGTTTTGAGGCTGCAATACTATTCTGTACTAAACTAACATTATTTCTTTGGAAGTTTTGTCCAAAACATTCCCCAATCATAAAACCTTACTGACATAACATTAATTCACACGCACACAAATAATAACAGAACACATTTGAGGTCATTGTCAAGCACTTAATATCGATTAGTAGAATAAAGTTGGGAGTCGATTCGTTCTATAAATTATTACAACTAATGAATTTTAATCGTATTATCCCTTGCGTGTCGCTTCGAACTTACATCCATTAACCTACAATGTAAATTGCTTTTAGAAAGATCTATTTTGCAAATGGTCAGGTAAAGTTTAAGATATGCATCTACGGAAGTTAGTTTGCATCAATGTTTATTTCCTTAGGGATTGTCACTGTAAGCGTGCCAGTCGCAAAGGAAGTGAAGCAAAGAACTTTTTTTTTAAATAACCTTGCCCCACACTAGGAATTTCTCCTGTATCGTGGGTACGTTTACAAACATTTAAACACACATACACAAACAGCCAGACCCGGACTCAAAAAATTCCTTTCAACCAAATGTTACTACAGCCTATCAGAATTTTTAAATGATTGAAAACAAATAAATGCAATTACGACTTTTCTTGTAAATTTAAGCTACGTTTTATATCTTTGTTTATTTTTATGTTTTTGTTTTTTATAAATTTTATGTCTAATTTTAACTTCAACGCATGGCTTAAACCTAAAAAATTTGTACGCCATTCCTGGATGGCAAAACATGTAGCAACTTTGCAAATTTTATCATCTTTATACACACTCATGTTTTACAAAATAAATATATCTTTATCTACCGGTACAACTATCTGTAGGCCATACAAATATTTGTTCCGTGCGGGGTCCGAACCCGCGACACGCAGCGTCCGCAGTCAATGGCTCAGCCACTGCGCCACCCGTGTCGTCTAAATTGGACAATGTGAAAATTCTCCTTTGCAGGATATTTAGGTATTTGGGTCTGATTCGTTGTAATATAAAGAATAGCATGTAAATAAACTCTTCACGACGCTAAAAACCATGCATTCTGTATATATTGCCGGTTAAAAAAAAATGTGTGTGTGTCAGCTCCGACGCACGACTGGAGTTTACTCCTTAAGTACGAGTATCTAACCATACGCAAAAAGAGTTTATTCAACTGAAAAAAGATTAATATCATATGAAAGGGTAAATTCACAAATTAATAAAAAAACGCTCACAGCCAAATTAGAAAGTTGCGCACTAAAAGTGCGCACCAAAAACGTGACACATTTTCGTTACTTTAGTAGGTTTTACCCCTCGGATTTTTCTCATACCGGGCGCCTTATATATGAAAATCGATTCTTAATGAGTAAACTCTAATAAACTCCAAAAAAGTAAGACAAAATATTTATATTTATTAGTCGTAATTACGACGAGGGGAATATATACAAGTCCGTGATTATACCTGTATGGGTTAGAATGCTGGACTGTAAAAAGAATGATGAAAAGAAAAACGATTGCATGTGGCGGAGATGAGAATTTTGAGATGGATGTGTGGAGTGGCAAGAATGGATAAAGTAAGGAATGAGTATATTAGAAGCAGTTTGAAAGTTTGGTATGGACTTGTAATGAGAAGGGACGAAGCACAAGTGACTGAAAGAGTGTTGGATCTGAATGTTAATGGACGGAGAGCGAGAGGAAGGTCTAAGTAAAAATAGATGGATTGTGTAAGGAATAATAAGAAAAGAGTAAATGATGCCGTGGCGTCTGATAGGGGAGAATGGAAGAAGAAAACCTGTTGCGCCGACCCCAAATAGAATGGGACAAGGGCAGGAAAATGATGATGATGAGTCGCAATTACGATGAGCACGAAGTAGTTTGAGTAAACGTAATGAAACGACCGATTTCCGTTAATGTTGTTATAATGATTTGATATGATGACACTTCTACGATCCTTACGAATAAAAATAACAGTTTTCATTTAAGGATAATTTACACAACATTGAGACAACAAGTGAGACGATACAGTAGTAATTACGGGATCTAGTACTTGGCGTAAGTCTAGATTTTGCAGAGGGAACGGCGATTTGGCATTTCGGCATTACAAACATATATAAATGCATATAGAACAAAAATAAAAATAGCTGGCACGCCGTGACTGCGACAAGTACTTAGGTCACCACTCAGCCTGATGCTGTGCTATGGGAGCCCAAAGCACAACGCTGGTTTAACGGGTTTTTATAGGGTGAAAATTTCGTTTACCGGTGAAACTCAATATTTATATTTTATTTAAGCGCGGATGGTAAAAACCAATCAAAATCAAAAGCATTTACTTCAATTAGACCATTACAGGCACTTTTGAATGTCAAAAAAACAAAATGTTAAAGCTCCCGTTGTTGAAGTCCCAGACACAAGACATAATAATTTACGAAAGTACTGTAGTTGCCCATTCCAAAGCGTTGATCTCTATGGAGAAGAATGGGCAAGAAACTCCATGGACACTCTTTTACGTATGGTATACGTTGCTGTTATTTTTTTAGCCTTTCGTCAGTTTGTTATAGCTTGTCAAACGCATGGATAGACGGGTGATATTATAGAGCTTAATAAAAGGAGGAGAAGTGTAATCAATGAGGGAATAGTATTGCTGGAATGTTGCTCTACTTAGGTATTATCTGTAAGTCTGTTACTATACTTACATGATTTTATTTTGTGTGAACAACGTCAAAAAGGTTCGGAAATTATCTTGAAAAAACTTTAATCAACCAGATTTTGAGAAAACCAATTAGGTAATGTCTAGAGTACACATTTTCCTCTACACTAAAAATAGTAGGTTTGTCAAAGGAACTCTTTAAAAAAAGTTAGAAAATAGAATTGTATTTGTTTTCTTGAAAGTATTTTTATATTTTCAAGAAACTTTCATAATGTTAATGACTGTGTGTGTGTGTGTGTGTCACACATTCAGACTAATAATAAAATGCAAAACAAATTATTCCAATGAAATTGTTTAGTCATAAACAGTTTCATTAAAACAATTTATTTTGCGTTATTAACAGACGAAGTTAGAATGACGTGAACGCTGTGTTTTAAAAGGTTTTACATTTTCTTGATTAACTCAGATGACGTCATTGAATAATCAATTTGGGGGTTATTCATTTTATTGCAAAGACTAAGGGGTAGGTAGGTGTGATGGGTTGTTCGAAAGAGATACCGCGGGCCCGAAACACAGAGGGGCAAAATAAGAATTTAAAACATTTTTTTACTGTTCTATCAATTTTTATTTATTGATCATAGAATTAAATTAATTACTATAAATATACAACCTATAAATAGACACAAACTAAACATAAAAATATATACAAGTAAAAAATAGAAAATTGCAGGGCGTCAAAAAATTGGTCCGTATCACAGTCAACAGGAAAAGCGCCCAGAACGCTGGCAGCATTACCGCGTTGGATGGCAATGCTTATTTTTTGTGCAAAAAATAGGCCAGCCCTCTGGTCACGAGAAGAGTCGACCAACCGCTTGGCGATTTCTCGAAATACTATGGGCACTCGGACCCCATGGCCCTAGTGTTTCAACTCCTAACTACTCAAAAACATAACTACCAATCAAATTGTGATATTTGCGCCGTTTGAGGTTTTCAGCAACTGCAAATCAAAACAAACCAAGTCTTTTTAGCTAAAGCTCTACTAGCACTATCAAAAATATTTCACAGAGTCCTTAACACATGTTTAGGCTCTGTTATTTTAAAATTCATTGACAAGGGTGCGATACACCTGACATGTGCAAACAATTCAGGTCCTTCCACTTAAGCACATAAAAACTAAACTCCCTTGAATAGTCAATGTCATACCTATCTACTTTAAAGTTCATTACTTATACCATCAAAAGTTTATGCATTTGCATGATTAGTTTTTTACGAGTTGTCCGTGAAATGTGAAGTGCCGTTAGAGGTCGTAAACCTCCTATTTTATTAGAAAATGAGGGAATTCATTAGAAGTAATAAGGAAGAGAAATGTGTGATTATCGATTCGCTGTTCAGCATGCCTTGACGGCACGGTTGGCGCAGTGGCTGAGCGATCGACTGCTGCGCTGCGTGTCGCGGGTTCGATTCCCGCACGGAACAAATATTTGTATGACCTGCAGATAGTTTTTTCGAGTCTGGATATGTGTATGTGAGTTTAATTGTTTGTAAACGCACCCACGATACAGGAGAAATTCTTAGTGTGGGCAAAGTTTAAAAAAAAAATGCCAACTATGATAAGATACGCCCCTTTATTGGAGGTATTAACGATACAGACAGGCCAAGAGATGGGCTCACGCACAAGGGGATCCGTAGCACCAACTAATATCTAATAAATACTAGCTTTTGCCCGCGGCTTCGCTTGCGTTAAATTTGGGGTAACACAGTTCCCCTTTCCCAATTTACAGGTACCTGTAACCAGTAGTTTTTTATTGTAATAGCAAAGTTAAGTTTTTTCTTTTTTTCCCTCTGTCTCCAACAATTCTAACGCTTTTAAAAAAAATATAGCCTATGTCCGTCTCCAGGGTACCTATCTAATTAGATAGGGACCCTGGAGACGGACATAGGCTTATTTAAAAACAAATCTTATTTAAACTAGTTACAGTTGAATGTTCTTTTTACGTTCTACAAACCCATTATTTTTTTCAGAATATTGACCCTCTTACTTCAGAAACTCTAATAAAGCAATCTGGAGTAACCTTGATATTAGGAATTTGCACTTAACGCTATGCACATTACTTTCGTTTCTCATATATTAACGTAAAAGCAACAATTTTTATGCGAATTTTAAAAAGCTAAGAATTTATATAAATAAAAATAATAACTTTGCCTAATTAGTAACTTTTAATATAAAAACTATAACTGGGCAATAAATTCGACACACAAACGAAACTGAAAGTTCAAATAATGCCAAGGCCATGAAAGCCTCCCATGAAATAACAGTTAGTCATGAAATTATAACGAATCATAAAGTTATAATCAATCGCGTCGCGTGACATTCAGAGTTTCTCAAAAATATACTAAAATAAATTACTCGTAAATAATTCGTGGAAATACATACGTTTTTTATTCACATCTTTATGCATTACTAGCTTTTGCCCGCGGCTGCGTCCGCTTAAAATTCGGGATAAGACAGTTCCCCTTTTCTGATTTGCTGGTACCTGCCACCTGTAGTTTTTGCCCGAGCGCCTTATTTATTGATTACAATAAATAACCCGCTCGGGCAAAAACTACAGGTGAAAAAGAAAGAGGGAATAAAGGGAAAACCTTGCATTGACATTAAGCAATGCTAGGTTTTCCCTCTTTCTCCCTCGTTCTTCACTCCTTTAAAAAAATTGCCTATGTCCGTCTCAAGGGCCCAACTATCTTTGTACCAAAATTCATCAAAATCGCTTTAGCCATTTAGGCGTGAAGAGGTAACAAACAAACAAAGTCACATTCGCTTTTATAATATTAGTAAGGATTTACAAACTACAAATAAAAATATGTACAAGTATAAAAATGGTAAAATAATTACAGGACGTCAACAAATTCGTTCTCATTGGCGCTACGTGTTACCGCGTTGGATGACAATGTGCAGTGGGTTAGGGAGAGGTGTACCTAATTCTACAAAAATATTTCGACAGTAATGTTAACAGAGAGGATCGTGAAATAAGCTAGGTACTTTTAGATGGATAACTAGCTGGCGCCCGCGGCTCCCCCGCGTTATGATCGAAAATAAATAAATATAAAGTATCCTATGTGTTCTCCCAGACTATAATTTAACTGTGCCAAATTTTATCAACATCCGTTAAGCCGTTTTGACGTGAAACAGTAACAAACATCCATACATCCATCCTGACAAACATTCGCATTTATAGTATTACTAGTTGGCAGCTTCGCCCGCGTGATGAAAAAGTATACTATGTTTTATTCCAGACTATAATCTACCTCTGTGCCTTTCATCAAGATCCGTTCAGTAGCTTTACCGTGATAGAGGATGAAATCTACATCTACACTCACACACATTCGCATTTATCTAATATATATTAATTACTTAATTAATTCTCGTGTCACAGTTTTCGTTCCCATACTCCTCCGAAACGGCTGGACCGATTTAAACGAAATTTTGTGTACATATCGGGTAGGTCTGAGAATCGGCCAACATCTATTTTTCATACCCCTAAGTGGGCAGCGGGTGAAACCGCTGGGCACAGCTAGTAATATTATATTATTAAGTAGGATATTAGTAGTAATATAATATTAGTAGAATGACATAGACGCCTATGATTTTTTATTGATGTCCGTTATTATTAACAGTTTGCAGACGCCAAACCTATCTTGTAAGACGTAATAAAATATGATGGAACAAAACAAATATTAACATAGTCTAGCTAGTTTATTATGCGTTGGGTCGTTATATATGTTATTTTAGTATCGTCTCCGACGAACATGACACATCCTACATATGTTCTACCTACGTATCAGTAAAGTTCCACGTCATGTCATTTTATCTCTGAGCCTTCAAACTTTACTGAACGCTAATAAATTAGATTAACTGCTTAATGTATCTGCCTTTTATTATTTACTAGCTTTCGCCCGCGGCTTCGCCCGCGTTAAATTTGGGGTAATACAGTTCCCCTTGTGCCTTATTGATTTGTAATAGCAACGCTAAGTTTTCCCTTTTCTTCCCTCTTTCTCCCTCACATCCCACTTATTTTTAATAAAAATAGCCTATGTCCGTCTCCTGGTTCCCAACTATCTATGAACCAAAATTCATCACAATCTGTTTAGCCATTAAAGCGTGAAGAGGTAACAAACAAACAAACTCACTTTCGCTTTTATAATATTAGTAAGGAAGGATTTGAACACTAGCTTTTGCCCGCGGTTTTGGTTCGCGTTAAATTCAGGGTAAAACAGTTCCCCTTTTCTGATTTGCAGGTACCTGCTACCTGTAGTTTTTGACCTTGCGCCTTATTTGTTGTAATAACAAAGCTAAGTTTTCTCTTTTCTACCGTCTTTTTCCTCATTTCTCACAATTCTTTTTCAAAATATAGTTAGCCTATGTCCGTCTCTAAGGTCCCAAATAACTCTAATTTAGTACCAAAATTCATCAAACACAGTTAAGCGTGAAGACATAACAAACAAACAAACTCACTCTCGCTTTTATAATATCAGTAAGGATTTGTTTTATACAACGTAATTCCAGTAATGTCGTAGTGACTCAATTTACCTTTATTTACCGTTGACAATTGGGCTTAAATTAGATTTATTCAGCTTTAAACTATTTCTCAGTCTGCATTAGAGTACCTACAGATTTTAAAACGTGAGTCGAGATAAAAATGTTCTTCGTGAAAGCACTGCGGATAATGCTCGCTCCACACGTGCAGTTGAGTGCATGACATTTCGAACTAAATCCTCGTTACCGACTACTGTGCGACGAACGACTGGTGCACCGCATTTGTGAAATTTAGTATCGTCGCGAACGGCTTTCTCCGTTGCGAGAACCATATTTACTACACGAGTGATGTACTACGATTAGGTATAGTGGTGTATATTACATGCAGTCTGTTGTACATACAAAGATATTTAGATAGATAGATAAAATATTATATAATATGTACACGAAACAAATTACAAGACTACAACTTATAAATAGGGCGACACAATGGGCGGTCTTATCGCTAAAAGCGATCTTTTCAAGACAACCTTTGGATGGATTTATGCCCCGTTCCAATAAACAAAAACGACTCGTTTTGCTTACGGATAGTTGTATTTTGCTATATGTTCTATGGGACTTATGTCAAAATACAACTATCCGTAAAGGAGGAGAGACAGTACTGTAGGTAGTCTGTGGTGTTTAATTTTTCAAAATGTATAGATAACTAGCTGTTCCACGCGGTTTCACCCACGCTGCTCAGCACCTGTTGGTCGTAGCGTGATGTTATATAGCCTATAGCCTTCCTCAAGAAATGGACTACAACACTAAAAGAATTTTCCAATTCCAACCAGTAGTCCCTGAGATTAGCGCGTTCAAACAAACAAACAAACAAACAAACTCTTCAGCTTTATAATATTAGTATAGATTAAAAAAAAAACAAATTCTTTTAATAAATACATAGGTATGATTTGCATATAAAATAATAATCATGAAGAGCAAAGAAATATTTAATAGGTATTTCAACTTGCATAGTTTATGATGTATCTAAGATACATAAGCAAAATTTTATATTCGAATGCTACGTGTCTACAATTCTACCAATTTTGGAATATAAAAATACCGGCCAAGTGTGAATCAGAGTCAGTCCCTCGCGCAAGGAGGTTTCAGTACAAACTTGCGACATAAACGGCCTTATTTCTGGCAAATCGAAACCTCGACACGTTCTAGACATAAAGTGTATTAGTATAGACAGACAGACTGTGTTTTGAGATACGGAACCTTAAGAACAATATGTTTTTGAGTTTACTCCTTAAGAATCGATTTTCATATATAAGGCGCCCGGTATGAGAAAAATCCGAGGGGTAAAACCTACTAAAGTAACGAAAATGTGTCACGTTTTTGGTGCGCACCTTTCTACCTTCTAATTTGGCTGTGAGTGTTTTTCATTAATTTGTGAATTTACCCTTTCATATGATATTAATCTTTTTTCAGTTGAATAAACTCTTTTTGCGGGGTTATTCCCGCTCGGTAACACCCTTTCGTCAACACTGTTGACGATAGGGAAAAAAAAAGTTTCGTTCGTTCACAGTGTTGATTCGTCAACACTGTGAACGAACGAAACTTTTTTTTTCTACGCTACTTATTATTTCGGGTAATTCCCGTTCGGTAACACCTTTCGTTCCTGTCGTCAACACTGTTGACGATCGGGAAAAAAAAGTTTCGTTCGTTCGTAGTGTCCATGAATGCTGGTTTTTATTTTTTAAATATGGAAATAAAAATAAAACATGTCATGGATTTTTAAAATGTTTTAATGGATTATGTTAGATCTTTTAAAACACAATTAACTAGAAAATAAAAAATGGCCTTTAACTATCTTGCAATAAGGTTATTAGTTTATTTTTCAATTAGGCAAGTTCAAAAGCGGAGACCTTTCCAGTAAAAATATATCAATACTTATATTATGTTAAGCATAATTTAGTCTACATGATCCTATTTTGATTTATAAATATCTGTCAAAAATCGGCGGCAGTGTAACGATAGCATACTATTTTGATGGTCGTGCTAGGGTTGTTCTAAAATAACCCGATCGGCAGAGGTTACTGAACGCTCCATCCAAACAAAACAACACAATAAGCACACATCCTGACTAATATTATAAAAGCGAAAGTGAGTTTGTTTGTTTGTTCTTCACGCTTTAATGGCTGAACCGATTTTGATGAATTGTGGTACATAGATAGTTGGGAACCAGGAGACGGACATAGGCTAATTATTATTTAAAAAAGTGCGATGTGGGGGAGAAAGAGGGAAGAAAAGGGAAAACTTAGCGTTGCTATTACAAATCACTAAGGCGCAAATGGAACTGTATTACCCCAAATTTAACGCGGGCGAAGCCGCGGGCGAAAGCTAGTAAACTATAAAATAAAGACACATTTATCTACAATTCAGTGTCCAAACAATTCTAGTAGACCACTCGATATTCACGCCATACCGCCATTAGGTAAAAAAACTACGTTGACCTTAAAGTTTACTAGAGACAGATTGTCGATACAACCTGTGTTTTCACTTGTCCTTCGTCATTTAAAGTATCGTTAATCATTATGTATTTTTTTACTATCCCATAATTGTCCACTGCATAGCCAAGTTGTATAGCGTAAGAGCAAGCAGGATTAATCACTAATTTAACTTAGGTGTTTCAGTCCTATATAAGTCCTAAAGATTTGTGGTGTTTAATTTCCCCGAACATTCAGTTTTTTGTTTTTATTCTGGTTACTGCCTAACTTGGTGTCAAAGTATTTAAACCCCCTATGAACGAATGAATGAATGAATTTCTTTATTTCGAATAAAAAATAATCCATAATTTAGTGTCCATATAAATAAATAATAAATAAATAAATATCTTGGGACAACTCACACATGGCATCTGATCCCAAGCTAAGCAGAGCTTGTGTTATGGTAACCAGACAACTGATATACATATTTATATAATTTATAAATACATACATATTATAGATAAATCACACCCAGACACAGAACAAACAATCATGCTCATCACATATAGTTTGTCCTGGGTGGGAATCGAACCCACGACCTCCGGCTCAGCAGTCCGGGCCACTAACCACGAGACCAACAGGCCCGTCAATATGTGTAACATTTAATGCTTACAGCCTACTGTTAGTAATTATAACTCTCTGCACAAAGTTCTTCAAAATCAGAGAACTGAAACTCGCTGAGAGTTAGTTCTTAAGATGCTGTTCTAACTGTCTCGCAGTCTCCTTAGCAACGAAGCTGTTTTTTTTTATAGCATAGAGTCTATAATGGTTTGCGCAAACATCCCCGAGGTACTGCAGAATCGTGGCAGTCTCAACAACATCCTAAAAGCGTTATTATTTTGTACACGCAGGGCATCCAGCGATGTTTTGCGATAATTGACCCAAAAGATTGCCCGTGTACAGACTCTGGCAGTAGGTACACCTCAAAAAGTGTGATCCCTATGGACCTCTGACTTTAATTAAATGTCGCCGAGAAATGTCTTTCAAGCACGAGCATGCTTCCTTACGATGTTTTCCGTCACCGAAGCAAGTGATAATTATGAAATACTTACGAAGATGTATCCGAAAAATCAGATGGTCTTCGGTTTTATACTTGAGGGCTATGTGTCCTGCCGGGTTTGCGGGTTCGCGGCCCCGGAACGTAAAGGGCAATAGAAGGAACATGGGTGGGTTTTAGTCAGCACAACTCTGATATGCCCCCCCGCATTGGATGACTTCCCACCCGAAAAAAAAAGGGCTATGTCTTAGCAGTCTGTGTGACTTAACACCTCAAATTGACAGTTTTCAGTATCATTACCAGTATCAGAAGGGCTCTGTCTCTTTCCCTCAGCGGAATAAGAATTGCTTTAAGAGGTCATAGTAGGGCTACAGTACCATTTTTCATCAATGCCGAGCTTGGCATCAAAACCGTAAAATAAGAAATAAAGGTCACAAAATACAAAGACAGACTGCAACTGCACCCTAACATATTGACACACCACCTTTTGGACGACATACTTCCAAGTAGGTACTAGGAGACTAAAGAGAAAACTCAAGATTTAATTTAAAACACTATTTAAGAGGACATTGGATGAAGGTCACTGAACCTGTACCTCACATACCATACATCATTACATACGTATTACTGAATGTCTCCGAGACAGATTGCAATAGCAAGATATAGAAAAAAAAAGAAAAGTATCATTACCAGTATCAGTACCATTTTTCATGTTCCATGCAGGCAACATGCTATTCTCGTTTAAAATACCAACGATATGGTTCCTCTGTTGTTTGTTTTAGTTGAAATATCACATTTACAGAAAAAAAACAGATTTAAGTTTAACGGCCTGCTACAATTGAAAAACAATCTGTTTGGTTTTACTTCGATAGCTTTTACGACTTAAAATGTTTTCGAAACAAATCTTTGCCAAATCCAGCTTATAATGTATTCTTGTTTCAAACATATGGCTGCAAAGTTCACTCAAGTTTGTATTCGTAATATTGCAACAAAACACTATCGCAGTATCGCAGAATGTGTTCTTTTTACTTAAGCTAAGGTCAAAACCACCCGGGTAAAGCTGTGTGTTCAAAATTGGAAAACACGATTTTGTTCAGTCTATACATTTCACTGTCTTTAAACTTTATTATTATTATTGTAGCAAGACTGTGCTTCGGTGCTACAGTACTTTCACAAGTTATTATGCCTTGTGACCGTGACTGTAGATTCATTTTGTTTCTTGACTTTCAAAAGTGCCTGTAATGGTCTAATTGAAATAAATGATTTGATTTGATTTTGTGCTTTGCCTGATGGGCTGCATACCGCTTTCTACTGAATTTCTTAAATGGTAAAAAATCTGTTACAACATGATAAAACAGAAAAATAAAATTAGTTTAACTTTGAAATTACAATATTAACAAACCAACGAGACGACTTAAATTACCTTTTAGTTTGCCAAAAATAATAAAAAAAATGTCAAACCTGACACCGTGTGTCGCCCATGCCATCGCACATTTCTTACATTACATTCAATGTCTGTTTAATTTATCGCGTGCTAAATATCCCTGGTACATCCCCAAGATGGTTTTTTTGGCCAAAGGTCCCGAACCTAAAGCTTCGGACCAACACTACTACAGCACGGCCAACGAGAAGCGATACCAAATGTAAACAAAACCCATGCTAAAACCCCATCTAAAATGGCCGCCCGAATGTTGGCGAACCCGTCTTAACGTTGTCATGTTTTTGCCGGGAGAACGAGACATTACGACAAAGGCACAAGATGGAAAGAGCTAAATATTAGATTGTCAACGCCACAGTTATTCTTTAGGTTAATGACCTTTCGTATTTCTTCTCGTTGGCCGTACTATAACTGTCATTTCTTTGAGCTACACTACTCACCAAGATGGCCTCCTGTATGTCTTCAGCCTAAATATGTATATTAGAATTGTAAATATATGAAACTCGCACCACCTGTTCTGTGTATTGAGAAGTAAATTTTAATGCTTATTCGTCTGTAGGTGGAGACATCGCATTTCATTTCTGAAGTGGTTTTATTTTTCGCTTCAATAAGTTTGACATGTAAAAATGAACGCTTGAGAGTAAAGAAAATTGCCTGTGTCGTTGAGCTAACCTTTTTTTTATATTATATGTACTTTCTAATGTTTATCTAAGACATCAAAGGCATCGGTGAAGGAAAAACGTGAGGAAACCTAGACCTCTTTCTCCGTCTTATCACACTTTTTTTTTTAAAAAAAAAGGTTAGCCATGTCTGTCTCCAGGGTCCCAACTATCTCTGTACTAAAATTCATCAAAATCGGTTCAGCCATTTACGCGTGAAGACGTAACAAACAAACTCACTTTCGCTTTATAATATTAGTAAGGAAGGAATTTCTGAAATCACCAATCCGCCTTGAGCAAACGTGGTGATCAGTGCCTTCTCTGTACGAGAATAGGCCTTTGCCTAGCAGTATGATAGATGGATAGAATATTCTTTATTATGTACACTATACAAATTACAAGAATAACAGTATACAACTTATAAATAGGGTAGGACAGAGTAGTATGTTGCTATTATTATTATATCATGTACTCTATTGGACTTTTTCTCAACGAGAATATAATTTGCCATACTTTTTTTTACCAAAAAGCCGATGAGGCTTTCATTGCCTTCAATGCAAGCTTTATTGATTGGATACTTCGTTCTTCGAACATTTATTAAAGATTGTAAAACGCCTATTTTTAAGCCATTAATGAGTGTTGAAGGGTGTGGGAACAAAAGTCATTGTTTTCATTAATTAATAGGCCTACACGTGGGGAGGCACGAAGTTCACCTAATTGGTCATTGAACTTCACTCCAAAGAGTGTTGCTTGTTTTGTTAGTAAGTATTTTATGTTTTTTTTTAGGGTACGCTAGACCATAAGGAAATCTGCGTAAATACCTGCTGGCAAACAGTTTTTTTTTTGTAAAAAAATTTTGGCCAAGTGCAAGTCGAAGTCGCGCGCCAAGGATTCCGAACAAACTTGCGACATATATGGTAATATTTGTTGACTGTCTTGACTTAGGGAGTTGATTTTTTCACAGCTCTAAGGAACTATAGATTTGAGTCATCATCATCATCAGGCTATATTAGTCCACTGCTGGACATAGCCCTCCCCTAATGAGCGCCATAGCGCCCTGTCTTCAGCTTGCCGCATCCAGCATCTGCCTGCAGTCTTTCGTAGATCGTCATCCCACCTGGTCGGAGGGCGTCCTACACTACGCTTGCCGAGTCGCGGTCTCCACTCAAGAACACGTTTACCCCAACGGTTGTCGGTTCTTCGTGAGATATGGCCAGCCCACTGCCACTTCAGCTTGCTGATTCTTTGAGCTATGTCGATAACTTTGGTTCTCTGTCGGATGTATTCGTTGCGGATTCTATCCTTCAGAGAAACTCCGAGCATAGCTCTCTCCATAGCTCGCTGAGCGACTTTGAACTGGTGGACCAACCCTGCCGTGAGTGTCCATGTCTCGGCTCCGTAGGTCATGACGGGTAGGACGCACTGGTTGAAGACTTTCGTTTTCAAGCATTGCGGCACGGATGACGAGAAGACTCGGCGTCCCAAACGCTGCCCAGCCCAGCTGGATCCTCCTTGGCCTCCCTCTCGAAACTGTTTTTACCTAACTGCAGAATCTGCCCGAGGTAAGTGTACTCAGAAACGATTTCGAGAAGGTGACCATGTACGACGACCGGCATCGGATCAATGTGGCCATTTATCATGACTTTGGTTTTATCCAGATTCATGCCAAGACCGATACGTCGCGAGGCTGAAGCTAGGCCGTCCAGCATCCGGTTCAGCTCCTCTAGCGAGTCCGCCATTAAGACTATGTCATCTGCGAATCGCAGGTGTGAGATGTAATCGCCGTTTATGTTAATGCCCTTTCCTTTCCAGTCCAGCGTCTTAAACATATCCTCCAACGCGCTGGTGAACAGTTTCGGGGATATAACATCCCCCTGTCTCACTCCTCTGCGCAATTGGATCGGTTTAGACTGCTGGTCCTGTACTTGGACACTCATGGTGGCGGCTTCGTACAGACATACTGGGCATCGCTGTAAGGATTCCAGAACATCCCAGGTTTCGACAGAGTCAAAGGCCTTCTCATAGTCCACAAAAGCCAGACACAGGGGCTGATTATACTCTTCGGACTTCTGTATAATCTGCCTCACTGTGTGAATGTGGTCTATGGTGCCATATCCTCCGCGAAACCCGGCCTGTTCCGGCGGCTGGAATTCGTCGAGTCTCCTGGCGAGACGATTCGTGACCACTCGTGAGAACAGCTTATAGACATGGCTCAGGAGCGAGATGGGTCTGTAATTCTTAAGGAGGGTTTTGTCACCCTTCTTGAAAAAGAGCACCACTAAACTCCCGCTCCACGCCTTTGGAGTTCTCCCACTGTGAAGGACGTCGTTGAAGAGGTTCTGTAGTTCCTGTATAACAGGGACTCCTCCAGCTTTCAAAAGCTCTGATGTTATTCCGTCCTCACCGGGGGCTTTTCCATTTTTAAGCTGCCTCAGAGCTGACACGATCTCGTCTTGACTGATGTCAGGCAGTTCGTCGGTGTAGTGGCGAGACAGGGTGGCTCTGGAATAGATTTGAGTATATGATTTTAATTTCAACTTGATTCATCCACGCGTTCCCAAGATAAAGTGCCTTGACAGATAGACGGACGGACAACAAAGCTTGCTTTTCGATGCTTTTTTTTTGCTTTTTTGACGGGCCTGTTGGTCTAGTGGTTAGTGGCCCTGACTGCTTTGCCGGAGGTCGTGGGTTCGATTCCCACCCAGGACAAACTTTGTGTGATGAGTATGATTGTTTGTTCTGTGTCTGGGTGTGATTTATCTATGATATGTATGTATTTTTCTATACTAATATTATAAAGCTGAAGAGTTTGTTTGTTTGTTTGAACGCGCTAATCTCAGGGACTACTGGTTGGAATTGGAAAATTCTTTTAGTGTTGGATAGTCCATTTCTTGAGGAAGGCTATAGGCTATATAATATCATGCTACGACCAACAGGTGCTGAGCAGCGTGGGTGAAACCGCGTGGAACAGCTAGTAAATTATATAAGTATGTATATCAGTTGTCTGGTTACCATAACACAAGCTTTGCTTAGCTTGGGATCAGATAGCCGTGTGTGAGTTGTCCCAAGATATTTATTTTATTTATTTATTCTTTTTTTTCTTTTGACGCACGTTAACAAGACGGCCTTCTATACAGTTCATACTTTTACAGGTCCATAAAACATTAATAATAAACTTACAAGACACCTGGTTCTGGATTTACCTTCTAAGTAAAAAAGCAAAATATAACCGTCGTAAAAGCTAACGAAAATATGATCTTGGTAAATTATTAAGTACCTTTAGGTACTAAATAATAAACTAAGATTATATTTTCGTTACACCACGTGATCGTGCACGGTGTTAAATAATGTATTTTTATTAATGACGATACGGTTGGCGCAGTGGCTGAGCGATCGGATTCGGATTCCTGCACGGAACAAATATTTGTATGGCCTACAGATAGTTGTTCCGGGTCTGGCTGTTTGTGTATGTGACTTTAAATGTTTGTGACGCACCCACGATACAGGAGAAATACCTAGTGTGGGGCAACGTATAAAAAAAAGTCTCTAAATTTTAATAATGTCTTTTAATGGAACGAATAGACACTTACCGACCTACGTAATTTACTATGATAAGCAGATCTCTAAGTGGGTTCACATCTACCCTTATTAATTTGATCTCAATCACTGACGAAGGTTTTCAAGTAATAATAATTAACAACGCGGATGGGAAATCAACAAATAACTCCCCCCGCTCTGGGCAGAGCGGGGTGGAGTGTCACACTTGTACTGACTAAAACCCATGTTTCTTCTTTTACCCTTTGAGTTCCGCGGTAAAACCATTTACTCAATTCTGAAGAATTCTAAAGAGAAACTGTGAAAATAATCAGTCGAAGCAGTCAAAACATATGACTTCGTCAACTTACATGATGACAATGCAGATTAAACTCAGAGATGGTTTTTGTAAGAAAGAACCAACACAGATCTGAGTGAACCAGAAATCAGTGTAAGCATATTTTGTCAGTTCGTGTACAGTACGGCCAACGAGAAGCGATACCAAATGTAAACAAAACCCATGCTAAAACCCCATCTAAAATGGCCGCCCGAATGTTGGCGAACCCGTCTTAACGTTGTCATGTTTTTGCCGGGAGAACGAGACATTACGACAAAGGCACAAGATGGAAAGAGTCAACGCCACGTAGAATTGTAGATCGACTCTTTAACTTAAGGAGCACAAACTTTTAGTTCCATGTTTCACCGTCATCATTACAAGGTACATTTTCCATTATACTACGATCGAAAATAATAATTGTACGTTGAAATGGCTGAATAAACGTATTTTGATGTGCTCAAGGTTCCGTAGTCCTTGAATGTCAATATGATGTATTGTTGTTTTGAACTTTTGTCAATATGGGCTCGTTTAGGTTATGAAATCTAATGATTGATAAAATATTAGAAATAGGAACGTGTTTACTTTGTTGTTATATTTTATTTAAAAGCGTATTCATTGGGCAATAAAATTTGAAAAATTCTACTTGTAAATAACTTGGTTATGAAAATGGATAAAGAGGTCATGGTTTTTTTTTTTTGTTTAAGTAAGTGTTATATTTTTGAATATAAGTGTTTTGGTTTCATGTACTGTTAGCTGATAGTCTTTTAAGTAAATAAATAAATGGCTGGATCTTCAGGTAAAGCCTGCTAGCCTCCGCGAGACGACTCCCGGCCACCGTAGATGTGGGTCTGTGGACGGTGAGCAATGGGTAGCTCACCGTCCGTCCGTCCAGTGATGACAGGCTGTGTCGAAGGCGCGTTAGTATTCCACGCGCGCCTCAATCAGATGTCAGCAACGCAGAGGGGCCTGCCAGGGCCACCGCCTGCTGAGGTTGCGGGTTGTTCGAAACAGATACCGCGGCCCCGGAACATAAGGAACATGGTTCGGTTTTAGTCGATACAAGTCTGACACTCCCCCCCGCTCCGCCCACAGCGGGGAAAGTTATTTAATGATTTTCCATCCGCAAAAAATAGCCTGCTTGCCTAGGTCAGTGTGTGGATGGGTGCTAATCCAAAAAAAAAAACAGCCTCCCACAATAATCTATCTATACTAATATTATAAAGCTGAAGAATTTGTTTGTTTGTTTGTTTGAACGCGCTAATCTCAGGGACTACTGGTTGGAATTGGAAAATTCTTTTAGTGTTGGATAGTCCATTTCTTAAGGAAGGTTATAGGCTATATAACACGACCAACAGGTGCTGAGCAGCGTGAGTGAAACCGCGGGGAACAGCTAGTCAAGTAATATTGTGGTGAAAAAAAAAACATTTTATTTTATTATGTATGTATGAAATGTATTATTTATGGTTATAAAAAAGGTCTGATAGTAGTTTTATACCCAATACCATGAAACCTGATCAATTAAGCCATCAAAAGGTCGGTCATTGACATAGCGGAATAGATTGTCATTTGTTTCCATGGGTCAACAGGGCAAACTCTTTATGGCGTTGCTTGTTTAAAATGTTGCATAATTGGCTCGCCAGCTAATTACATACATTGTACATTCTAGATAGGATCGGTCAACAGCTGCAGTTAAAAAAATGGCTGCTCCACTCCAGCTATTAATGAATAAATAATTATAAATGTACCGAGTGGTGATGACGTTACTGTACGAGTTAATATGTCACAGTTATCGAGTACCGATAAAGTTAGTAGTTTTCAAAACGTATTTCTTAGACTCAGAGGCAAAAAAGTCAAAGGAAATTTAAAAAAAAAAAACGGCTGATTGCGACGCGGACTACCGCACTCAGAGAGAGTTTCCGTACCATATTAATATAGAATTTTTGACGGGCCTGTTGGTCCAGTGGTTAGTGGCCCTGACTGCTGAGCCGGAGGTCGTGGGTTCGATTCCCACCCAGGACAAACTTTGTGTGATAAGCATGATTGTTTGTTCTGTGTCTGGGTGTGATTTATCTTTTTTTTTTTTTTTTATTTATTCGTATACGGAGTTGACAATAATTTTAAATTGATTTTGTACCATTAAACCAATAAATGGTTTGTATTGGTACTCACATTCGTTACTTAATTTCTAAAAACAAGATACGTACTTTCAATGAATACAATTAACATATTTTGCGGTAATCACCCATTCACTAACAGAAATTGAAGGTATTCAGATAAAAAACAACTTATTCTACGACTCATTAGCAGCAAAGACACATACAGGTGGTTTAATTTTATTATTTTTGGCTTCAAATGTTGTGTGTTTCTTGTTTTATTTTTGTTTAATTGCGTTGTTGTGTGTTAAACGATTAAGTTTACTTTTTATTATTACTTTCGATATTAAATATGTTGTCATAAAAGTATTTTTTGTATTTTAAATTATAATTTTTGGCGTTTATTTCCTTTTTAATATTTTGCGGGATTTTATTCAATATTGAGGGAATAAGAAATTCTACTGTTCGCCTTCCATAATAATTTTTGGCTTGAGGTACTATTAACATGTTGTTGGTAATACTTCTAGTAATTATTTTGTGAGTTATGGGTATTTGACAGCTTTTATTATTAAATTGTTCAATTAGGAGGGCCATATGGATTCTAATTTGTATGGGCAATATATTACAATATTTAAATAATTCTATCACGTTATCTTTGTGTTGGGTTTTAATTTTTCTTGGTACAATGAGCTTTAATAACCTAACTTGCAGTGTGTAAATTCGTTCAATGTATGTTTTAAATGTTCGCCCATAGCTTGTAATTCCGTATGCTATAATGGATAATATGTATGTATTTATAAATTATATAAGTATGTATATCAGTTCTCTGGTTACCATAACACAACGCTCTGCTTAGCTTGGGATCAGATAGCCGTGTGTGAGTTGTCCCAAGATATTTATTATTTTTTTATTGCAACATAATTGGAGGGTTGATTTTTTCAGACAACAGATTTAAATTTCAACTTTAACTCGATAATTTCAACTCGATACTTCCTTTCGTTCCCCAGATAAAATGTCTTGAAAGCCATACGGACGAACAACAAAGTGATGATCCTATACTTAACAGTTCCGTTTTTTTCCTTATGATGAATATTTAAAGAATGCACGAATTCGCAAGATTTTAGTTGAAACATGGCGGTATGGTATTATCAATATTATTTTGAGGTTTGAAAGCACTAATTATGCTATTTAAATTTTTCCTTTACGTCTTAGGGCGACGAAAAAAATTTGAAATGTCTTAGACGGTGTCTTGGTAGCTTAGTGGTCAAAGCATTCTCCCTGTAAGAGAAAGATCGCGGGTTCAAGTCCCGCCTGAGACATTTCACTTTTTCTAATTTATTTCGATTATCAATATTTTATCGAATTATTGGTCATTCGTTTGACGTCACTTTAGTGTTAAAGACTACTTACTTACTTACGAAAACCCTATTATCTTATTACTTAGACTTTTTGAGTTGACTGGTACAAAATATCTAAGGCAGTAAGGCCGCCTTTTTATATTTTCATTATACTATTAATATTTTTTTAACATGTGCATGAGGTTTTTATATATTAATACTCGGTTTGTTTTTAAAAGAATTTTCCTCCTTAATCTTACAATTCACATGATAGAATAAAGATCAAGGTGCATCATACAGTACATCGTAAACTAGAATCAGAGAGGAAGAACAAATTATTAAGTGACGGTACACATGTCGCAACTTGTGCCTACTAACAACCCTTTAAATAATTTCACCCTCCGTTTCATCCTGTTTCTTATTTCACGGCAACTCGTCTCATTTAAGATCTTTTAATATTTATAAGCTTGTTTACCCGACGCTTACAAAAGAAGAGCTTTTAGATAAAGCACGCTTTATTAAACGTAAAAGACTGTCAGCTTCTTCGTTTAAAGATACTACATAATGAAAATTGTATTTCTATATACTGGTTCTAGATACAAGGAGATGCCAAAACATAAAAAAAATATAGTGTTCTGCTTTTTAGGTCAGAGAATAAAACAAGCTAAGTTTAAGCAGTAATTTCTGCTAAATATACAATTATTCTATGTAGGTACGTCTAAAAGAAGAAAAGAAAGACAGAAAAAACTATTTATTAGTTTCAATTCCGACGATTACATAAAATTACAAAAATATAAACATTGAAAGCATCACAAACATTAATAAACACATTTGATACAAAAATAAAAAAAATTGCCCGCCGTGACTGCAATAAGTAGGTCACGACTCAGCATGATGCAGTGCTATGGGAGCCCACAGCACAGCCCTGGTTTTCAGTATTCAACCCGTGAATAAGAAAAAGTACGGAACACAAGACAGCATATTTAAAATACTTAAATTAATAAAAAATAAATTAAGATTACAAAAAAATAAAACAACCCTTTAAACTGACAAGACACTAAAACTAATACAATAATTTATATAACTGTACATAAACACAGTCCATGGTGTGTTTCTGATTTTTTTATAAGCCGTTAATATCCCACTGCTAGGCAAAGGCCTTCCCATAAATTACCAGATGCTCTTTACAAGCGCTAGCTCGAACCAGTCATCGCAGTGCGTGTCTAGGTCATCTCGCCACCTCAAACTCAACTCATACTCAAAGTATTTATTTCAATTAAACCATTACAGACACTTTTAAATGTCAAAAAACAAAATGATGAAGCTACAGTCCCGGTCACAAGGCATAAAAACTTGTAAAAGTACTGTAGTTGGCCATTCCAAAGCGTTGATCTCTATGGAGAAGAATGGGCAAGATATTCCATGGACACTCTTTTAAATTATAATTTAATATTACAAAATCTTTAAATTGTAATATTTACATCATTCATTTTAAGATAATACAACTATGTGACAACAATGTAGAATGTAGAAAGACGTGCACAGTAAGAGCGTCCAGAGTAAAAGCAAAATTCAATTCTATCTGGGACGGCCTCGACGGCGACTGGTGACGTTCATTCTCAGGCACCCATTGTGTGGAGATTTTTACCCAGCGGTGTTTTATCATGTCATTCTATGTATTCTTTATCGGGCCTGTTGGTCGTGGGTTCGATTCCCACCCAGGACAAACTTTGTGTGATGAGCATGATTGTTTGTTCTGCGTCTGGGTGTGATTTATCTATAACTAGCTGTGCCCCGGCATGCGTTGCAATGCAATTTTGTATCTTTCTACCTACCCTACTTCTCTTACCGGGATGAAAAGTATTCTATGTCCGTCTCCTGGTTCTAAGCTACCTCCTCACCAATTTTCAGCTAAATCGGTTCAGCCGTTCTTAAGTTATAAGTGGAGTAACTAACACGACTTTCTTTTATATATATAGATAGATATGTATGTATTTATAAATTATATAAGTATGTATATCAGTTGTCTGGTTACCATAACACAAGCTCTGCTTAGCTTGGGATCAGATAGCCGTGTGTGAGTTGTCCCAAGATATTTATTATATTATTATTATAACAGTATTTTTCTAAATAAAACATTTTTTTTAATTACTGCAAAATTAAAAGATGAATTAGGAATCATAAATGTTAAATGATGTTTATTTTGCAAGTCGATTTTTACAATCACTTTTACACGTCTGTTTTATAAAACTTGATGAGGCTGGTGTTTCGTACTCTGAGAAGAAATAGCCGAAACAAACTCAGAGGTCTCTTTTACGGTCCAGACAAAAATCTTGGTCAATTTACATGAGGACTATGCAGATTAGTGACTGAAATGGTATTTTTAAGAAAGCACCATACAGATTAAGTGGACCTACATATAACATAACAAGTTTACACTAAGAAAATCATTTCAAGTTCCACAACTTACTGTAATTAATAAACCAATCTATATAATTATTACGTCCCCAAGTCTGCCCACGCTAAAATTTCTTAGGTTTCATGAACACCAAGCATCGTACGTACGTAGGTAAATACTTCAGTGCAAAAGTTGCTGAAAACCAATTAAAATGTTGCAACGTGATCTGTAGGTCATTTATTTATGACGTAAATTTTATAAGGTTGTTTTTCAAACTTTTCCATTCGTTGTATGGCTTAACGCGATTGTATATTCTTTGTATATGAATATTGATATTAATTATAAAACGTGACTTTTTGTTGCTAGCAAATATTATTAAGATTATTTTCTTAAGTGATATTGGAGAACACTTTGCGAAAATCCAAACTAATATTATAAATGCGAAAGTAACTCTGTCTGTCTGTCTATCTGTCTCTTCTTCACGCCTAAACCACTGAACCGATTTTAATGAAATTTGACATAGGATAGTTTTCATCCCGGAAATCCCCCGGGAACGGTGACTATTAATCCACGCGTACGAAGTCGCGGGCAAAAGCTAGTATTTGATATAGTTTGGGACATGAAAAACTTATAATGGTTTTTCATGTCCCAAACTTACATGTGGTTTAAGATAAGAAAAACGTTATTATTAACCAAAAAATGAATAAAAAATAATATATAGTCATCAAAATTGCCAATCGTTTGTTGGGTTAAGGATCTTTCCGGTTAATCAATATCGATATAAACCCCGTAGTCAATAGTCAATCAATCAATCATATCGGCTTAACACGATTAATGCCCAAACATTTATTTCCAAAACAATTTACAAAATAAAACGGCTGTCACTCTAGTACTTAATCAGGCAAAACAAAAGAGAATCGGCATCGTATTCTTTTTTTAAACATCAATCATAACTACGAGTTGTCTATTAAACCTTGAAAGTTGAAAATGATCGCTTACTAACACGATTACAGACCGTTTATAAAATGGTTATTTTAAGAAAGAAAGCCTGATTTGATAAGAGAAATATTATGTTACAAGTTTACTGTCTTTGGTTGTTTTTACGGACACCATAGGAGATGGCGTTCTGGGGCCTTTTTTTTTTTTTTTTTCTTTTTTTTTTTTTTCGGGTGGGAAATCATCCAATGACTTCCTCCGCTCTGGGTGGAGCGGGGGGGCATGTCAGACTTGTACTGACTAAAACCCACCCATGTTTCTTCTATTGCCCTTTACGTTCCGAGGCCGCGGTATCTCTTTCGAACAACCCGCAACCCCGGCAGGCAGAGGCTCTGGCAAGCCCCTCTGCTTTGCTGACTCTCTTTGAGGCGCGCGTGAAACACGAACGCGCCGTCGCGTTCTGGGGCCTTAGTCTGCTATTACAATAGTGTCAGAATGGTCGATCACTGATCGCATAATGGTTAATTTTCACAAGTTTGGTAATCTGCTACATACTAAACTTGTCAAAATCAACCATTATGCGATCAGTGATCGACCATTCTGACACTATTGTAATAGCAGACTAAGGCCCCTGGTGGCCTGCCACTGAAAAACCCAGTCAAGAAGGAGTGAGTTTTCCTTACAAACTTGCGACATAATCAGCCATATCTTTTGTTGGCGCAGTGGCTGAAATAAAGTGGCTAGTATAAAAGCGAAAGTGAGTTTGTTTGTTTGTTACCTCTTCACGCTTTAATGGCTCAACCGATTTTGAGGAACTTTGGTACAGAGATAGTTGGGAACCAGGAGACGGACATAGGCTAATATTTTTTTTTTTTAAAGTGGGATGTGAGGGAGAAAGAGGGAAGAAAAGGGAAAACTTAGTGTTGCTTTTACAAATCAATAAGGCGCAAGGAGAACTGTGTTTCTCCAAATTTAGTGCTCCAAATTTAGTCTTTCCTCGTTCTCCTTCATATACCAATTGTTATAAAAAAAAAGTGGTATATGAGGGAGAACGAGGAAAGAAAAGAGAACACTTAGCGTTGTATTGCTATTATAAATCAATAAGGCGCAAAGGCAAAAACTTTCTTTCTTACTTTCTTGAGATAAAGGGTCTTAATAGACAGACAGACAAACAGATAACAAAGTCCATGTGATCCAATAAGAGTTTCGTATTTTTCCTTTTGAAGTACGGAACCCTAAAAAGGCCCGAGTTTATTTATAGCGTTTATTGAGTTTATCAACTAAACTCAATCATATTTAGTTAGGAACTGCAATTTTCTTTTTTTCCCCGGTTCTCTAGTCGCCTCGTCAATAATTCTTACTAATATTATAAAAGCGAAAGTGAGTTTGTTTGTTGTTACCTCTTCACGCTTTAATGGCTAAACCGATTTTGATTAATTTGGTACAGAGATAGTTGGGAACCAGGAGACGGTCAAAGGCTTTTTTTTTAAGTGGTATATGAGCGAGAAAAAGGGAAAACTTAGCGTTGCTATTACAAGTCAATAAGGCGCTAGGGCAAACACTGCAGGTAGCAGGTAATGTGTTATACCGAATTTAACTCGAGCGAAGCCGCGGGCAAAAGCTAGTCCTTACTAATATTATAAAAGCGAAAGTGAGTTTGTTTGTTACCTCTTCACGCTTTAATGGCTAAACCGAATTCATCGAATTCGGTTTAGTTTAATATTTTTTTGAAAAAAGTTGGTTGTGAGGGAGAAAGAGGGAAGAAAAGGGAAAACTTAGCGTTGCTATTACAAATCAATAAAGCGCTAGGGCAAAATCAAAAAGGTAGTGTTGTACCGAATTTAACGCGAGCGACGCCGCGGGCAAAAGCTAGTTCTCGAATAAAAGTCGATAGTTCAGAAGAAGTTTATTTGAATTACGCATGTTACACATACAGTCTTACACATAATAAAGATCACATCAATTCCCTTGACGATCGTCGATTAACTGGTTGCGTGGCAAAGCATTTTATTATTTCCAGCTTTCAAATTAAAATCATTTATCAGAATTTCGTTTCATTGTACCTATATCGGGTTTCGTAACATAAGGGTGTAAACTCACGCTATATAGCGATTACCTAAGAACGTTAATAGTGCTACTAAAATTCCTAACGGTTTCAGTTATGAATTGTAGCAGTTGTGCTACGGAGCTACGGCGTAGCGTTGGTAGTTGCTAGGAAATCAAGGTATAAAAGTTTTTTTTTATTTACTAGCGGATTCCTTTAGTATTATTTATGGTAGATTCGTTAAGACAAACGATTAATCATAAACATAGATCTAAATTCACTCAAGATATAGTAACCGCAATAATCTGAAAGTTATCATTGGATAATTGGTCCACTACGCCACACTAACTCCGTCTAGTTGCACTACGCGGAACTGCAATCGTAGATACACTACTCTGCGCTATGTTAGTAGGTGCAATACGCTTATAGATACACTACGTCGTGCTACGCTCGTAGGGGCGTTACACAGTATGTACTACAATTTATTATAGATACACTACATCGTGCTACGCTCGTAGCGGCGCTACGCTTCGTAGCGGTAACGAAGCTTTGTACTTTATTTTTCTTCTATAAGTAAAGTATTCCCAAGGTTGTTTACGTTTAGCTTTTGACATGAACAGTCTGAAAATTAATGATGATTTTTAGATCTACACTAATTCGTCTGCCAAAGAAAATACCTTTCAAGGTCTTTTGGTACCCATCACTCATAATAATTACAAATCTTTTGTATGCGAATATTTTACAAAGAAAACCTTTATTAATTCGTTTTCCTTTCTTTTTTCTTTTGTCAAAAGATTACATGCCTACAAAATTATAACGTTGTATTATTATAACGCGAGAATAATTTCTGTGAAAACTCACAAAGGAGCTTTTGTTGAATACTTAATTAAATGGAACGGATTTTCATGCTTGATTTCATTTTGACATAATAGGAAAGGAAAACGATAATATGAAACCTTTTTATGTAAGCTATCTTGCTTCGAAAATCCCTACTAATATTATAAATATGACATTAACACGATCCCTGCGCCATCATTTTCAAAGAACTTTGAGCTGGTGCTTTGGAGGCCTAAAATATCTCTCACTAACATACCCTTTGGTGCGTTTGAGTCCTAATGAATCTCCTAAAGATACAGTTTTCTCATACTTAAAGATATTTACACGTTACATCCTCCCGCAAGGAGTGGTGAAACAACACGATTATATTCAACGCAAATTACAAGTCTTTTTATGACTTTTTTCGTCATTTGTATGACCTACAGGTAGTAGTTTCGAGTCTTCCTGTTTTATCTATGTCAGTTTAAATGATTCTATTCGCACCCACAATACAGGAGTAAATTCCGAAAATGAGGCAACGATTTAAAAAAAAAACAACAAAAAGAGCCAGGATCGGAACTGAGGTAACTCATCCACAGACCAACCGAGCTTCATCTGAAGATCGACCCAAACTGCTGTCCTTTTCAGCCACAAACTCCTCCCTCTGCGAAAAGGAATAAATACTCATTAAATAGATCTGCGTGCTATAATTTATGATCAAAGCCATAAAAGTGTGACGTTAAGAAAATAAAAGATGTAATGCTTTATGTTGTGGAAGTCGTATAAAACTGAAATAGCAATTATAATGATCGTAAGCGCTAAGTTAGCAGAAAAACTTACATAAGCCAGCATTAAACAAAGGCAGGTTCCTCCGATGCGGCGTCGTATTTACTTAGAATATAAAATTCACAACTTATTCTTGTCAATGAGTGCCGTTTTATACCGTTGTTGAGACTGTCGTTCTGGTTTTCATAACTCAGCAGTTGCCCCAAAATTTGTTGACATATGCCCCGTTCCAATAAACAAAATACAAATATCCGTAAGCAAAACGAGTCGTTTTTGTTTATTGGAACGGGACAATAGACGCTCAATGAAAACTTCTATAAGAATTAGATGCATGCATCTAATTAGCTATGAGGCCAATCCCAACCTGTTAGAAAAAACTGACCAAGTGCGAGTCGGACTCGCACACAAAGGGTGCCGTAAAACTATTATTTTAATACTTATTTAATTTTTTTTTGTTAGCGTCACCGCAAATCAAATATCGTTATCAAAACTAGAAAATGTTTTGGAGCTCCACGCGGACGAGGCTGCCAGTAAAAAGTAATATTATCTACTCATGTACCAAAATATGTTTGTATATTACGATCAATACTAAGCGCAAACCTTACTTCTCTTTATTAACATCGCCATTAAGCCGTTAAAAATACTATTATTAAAAAAAAAACCGCTTTTGAGAAACATAACAATCACATTTAAAATTTTAAATTCGAGACGCAGTTTATACTATGAGTCTTCCATTTAGTAGCAGCATTTTAGGTCCCTAGGTCACAGTTCACTAACCATTATATCAAAGATGGCGGCCACCATCTCAGCCATAAACCATTCTCTAAAACGACTTTGTTATTCACATTAAGCCACAGACACGTGGAACCATAAAAAAAAGAATTCAGTTTACTCAGAAAATAAGGGTTCCTTGACTTGTTGATATTTTGGCCCAATTTCAGATAGTGTCCAAGTTGCCTAAAATGTTCGGAGCGACCATAGAGCAAGGGACATCTCAGCGGGGCTAGAAGTACCGGACAACTACGCTGTCCATGCAAACCAAGTCTGTCCTAGTTTACTCGCACTTTGAGACATATTATATTGTATTACGGTTTGATGGTTAATAATTGCGAAGATAAAAAAAGTTTTAAACCTAACACGTCTTCAAACTGGCCAGTGCGACGATTCTGTGCTCTGTGGTAGCCATGAAGATTGATCTGACACTAAAGTGTCTCTTACTTACACGGAATTATGGAAATAGATTATTTTACAGTGTCTATTCCTGTAACTAACAACTAATCTCATTTTGGCAATCTAATTATGGCTATTTTTAGATATATAATATATATAATTTTAAAGTTTTGTACCTACAAACATGCTATGGGCCGTCGACGCCTGAAAATAAATGTTTTTTGATTTATTTTTTATTATTAGCATTTATATATAACTTTATAATATTATTATATTATATAGTATAGATTCGTTGGTATTAATTAGGTAGGTATAGTACCTATCCAAATCATACGGTAACGATCAGCATCCATCTTTCTTTCAGACGGTTGTTTCATAATGCTCGTTAAAATGAACGTAAAACTCGTTAAAATGTAAGTTTAATTAGCATGCTATAATTAGATTATGATCTGACAGATCAGAGAACCTTATTGTGTTGAAACACAAACTGCGTCTATCATCAAAACACAGAACATTTATATGTTGATGAGAGACGTAGCTCTCGGATTGATAATTTAATTAAAACAAACGTTAACAACCCTCTGCTTGTATTTTCATGAAACATTGCTATATTATTTTACTAAATAAACGGGCTATGTATAAGTATATGTTAGTTATAACAAGAAAAGTTGTCTTAAAGAACATACCCCCGAATACTGAAACGTCACTCAAAATTTAAGTACCACTTAAATTTAACAGAGACTCAGAAGTGACGTTTGACCATACAAAATCTAAAGTTTAAGAGCTGCTCAAATGTTAAGCAGCCCTCACATTTTGAGTGACCTTTCAGTATTCGGGGGATAGTCTTCTAACAAACGATCATGTTCCTACATTATTCTATACTAGCTGTTCCTGGTCTTAGCGTGATGTTATATAGCCTTCCTCAAGAAATGGACTATCCAACACTAAAAGAATTTTTCAATTCGAACCAGTACTTCCTGAGATTAGCGCGTTCAAACAAACAAACAAACAAACTCTTCAGCTTTATAATATTACTAGCGACCCGTCCCAGCTTCGCACGGGTGTTACAAATCTTTGGAAATCCCCACTTTTCTCTACTATAATATGTATGTATTATACATAAAAACCTTCCTCTTGAATCACTCTATCTATTAAAAAAAACCGCATCAAAATCCGTGGCGTAGTTTCAAAGATTTAAGCATACAAAGGGACATAGGGACAGAGAAAGCGACTTTGTTTTATACTATGTAGTGATAAGTATAGATAACTGTCTTTCGGCTAAATAAATTGCTTACACGTCTCGAAAACTTCTGATATATGTTTCGTTACTATTTCGAAGGGTTCATTGACTTATGATTTAGTTTCGGCAAACAACAAAGTTTTGTCAGATAACAAATGTTGCGGTGTGTCTACTACAGTCTACTGAACATTATCCAATGAACGTTGTCTTCGACGATTTGGGCTTCCGTTTTATCGCTTTATACACGTAAGTTTGTGTAGCAGTGTTTGGATACAACTTGTAGGTTCAATAACTTGGTGTGCAGTATTTAGATGGGTTCAAAGGCCTTGTCTTTTTCTCCGAATATTTTGATTGACAGCTTTTTTTTGCGATGCAGTTTTGGTTGAATTTAGATGTAAAAGCACATTCACACAAGGGAAAGGATTATGTAAGTTATTTTTTAACACCCTTGCTCGTAAAGCTGATGTAATTCCACCGGTTTTAAATATGTAAAGAGGGTCATAAAAAACGCGTGTGTTATCAAAGCAAATAGTTAAGTTATAATTCATACAAATTCCATAACAGCATTATTTGCCATTTCAAATTTGGAACTGATCGCCGCCGCACGACTCCAGGCTGCTAGTGAGCAGCACGCTGTTACTATTCTTTTTTTTTTTATTTATTTATTTAAAGGGTTTTATCGCTTACGCTGTTACTATTCAAATTTCGAACTAATTCGAAAGTAGGCAGCGCTAGCTCGCTGTTAAAATGGCGGAGAAAGCAACAGTGTGCATTGACAGATTGAGTTTATTTAATTTTTTTTTTCTGTTTCCTCGCAAAACTGTTAAAAAACGTCGTACGATATACGTGCGTATTGGTTATAACATGCTCGTCTCAATTACGCCCTCGCCTGCGGCTCGGGCTGAAATTCCGACTCGCATGTTATAACCATCTTAACGCACTAATATCGTAATGTACTATTACATCAACGCTAAACAACAAGAGCAAGCTGTAACATCTACAGCAAAAATGTAGGACATATAAATGCATTTTATTTAAAAAAAAAAAACTTAATCGGTGGCAAAAATCGATGAATGAAACAAAAGTCACCGACTTCCGGAAGAAATTTAATTTTCCGACTTTTTAGTGTTTTTTGTAAGTCGGTTTTTTGAAAAAAAGTTTTTAATATACTTCCTCCAAAACTGGCTCTCATTGCACTAGGATTAGGTTCAACATGCAATGTATTCTACACGCTTGGTCTTTTCTTATTTATCGCAATGAGGGTTTTCATTTTTACAAGTAACAATAAACAAATTTCTTTAGCCGGAGATATTTTTTTAGAACAATTAAACTCAATTTTTAAGGCCTTCATATTTAATAAAAAAAAAAGTGTGTTTATCAGCAGAATATCACTAACAAACATGATCATTTATAAAATAATTTGCTTATAACATCAAAATGACATTTGTTTGAGTTCCAAATTCAAAAATATATGAATATTGTATTTTTAATATGCTGTTTAACGGCGTACCTTTGTTTCTCCTTCAGTCTGAGAAGACAAAACTCGAGGTAAAAACGAATTAAATCATAGTTTAATATTGAATAATGACAAAAGTACTTTTGGTTCTGTTTTTTAATTTCTCCGTAAGTGTATTAAAAAACTTCGTTTTTTCACGTGACAATTTGTCACTGGTGTTCTCGGTTCTATAACATCATCGCCTCGCGGCTCGGGCGTTAAATCTGCCTCGGCCGCAATAAAAAAGTTTCCTTACTTTCATTTCAGCCTTTTTATTTATAGTGGTATCTTACACAAATTATTTTCGACTATTCATTTTCCATTGCTACTGCTTCTTAGTAGCAATGGAAAATAGATGAACATATCGTCCATATGCATTAGAAGAAAAATAAATATATTATAGAAAATGCCATTTATAAACTATCGAAGCAATAAAATTAATATGGGAGTACAGGAGTATACCTTTCGTTTAAAAAGCGATTTTGAAAATAGGCTCACGAACTACGGAGAAACCTGGTAAAAAAACATACAAAAAAATACAGATGAATTATTTTTTGTGCTGCTTTTGCGTTGTTTTATTTTATTATAAAATTAATGTTAATATGATGATTAATTTTTATTTTATTTAATGTTTGTTTTTTTCTGCTGACAAATTTTTCTAACTTTTATTTTTCTTTTATGGAACTTGTTTATGAAATAAACGATTATTATAATCTTTATTTTTCTTTTCATCTCATTTTTACATTTTAAAATATTTTCTAAAAAAAAACAAAATAAATATTAAAATTAAAAATATAAAAATAGTGGTCCGCCGGTATCGGAAGCAGGA
Organism: Ochropleura leucogaster; assembly: GCA_958449745.1. NCBI lineage: Eukaryota > Metazoa > Arthropoda > Insecta > Lepidoptera > Noctuidae > Ochropleura > Ochropleura leucogaster. The sequence continues at coordinate 5,906,419 of OY288201.1, forward strand.
TCCAAGCTACCGGTGGTTAGGGCTCCAGAGACAGGAACCTTCCTCACAATTCAAATAAACGATTTATTATTATTATTTTTAATAATAAACCTTATTAATTAAAAACTTTATGAAATAAAAACCTCCTTTGTTTAAAGTAGGTAACCGACCGGCACAAAACGCGATCTTATCGCTGTCAGCGCTGTCTATTGAACAACTCTTTAACTATTCTAACAGACATGCTTTTGCAGCGTTTTCATTTTCATGGCAGCGGCAACGTAGTTAAAATGCGATAGGTAAGTGCTAGGTGGTTCGTTCCTTTATGCTTTGCCGTGCTAAAAGCATTGGCGGGAGTGAGCCGGAAGTTTGGTAACGATGCTTAATGGCAATCGATCAAACCACACCCCTTAATGCGAACAAAAGCTGAAGGTTTCTTCTTTTTAGTCCAAATGAGTCTTTTTTAAACAAATAGCCAAAATTCTATATGACCAGGATTTTGGCATTATTTGTATCAATTTATTTATTTATTTGAATGAATCAATCAATGCCGCGACTCTATCTGCACGACTCTCAAAGTCGAGTCTTCACACGTACAGACTCCACAATATCCTCAGTCGCCGTGGTGTGAAGTAATCTCGACACGTACGGCTGCTGGCTGCGTCGTGGGTAATGCTGGATGCAGCATCATGAAACTATATGTTTTCCTACGTTTTATAAAGAAACTAGCTGTGTCCAGCGGTTTCACCCGCTGAGGTTTAGGGGTATGAAAAATAGATGTTAGCCGATTCTCAGACCTACCCAATATGTACCCAAAATTTCATAAGAATCGGTCAAGCCGTTTCGGAGGAGTACGGTAACTAACATTGTGACACGGAAATTTTATATATTAGATCATGAGGGATTTTCATCGAAGAATCAACTACATGAGTAAAACTTACTCATCAATAATATCATGAACGATACGAAACAAAAGTTTTATACTAAATTCTTTATTCTATCTGCGCTCAATCTTGTAAAAAAGGTCCTGTATGTGGAAAAGTTTTGTTATACCTAATTGAACTGGTCACGCGGCTTGTGGTCTGCAGTGGTAATTGGAAAATGGCTGAAGGCGTAAACGAGGCAGACATTACTTCTACTAGTTATATATTGTTTTGTATCTAAAGGTCAGTAAGACGAAGTGCCGTAAGACGAGTGAAACAACTGAATGATGAGTAGATACTGTAATATATTTATTCTTAATATATATAAATCTCGTGTCACAATGTTTGTCCTCAATGGACTCCTAAACCACTTAACCGATTTAAATGAAATTTGCAAACCTGTGCAGTTTGATCCAACTTAAAAGATAGGGTATGTAGGGTATGTAGGGTAGGTAGGGTATGTAGGGTATGTAGGGTAGGTAGGGTATGTAGGGTATGTAGGGTAGGTAGGGTATGTAGGGTATGTAGGGTAGGTAGAGTATGTAGGGTAGGTAGGGTATGTAGGGTAGGTAGGGTATGTAGGGTAGGTAGGGTATGTGGGGTAGGTAGGGTATGTGTATGTAGGGTATGTAGAGTAGGTAGGGTAGGTAGGGTATGTAGGGTAGGTAGGGTATGTAGGGTAGACAGGTAGGTAGAAAGGTAGAAAATTGCATTGCAACGCATGCCGGGGCACAGCTAGTTTTATAATAAGAATCAATTTACATGAACTCTTAATACTAGGTACATAATAGGATTAGCCTATACACATCTCATCTCCACCGCAAATAGAAAATAAAATAAATGACAAATTTATTTTATTTTATGTCTTTAATCTTAATCTAATCATAATAATTACGTTTGCTACATTAAATTGTTTTTTTTTTATTCTCTAGTGTTTAGGTAGCGTATTGTGATTTTTTAAAGACTAGGCTGTCTAGTTGGTCTAGTGGTCGTAAACGCAGCTGCTGAGCATGAAGTCTTGGTTTCCATTCCCGGGTCGAGCTGGTTTTTGCGCTAGCAATTTCTCAGTCTGGATTTGTGACTGGTTGATGCTAATAGGCAGGCGAATGAGGGTGTACTATTAGGTACAGCTCTGCCTACCCCTTCGAGGATTACTGGAGTGATGTTATGTTGACGACACGGTTGACGCAGTGGCTGAGTGATCGACTGTTGCGCTGCGTGTCGCGGGTTCGATTTCCGCACCGAACAAATATTTGTATGATCTGCAGATAGTTGTTTCGGGTCTGGCTGTTTGTGTTTGTGAGTTTAAATGTTTGTAAACGCATCCACGATACAGGAGAAAATACTATTGTGGGGCGGTTCTTTAAAAAAAAAGTGGGTGTACTATTAGTACAGCTCTGCCTGCAGTTCTCCCTTCGAGGATTACAGACGTTATGTAATGTTATTGATTATAATACTGGACAGTTTTATAATCAGTAAAAAAATAAAATGCTACAATAGGACGTGTTCATTACGGTGATTATGTAATGGCGGGGGTACATTTTCTTTTGTCTATGATTAATGTGCACAATAGAAAATTGTTTTAAATTTGTTTGGCGGAATGTGTCCTGCACGAAAAGTCCTTTGTATGACCATTTTATACCACATCTTATGCAAATAAATATACTTACTTACTTTAAATGTTTTTTGAAGCTTATGAGAAGATATTCTGAATTTGCAAGAGGCTGGTGCAAAACTTAAGAAAAATACTTTTAATTAGAACAGAGTATGTTCTAATTAAAAGTATTTTTATTATGTTCTAATTAAAAGTATTTTGAACCCTTTCTCGGATTTAGTACAAAGGTTTCATGTCTGTAACGAATTGTTGATGAAACCTCTAACTTAATGGAAGTAATAAATTTTCCGATAGCGGCCATTTTTCATTTTTATCTCTTGACATCATAATAACTCTATGGATAGCTTTAATAAAATTTTCATTTATATTGCTGATAAATTTTATTTGTTTTGTGGTCGCCGACAGGCATCAGTATCTCTATAATAAAAGTGTTTCATATTATTAGAATTAATAATAGTTGCAATATTGTAAACGTATGTCTGTTTCCACGTTTTTAATCAGACCTGCTACCCTACCATGACGTCTTAAAGCAGAACTTATTCCACTGAGGGAAAGAGACAGAGCTATACAGGGTGTAATGCACCATCTCTTTCTCACACAGGAATAAGAACTGCTATACGATGTCATAGTAACCATGGTTCTTTTTTTTTAAATAGCCGCCAATGACAAGGCAGTTTCTCTATTCTAATGGCCGTTACTAACTCCGTGAAATCTTAAAATAATTCGAAAATATCTCTGCATGTTAGATTTTCAAACCTTGATTTTTAACTTGGAGTTGAGCGTTGAACATCTAAGGCTGGTCATACAAGGACAGTTTCAAGCAGCCAGCATCGACTGCTTCAAGCTGCGACTGCATAGCAAACTATAGTCTTCTAAGAACATTAGTACATGCACAAAACCAGCAGCAAAGTGAAATTTCATCAGAGCCACCGCCTGCCGGGGTTGCGGGTGGTTCGAAAGAGATACCGCGGCCCCGGAACGTAAAGGGCAATACAAAGGAACATGGGTGAGTTTTGGTCAGTAAAAGTCTGACACTCCCCCCCGCTCCGCCCAGAGCGGGGGAAGTAATTTGATGATTTCTCACCCCAAAAAAAAAGTGAAATTTCATCGTACGGTCAAGCAGTCGTCAAGTATACACTGACTGCTCGAGCTGTCGACTGCTCTCGCGCAGTTACCTCCGGCGCTCTTAATTCCAAGTCGCGCACACCTATCCTCATGAAATTGCAATACGGTATTACACCCATTTATTTTTAAAAAGTATCTCATTTTGATCCTAGGGCCCTAGCGAACCACCAAAAAAAAAATATTCAATCGATAAGTGCCATAAAACTGCATTTCAATTTTACAATTTCTATTTTCGCGCGTAAAATCACAAAAACGCTTGACGCCATGTTACTCTGTGATCATGACGTCAGTTGGTCATGTAAACAAATGCGCTGTTATTAGTCTTTTTGTTTAGTTGTATATTTCACTATAATTTATGGTAGTATTTATTTCTTCCGTAGTATTATTACTATTATTTCAATAAAAATTAAAATGTAAAGTTTTTTACTACAAAAATAACAGACGTTGCTCAGTTGACAGTTGTCACTTTTTGTTTACATGACAGTATGACGTAATAATCATGGCGGACACTGTTTCGCTTAGTATAACAACAGACTAAAAAAAGTTAAATTTTATTAACTAAATCTAACATTTTCCGATTGCTTATTGCCTAAGCTATCTGAATTGTATATTTTTAGAATTTCTTTGATATAGAGTAAAATACCCTATTTTAACGTGTGTGTCTGCAACTGTGACTACACGAGCAGTTTGTCTCTGTTGATCACTGGCTTACTGCTCAAGATGTCCGTGTATAGCAAGCCTAACAGTACGTTTTTGTTTTGACGTTACATTTAAACTATTCTATCATGTTGTGGGTGACATTATATGAAAATACTAGCTGTTCTCCGCGGTTTCACCCACGCTGCTCAGCACCTGTTGTAGCGTGATGTTATAAAGCCTATATAGCCTTCCTCAAGAAATGGACTATCCAACACTAAAAGAATTAGTAGTCCCTGAGATTAGCGCGTTCAAACAAACAAACGAACTCTTCAGCTTTATAATATTAGTATAGATATGTTTAGTACTTCATAGTAATACATCCCATCACTAAACATGTCTAGGGGTACTCCTATACGGCTATGATATTCAGGATAAAGCATTAAAGGCTTTTAGTCATTATCAGAAATCGAGGTAACGTTCCAGATTGAAGAGGAATGGTACATTTTACTTATGTCACCAGCACCACGCTACAGCGAAAACAATATAGATGTCACATACCTATTTTTAATGAAAATGGACATTAATTATTATGTGGAACCATATTACGGGTTATTTAATCTTTTGCCCGCGGCTTCGCTCGCGTTAAATTCGGAGTAACACAGTTCCCCTTTCTTGATTTGCAGGAATTGCAGGTACCTGCTACCTGTAGTTTTTGCACTTGCGCCTTATTGATTGTAATAGCAAAACTAAGTTTTCCCTTCTATCTCCATCATTTCTCACTTAAAAAAAATTGCCTATATCCGTCTCCAAGCTCTCAACTATCTCTGTAAAATTCATCAGAATCGGTTTAGCCATTCAGGCGTGAAGAGGTAACAAACAAACTCACTTTCGCTTTTATAATATTAGTAAGGATATCACATTCAAAAATCAATTTCTATTTACTGTTTTCTCCCCACTTTGCACAACGCTGAAGCCTTGTTAACAGCTGTTCGTTGTATAAAAGCATTTTGTTTGTTTATGGAAGTTTTGTTTACCCAAATTCAGTAAGCAACATTGTACCGCGCAGCGGAACATAATATTTTCTTGCCAAACTACATATATTTCCATATGCAGCGCTTACAAAGCGAATATTCTTGACATTCGTCCGAGGTCACAGCTCATTATTATCAGTGAATTACGCAGACGAGGTTTCATATATTTGCCTAATTTTGTTTTTACACAAGTTGTTATGGCAACAAGAATCCTTACTAATATTATAAAAGCGAAAGTGAGTTTGTTTGTTTGTTACCTCTTCACGCTTTATTGGCTACACCGATTTTTGAATTTTGGTACAGTGTCCGTCTCCTGGTTTCCAACTATCTAGTTGCAAACCAGGAGACGGACATAGGCATTTCAAAAATAAGAGTGGGATGTGAGGGAGAAAGAGGGAAGAAACGTGAAAACTTAGCGTTGCTATGACAAATGAATAAGGCGCTACCGAATTTAACGCGGGCAAACGCTAGTAACACTATAAAAACGCCACTTATTAAAATTCTGGTAACTTTAGTAATGTGCTAAATACACCACTTTATACCTAAATACCCCATTTGACTGACGAAGATTGACTTGTAACTTTAGCTAAAATTACTAAATATTCATACAACCATATTTTTTTTTGCTTTGGGAAATCATCCAATGACTTTCCACGCTCTGGGCGAAGCGACGAGGATCCCGCTCCAACTTTTACTGACTAAAACTCACCCATGTTCCATCTTTTGCCCTGTATGTTCCGATGCCGCGTTATCTATTTCGAACAACCCGCAACCCCGGCAGGCGTATCATACATCCCCTTAAGATCATTTAGGTAGTCCTATTGAAAGAGTTTTCATGAAATAATCATCTAATGGGATTAAATGAACTTAAACAACAAAATTCTAAAATTCGATCCTTTAAGCTACATCCAACCCAATCATTAGAGTCTGTCGCGTAGTTTCGGCGAGAAGCGTGTAGTGATTCGGAGATTATCTTCCTAAATTGAGATTAAGAAGATAGTTGGTACTAGTGCGAAGCCAAACATTATTATTTTATATTAGCTTCTGCCCGCGACATCGTCCACGTGGAATAGTTACTTTCGGCTAATGCTAACTTTAACCCGCGTGGTTATCGAAGACAAAATATCTTTCTCTCGCCTTTTATTCCCTATTTCTCCCCCTTTCCTCACTTTTTTTAGCCTATGTCTGTCTCCAGGGTCCTAACTATCTTTTTACCAAAATTTTTCAAAATCGGTTTGTTCATTTAGGTGTGAAGACGTAACAAACAAATACTTTAACTCACTTTCGTTTTTATAATATTACTAGGTTTTGCCCGCGGTTTCGCTCGTGTTAAATTCGGTAGCGCCTTATTGATTTGTAATAGCAGCGGTAAGTTTTCCCGCTTCGTCCCTGTTTCTCCCTCATATCCCACTCTTTAAAAAAAGCCTATGTCCGTCTCCTGGTTCCCAACTATCTCTGTACCAAAATTCATCGAAATCGGTTTAGTCATTAAAGCGTGAAGAGGTAACAAACAAACTCACTTTCGCTTTTAAAATATTAGTAAAGATAGTAAGGATTCATTCAAAACAATTGCATAGCAATAACTTCATGACATTAGCAGAAGTCTATATAGCTTTTAATGCGGAGGTTTCGCAAGGCAAAGAGCCAAGCCAAATCTTTTCTTGAAGATCGCATCATTGTTTGCCATTTCCCTCGGGCGTTCCAAGTTTACGTCAAACGTTTCCTTTGAGTTTCTACAAACATGCTATCTCCCGTTTTGACCTATTTAAACTTTATTACTACGAAATAAAAAACATATTTCTTAATGGTTTCTCGCGTTTGCGGGACTTTTTGAAATGATAGTATTTGAAAATATATTTTCTTTTTTAATTATCTGATGGCTTTTTGTTTTATAATTTAATTTTAAGCTATTGCATAGCTTCTATCGCGGGCCTTGAGCGCGGGGACCGAATCCAGAAATTCCGTAACGAAAAAAAACCTGACGCTCCCCACTCCGACGGGCACGGAGGTGTGGCTTGTTTACACAATACGGTCAGTTATATCAATCCCGATTCTAATGTTCTAAAACATTCATTGAATCGGGATTGAAACATACAGTATGGAGCTCACTTCTAGGCAATAAATGAAACCTCAAGTAATACTAGTCCACAGAAGTATATTAAAATTAAATTTTAAATTAAAAACCGAAAATTAAAAAATGAAATTTTCAAACAAAATAAATATCAAAATAAATTCAGTAAAAGTAAACACTCTGTTTAGACAACGTACCTTGACCCCAGGAGCGAAGTGCGGCAACAACGCATGTCGGCGCGCCACTTTGATTCGTTTGACAATGTGCGACGAAAATTAAATTCACTAAGTTAATTTGGTCGTAGTTTGTTCTTTTTTAGCACTCGATGTATTGTTCTATGGCTCATCCTAAACACACGCCCAGCTTGTCTAAGGCTGCAGGTTGGGTTCCGATAGAAATGTTCTAAGACTCGTTGTTCAAAAGAGGATGGAAGTGATGGAACATGACGCGGAGCAACTCCTTCATGAGTGTTGAGTACTATGTGCTGATTTTCCCTGATCCTTTGGACTGCTCCCAGGATTGTCCTGACACTAGTAGGGCAGACGCGAGTTGCTCCGTATCTCTCACGATAGGTACGTATAGTTAAGGCTGCATTTTGCCTGCATTCGCCATACAATAACACCATGTCTGTGTACTCTGCAGCACTGCAAAAATGCTGTTGCACGCGTACACAAAAGTTAAGTGTCAATTTCACCGTAAAAAATAACACACAACATAAAACTTAAAAACACAATTTACACACACACAAAGTCAAGTACTAATAAACTAATAAGTGTCCTTTTCACTGTAAACAATATTTAACTAAGTACTTAGGTTATTGTCTAAAATCGCGTTTTGAAGCAAAGCGCTCAAGTATGTCTACGAAATCTATGCGAAAGACACACACTACCGGAAGGGAACACCAGCGGTGACTGACAAATCGGAACTGAACTTCCGAAATCCAAAATAGCGAAAAAAATAAAAGTACCTACCTAATAAGTAATGTAGGGCGAACGGCGCAATTATCGTAATCGCTTATCGATAACTTTTTACATTTATTCACCTACTACCTAAACAAGGCATTAGAATACAAGATCTTTGTGTAATTCGAATGTTTTAATATTTTTAATAATTAACAAATTATTAACAATAAAAAACGAAACTAACGTTCTGTGAGTTCCTGAGTATCAAACGGTTCTGTCGATCGCCCGGGAGCCGATCGGTAACATTAGAAATTTAATTCAGTAACTAATAATAAGCTCGTAGGTACGATATTTTAATAGGTAAAAGCAATTCATAAATTATTGTTGTTTACCTTATTTATTTTGATCTCTAAATCTAGGTACTTAATAATATTTAATAAGAACACACTTAAAATTAGCTTTAAATATTAACGGCACAGTGTTCTTTAGAATTATCATAACAGCACGATAATTCTAAAAACACCACCTAAAGTATTTAGGATTTAAGCTAAACAGCTTTTTATCGATCATTATTAATAGTCAATAACAGGTGCCCTTCCCTACGTGGCGCGAGCGCACCCCGCGCTCCCTCCCACCCCGCCGGCCTGCTACGAGCCGCGCCGGCGCCGACAGCAATTCATTCCCTTTGAAGAAAGCCGCGTGCCTAGTGAGGAAGCCGCCAAAAGACACCGCTACCGACGTACACCTGCAGGAAATGCAGGCGCGTCCCATTGATAAATTGTGTATGTGTAAATTGCAAAACAAAGTTTCGACCGTGGCAGATCAGGGACGTTGATCAAGAGGAAATTCGAAGTACTAGTATACAGAAAAAAACAATATTAACATTAAATTTAATAATTTAGTCTGTACTTTTCTTCTGTCTGTGAGAAAGAGGTAGTGGGCGGCACCGTCACAGTATTAAAATCCCTATAGCAGCGAAATAAATGTGGGAGTCGGGCAGCGCAGTCCGCGGCCGCGGCCTCTTACACGCTTAGTTTGCGCACTCGAACAATGAATTAAAATTTATTACATTAAAATCCAGCCTGTCTTTTAGGTGTACCAATTTTACATTTAGGCAAATAACTAGAATAGGTACGTAACAGCGTCGTGGTGATATTCGTAGTTTTGCACAGTGTGGCAACGTCGCTTTTCATTCAGAGGATTCAAGTTCGTTGAATCTTTGACCTAGTGATACAATTCTACAGAGTGTTTAAATTTGTTCAAAATTAAAACTCTACTTTTTGACCTAATTACTGGACCAATATCGTTATTTTTTTGCATAGCGTCAGTAAAGGCGATAACAAGTATGTCGTATAATTTATTGCATATATGTGGTCTCCATACTGTATAGCGTGTTTGGTAGAGAATCGGTTAGTCAATCGACATAACGCTGGATCAAACCCAAGGTCTTGTTATTCTTTTGCGACTTCTTTTCATTGGAAGTACTTTTTAAATATTATATTTAGTTTTTATTTTTTTTATTTATTGTCTAAGTTGTTAAAAAAATGTTTCTTTTTGCGACTTCTTTTCATTGGAAGTACTTTTTAAATATTTTATTTAGATTGTTTTTATTTATTGCATAAGTTGATAAAAAATGCTATGCAATAGCTTTACCGCGGAAGTCCCCGAGTGCCACACCTTTGTAACATTAAAATGTATCCTTATTGCATTGTTTAGGTACTTATATAAAAAATCAGAACAATTTGCATGAATAAAACAAGGAAAATATCAATGCAGTCTTACCCTGCCCCAGTATCCTTGTCAAAGCGATTAAGCGGTTAAAGTCGGCACGGCCATGGCGCAACAAACAAAACGACGCATTCAGTTTATTTTCGAATAAATATTATTTATTTGCAATGTTTTCGTAAATGCCCAAAAAGACAATCAGATAAATCATTACAACAAAGGATTTAGAAAATAGAAACGATAAAATACTATAGAGCGTTAGTGAAATGTTTATTTACCAAGAAGTGTTTATTTACAAAGTTCCTGGCCGCACGCAATGTTGATGACCTTTCGCCGTCCCACCCATTTGTCTATGTCTTCTAGCACTGTAGTTAGAGTTTGTGTCATTAGGGACCATTTCTTTGGTAGAGGATAGACGTACATATTGTACGCAGGTTCGAGGCACGTGAAAAGGCATCATTATCGTAAACATTAAGGTAACTTCTTTAACTCTTTGGAAACCTTTTTAATATTGTACTATGTCTATAGCTTATAATTACTTTTTAATTAAGTTGCCTTTTACTTAAGTTTTATTGAAATTTACCTCCAAATTAGTAACTTTTGGGATCCCATAGGCATAGTTTTATTTCACACTAGCTTCTGCCTGCGGCTTCGCTCGCGTTAAATTCGGGGAAACACAGTTTCCCGTTCCTGATTTGCAGGTACCTGCTACATGTAGTATTTGTCGTAGCGCCTTATTTATTGTAATAGCAATGCTAAGTTTTCCCTTTTCTTACCTCTTGCTCCCTCATTTTTTTTAAAGTTAGCCTAAGTCCGTCTCCTGGCTCCCAACTATCTCTGTACTAAACTTCATGAAAATCGGTTTAGCCATTGAGGCGTGAAGACGTAACAAACAAACAAATAAACAAACTCACTTTCGGATTTATAATATTAGTAAGGATTATTATTTTGTTATTTACATTAAGCCTTATCCATATTCAAAAAACTTTCCCACATAATCGTATAGCCAGCCAGGACAGGACGTTGACCTTAGGTAGTTACATGAATTCTGTAACTTTGTGGTGAAACTTCATTTTCTTGCCCAGACAACTTGTAAACATTTCGCTAAGAAGGCTAGTCGTATATTATGCCGTACGTGGTACGAGACTATTCGGTAGACTAGTTATGGCTCTGCCCGAAAGAATGTCCCCCCTTTGTTCGGCTTCCACCTGTAGGTCCGTTTCTACTTTATATTTATGTAGTTTGTACTGAAGGTACGCCTTAATTGAATTATTAAACAGAACTCCTGTTTTCCTCAAAAACAACTTTTACATGCTATTAACCGGGACTTCGTTAAGTTCTCGATGACGTTGTCTGCCATCAAATTGACGGGCCAAGTGGTCCAGTGGTTAGTGGCCCTGACTGCTGAGCCGGAGGTCGTGGGTTCGATTCCCACCCAGGACAAACTTTGTGTGATGAGCATGATTGTTCGTTCTGTGTCTGGGTGTGATTTATCTATAATATGTATGTATTTATAAATTATACAGTATGGAGCTCACTTCTAGGCAATAAATGAAACCGCAAGTAATACTAGTCCACAGAAGTATATTAAAATTAAATTTTAAATTAAAAACCGAAAATTAAAAAAATGAAATTTTCAAACAAAATAAATATCAAAATAAATTCAGTAAAAGTAAACACTCTGTTTAGACAACGTACCTTGACCCCAGGAGCGAAGTGCGGCAACAACGCATGTCGGCGCGCCACTTTGATTCGTTAGACAATGTGCGACGAAAATTAAATTCACTAAGTTAATTTGGTCGTACCTAGTTTGTTCTTTTTTAGCACTCGATGTATTGTTCTATGGCTCCTCCTAAACACACGCCCAGCTTGTCTAAGGTTGCAGGTTGGGTTCCGATAGAAATGTTCTAAGACTCGTTGTTCAAAAGAGGATGGAAGTGATGGAACATGACGCGGAGCAACTCCTTCATGAGTGTTGAGTACTATGTGCTGATTTTCCCTGATCCTTTGGACTGCTCCCAGGATTGTCCTGACACTAGTAGGGCAGACGCGAGTTGCTCCGTATCTCTCACGATAGGTACGTATAGTTAAGGCTGCATTTTGCCTGCATTCGCCATACAATAACACCATGTCTGTGTACTCTGCAGCACTGCAAAAATGCTGTTGCACGCGTACACAAAAGTTAAGTGTCGATTTCACCGTAAAAAATAACACACAACATAAAACTTAAAAACACAATTTACACACACACAAAGTCAAGTACTAATAAACTAATAAGTGTCCTTTTCACTGTAAACAATATTTAACTAAGTACTTAGGTTATTGTCTAAAATCGCGTTTTGAAGCAAAGCGCTCAAGTATGTCTACGAAATCTATGCGAAAGACACACACTACCGGAAGGGAACACCAGCGGTGACTGACAAATCGGAACTGAACTTCCGAAATCCAAAATAGCGAAAAAAATAAAAGTACCTAATAAGTAATGTAGGGCGAACGGCGCAATTATCGTAATCGCTTATCGATAACTTTTTACATTTATTCACCTACTACCTAAACAAGGCATTAGAATACAAGATCTTTGTGTAATTCGAATGTTTTAATATTTTTAATAATTAACAAATTATTAACAATAAAAAACGAAACTAACGTTTTGTGAGTTCCTGAGTATCAAACGGTTCTGTCGATCGCCCGGGAGCCGATCGGTAACATTAGAAATTTAATTCAGTAACTAATAATAAGCTCGTAGGTACGATTTTTTAATAGGTAAAAGCAATTCATAAATTATTGTTGTTTACCTTATTTATTTTGATCTCTAAATCTACTTAATAATATTTAATAAGAACACACTTAAAATTAGCTTTAAATATTAACGGCACAGTGTTCTTTAGAATTATCATAACAGCACGATAATTCTAAAAACACCACCTAAAGTATTTAGGATTTAAGCTAAACAGCTTTTTATCGATCATTATTAATAGTCAATAACAGGTGCCCTTCCCTACGTGGCGCGAGCGCACCCCGCGCTCCCTCCCACCCCGCCGGCCTGCTACGAGCCGCGCCGGCGCCGACAGCAATTCATTCCCTTTGAAGAAAGCCGCGTGCCTAGTGAGCAAGCCGCCAAAAGACACCGCTACCGACGTACACCTGCAGGGAATGCAGGCGCGTCCCATTGATAAATTGTGTATGTGTAAATTGCAAAACAAAGTTTCGACCGTGGCAGATCAGGGACGTTGATCAAGAGGAAATTCGAAGTACTAGTATACAGAAAAAAACAATATTAACATTAAATTTAATAATTTAGTCTGTACTTTTCTTCTGTCTGTGAGAAAGAGGTAGTGGGCGGCACCGTCACAGTATTAAAATCCATATAGCAGCGAAATAAATGTGGGAGTCGGGCAGCGCAGTCCGCGGCCGCGGCCTCTTACACGCTTAGTTTGCGCACTCGAACAATGAATTAAAATTTATTACATTAAAATCCAGCCTGTATTTTAGGTGTACCAATTTTAAATTTAGGCAAATAACTAGAATAGGTACGTAACAGCGTCGTGGTGATATTCGTAGTTTTGCACAGTGTGGCAACGTCGCTTTTCATTCAGAGGATTCAAGTTCGTTGAATCTTTGACCTAGTGATACAATTCTACAGAGTGTTTAAATTTGTTCAAAATTAAAACTCTACTTTTTGACCTAATTACTGGACCAATATCGTTATTTTTTTGCATAGCGTCAGTAAAGGCGATAACAAGTATGTCGTATAATTTATTGCATATATGTGGTCTCCATACTGTATAAGTAGGTACGTATATCAGTTGTCTGGTTACCATAACACAAGCTCTGCTTAGCTTGGGATCAGATAGCCGTGTGTGAGTTGTCCCAAGGTTTTTATTTATTTTATTTATTTATTTATTTATCAAATAGTTGTGGAACATGGAAAAAATTAAATCGCACAGCGTGATAATAAATAGCCCACGTCTTTACTAACGTTGGAATCTATCAACCTGCAGAATGTCATTACGATCCGATCATTAGTCATGAAGAGGTAACAAACAAACACCTACTTTCACATATTATTAATACTTAGTATGGATATCTTGGCTAAAATACCTACCTATATAGGTGGATCTATCTATTAAGGTAAACGCAGGAAAATTTGAAATTTCAACCAAATTAATTAAATCTTAAAACAATAAAGAATCGGAAACTAAATAACTATGAAAAAAGTTGTTGGCCTACCTGCCTTTCAGCAATTTCGGAAAGTTTTTCTACCTTGACCAACATAACAAAAAGTTCGGTCAAGGTTGTAGGCCTGCTTTTTTATCGTTTTACGAGTTCATGTTCAAATCTATCTACAGGTTACCCGCCAATCTTTTTTTTTGTTAAGTTGTCCAACAGTGTTGTGTTTGTGGAATGATTATTTGAATTTTGAATCCACCAATCCAGAGATATATTTGAGTCAACAAATGACAGCAATTTGACAGGATTTTGATGGCATATTATTTCCTTTTAAGATACCACAGAGTAGTTACCTTTTCAGAGAGGTACAAAGTGCCTTAATTTTCATAAAATGTTCACTCATTACTTTTTATTATACTATGCCTAAGTGTCATTTACGGTGATGATAATTTTATTGTCTGTTTGTCTCAGTGGAATAAGAATTGCTATAAGATGTCATACATCTTATAGCAATTCTTATTCCACTGAGGGAAAGAGATGGTGCTAGACACCCTGTATAGCTCTGTCTCTTTCCCTCAGTGGAATAAGAATTGCTTTAAGAGGTCATAGTAGGGCTGCTGAGGCAGTTACATGAATTCTGTAACAAATTTGTGGTGAAACTTCGTTTTCTTGCCCAGACAACTTGGTAACTTGTAAACATTTAGCTGAGAAGGCTAGTCGTATATTACACCGTACGTGGTACGAGACTATTCGGTAGACTAGTTATGGCTCTGCCCGAAAGAATGTCCTCCCTTTGTTCGGCTTCCACCTGTAGGTCCGTTTCTACTTTATATTTATGTAGTTTGTACTGAAGGTACGCCTTAATTGAATTATTAAACAGAACTCCTGTTTTCCTCAAAAACAACTTTTACATGCTATTAACCGGGACTTCGTTAAGTTCTCGATGACGTTGTCTGCCATCAAATTGACGGGCCAAGTGGTCCAGTGGTTAGTGGCCCTGACTGCTGAGCCGGAGGTCGTGGGTTCGATTCCCACCCAGGACAAACTTTGTGTGATGAGCATGATTGTTCGTTCTGTGTCTGGGTGTGATTTATCTATAATATGTATGTATTTATAAATTATATAAGTACGTATATCAGTTGTCTGGTTACCATAACACAAGCTCTGCTTAGCTTGGGATCAGATAGCCGTGTGTGAGTTGTCCCAAGGTTTTTATTTATTTTATTTATTTATTTATTTATCAAATAGTTGTGGAACATGGAAAAAATTAAATCGCACAGCGTGATAATAAATAGCCCACGTCTTTACTAACGTTGGAATCTATCAACCTGCAGAATGTCATTACGATCCGATCATTAGTCATGAAGAGGTAACAAACAAACACCTACTTTCACATATTATTAATACTTAGTATGGATATCTTGGCTAAAATACCTACCTATATAGGTGGATCTATCTATTAAGGTAAACGCAGGAAAATTTGAAATTTCAACCAAATTAATTAAATCTTAAAACAATAAAGAATCGGAAACTAAATAACTATGAAAAAAGTTGTTGGCCTACCTGCCTTTCAGCAATTTCGGAAAGTTTTTCTACCTTGACCAACATAACAAAAAGTTCGGTCAAGGTTGTAGGCCTGCTTTTTTATCGTTTTACGAGTTCATGTTCAAATCTATCTACAGGTTACCCGCCAATCTTTTTTTTTGTTAAGTTGTCCAACAGTGTTGTGTTTGTGGAATGATTATTTGAATTTTGAATCCACCAATCCAGAGATATATTTGAGTCAACAAATGACAGCAATTTGACAGGATTTTGATGGCATATTATTTCCTTTTAAGATACCACAGAGTAGTTACCTTTTCAGAGAGGTACAAAGTGCCTTAATTTTCATAAAATGTTCACTCATTACTTTTTATTATACTATGCCTAAGTGTCATTTACGGTGATGATAATTTTATTGTCTGTTTGAGAGGATTTTAAGCTAGTAAACGAACATTACCGATAAGCACGAATTTCGTTTGCTGGCCGGATTAAACCCGCCGCAGTTCAGAGGTGTGGCAAGTCGGGGTAACATGACGTTTTATGTATATGTCGGCTGTCGTATCACAGCCAGACATTTTGGTTTCGAACTTTCGGCCAGGGATTTTGTGATTTAACAAAATTGGAAATTTTAACGCCATTTAGTTCCGGTAAATCTGGAAAACTATCTGATACCCAATTAAGACACCGGATTTTTAAAAATTGATGATGGATAGATAAACGTTTGAACGTGGATGTTCATTTTCATCGTTTATCGCAATCATGTAGTTTAGAGGTTTTTACAAGTATAGTTTGTTTCATACATGAACCCTGGTAGGGCACAGCAATGTATATCGACAATTTAATATATTTTTTTTGTAATTAATGCCTTGGTCTTAAATAAAAACTTTAGTGCTACAGTGTCACAATAATACATAAACCAGTTTAGGCGATAAAGCGAATGGAACTGGTAGGTATTTTACGGATTGTAACAGGGGACAGCCTTTGGGCCAGTGGCCCCAGTGGCCCCCCAAGATGAAGTCATGTATTCAGTAGACTCTAGACTCCTAAAAAACGAACCTACTTATCTAAAAATAAAAAGTCTCACATCTCAACCTTTCATCAGGTAAAGTAGGACTCTTCATCTAAATGATGAAGCAGTTTATTCGACGTTTTATTGTCCTGTAACCGTTCATGTCTGGCGGGAGTCGGGTTGGAGTGGTCTAGCAATTTTCTATCGCATTGCCCACTGGTAACAAGCGCAAGCATTTACCTAACTACTCTAAAAGATTAGTATCTATAAAATGCATGAAGTCGGTTCCTACATTTATGTAGGTACCTTATGTAGTGAGTTTTGTATAGAGTAGAGATACCTATCGAGAGATAGGTATCTACAGATCTCGCTGACAGATAAAGAGGTAAGGACAACAGTATACTTACGTTGGTGTACCACTAACCAATCTGCTTTACTGAAATGCGAAAAGTTTAAACGTACAAAACGTAATAATAGTAATAATGTCGCATTCGGCTTCCTGAAAGGCACTCGGAAACCTATGTCAGCTATGTCGTTATTTATTGCAATAAAGTACCTACCTATATTTAATCTCAATGAAAATGGCTACTAGCTTTATCTAATACAATTTTAAATAGGTACCTAAAGTACCTCACAAACCGGGCATAACCATAATCAATCAGTGTTCTATTTATTAACTGGTGGATAACATGTAAGTAACAGAAATAATATGTAACTGCCTAATTATATTTCGTGTACAAAGTTTGTATTTACTCTTGAGGCCCCAGCACAAGCGCTCGGTGTAAACGTGAGTAACTTAAATAAGTCGATTTTAGAAAAAAAACTGAGACCTGGGACAGAAACTGGAGAAGGGTTTCAAGCTAACCGCTTGCAGCACTAAAACCGAAAATATATTGAACTATTTCGACTCTCCAATCTCCAATCCTGGAATCATAGCATTAGTTGGCGCGTTTCTTTCTGTGTGCTCCGACTTTCGGTATCTCGGTTCACTCAGGCAAAGCTATGGCGCAATAGATCGTAGTTAAGACTGGCTGGATGAACTGGTCATTGGAACAATCCGCAACTCTCTCTTTTATTAAAGGGCAACAAAAGTGAGAAAAACAGAAAATAATTATTATGAATAAGAAAATTATTAATTAGACGCAGGTAATTACACCGCGCGCCTGTTATAGGGCCTCAGATGAAAAGCTAGGAATAATAATTACTTATCTACCGTTGCATGACTTTTGTTATGCAACCTATTTGCCAGTCTACTTTTTTATTTTTTATTTTAATGCTCTGTTTTCGTGCAGCCCTCAGCAAAAAGTTAGTTCTTGTAAATTGTAGTTAGCAAGCAATTTTTATAATGAAACAAAGCACGGAGGGTTAATATACCAACCGTAACTAAAATAATAGGTACTTATTTAACTGAATAGGTAGGTACCTACAGACCGCAGTTTTCCTGATTGTTAAATCAAATTGTTGGAGCGTAAATTTCACAAGTCTCTACCTACTAAATAACTTGACGGTACCTAAAGGCGGCCAACTATGGTAACCCTACCACAGTAGGCCAGTATACAGTAAAACCAAAACAAAGGTCTTCGCCCCAAGTCGTCAGCCCTACGTCCCTACTCATTACTTCAGTCCTCGCATCTTAAAATCTACCAGAAAAAGGAAAACCCACATTTTCTCAGAACATCAATTGAAATACAATTCTTTACCTAGTCATTGGCAAGACACTGTGTGGGCAAAAACTACTCATATAAGTATTGTAAGTAATGAAAATTCCAATTCAATTGGTAAACACTGCAGACCTAGCAACTCAACATAAATCGAACTTTAAATCTGGACTAGTAGTGTATCTACACAACAGTGAAAAACATCGATTAGACTTAGCAATCGATAAAACCAATTACTTTTATTATTGGTGTAAATAAATACGAGGGTTGAAATCACATATACCTACATTATAATCTAGTCACTACTTGTGCCGCCAAAAGCTTTCAATCTTATTACTTACAACAACTACACCACCTATTAACAAATTTATTGCCAATGTACCTATCCATTTGCCAGGCTAGGTAGGGTAAAAGCTTTGTGATTTTCTTGCAATTTAGTTTAGTACCTACAGCCGTGCTTAATGTCGCGTATAATGTGTATTTTGTGTTATATCACGGTCAAAATATTTTGTCACAGTATAATTTAGTGAGTTGCCGTGGCCACACGACAGGGCTGTAAAAATATTTGAATGTGCTCAAACATTATTTAATAAATTAGTCGATCACTGAGTTTTGTAATTTGAGGTGTGTGTTCCATGTGGTGTCAGTGTGGAGTTACACAGGGAATACCGGATTTGTAAACAGCTGGAGGTAAAACAAAAACATTAGGTACACCGTTAACTATGCCACAAAAACTTAATAAATAAGCGAAAGAAAAAGAATTCCAATCAAACTTAACAATATTATTCAAAAATTACGTTTATCTAATGCAATCGTGCTAATAGCAATGTTCGAAACAGTTCTGACTTCTGGCCTGAATAGTTTTACGGTTCGTACTAACCTAGTATTTAAAATGCACAAAATATACAATGCAGTAGTTGCCGACGTCATCTACTTTGCAGTAATATTTTTGCTACTAATGCGCTTGCACGGTTTGTAAAGGAACGCCAGGATTCACAAAAATGCAGTTTAGTACGTGTTGCTTTCGTGATTGCGTTATAAATTCTTTGTTCAGTGAACTTATTAGTTTATTAATTATTCATTTATTTGTTTTGAATACTTAGTGCAGACATAATAATATGGTCAGTATTGGTTCAGTGATCTTAAATGAAATAAAATAAATTTGATTAAAGAATTTTAAATAATAATCGACTTACGCGCTTTTAAATCGATCGATTGAATTAAACGGGTAACTGTAACTTGAAACGTCGGTATGTTGTCGGTCGGTGTCAAATTGTCAATTGTCGAAATGTGTCAAAAAAGTGCTAACAGTGTCCTACGTCAAAAATTAAAACATAAACAAAAGTTCTTTGTTTAAAATTTAGCCTCAATTTACTGTTCATGTAATTCAAAACGTTGCATCATCGTTGATCAGATTAATTCATAATCATGGGCTACTTAATTTCTCTTGTTAAATACTTGTTGGAATATTTTAAGGTTAGTCGGTTTATTACTTAATTTAAAATATTCGCAGTGTAACGTAATAATTTATGTGCCAAATTATAGTGTAATGGGTATTGCGTGATTATTATAGGACTGGATACTGGCTGGAAATAGCCTTCCCTACGTTTTGTATCACGATTTTTTCCATTGTATCGTATGCGATCATCTTTTGTTTATTATTTTCTTTCTTTTAGACTGTGCTTGAGACTGGGAGTGTGGGGAACGCGTCGTCATCAGATGAGGAACTGGAGCAGTGGGAACAAATATTCATGATGCGAGACGAAAATGGCAATAGTTATAATGATAAGTAAGAATATATTAAATAATATTCATTGCTCTAATTTTAGTACAGCACCTACTTAATTGGATTAAATTATAGTTAGTGTACTTAATATTACATAGTTTTCCTTAATGTTTTCTGATGATAAATTAACTCTTGTTTGATTTACAATAATAACTATATTGCTGTGGTTAAGTCTGTGCTATGGCCCCATTTGTGTAACCCAACAACCATACAGCCCGGTGATACCCATTGAGTGTTTAGTTATTTAGTCTGTATTGTTAATTTCTTGTATTTCAGATGTTTTTATACCATTTTTAGTTAAAAGTTCAGAAGAGATATTTTCCCCAATACACGGAGAGCTCTTGCCATTATTGCATAAATATATAAAATTATGTTTCAGAAGGAAAAAACGCAGCATATGGTGTCGGCCATCATGCATCCCTGTCTCCATAGTTATAGTTTTAATAGTTTTGGTAGTGTTGGTCCCACTGCTAGACCAACCGAACATAGTTCATATGAACGCTACCATAGCTGCCGTCTCTTTACATTGCTCAGATGAGTGTAGGTAAGTGATGTCTGCTTTATGAATTCGTTCTATAAATCGGCTTTGCTCCCATTAAATTCGGGGTAACAAAGTTCCCCTTTCCTGATTTGCGGGGTACCCCGTACCCGCTACCTCTAGTATTTGCCCTTGAAGCTTATTGATTTGTAATAGCAAAGCTAAGTTTTCCCTTTTTTCCCTTGTATACCACTTTTTTCTTAATTAGACTGTCCGTCTCCTAGATACGATCTGTATCACTATTTATTAAGTATATTTATAAAAAAAAAAGACTTAAGAAAAAGCGAAGCCGTGGGCAAAAGCTAGTATATTATATTGGAAGAAAATTTAAGACTTATATGGTTTTCTCATGGATGTCATTGTCAGAACTGGACCAAATTGTGACCACAAGAATTAAAAGAATCGGTTTAACCAGTAGAAAGTACAACGTTGAAAGTTAAAAAGTATATATATCGGAATTTATAACATCCTCCTTTTAGTTGCAAGTATATTCAGTCACTTGATTGTTTAACAGACACAAAATTATGTGTATTCTAGTGTAAGGAGGTTTAATAGTCTCTCCCTTTACCCCTTCCTGTTTTAGCTATGCCTAAGTAGGTCAAAACTTTTGTTTATCTGCATTCTTTTGGCATTACGAAAGAGAGAGATACCTTTACCTCGTTCAAACTAGTTCTAGTGAGTATTAGTCTGTTTATTGTCAAAAAGTTAATTAACATATATTTTTCATTCCACCATCGAAAAATCGATTATTGGATAAGAAAAAATGCTATAAATAATTTTTCAACAATATTTGCAAAAGCAGTGATCAATGAACTTATAAGAAGGTTAAAGGAATAGAGCACACTTATTAGTAAACCTTCATCTAGGTTAAACCAATGCATAGTTTTTGGGTTGTGACCTTGTTTCCTTCCAAACTTTCCATTTATTATGGAGATAGGGTGGCGTACGTCAGTGGAACTTCCTTAGAAAAGCTATTTAACTTTACCCATACGTTTTTGGGTGGAACATCAACAACATATACCCTTGAAACCAGTTATTTGGATACCATCGTAAAAGCCTTTATTAAGTATTGATACACAAACAAGTTACAACTTTAGCTTGTAGCCATTACAGTTCAAATTCGTTTGCTTACACACCTGGATAGAAAAAAAACACTGAATCTTAAAACAGGTTTTTCTATATTAATGATAGAGTGAACAAGAATGACTCTTAATACAGTGATTAATGGCTTTTTTTGTTTCAGGTTATCATTAGTTGAAAGTATACCAGAGGGTCATATGTATCCTCCAAACGTGACGCATTTACCTACGAAAAATGTGTGGTTAGACTTGATAGATGAAGCTCAAACGAGTATAGAAATAGCGTCGTTTTATTGGTCTCTTAGATATAATGAAGAATATCATTATAATTCCTCTATAGAGGTTTGTATTTTACTAATTCATTTATTTCAGGAAATTCTCCCATACTAATTTGAGCAACAACTTATACGATCTATAACACTTACATAAGATTACACATGACATTTTGAAAAAAAAAATGCATTAGAATATAAATTCTAGTTAAAATAAAATTATTCTTATAAGATTAAACATTGAATTGAATAAATTATTACATTATAAATATATATATAACATTTCACTGTTCAAAATTGCATTAAAATTTAATTAATAAATTAAATTAAAAGTCAAAAATAAAATAAAAACAGAATAAATTACATTAAATGATATTTTGTCACATGAAGCATGCAACAATTGTTAGTGTAGTGACAGTCGAACCTCTCAGCCGTCATCCTCAAGATGGTGTTATTTGTATTTATAGCTGTTGTATGCATAGCTTTGTTTTGTACCTATAGCTGAATTATTATTGTCATATAATCTTTTCTGCTTTTTTTTAGGGTGAGCAAGTGTTCCAAGCTTTATATGCTGCCGGGTCAAAAAGAAATATAGATTTAAAAATTGCTCAAAATTGGCCCAATAAACAATATCCTAATGTAGATACTGAATATTTAGTTAAGAAGAAAGCTGCACAGGTAAACTTATTTTTCTTTTTTAACTTATCATTTTCCTGCCCTTGTACAGACGCCTGCACATCAAGCTACTACAATCTGTTAGATTTCTTTGATAGATTTTCGACTTTATTTCTAAAGCATTAAGGTTCAAGGTTCATTGGGAAAAATTGACAGTTTCGGGTAGCTTGACCTGCAGGCGTCTGTACCATTTTATTTGGCGTCGGTTCAACACGTTTTCTTCTTCCATTCTCCCCTATCAGACGTCACGGCATCATTTACTCCTTTCTCCTTTATATCATTCTTTACACAATCCATCCATCTTTTCTTTGGCCTTCCTCTCGCTCTCCGTCAATCACTCTTTTAGTCGTTTTAAAATAATTTATTATAATGTTCAAAAACAAATATTTTAACTAGAACTGAATAAAAATCATTCATATAAAGACATTTATTAATTTCTGCATGTTTATTTTTTTTTGTCATCAGGTGCGGAGTTTAAACTTTTCGAAGTTATTAGGCAATGGGATTCTTCACACAAAGTTTTGGATTATAGATAGAAAACATTTTTACATCGGCAGTGCCAACATGGACTGGCGGGCGCTTACACAGGTGACTACACATTTGTTCAAATATAACTATGACGAGGCAAAATGTATGGAATGTTGAAAAAATAGGTTTCATGTATTTATAAACCACAGATTTTTTGTTCTGAACAACGCACTTGTGTGGATCAACACATTCAATTTAGTAGAATTTTCTACACATATTATTCTCCGATCAAAAGAACCTGATGTTTTGAAAAACTACGTTCTGATAAATTATAAATGATGTTAATTTTGCAAGTAGGTTTTCACAAACACTTTTACACGTAATTTTTTTTAAAAACTAGATGACCATAACTCAAGGAGCTCAACGACACGACGAACAATACCAAAAAAAGGACATTAGTGTAGGTTCGATTAGTTTCTTCAGAATTCGTCAGCGCAGAGCAGCAGAACGGGATTTTTCCTGAACATTTAATTTTGCCGTGCCAGACAAGTGTTTTGGCCCATAATTAACATATAGTAAGTCGTGTATATACACTTGTGTATCACGCATTATTTTTATGGCCATTTCCACGACCACTGTTGATATTGTCCCCGAGTGCTGCAAAAACCACAATATCTATATCCCTATGAGAGAAAATCGCTGACTCACTCATCATGAAATCTCAGAAACTACAAACGTACACGTGTTTACTAAGACGGGATTTCGCAAAATTTAACCCCGTGTTAAAAAGGGTAGCAAACTTTGTATTGACATGAAATTTTGCATAGGCATTATTTCATGAAAGTAATATACTAAATTACATCACACTTAGTGTCTTAACTAAGTCTAAGCTGAGCAGCGGGAGAAACCGCTGGGCACAGCTAGTCTTGTATAAAAATAGTACATTTTTGTTCTCAGGTGAAAGAGATGGGTATTGTCGCATTCAACTGTTCCTGCCTCGGAGCTGACTTGGGAAAAGTCTTTGATGTAAGTTTTTTTAACAACCAAACTTATTACTACTACGTCTACAGTACGGCCAACGAGAAGCGATACGAAAGTGTCATTAACCTAAAGAACAACTGCGGCGTTGACAATCTAATATTTAGCTCTTTCCATCTTGTGCCTTTGTCGTAATGTCTCGTTCTCCCGGCAAAAACATGACAACGTTAAGACGGGCTCGCCAACATTCGGGCGGCCATTTTAGATGGGGTTTTAGCATGGGTTTTCTTACATTTGGTATCGCTTCTCGTTGGCCGTGCTATAGACTGCATTAAACACGTGTTGCAAAGTATCGCCAAACATGATACAGTACAGATGGGAACAAAATTAAAATGTCTGGCGTTTTGCAGAGCATGTCTAGGCTTTCTATGTAATTTGACGGCATGGTTGGCGCAGTGACTGTGCGATCGACTGCTGCGCTGCGTGTCGCGAGTTCGATTCCCGCACGGAAGAAATATTTGTATGACCTGCAGATAGTTGTTTCGGGTCTGGCTGTTTGTGTATGTGAGTTAAAATGTTTGTAAACGCACCCACGACACATGAGAAATTCCTAGTGTGGAGCAAAGTTTTTATTAAAAAAAATAGATAATAAAAACCGCATATTGTCGCGAATATTTTTTTTGTGTCGGAAAAGACAATCACTCACCAGGTCTTATTGTAAAACTTCCAGTAAAACTGACATAACTAACAAAGAAAAATGAAATAAAGCCTTATTTGTAACTCAAATTAATTCTAACGTTTTGATATTCATCAGCTATTTTCGTCCAAGTAATACAACAACAATTTCGCTTAACGAAGTGCGCAGCATTCATCCGTGAGACCGTAAGGCGAGAGCTTTTAATTAGCAGCCCCAGTCGCCAGCTTGTCGTGTTAATATTTCATAACTAAATACTGTTCCACGCTCTTTAAATATTCAGTATTTTTCTTACTAAGTAGGTACTATTTTGAGCAGAAAATATTACTGTTTATTCAGCATTCGTCTTGTATTTTATAGTTTTGAAATATATTAGTTGGCATTTAATTGCCGAAGGTTTAGGCAGAAATATTGACATTATTACACCAATTGTGGTGATTCCTATTCAATTAGGCGCGAGCCTATTGCCATTAACCGGGTACCGAGTTGGAGCTGCTACTCAGCATTTTATACAAAAACTAGCTCTGCCCAGCGGTTTCACCCGCTGCTCATTTAGGGGTCTGAAAAATAGATGTTGGCCGATTCTCAGACCTACCCGATATGTACACAAAGTTTCGTTTAAATCGGTCCAGCCGTTTCGGAGGAGTATGGGAACGAAAACTGTGACACGAGAATTTTTATATTAGATTAATTAAAAAGTCAATTCAAGTTAAAAGTGTCATATTAAGATTGAATCTCCAAAGACATTCAAATATTTGTGACTGATGGTAAAAGACGTAAAAAATCGTAATCCAACACTAAACTTGTTACTATTTGGTAACAAATCGTTCTGAAATGTTTGGAACCAAAATTTTTGTATGAAAATATTCCCAATTTCCGCTCTAAAAGTCTATTATCATAAGGCTCTAACGAGTGAACAGTACTTGTCACCGCAAATGATTTCAGTAGTATTGCTGATCAATGTACCAACATAACAAAGACAATCTAATATTTACGACTGACGGTACAAGACGTAAAAAATGATAATCCAACGCTAAACTTGTTACTATTTGGTAACAAATCGTTCTGAAATATTTGGGACCAAAATTTTTGTATGAAAATTTTCCCTATTTCCGCTCTATAAGGCTATATGGCTGTCTATATGGCTCTAACAAGTGAACAATACTTGTCACCGCAAATGATTTCAGTATTAATGCTGAACCGTAGACTACACGAATATATGGACAATGTTTTCAATGTCACGATGTTTCCTTCAACTTTCTTTCCATACCATATAAATTAAAATACGGAAATGTATAAAGCCATTATCGTGTTCGACCGTGAAGTTTCTATATAATCTGCGACATCGGGGTGTCACTGCCAAGCGCGGGGACAGACCTTGGTACGCCATGGTATATTTAGTGCACCTAACGCATGCCATCTATATATATAAAAGAAAGTCGTGTTAGTTACTCCACTTATAACTCAAGAACGGCTGAACCGATTTAGCTGAAAATTGGTGAGGAGGTAGCTTAGAACCAGGAGACGGACATAGGATACTTTATATACTATATACTTTTCATCCAGGTTAGAGAAGTAGGGTAGGTAGGGTAGGTAGGGGTAGGTGGGGTAGGTAGGGGTAGGTAGGGTAGGTAGGGTAGGTAGGGGTAGGTAGGGTATGTAGGGGTAGGTAGGGTAGGTAGGGGTAGGTAGGGTAGGTAGGGAGGGTAGGTAGGGTAGGTAGGGTAGGTAGGGTAGGTAGGGTAGGTAGGGTAGGTAGGGTAGGTAGGGTAGGTAGGGTAGGTAGGGTAGGTAGGGTAGGTAGAAAGATACAAAATTGCATTGCAACGCATGCCGGGGCACAGCTAGTATTAAATATAGAAGGCTTGCCTTGTTCAGTAAAATCGATATTCATAGTTCCAATGTAATTAATAGCGGTAGTTTGTGGTAACTGTTTCCTTATTGAGTTACCGGTGACAGGCACCTCTTCGTACCGGATTTACAAGGCAATATAGTTTAACGCTGGATTATTATGCAGAGGGGCCTGCCTGGGCCACCGCCTGCTGGATTTGCGGGTTGTTCGAAAGAAATACCGCGGGCCCGGAACGTAAAGGGCAATAGAAGGAACATGGGTGGGTTTTCGTCAGTAAAAGTCTGACACTCCCCACCGCTCCGCCCAGAACGGGGGAAGTTATTTGATGAATTCCCACCCACAAAATAACGCAGGATTAGGTATATTCCTGGATTCTCGCAATTATTTGTGCTTCGTCACTTGTTGCGAAAAAATGCAGCAACGCGTGACGTTTCACGTAACTTACGTGTCCCTTGTTTTTGAATAATCTAAAAGACGGACTAAATATATAATGTAATTATTTTGACCCTGAAAACTACCCTAGTGCTGACAACCAGTCTTACCAAGGGGTATCGTATTACCCAGTACTAACTGGGTTGTGGGGGTCAGATAGGCAGTCGCTACGTGTAAAATACTGATATTCTGCTGCATGCAGTTGGACTGGAAGCCGACCCCTACATAGTTGGGAAAAGGCTGATGATGAGCCAACTTACGACGATATTTTAAGCTATCATTTGATTAAATCAAGACATGATATCCTAACAGACTGTACCGCGCCATAATCTCAGAAAGTTGCAATCTTGTAATTGTCAAAGTTGTCCGTTAAATACTGGCTGGCACGGGGAGGCACGCTCGCGTTCATAACAAACTTACGTTGTTCTATGTCGAAGCTGAACTATTAATGGACGGACTTAAGTTTGTAAGGCCGTTGGAAGGCCACGTCTTGAACTTGAGATGCTTAGTTCCATTGTTGCTTTAAATCGTTTGGTTAAAAGTTTCAAGTTGATTTGGCTTTCCTTAAAATATCTTTTGTTGTTCAGTTGCTTCAAATTTAAATAGTTCGTTAATGAGTAGGTATTGTGAAGGTTTTAAGCAAACCTTTAAAAGTACAGGCTGGTTTGCGATGACGTTCGATTACTTGAGTTGTTTAGATGGAAAATTAATAAAAAAAGATAGAATAGGATAGTTTTGGAAGTGTTTGACATGTATTAGTGAAATGATAATCCTTACTAATACCTACTTATTATAAAAGCGAAACGAGTTTGTTTTTGACGTCTTCACGCCTAAATGGTCAAATCGATATTGATGAATTTTGGTACAGAGATAGTTGGGGCCCTGGAGACCGACATACGCGTTTTTTTTTTGTTAGTAAGAGGGAAGAAAAGATTGGAGAAAGATTTTTTTTTTCGATCATCACGCGGGTTAAAGTTAGCGTAAGCCCAAAGTAACTGTGCCACGCGGACGAAGACGCGGGCGGAAGCTAGTGATAAACTAAAATAAAGTCTTAAAGTAATTTTGTGCTTCTTTTATTTACGTATATCCTCCAGCTCCCTACAGTATTGAGGTTAAGAATTTCTCAGCACCACCCAGGAAAGGAAGTCTACATTTGTGTCTGGTTCATGATTAATAATAAGATCGTCTTCTATTACAGCGAACGAACCTGTTGTATGCAATATACCCTTGCGAATCGCAACATTTATTTATTACGGTCACTGCAACTGTCAAAATTAAAACAAAATATTTTTATTTTACATAGGCCTACATAGGCACTTATAAAACGTCGAGAAAAGGTGCACGGTTTTGGTTGGTCTTTTCCTATGGAGAAAAACCGGCAAGAAACTCCAAGGTTACTTTTTTAAAATCATCTGGTTATACAATGTTGTTGTTACAGCGTTAGTAGGTATCTACAAGGCCAACCATGTTCACTCATTCACAACGAATTGGTAATAAATAACTATATGAGACAAGTCACACAGATGTTGCTATCAGTACTGTAACTATTCAAAACAAGGGTTATATAAATATGTCAACAATATTTGACAACTATTACAAAAAAAAAAAAGATTAAGGACTACAAAATTCATTTAGTTAACGGACCGCATGTCTGACATCTCTGCACTACAAATCTCAACTTACTTCTATATACAGGTATACTGGAGCCTGGGTACTCCAGACGCAGTGGTACCAGACAGCTGGCCTGCGGAGCTCAACACGGACATCAATTTGGAGCATCCTGTGAACATATCCGACGCGCAACATAGCTACGGCGCCTATATAACTGTGAGTTAATTCATTGCTCATCATAGGGATTATTTTAACCCCTCATTCTTATCATATGTGTGCCGACCATACTACGGACTGGCAGCAGATAGCATAGCAAGCAGATTCGAAGACACGGTTGGCGCAGTGGCTGAGCGATCGACTGCTGCGCTGCGCGTCGCGGCTTCTATTCCCGCACGGAACAAATATTAGTATGGCCTACAGATAGTTGTTCCGGGTCTGGCTGTTTGTGTATGTGAGTATAAATGTTTGTAAACGCACCCATGATACAGGAGACATTCCTAGTGTAAGGCAACATTTTTTTTTACAAAAAAAAAAAGCAGAATTTGACAGAAAAAAAAAATTCAGCTTTGGAAAATCAGCGCAGGACAACATTTACCAGATGTGGTTATTGTATTAGTGCTTCGAGTGTTAACCGTCGAGACAACGTACAGAGTGAAACATCAACCAGTCTTATTCTTATTCAACGTCCTCGGTGATCCTAGTAACTTCTTAAAGACGACGACGTTACTAGCTGCGGTGTCAAGTAGGTAAATCTTGCCGTGTCGACGACGGCGCGTTAGTGTTGTACGCGCACATCAAAGAGAAGCAGAGGGGCCTGCCAGGGCCACCGCCTGCAGGGATTGCGGGGTGTTCGAAAGAGATTCAGCGGACCCGGATCATAAAACCCAATAGAACGAACATGTGTGGGTTTTAGTCAGTAACAGTCTGGCACTCCACTAGAGTCTATTTGTTGATTTCCTATCCGTAAAACAGTAGGTACATCATCTATCATAATCCGAAATAAGCAGTCCGCAATCAATCCGTATCGGTTTGACCGCATCTATAAATGCTTGATCTTGGCAATTTGTAGATGCTACGTCGTAGCCCATCCGTCACTTTTCGAATACTCCGATAATTTATTGAGGAAGCATTTTAGCCGTCGAAACATCCATCAGCAGTTAACGAGTACCTAATCAAATAAATTATACGACAGGCACACAAGTGGTATACTTATTGACACCCTCGGTGTTCAAAGCTCTTAGGTACAGAGATTTTCAATTTCATCCAGTGCCGGCGCTATAACGTACGGTTCGTCGCGTACGAAAATACTTGACATTTTCTTCTAAATTGATGTTAAACATTTTGTTTGTTTTGTTCATGAGGTAGAGTTTTGCCTGAATAGTTTTGTCAAAGTTGAGAAGGTATACTGCAGCCAAGTTACTCTTAATAAATACATTAGTACACCAAGGCCAACTAGCAGCGATACGAAAGGTCATTAACCTAAAGAACAACTGTGACGTTGACAATCTAATATTTAGCTCTTTCCATCTTGTGCCTTTGTCGTAATGTCTCGTTCTCCCGGCAAAAACATGACAACGTTAAGACGGGTTCGCCAACATTCGGGCGGCCATTTTAGATGGGGTTTTAGCATGGGTTTTGTTTACATTTGGTATCGCTTCTCGTTGGCCGTACTTTAGATACTATTATTTCAGTGTGTTTTCTCTTAAGTTGTAGGTGTGTGGGGTACATTTTATTACCATTATTATTCTGACTATAACTAAGGTGTCATATGTCCACAGCAGCAGTAGCAACATGCTGTAGAATTCTGCAAAAAAGTATTTGAATATTAACAAAATACCGCTATTGATCTGCAGGGACTACGGTTTGTTCGAAAGAGATACCGGCCCCGAAACGAAAAAAGGCAATAGAATGAACATTTGTGTGGGTTTAGGTCAGTACAAGTCTGGCACTACCCCCGCTCCTGCCCAGAGCGGGGGAAGTTACTAAATAATTTCCCATCCGCAAAAAAAAAAACGTTGAACAATTTACGTTTTTTAATTAGCTTTAAAATTGGCGTTATTATCAGCATTTCATGTCGTAGTAATTAGTATCTTTTGGCAACTTTTAGGACGTGCCGTGTGATAAGTCATCACATAAAGTTATATTATGTAAGTTAAAAAAAGATCGTAACATTAAATCTGTTGTTACAGCTAGACAAAATGACGTTGTGAATCGTTTTAAATTGGCATTATGGCGAGTGCTTTGGCTGTCCCATTTAAGGCTTTTATAGCAACCATCCTGAAACCTTGATGGGTTGTTAAAGTATAGTGGGGGAAATGGTTGCTTCCTCCTGGTATTCAGGTCGTACCGAACTAAAGGGTTAGCAGTAAATGGATCTTTTGTTTAGACAGTTCGACCTAGCTCCATCACTATTAGCTACGCTAAATGTTTGCAAATGGAAAAGGTCAGATAGTTCACACTTGGCATATCGTGTCTTACTAATGGGGACCGATCGGTAACCTCGGTGGGAAACTTAGTTTATTCGTAAAACATTTCTCTGTAGGTTATATTATCCACTAGCCGCTTCTATGCTGTGTTGTTTACGCATAAATAGGCATAACTGACCTGGTAGTTCTTGCACGTAAGTGTAATTATGATGACAGGACTTTAGTTTGGACGTCTTGTTCGACATCAGCTACCCTACCATGACGTGTTAAAGCAGAACTTATTCCGCTGAGGGAAAGGGACAGAGCTATGCAGGGTGTCTAGCACCATCTCTTTCACTCAGTGGAATAAGTTCTGCTTTAAGACGTCATAGTAGGCCTACAGTTACCTACGAGTGGCGTAATCCTTACTTAATATTATAAAAGTGAAAGTGAGTTTGTTTGTTACGTCTTCACGCCTAAATGACCAAACCTATTTTGATGAATTTTAGTACAAAGATAGTTGGGACCCTGGAGACGGATATAGGCTAAAAAAGTGAGAAAACTGACAGAAAGAGGAAAAAAAGGGGAGAGAAAGTTTAAAGTTAGCGTCAGCCTAAAGTAACTACGCCACGCGGACGAAGTCGCGAGTGGAAGCTAGTACTTGATAATGTAAAGCCCCAAGTTGAAAGTCACCTACATTTAACTATAGCTGTCATCCGGTAACCTTGCTCGAACTGACTCAACATCATAGGAGACCGTGGAAAGCGGTACTGTTCTGTCTACCTAGGTATTAGGTAGATGCTAGACTGATGTCTAGATAGATGCTAAACTGTAGTAATTGATGGTGTTAGATCCCCACACGCTGAATAAAACACGTCGAAAATTTTACACGAGGGTTTATTTCAGCAGCAAGTTATCCTGCCGGGGTCGCGGGTTGTTCGAAAGAGATACCGCGGCCCCGGAACGTAAAAGAGCAATAGAAGGAACATGGGTGGGTTTTATTCAGTACAAGTCTGACACTCCCCCCCCACTCCACCCAGAGCGGGAGAAGTTATTTGATGATTTCCCACCCCAAAAAAAAAGCAGCAAGTTATAAATTTTGTACCGCTTAGCCTAGGTCAAGTTAGCCACTCGGCCAAGTCCTAACGCGAAAGTTCATAGTCCTCTATCCAAAATATATACAATTTATTCCTTAAGTGATTCAGACTGGAATCTACTGTCAGAGGTAGGTCTCCCAAGTGAACTTTTCAAGGTCAAGGTAGGTTAAGGATCCGCATATGCACCCGACCGTCTGATGACAGTGTAAGAAATAGATCGAATATACTGGAATCTAATATCAGAGTTTGGTTGGTTAGGATGAAGTCCGCAGATGCACCCAACCACCTCTTGAGAGTTTACAAATTAAAATCAACATAAAACAATATTCCTTCGAGGGTCATTAAGGCGCGGAGACACCTACCACCGAGGTTCAGGATCATGACATTTAGTAGTGCAAGGCGGAATTTTTTTGGCAGGTTTGGTCAATGACTCTCTATTACAAAGGAATGTGTTAAGTTTGTTGACCGTAAATTATTAAGAAAGAGTTGTGTTTAAGTAATATTTCCAGGAGCGTACCAGGCAAACACCAAATAACGAACCAACTGTTTATTTGCGGCCTATCCGCTACTTATAATATTACACAGATACTACAGAAAGTAGGTATAGAATTCTAAAGTGTTCGTTGTTGTGGTACACATGTGAACCAAGAATTAGAGAGGACCAATTAATTACAGTAGGAACGGTCGAACGTTTGACCTAAATATTAGTTTTTTTCTTACTTTGCCCCTTTTTAAGAATTTCTCCTGTATTGTGAGTGCTGTTTACAAAGATTTTAACTCTCATACACAAACGGCCAGACACGAAAGAACTACCTGTAGGTCATACAAATATTTGTTCCGTGCGGGATTCGTTCCCGCGGCACGCAAAGCAGCAGTTGATCGCTCAGTCACTGCGCCAACCGTGCCGTCAAATAAATTGTTTACTATTGCCTGTTGGCCTGTTGGTCTAGTGGTTAGTGGCCCTGACTGCTGAGCCGGAGGTCGTGGGTTCGATTCCCACCCGGGAAAAACTTTGTGTGATGAGCATGATTGTTTGTTCTGTGTCTGGGTGTTATTTATCTATAATATGTATGTATTTATAAATTATATAAGTATGTATCAGTTGTCTGGTTACCATAACACAAGCTCTGCTTAGCTTGGGATCAGATAGCCGTGTGTGAGTTGTCCCAAGATATTTATTATTATTTATTATTATCAACATTAGTTTTTTTTTTACTTTGTCCCTTTTTAGGAATTTCTCCTGTATTGTGAGTGCTGTTTACAAAGATTTTAACTCTCATACACAAAAGGCCAGACACGAAAGAACTACCTGTAGGTCATACAAATATTTGTTCCGTGCGGGATTCGTTCCCGCGACACGCAAAGCAGCAGTTGATCGCTCGGTCACTGCGCCAACCGTGCCGTCAAATAAATTGTTTACTATATATTTGTAGATTACATAGTTTAAAAAAATATTTTACAATTGTTGTAGACAATAATGGATTCTAGACCGAGTCTTCTAGACATATTTTCGGGGCTGTGTCTGTAGCTAGATATAGTGCACCTCATTTTCTGGTCGACTAGGAAATGATGGTGAAAACTATTAGTGTAGTGTGTAAGTATTTCTCTAGTATATTAAGTATGGGAATTAACGGAACTTAACACCTAATTAAATGTTTCACATGACCGTCGGCATCGGAATGCGTGCTGTATAATTAGTATGACGGCTTAACAGCGCGTGTTTATAATAGGGCTGCCAATGGTCGATGTTTATCAGGGTAGGCGTGTCGTTCTGTGTTTGGCTCTGTTACGTGGATCGATAATGAGTACCCGCCACTTTAAGGGGTAAATATGATTTTGGTGGTAGTCAGTTTTGTTTTCCTAAAACATGATAAGTGTGACAATATTAAAATCGACAACTAATGTTATGCAGTTTTCGCTGTAGTATAGTGTAGCTGCCATTTGATAGACAGTTCCTTTTTAATCTTAAATATAACCACGATTTACTATCATGACAGAATATTTTAACTGCACCATGACTAATCCTTACTAATATTATAAAAGCGAAAGTGAGTTTGTTTGTTTGTTACGTCTTCACGACTAAATGGCCCAACCGATTTTGATGAATTTTGGTACAGAGATAATTTGGACCCTGGAGACGGACATAGGCTAAAAAACGTGAGAAAAGAGGAAAGAAAAGGTGAGAAAAAGATTTTTTTTTTCGAATCTCACGCGGTTACAGTTACCGTTAGCCCAAAGTAACAAGCAACGCGGACGAAGTCGCGGGCGGAAGCTAGTGTAATCATAAAATACGGAATCAATAATAACTGCAGTAAATTTAATGAATCTGTTTAAATTAATAAATCCAAAATGTTGTTGACTTAAAATAAAATTGAATGGAAAATGATGCAAAGCGTAATACTTGTAACACGGCGCCATAGAAATGTGTAATGAAAATTATTAATAATATCGACTTCTTACCAATAAATCACTATAAGTGTTTTGTCATCTAATGTCACGAAATGTTATTCGCACAATGCTGCAGCGAAAACAAGAGACTTGACATAAATCATAGAGGAGCTAGGTTTTTTTTCTTAAGTCAAAGTCTAGGAAAGCGGAAGTTGTGGCTTAGACGTTCAAGACCGATTTTTAAGTGAAATCTTTTCTCGTCTGCAGAGTTCTCCGCCGCCGTTCAGCCCTGTCGGGCGCACAGACGACGGCAGCGCCATCGTGTCTATCATCGAGTCAGCTGAGCAGTTCGTGTATATCTCCGTCATGGAGTACGAGCCCATGTGTACCTTTACGCATAAATTGACGTAAGTATCTAGTTTAGTTTATTTATTTACTAGTTGTGTTCATCAATTTGTAGGAGCTCGTGGCTAAATAATAGCAGCCGCTCGGGTCGATGTTTAGGTTAAGCCGCGCTTGCCTAGATTGGTCTGTGGATGGGTGACCACCCGTTACATACTGAGTTTCCTCCACGTTAAGCTGTTGGTCCCGGCTTTCATTTGTAGATTTTTGACAGTCGTTACAGGTAGTCAGTGTTCCGAAAGTCTGACAACCAGTCTTACCAAGGGGTATCGTATTACCTAGTAGTAACTGTGTTGTGCACGTCAGATAGGCAGTCGGTCCATGTAAAATATTGATATTCAGCTGCATCCGGTTAGACTGGAAGCCGACCCCAACATAGTTGGGAAAAGGCTAGGCAAATGATGAAATGTGTTCATCAATTTGTCTAGTTGTTCGGCTCCCAAGTATGAAGTATGTCAAGAAAAAAAAAACCCAAAGAATAAGTAACTAGCTGGCGCCCGCGTGACACCGAAAAAATGTATCCTATGTTATTCCAGACTATAATCTACCTCTGTGCCAAATTTCATAAAGATCCGTTCAGCCGTTTTGTCGTGAAAGAGAAACAAATTCATACATCCATAAAATTAAACATTTCTAAAACGGTCCAGTAATATTACTATACGGCACAAAATAAACAAAAAAAACTTTCCTCATTATATGTGTAGATAATTATCGAAATTACTGTATAAATTACGTAATTGAGAAAATACAATATAATAACGTTGTCGAAGGACGATTTGTCCTAAAAAAACAAATAAATAATTATTAAATCATTGACCTAAGAACCATTTTTAGAGTAGGTATCTGTTACCTCTGTATCTACTTACATTTTCAGAGGGAAAAATTTTCGTCATAAAAAAAAAAGTCAAGTCGGTCAAGTTTTTCACTGTATAGCATATTAGTGTTCTAAAAGAAAATGGGCTGTATTCGAATGTCATCATGCTCCTTATATTCCTGATCACATTTTTTTTATTCCTGATTATTTTTATACTAGCTGTTCCACGCGGTTTCACCCACGCTGCTCAGCACCTGTTGGTCGTAGCGTGA
Organism: Ochropleura leucogaster; assembly: GCA_958449745.1. Lineage (NCBI taxonomy): Eukaryota > Metazoa > Arthropoda > Insecta > Lepidoptera > Noctuidae > Ochropleura > Ochropleura leucogaster. The sequence continues at coordinate 5,942,568 of OY288201.1, forward strand.
TGTTATATAGCCTTCCTCAAGAAATGGACTATCCAACACTAAAAGAATTTTCCAATTCCAACCAGTAGTCCCTGAGATTAGTGCGTTCAAACAAACAAACAAACTCTTCAGCTTTATAATATTAGTATAGATTTATTGTAATACTACCATCGTTAACTCAATCTATCCACCGTCTGACCTTATTCCCATTTATTTTTCTGAAGCAAATCCAATATTTTTTTGTGTATGCTGTAGAAATGTAATGGCCTGGAGCATCGCCGGCGCGTTGCCAGCCTTTCGGTTTTCTATCGGTTACATTTCGGAGAGTGTGCGATGGAATTGCACAGCCTAATTCCGCCAAGCCCGTTCCATCACAGGACTACAAGACGTACGGCGATGCGCCACCGTTACATGGTAGACATCCCACCACACGCACTAAACGGTTTGGGAATACCTTCATTGTGCGTACTGCTAAGGAGTGGAATTCCCTGCCGGAGTCTGTATTTCCTGACAGCTATAACCTGGGGGTCTTCAAGTCAAGAGTGAATAGGTTATTTCTAGGTAAGCGTGCTTCATCGTCGACCACATCATCACTTACCATCAGGTGAGATAGTGGTCAAACGCGAGCCTATCAATAATAAAAAAGAAAAAAATGGAAGTATAATAAAAATCTTCCCTTTCTTACGTAGGTTCTGGCCGAATATAGACGACGCGATCCGCAAGGCGGCGCTCGAGAACAAAGTGAAGGTGAAGCTGCTCATCAGCTGGTGGAAGCATTCTGCACCTTCCGAAGACTTCTTCTTGAGGTCACTCACCGACCTGTCGGAGGCCTACCCGAGGGTTGATTTACAAGTGGTTAGTATCTCTTCTGTTTTTTTTTTTTTTAAACGTTGCCTTACTCTAGGAATATCTCCTGTATTGTGGGTGCGTTTTCAAACATTTAAACTCACACATACAAACAGGCAGACCCGAAACATCCATCTGCAGGTCATACAAATATTTGTTCCGTGCGGGAATCGAACCCGCGACACGCAGCGCAGCAGTCGATCGCTCAGCCACTGCGCCAACCGTGCCGTCAAATAGGTGTTGATAGCCGCAAATTGTTCTTCTAGATTTTTCAATCTGCCAAAAAATATATATCATGAATTGCCCATCTGGAGTTTCACAATAGTAGTCAGGAGTCCGGATTTGAATCCGGTTGATGGCAATAGGTTCACCCACAATTATAATTATATGACTTCAGAATACCTACATGTTTGATGACAGATACAAAAATACGATATCAGATATCACGCGGGCTTGATGATAAAAAAAAAATATCTCAAGTATAAGTAACTAGCTGACGCCAGCGGCTTCGCCCGCGTGACATCGAAAAAATGTATCCTATGTGTTATTCCAGACTAATCTACCTCTGAGTCAAATTTCATCAAGATCCATTCAGTCGTTTTGACGTGAAAGAGTAACACACACATCCATACATCCATCCTCCCAAACATTCGCATTTATAATATTAGTAGGATATCTTTGAATACGGTCTCAAACTTTGATTCCAGAAACGCTTCATAGTCCCTTCAACGCCGGAACAAGACAAGATCCCGTACGCGCGAGTGAACCACAACAAGTACATGGTAACGGACCGAACGGCGTACATCGGTACGTCCAACTGGTCCGGGGACTACTTCACCACCACCGCCGGCGTCGCCTTCGTGTTCCAAGACCAAGGCGAAGACGGAACCTTCCAGAACTACACCAGAGACATCCGGAAAGATCTTCAAGAAGTCTTCGAAAGAGACTGGAACTCTCCGTACGCAGTTCCTCTCCGACGGTTATAGCGCAGTGAAGCTTGTAAAGTTTTATGTCAAAAATATCTTCCTTCTTGATGAAAGTTCTTGAATTTGTTTTCAGATTTTGATTCTGGGTAACTTAGAATAAGCGATTTTACTAACAAATTGTACGTATGCATGTATATTTCTTTTGGAAGTATTGTAATGTAAGAGCAAAATAATTATGTACACGCGTTAGAAGTTATACTTCTTTGGTGTTAAGAAAAAAAACTTTGGTAACCCATCCATTTCCAAACCTTGGCAAAGGTTGCTTAACCTGGCTCCGTGTGGTAACCTATCCATTTCCAAACCTCGGCAAGGGTTGCTTAACCTGTCCCCTTGTCACGTGTGGTAACCCATCCATTTCTAAACCTTGGTAAAGGTTGCTTAACCTGGCCCCTGTGGTTACCCATCCATTTCTAAACCTCGGCAAGGGTAGCTTAGAATGTGAAATTGATTTAAAAGCTATGCAATAGCTTAATAAAAACACCAAAAGAATATTTATTTATTATGAAACACGTGTTCTAAATATAAAAATACTAGAATATACAACATGAACATAGTTACTAGAACACCTATAACTAACTTCACGATGTCGCTGTGCGCGCGCAAATCACTCTCATAATTTTTCTCCATCGCGCCAAAAGAAGTATAACTTCAAAAATATTTCCGTTTTCAAAGTATTGACAGTCGAACGTCGAATGTGACTACAAAAAAGATTGGAAGATTGTAAATAAAGCCTGGTTTGTGACAGTTCGATTCTATAATACGGCTTGGCTCAGACAGACTGCCGTAAATAAAATAATCTTGTATTTGTGTAATCAATACTATAGTTACCACTGAAGTATAATAATTCTTAGTATAAATAATTATATAAAAGATAATTTATATCAATAAAATCTAGTATTAATAAAATTAATGACAATTTGTGTGTGACTGTGCCTTAGTTCGGGAGAGGAGGAGTATTATGAATTCTTCGTGTGTATGACAAAGTAGATTTTTATAACTTTTTAGGTTTACAATTACTCTGAGAAATGTATTTCGTATAAGAGTGTGTATGTATAAATAATAAATAGAACGGGATACTAAGTCAAAAAGTAACAATGAAGTATAAATAAATGAACGGCTTATATATTTTACCATACTCATTCAATCAATCCACTGATTGGACCTGAGTGAACCATAGCTACTAACAACCAACCTTAGCTAGGTTATGGTGTCCTGTTGCTAGGCCAGTTTGGGATACCCTGTCAGATTTGACATGCTGCGCCCGTTTTATTAAACGTAGTCTTAAGTTTCGCAAAATATTTTAAATAATTTAAACTCTTTGTTGTGTTCTATTCAACAATAATAATTACTGATATAGTCTCCAGCGTTTGATTGTCTACCATAGTACCTACGTGATATTGGCAAAATTGTGGTGTCTCCTTCCACAAACGCCATTAAATAAATAATAAAATAAGTTTTGCAAAAATCGCCACGAAAAACATGACAAAAATAAATTAAACTCTTTTTGGCTTAGCATCGCCTTGTCGATCGACAAGCCCGCCCTTTTGACTGCACAAATGAGTCAAAACTATTTTTGAGCCGAGAACAGCAGTGACAAATTCTCATGTCAATCAAACGACATTTTCCAAAACACTTACGGAGAAATTAAATAAAAGAACCAACAGTAGGTACTTTAATCAATATGAAACTATGATTTCATTTGTTTTTCCCTGTGATTTTTCTTCTGAGAATGAAAGTGGAAGAAAGGTATATAAACACCGCTAAAAAAAAATTGTTTATTCATTAAATGCACAATGTACAAAACTTTTGAATTTATAACTCATAAATAATTGTCAATTTGTTGATCTAATCATACTGTTTTATAAATGATCATGTTTATTTGTGAAATTCTGTTGATAAACATATTTTTAGTACCTAAATATGAAGGCCTTAAAAACATGCGCCGGCCATGGGAATATTAACAGTTGTTTATTGTTATCCGTGGTGAAATCAGAAAAAAATAAAGCCCTCGTTGCGATAAATGAAAAAAAAGGACGTATGTGTAATACATTGCACTCTAAACATGATCGTAATGAAATAAGAGTCAGTTTTTGAGAAATATTTTTCAATAAAGAAAATGCATTTTAAGTTACTATTGGTTTTGACTGTCATTAGTCGAAAGTGGTTTTGACTGATTAACAGTTTTAACATTGTATAAATTATTTTTATTACAAAACCTGTCTTCACTTAAAAAAGAAATACTTTAATTCATACGACATATGCGTAAATATTCGAAAATCTGGAGTGATTATTAAAATTTATAAACGAAAACAAAAGATTCACATAAAACTTAATCTTTATGACATAATGGTTAGAATGAATATACGATATTATGTACAGGCTATGTACAACTTTCGGCGTTATAGAGCTCGAAAGATGTCGCCAAATAATGTTAAGATTTAATTATAATGACTACTCAGTTTACAAAATGTAGTTAATTTTCCATGATGCGTATAATTCAGTACATAAAAGTAGTTTGCAATACATTTTAGTCTATGATACATATCAATTATGTAGTTGAAACAATGTATTATGCTTTTGAATTCGTATAAATAAAAAACTTTTAAATAAGTACTTACGATCTAAAAAAATGTACTTACGATCTGTTTGTGCGATATTAATGTTGTATCAAAAATAAAATATGAATTTACCGTTGCTGTTTAACTTTATTTATTGTAAAGCATGAAGCAATAGTTTATTTTCGAAGACAATACGCGTTATCGATGGTGTAAAGTTTTGAAATAAAAAGTAATTACTGAAGATAACTTTTTTATTGTTAGTTGTCCAAACCTGCAGCTAAAATATATAAATGACATAGGTATTTAAATATTCATAAGTACAAGTACAAAGGGGAAATGGAAAAAAAAAAATACAGAGTACCCTAGGGATGGGAAAAGGAGCAAAGGATGACAATCAAAGAGCTGGGAAGACGAGTTAAAGAGAATTGGTGGAACAAAATGGATGACAACTGCGAGGGAAAGGGACATGTGGAAATTTTTAGAGGAGGCCTGAGTCGAAAGACAAACTGGAAAGAACGTACGAAAAGGGAGGATCCTCCGACCAGGTATTGTTTGGTGGACCTGACAGTAAGTTCGTGGTGTAGGCTTCTATCTGACAGTTCGTTGTGACGGGTGCCAGAAGGAAAAACACAAAATAAGTTACTTTAAATTAAATAGTTATTATATTCATTTATTAGACTAACGCCAACGTAGTATTCAAGTTTAAATCAAATGAAATCACCAAACCAGACATACTTGAAAATATAAACGGTATCATGAAAAACTTATGCATACAATTAGTTTTTCTGTCGACCCGGACACAATATATTCGGTCACATCAATGAAAAAAGTGAAACACGTGAGGCTCTCGTTAGACAGCTGGTCAAGGGTTTGATACAGAAAGCCGTACTCCTGGACACGGCTCGTAATGTCGGGAAGTTCTTCTCTGGAGCCCTGACTGCTGGTAACTTGGACCTTGTTGCCGATACCGGTGGGCTACTACTTTTTAACCTATTGCATAGCTTCTATCGCGGGCCTTGAGCGTGGAGACCGAATCCAGAAAATTCGTAACGAAAAAACCTAACACTTTCATTACGAATAAGGTCAGTTATTTCAATTGCGATTCCATTGTTCTATTAGCGTGTTTCGTAGAGAATCGGAGAGTCAATCGACATTACACTGGATCAAACCCAAGGTCTTGTTTTTCTTATTGCGACTTCTTTTCATTGGAAGTACATTTTTTATTTATTACACAAGTTGATAAAAATGCTATGCAATAGTTTTACCGCGGTAGTCCCCGAGTGCCACACGTAAGTTTATTTTTATATGCATTTTCTACCGTTACCACATCACACGTCAATTCTTAGTATTGCCACTAACGACAAATACATCAGACGCGTTTTGATGTTCTATTTAAAGCCTCTGCCCTCTTTCCTTCTTTGGTATATTGTGCGATTCTTAAACAGCAGCCCTTAGGCGTTTCTGCCGCCTGAAATACGATCCCCATATATTCCTCGATGTTCCGTTTAGCACTATGAATAGTGACTGCGGTATTAGTCTTAAAGTAAACCATACTTTTGCTGTTTCCATTGTATGATATTTTAAATGAAATATAATGTATGAAATGCTTCTATAATGACCATTGACAGCCTTAGGAATGAGGTATAGTAACAAAAACAACACAGTTGCTGTATCACATAGGATGGCCACTCCGATCAAAGACAATACATGTCTTACGTTTCTCTTTGACATTCTTTTCTTGAAGCACGATAACACAGACACAACCACGGTGATAAACAACACTAAAATAAGCGTTATTATAATCACTAATGGATAGAATTGTAAAACCGTTAACTCACGTCTATCTACATCATTTTGAAAAATGTTGTTTACAAATATAGTTATTAATTGGTTCAATAAAGTTAAGCTATACACGAAAACAGTAAGTTGCACTTTCACACCACTAAATTGAAGTCTATGCACCCACACTAGTTTGAAGTAGGCCAGTAGTGAAGAAGACAGAGACCAACACAAAGTCGCCATAAAAAAGAAGTCGGTGGTGAACTCGAAGACATATCGATATTTTTTTTTACTTAACTTAATAAGTAGTAAACTGATCAAATGCAATGCTCCCATCGTAGTTTGGTTTACAGCGATATAGTTGTGAAGACTTCTCCAAAGAGGCAACAAACACCATGTCAGCCACAGGACCACGCAGCATAGTGCAGAGAATGAAGCTCCAATTATAAGAATGACTTCTTTTTCATTTGAAAAATAATATATTTCATTGATTCGTTTATAGTTTAACATTTTTAACTAAGCGCACTCAGTCAGACTCAGATAACATTTGTGTTTTTTTTTAAACTGAAACTAATTACCATCTTTTCAATGTAGCTTTATTGTTAATTAACGATTGTTTTAATTAAAAATCAAAGATAGATAACGATAGCCTTTATAGAGGTAGGTACGGGATTTTAACACGCAAAGAGGGCTTTCATCCTTTTTTATTAGGGTTCCGTAGTCAACTAGGAACCCTTATAGTTTCGCCATGTCTGTCTGTCCGTCCGTCCTCGCTTAATCTCTGTGACCGTTAGCACTAGAAAGCTGAAATTTGGTACCAATATGTATATCAATCACGCCGACAAAGTGGTAAAATAAAAATTGGAAAAAAATGTTTTATTAGGGTAGCCACCCTATATGTAAAGTGGAGAGTGATTTTTTTTTTTAATTTCAACCCTTACGTGTGATATATTGTTGGAAAGGTATTTAAAAATGAATAGGGGTTTACTAAAATCATTTTTTGATATTGTCAATAATTTCGGAAATAATCGCTCCAAAAGTAAAAAACAATGTGTCCCCCCCCCTCTAACTTTTGAACCATAAGTTTAGAAAATATGAAAAAAATCTGAAAAGTAGAACTTTATAAGGACTTTCTAGGAAAATTATTTTGAACTTGATTGACACAACGGTTTTTGTACAAAAAAGACAAAAAGTTTTACAAAATAATTTCTGGACTAAGTTTGTAGTAGATACGTTCAGGATAATAAAATATGTAAACAAAGTTACAAAAAAAGCTTGCATATACGATTATACTACAAACTTAGTCCAGAAATTATTTTGTACAACTTTTTGTCTTTTTTGTACAAAAACTGTTGTGTCAATCAAGTTCAAAATAATTTTCATAGAAAGTCCTTATAAAGTTCTACTTTTCAGATTTTTTTCATATTTTTTAGACTTATGGTTCAAAAGTTAGAGGGGGGGGGACACATTGTTTTTTACTATTGGAGCAATTATTTCCGAAATTATTGACATTATCAAAAAATGATCTTAGTAAACCCCTATTCATTTTTAAATACCTTTCCAACAATATATCACACGTTAGGGTTGAAATTAAAAAAAAATCACTTCCCACTTTACATGTAGGGTGGCTACCCTAATAAAACATTTTTTTCAAATTTTTATTTTACCACTTTGTCGGCGTGATTGATATACATATTGGTACCAAATTTCAGCTTTCTAGTGCTAACGGTCACAGAGATTAAGCGAGGACGGACGGACGGACGGACGGACGGACGGACAGACGGACAGACAGACATGGCGAAACTATAAGGGTTCCTAGTTGACTACGGAACCCTAAAAAAGAATTATTGAAATCGGTTCTCGCAATCCAAAATTATTAAAAAAAGTATTAATTAGGAAATACAATTCTCTAGTGTTCAACGTCAAACAAATAATAAACTCATAAGTGGGTGTTGTATACTAGGTAGTATTTTAGGTGTTGTGGCTAGATGTTGAAAGTAGTATCTTAGGTGTTGTGGCTAGCTACATCATCTTTATATGCATGTACTGTCAAATAAGAAAACAGTTGCTAACTCAGACTTCGGTGTGTCATTACGTCATCCTTTTCACTTTCTTGATCAAACGTAAATGTCTCATAAATATCGAACCCCTCGGATCCAATCAGATTGACCAGTAAACTAGCCTGAACACCACATTCCTCTTTGTGCACCCCAGATGCTTTCAAGAATAGAGTGAACTGCGTTTTCCATTTCTTCTATGCTATTGTAAGAAAAACTCCATAAATGATTCAATAAAAACACTTATATTGCAAATCACACATTATAAGCTTTTAAACAATTAGATAGGCATAATACATCATAGAACAATATCATATTACCTTAGGTTTTATTGACACACTTCACAACTTATTTTAAAAGATGTTCACAAAGAGAATCTCCGAACGACTGACTATCTAGCCGTGCTGTTAAAGTTCGTTATTTTCAATTACCGCCATTTCAATAGTGAAATGGGCGCGTTCCTGTGATTGGTTGGTTTTGAATCTTTTGAGTGTTGCCAATTAATAAAATAGTGGTATAGTTGCATGTTAATAAACCGAAAACATATCAATTTTATTATAGACGCTAACACTATATTATAATGCTTGCATATACGATTATACTACAAACTTAGTCCAGAAATTATTTTGTAAAACTTTTTGTCTTTTTTGTACAAAAACTGTTATGTCAATCAAGTTCAAAATAATTTTCCTAGAAAGTCCTTATAAAGTTCTACTTTTCAGATTTTTTTCATATTTTCTAAACTTATGGTTCAAAAGTTAGAGGGGGGGGGACACACATTGTTTTTTACTTTTGGAGCGATTATTTCCGAAATTATTGACATTATCAAAAATGCTTTTAGTAAACCCCTATTCATTTTTAAATACCTTTCCAACAATATATCACACGTTAGGGTTGAAATTAAAAAAAAAACACTTCCCACTTTACATATAGGGTGGCTACCCTAATAAAACATTTTTTTCCAATTTTTATTTTACCACTTTGTCGGCGTGATTGATATACATATTGGTACTAAATTTCAGCTTTCTAGTGCTAACGGTTACAGAGATTAAGCGAGGACGGACGGACGGACGGACAGACAGACATGGCGAAACTATAAGGGTTCCTAGTTGACTACGGAACCCTAAAAACGCGATATGTACACCAGCTCATACGTGGACGTGGCGTGGATACGTGTGCATATTATGACGATTACAACTTTTACAAATTTTTGAATCACAGTAACGGTTGGAAAAAAGTATTTATCTAGTTTTTATAGATAATTTTATGGTCTACAATTTTTGTCTGAAGTACTTTTATGATAAAACTTATAGTTTTGCTGAAAATCACTAAACTCTTTTTTTTCACCTTTGACCTTGAATAACGTTGTTTCCATACAAGGGAAACACGGGGAACTTTCAAATTTTATAAATTGATATATTTTGAACGATTTCATCAATTTTCAGCTTGTTGTAAATTAATGTAAATCAAAGAAAAAAAGGCTACTATTGAGATAAAAGGTGTCATTGCTAAGCTAATCTCTCTTGGTTGCAACAATTTCACACCCCGAAGGACCTTGAAGTTGGCAAGTGTAATGGACGACTGAAAGTGCAGTTAATATTGAAGGAACTAAGTAGCTACCTACCTATTAGTTTTATTTATATATCAATCGCTGCTGTTGACCCCATAGATAGATAGACGGGCCTGTTGGTCTAGTGGTTAGTGACCCTGACTGCTGAGCCGGAGGTCGTGGGTTCGATTCCCACCCAGGACAAACTTTGTGTGATGAGCATGATTGTTTGTTCTGTGTCTGGGTGTGATTTATCTATAATATGTATGTATTTATAAATTATATAAGTATGTATATCAGTTGTCTGGTTACCATAACACAAGCTCTGCTTAGCTTGGGATCAGATAGCCGTGTGTGAGTTGTCCCAAGATATTTATTATATATTTATAGATCTACTGAAATATACTGAATTATGATCAGCTTTGGGTAGTTCCTTGAATTGTAAACTTTTCCTCTGGTTAATGAATTAATATTTATTAACTTCATTAGCTTTGTTATCAAACGGTAGGTTTAATTAACTCTTATCATAAATATTTTCTCTTCATTAATGTTTACATTTACATCATTAATAGTAGGTAGACTGTAGAACAACATTTATCGTTTGTACAACAAAAATGAGCGACGGAAGGTTTTCGTTAACGGACACAATATTACATTTAGTGGGATTCACCATGTCAATTGTGTGTGTGGTAGCACTGTGGATAACATGGTGTATCTTACCACGTTGGCGGACTCTCCATAACTACATCAGCGTGCAACACATAACGATGGCAGCACTGCATTTGATATGTTTAGTTTTCTCGTTTTACGACGAAGAAGACAGTGTTTTAATAACGTTCACCAGTGGTATTATGTTTCTAGCAGCTATGAGTTGGTCATTAGCGTCTTCACTTCTCGCGTATTTTAAGCTAGTGCTCCTTTATAACGTAAAGCTAAGCTATGAGAAGTTTATGATCACGTTGTTCGTGTACGGATTCACATTCACCATTCACGTTACATTAGCGGTTATCGAAAATGTTTACCTCTTAGATGATACAGAGGTAGCATTTTTAGAATTATACCCCTTATTCTTAATTTTAGTACTGAAGATTGCTTTATTTATAAGTGTTGTTGCATCTGTAATGGCGTGTTGCAAGAAAAGCATGTCTCAAAGAAAGTTTGGTCATGTGGTTGCGTTAGTGGGGGCAGCTTTGTTATGTGACGCTGGTACGATGCTGTGGCTCTTCTTGATCTTGTTCCTTCATGACGACGTGATGGATATATTTTTCTGGAGCAGAATGATACCACAAGCAGCGTTCGTTTTGTTCAATCCCTCGTCCCGCGCGCACTGGAAATGGTATTTCAGTAGACGAAGACGTATGAACGTCGTTGTGTAAAATTTATTCTAAGATGTTCTGTTCCTAGAATTTTTCTTGTGGCTTGCTTTGATCCACTCCTGGGCAAAAGCCTCCCTCCACTCCTCTCACGAAATCGTCCAAAAAGAAGAGTGTTAATTAAGTGGGATCCTTATTACGAGTAGATCGTGCTATACTAAATAAATTTCGAATATTGTTTAAACGATACCTACGGTTGAAAATAAAATACTAGTAAAACAAAAAACCTTGTTTATTTTACATATTTCACTACATGAATGATAAAACGTTCACTGATAATTTTAATCGCAAATTAAGTAAGTAAGTTGCAGCCAGTCTCGAAATATCTCATCACCAATGGTGTTTAAAAGTTGTTTGGTACCTACCTGCTTTTTTGCAGTCTATCTTCCCTTTTGGCAACATCAACTGTTGCCAAATGGAATAAAAATGGTACCCACAGATTTGCCCTGGCTGTCAATCCGTATGTCACATCCATTTTACTTAGACTATTAGTACAACATAGTAGAAATTTGGTGAGTAGGTCGCTACACAAATATAATTCGAAATTATAAAAAAAAGAAATAGGAGTGGCTCTCCACACATGCAAATGTACAAAAAAGAATTTACGTATGTTACTGTTTAGGGTGTCAATCGATGTTATTTTTTTTTTCAAGTGCATGGTTGCTTCTAAAGACGTAAAATTTCTGAAGAGAATGAAAATTCTGAAGAAATGAAGTTTGTAGTAAGTACTAAGAAAAATCTTTCAACGGCGACTTTGATTTGAGGGACCGTTTCATCAAACTGCAGGCGTAACTTTGTTTTCTAATAAGGTACTAGATGCGATTGACTATAAATTACCATTTGATCAAACTCAAAGCATTCATTGAATTGCGGGTTGTTAGAAAGAGTGGTGGTTTGTGTGTGGGTGGGTTTTAGTCAATAACCGTCTGACACGCCCCCCCGCTTCGCCTAGAGAGGGGGAAGTTATTTGATGATTTCCCACCTTAAAAAAAATTCATTAAAGTCAAAAACAAAAAGATGAGGCAACAATCCCAGTCGCAAGTACTTATCAGTAAATTACAGAGTAACTTGTGAAAATTCTGTAGTTGCTGATTTCAAAGAATAGAACTCCATTGCGAGAAGATTTTTAAATGAAATCTTTTCTTGTCTGCAGAGTTCTCCGCCGCCGTTCAGCCCTGTCGGACGCTCAGACGACGGCAGCGCCATCGTGTCTATCATCGAGTCAGCTGAGCATGAAGCTGGCATGGAGTACGAGCCCATATCATTTTGTAAAAAAATTGATTAGGAATACAAAAACAAACCATTAGAATTGTATGTCAAAAAAGACGAATTTAATCAAATAATATTACACTAGTCATTTCCTTACTATAGAACTAGTTTTATTACATAGAATATTCTTTAAATCACTCAACACATCGTAAAACAGTAACATTTAACAGAACATAGCGATGCTAAAAAACGTACTACAGTATTAATTAGATTGAACTTAATGACGAAGTAAAAATATGGGGCTTAAATTCAAACAAACAGATATAAAGAGAAAAGGACATTAATTCCTTTATTATAATCTTGTTTTAGTCATCAATGTTCTCTGTCTCAAATATGGTACAAGTGTGCTTCCGTAACTCGTCGTTTCGTGTACCGTGTCTTTCCTGTTAAAAGACGTTAGCAAAAGGCCAAAAAAAAGTTATTTAGTCAAATTTTACAAATTAGAATATATTACTAAAATAAAAATTGAAACTTATCCTTACAAGTCAATTAATTCAAAAATAATCTAAAAATATTATTTGGATATAATAATAAAGTACTCATTTCATATTTTATCTCTGACAACAGCAACCTTACTGCATCGAGAATAAAGACTACACCAATGTGATTAGACAGTGATGCAAAATTAAGAATAAGAAATAAGAGCCGAGAGAACGCGTTCCTAACATATTCAGTACTAGTTGCGCCCCGTGTTATTAATCTATGTTTGAGTTAATTTAATATACTGTGGAATTTTATTCCGGGATTTAAAGTAATTCATCCGAATTTATTAAGCCGTTTGAGCAACAGACATACACATACATACTTTCATGCCTATATAATATTAGTGTGATTATACAATGTTTGTAAAAGAGACTTGAGTTAATAATCATTCCATCTGATGAACAGGATGCATTCTCTCAGCCTGTTCGAAAATCAAATATGTAATTATTGAACAAAATTACTTGCATCGTATTCCAGGAGCATGTGTTTTCTTTCAATTTTTTTATTGAATGGAGTTTACTGTTTTATAAGGCAATAATTCACTCTTTTGACTGTAACGTAGGAACAGATCAGTGAACTATACAAAATGAACGAATATAAAACATGTCATAAAAATGTGGCATCACCAAACATACATTTACTTATCCATATTAGCAAATACAACATTTTCTCTGAGGCGGAGTGCAAGTAAAATATTAGGCACGGTAGGTAATTTTTTACTCATACAAAACTTTAAAACGCCTGCGTTTGTAAAGCGGCATTAGCATTTTGTTGTGGAACAGAAGCATCCAAATGTCACATGTCTTTAGTGTCGATAGAAATCTATACAGAGCCCAGTACTTAACTGTAAACTTGGCGGTTTCCCTTGCGTCTATCAATTCCCTTATGTACAGATTAAGGGTACGCAGAACTCGCCATCATATATTGTGGTATCAATGTATGTTTGTACCACCCATTATGGTGGGGCTACATTAGCGGGCGACGGCGATGTAAGTGGCCGGGTACATCGTTGCAACGCGATGTATTTGGCCGGGTACATCGTTGCAACGCGATGTATTTGGCCGGGTACATCGTTGCAACGCGATGTATTTGGCCGGGTACATCGTTGCAACGCGATGTATTCGCGTGCTGACGATGCAGCATCGGTGCATAGCGGTAAACTGGCGCGCTTCAAAGAACTTGTCACGACAATATTCGCTTGAGTGGCCACACCTACGTCACTTCAGTGTCGTCCAGACTTTGAAGCGGGACTGACGTTATTATGTTTTTGTACATTATAATTTCACTGCTTCCTCCATCGTCTCGGCCGCACAACTAAACAACGAATATTCGCCGCTTGCCGCTTTTTGAATCTTCGCCCGCAAATGTAGCCAAGGACATCATGTATATCGCGATAACGCGATACGAATCTTCGCTCGCAAATGTAGCCCCAGCATTACATCACATACAATTGCACCCCCACCAACACTAATTCACGAATGTATCTTCCCTCAGCCGTCAAGAAATATCTCTTGGACTTGGTCCTGGTCTAAGCGTGAGTGGCGCTGTCTTCAACGAAGTCTCTGGCCTCTTCTTGCGTGACACATTCGACATGGGACACTTTGTTCCTGAACTTGACGCCGTAGAACTTGTGAGCGTGTTCCAGTAACTCCGGCCTGAACGTCGTGGTGATGAACTGGGCGGACGTTGAAAGCTCGTGAATCATGTTCGCGATCGCTTTACGATGCTGCGCGTCTAACGCCTGTGGGAATAATATTGTTATATTATTTAGATAAACATGATTGTAAAACAGAAACATTGCTTCAGTGATAATGTGCCGTGTGAAATTGATACTCAATTGTAACCCTGGGAATGATGATTTGTTTGGTGTGTTTATTTTTTGTGAAGAATGAGTGGCTACTGATTTTTTCTACTATAGTACGGCCAACGAGAAGCGATACGAAAGGTCATTAAACTAAAGAACAACTGTGGCGTTGACAATCTAATATTTAGCTCTTTCCATCTTGTGCCTTTGTCGTAATGTCTCGTTCTCCCGGCAAAAACATGACAACGTTAAGACGGGTTCGCCAACATTCGGGCGGCCATTTTAGATGGGGTTTTAGCATGGGTTTTGTTTACATTTGGTATCGCTTCTCGTTGGCCGTACTATAGGTCAATTATGTTATTATGTTACAATAATCGAATTAGTTATGACTAAGGTAATGTTTACTGGAATGTCTAAAATTATTAGAAGATAAGTTAAGTAAGTAACTTCTAACAACTTTATCATAAAGGTGCGAGCGCAAAATATGTACACTTTCCAGTGTTTGACAGCAATATATGTTCGCAACAACATGACATTTAAATCAGTATAGTAGAAGAACATTGCTTAAAACAGTTGCTAAGTGTATAAATTGTTCTCATGACTGTACATCATCAATTTAAAGAGTAAGTGCAACTCACCTGATCAATTTCGTCAAACAAGTAGAAGGGAGCGGGGTCGCACTTCTGTATGGCGAAGATTAGAGCTAGAGCGACGAGAGACTTCTGTCCTCCCGACAACTGGTTCATCTCCCTCATATCCCCTTCTCCGCCCGTGAACGATACTTTGATGCCGACGCCCGTGAATGGGTCTGCTTTCGCTCGCTGGAATTAATATGAAATAGTTATAGTTAGTAGTTATAATTAATAGTTAAAAGGTACAAATTGGTGGCCGGACGTTTGAGGGAGAGAACCTCAAACCAACCCAGGCAGCCAGGTCGGGCATCACGAGACGACTCCCGGCCACCGTAGATTTAGGCCTGTAGACGGTGAGCAATGGAGGGGTTTTAGTCAGTGAAAGTCTGAAAATTCCCCCCCACTCCGCCCAGAGCGCGGGAAGTTATTTGATGATTTCCCAAAAGGCACAAATTGTGGTTGACAACTTTGTATACGGTCTGGTTTTATCAAGAACGGCTGATTGTACAATAAAAATGCATAATATGGTTCTGTATACAAAATAATTCAACAAAATTAAATGTCATTACATGGTTATAACCAGAGCTAGAATATACCCTTTTTAGGACCATCATCATCTGCCTAGCCTTTACCAACTATGTTGGGTCGGCTTCCAGTCTTACCGGATGCAGCTGAATACCCGTATTTTACATGGACCGACTGCTTCTATGACCTCCACAACCCAATTAGTACTGGGTAATACGATACCCCTTGGTAAGACTGGTTGTTACCTTTTTTAGGACTATTTTCGACACAAAGAAGACACACTTATAAGACATTATTTTAATTTTAGTTTGACTGACTGCTCAATAGTGTTCATAATTTTAGTTTCTATTTGTCTTTCTTTATTTATCCTGCTAGTTTGTTTTAAATATTATTTGTCTTGATTTTATCAACGTAGCTCACTACATGTCAGGACTTCTACTATTTTTTCGTTAAACTTTAATATATAATAGAACATTCTGATTCTGATCATTCCTATTTGACGACACGGTTGGCGCAGAGGCTGAGCGATCGACTGTTGCGCTGCGTGTGGCGAGCACGAAACAAATATTTGTATGACCTACAGGTAGTTGTTTCGGGTCTGGGTGTTTGTGTATGTGAGTTTAAATGTTTGTAAACGCACCCACGACACAGGAGAAATTCCTAGTATTTTTTTTTAATATGTTCACTTTACACTACATTAAGAATCTTAAATCGCCTTATTTTACGACCAATCTGAAATTATTACACACAATTTGAACAGCAACTGCTTATAATAACAGCAACAGTATAAAACAAAATGAATACTGTTTGTGTAAACAACATGTGAAAATATTACTAATTTCATAACAACCTTAGACAAATATGTGACGTAATTGAACATTTAATAGTTCACACGTTCGCTGCACAAAACAATCGTTATGTTTATGTTTATATGTTCGACAAATAATAGGTATGTTATCATAATTCGAATACATGATATATGCATTATGCATATAGGAATGAATTACGAAATACATTTTATAGATTTTGTAAAGTACTAAAATTTTACGAAGTACTAGACATTTTTTTTTATGCTCTTGGATTTATAACGGGACTCCCATTCATTAAAACAAACTTACACAACAACAACGACAAGGCTGGCGCAGTGGCTAAGCGTTTCACTGCTGCTCTACGTATCGCGGGTTCGATCCCCTCACGGAACAAATATTTGTAAGACATACAGATAGTTGTTCTGGGTCTGGCTTTTGGTATTTGTGGGTTTATATGTTTGTAAACGCACCCACGATACAGGAGAAAATCCTAGTGGGCCAAGAGCCAGGTTTAAATAAAAGCTACATTGAATACTGCTGGCACCGGTATTGACGAATTTATAGCGCCATATCGCAATAGACGATTCTATTGCAATACGGTATTACACTCATTTTTAAAAAGTATCTCATTTTGATCCTAGGATCCACCAAAAAAAAAAACAAAAAAAAAATATTCAATCGATAAGTGCCATAAAACTGCATTTCAATTTTACAATTTCTATTTTCGCGCGTAAAATCACAAAAACGCTTGACGCCATGTTACTCTGTGGTCATGGCGTCAGTTGGTCATGTAAACAAATGCGCTGTTATTAGTGTTTCTGTTTAGTTGTATTTTTCACTATAGTTTATGGTATTATTATATGGTAGTATTTATTTCTTCCATGGTATTATTACTATTATTTCAATAAAAATTTAAATGTAAAGTCTTATAATACAAAAAAAGTAATAGTTGCTCAGTTGACAGTTGTCACTTTTTGTTTACATGACCATATGACGTAATAATCATGGCGGACAATGTTTCGCTTAGTAAAACAACAGACTAAAAAGTGAAAACTTTGAAATCACTTTTAAAATTTATTTAGTTATTTTATTAACTAAATTTAACATTTTCCGACTGCTTGTTGCCTAAGCTATCTGAATTGTATATTTTTAGAATTTCTTTCATATAGAGTATAATACCCTATTATGCACAATATGCTCATAGGGAGACGAAGTTGAAATGTCTGCCTGAAATGTGCCTGTATATATTTGTTTCTTGTTAACAACCCACACTAGGGAGTTTCTCGTGCATTGTAGGTGCCTTTAAAAAAAAACTAAGAATCACTAACAGCCAGATCCGGACCCTGTAGGCCCTGCTTACTTATTTGTTCAATCACTCAGCCACTACGCCAACCGTGTCCTAAATGCCATATTTTTTTTTATTACGACAATGCCTAACATGTAATAAAATTAATATAGGCGTCTAATTTAACTACAGTCGGGCGGCAATTTCTCCTACGATATACGTTCAGGAAATTGTGCTAGGTCGGCCCTTCTTTGTAATCATCAAATAACTTCCCCCGCTCTGGGCGGAGCAGGAAGGGGAGTGTCAAACTTTTACTGACTAAAACCCACCCGTGTTCCATCTTTTACCCTTTATTTTTCGGGGCCGTGGCATTTCTTTCGAACAACCCTTCACCCGGCAGGCGGTGTCCCTGGCAGGCCTTTCTGCTTTGCTGACATCTCTTTCTCGAACATGCCACCAGAATAATAGGTACCGAACTGAGTAAACCGATTGGCGTGAGCCGAAAACAAACTATAGATGTGTGTGGTTATGTTCATCAAATACAGCAATTTTGCATGACAGACTTACTTCCGTAGTGGGTTCCTGTCCATCATCAGTGTTGACCCTCATGATGAGACTTCCTCTGCCCTGCGGCACCAGCTTTTTGAACACTTCAGTGAAGTTCTTGCAGACTTGTTTGAACGTAAACTGTATGGCTTCTAATTTTCTGTGTTCTAGAGTTTCGATGAGCTCGCGAATTTTCTCACCTCTGTTGGTTAAAAAACATTTCATAAAATAAGTAGCTGGCGCCCGCGGCTTCGCCCGTAATATTGAAAAAAAACAGACTAAAATCTACCTCTGTGCCAAATTTCATCAAGATCCCTTTAGGCGTTTTGACGTGAAAGAGTAACAAACATCCATACATCCTTACAAACATCCGCATTTATAATATTAGTAGAACTTCTAAGGAAGTCTTCTTAAGTACTACTACTACTACTTCTTCTACATAATTATAGTGTATTTAACCTTTTTTCTAATTTAAAGCCATTATTTTATTTGTTTGTTTAAAGTCCGTTCGCATGGTAAACATTATTTAAGTTATAAAGGGAAACCTATTATTAGCCTCACTAAACTATTTTATATTTATTTGTAATGCATTATACCTATGTATCGCCGTTGGTTTTCTAAAGAAATAAAAAAAAATAGATGACACCGGAATTCCGAAGATATTTATGGAAGTACTGGTACCTATTAAATAATTTTCAATACACGCCCCGAAAACTGACTCTTATCGCACTACTTTTGGGTTTAATATATATTTCACACTTGTGGAAATTTTATATTTACTTCTACTAGTGTTTTATTTCCACACATAACTTCAAACAATTGTTCAATTTCAATAGCCGGCGGTGATTTTATTTGTAATCTCAGCAAATAGCGCATTTGTCACTGTAGTTGACTCCATACCAGTATGTGAATGCAGACGAGGCTCCGATTTTCATTCCGCCTCGGTTGCATTAACATTGTTAATCTGCTTACTTAAAGTAAAAAAAAACTACTACAAATCCCAAAAAGACCTTATAAAACAAAATATAATTGACCATGCATATTCATATTTGTGCTTATTAAGAAAAAATACCAATACAAGGTGACTTCTTAATGAGATTGTTGTTACTTTAGCAAAATTTGAGTAGTACAAAAATATTGTTTTGTGAACAATTTAAGCACGTAATAGCGTTTTTAGGGTATGGCTATATTCACGCGATCGATAAAGTAGGAACTGATTCACACCGATGGTGACGCCACCTGGGATCGCCGCGATCATAACTAAATTCAATGAATAGACTAGCACGAGCGCCGGTCGCATGTTCGTCGAGTTAGTGTAGGCGCGCCTTTAGCAATTTTTAATCTTTGGAGCACGCACTGTTTCAAACTTATCAACTCGTTAAAAATCAGGTGTTCATGGAGCCTGTGGGGATTATCGTAACCTCTCCCTAATTAGTTATTTAAAATAAGACTGTTAAAAGGAAGAGTATAAATAAGTACTGGATTTTGAAAAATACGTGTGGACCGAACACCGCGAGTTAATTAAGCAGCTGACACGAACCAGAAATCTAAATAAAAACTGTGTCAAGTCTAAAAGCAATTAACAATGGGGTGAAGTTCAACAACACAGGGTTTAGAGCAATGTGTATATATATCGCAGATCGCATTGTTACACGAACAGACGCGCCGCACTCGCCCGAGAATTATTAAAATGTACATATATGTACTACTATTGATCTGCACTTTATCTGCGGCTTACGACGATCGCAGTTTATGGAGCCTCTTGGAGAATATCGTCGATATGACGCATGTGTCGCACGTTCCTGAAGACGGGCGTCTGAACATCACACAACTGGCGCGAAAGTATCAATACCCTCTAGAAGAACACACGGTGACAACGAAAGACGGATACATCTTAAACCTTCACAGAATTCCGAACAATAAAAATAGAAAGGATAAGCCGGTCGTGTTTCTAATGCATGGTATTCTAGAAAGTTCAGTCAGTTGGTTGTTAATGGGACCTAATAAAGCTCTTGGGTATGTGCTGGCGGACAAAGAATATGATGTTTGGATGGGCAACAGTCGAGGTAACAAACATGCTCACACGCACGTCTCGCTGAACTACACCATGACCGAGTACTGGGAGTTCACCTGGGAAGAGATCGCGCTCTTCGACCTGCCCGCCATGATGGACTACATTCTCGCGCGCACAGGCCACCGGAGCCTGTACTACATAGGACATTCACAAGGCACTACGATTGGCTATGTTCTATGCTCGATGAAGCCACAATATAACCTCAAAATTAGAGCCATGTTTTCGCTAGCGCCAATAGCCTGGATGGGTCACGTCAAAAGTCCTATAGTGAGAATGTTTTCACCTGCTCACAATTTACTTGGATTTATGTTATCAAGTTTTAACACTTATGCAACAGGAATGGATGGATTTAAGAAGATATCATCGTTCGTGTGTAGTGTGTTTCCAGGGAAATGTGATAATATATTTTTCTCGTTGTCGGGATATGAAAATAAAGTGCAGAAATCATTTTTGTCTGTTATATTGGGTCACTGGCCTAGTGGTTCGTCAACGTTACAGTTTGTCCATTATGGACAGTTGGTGGAATCGCAACGCTTCTGCAGGTACGATTTTGGTCATGAAAGTAATATAGCGACATATGGACGGAGTACGCCGCCTGACTATGATTTGGGCAAAGTGACAGTGCCTGTAATGTTATTCTACAGTCCTAAAGACTGGTTGTCGGATCCACAAGACGTTATAACGCTAAAGCGCCATCTTGCCAATGTGAAGGGATTATACTTTTTAGAAGACTTCACTCATATAGACTATGTTTACGCGTCAGATGCTGTTGATTTTATTTATAGTAAAATTATCAAACATATCGACAATTTAAATGAATTTCAGGCTTTTAAACAGTGAATTTTGGTTAAGACTTACAAGTAATTAGATGGTGTACCAGATTTTTTTTTGTATATGTGAGTATCAAATAAATGTTGATAAAATAATTTTAGTTTTTAATCTTTGAAATTTCTTAGCTTCTTTAAGCAAGCAGGCTTTTATGATTATTAATTCAAACTCGAATTTTATTTTCGTGTCCTTATTCAAGTTTAATCAACGTAGAAATACTAACGGCAAGTTAATAAGATCTGATTCATTAAATAACCGGGAAACATCTAGTTACATTTAGTTTCAAAACTATTTTTATATAAACTCATGCAATTTCACCGAAACACAATAAATATCTTCGTAGATATGGCAGCAGACACCAATATTATACCGCGCGCTTACTGGCCCCAACTGTATTTAATTTTTATTTATTTAAATAAAAGGCTAGTTCAAGTTGAAGGTGTCACCGTTGTAACACACAACAAAACCCAACATATGGACAATGGATTGTGTAAGGAATGACATGAAGTAGAAAGGAGTAAATGAACGAAAATGGGACAAGGGCAGGAAAATGATGAATGAAAAATTATAACGATATAAATAACTCAGGTCTTAAGGCGTGGTAACAAGCTAATCTTTAGGTATTCGCGGAAGTGAGGATACCTGCATACTGGGCATGGTCTGACACAAGTACACGACAGTATTGCATCGAAATAATAGAAATAAGGACGAAAACATTTCGTAGAATATAAAAAAAATATAGTTCCGTCTTCGAAAATTTTTAGATATCTCTTTGGTCTATAAAATTACCTTTGTTATAGATATAAAAAAAATGATGGTTGTCGCTGAAAAAATTAAGAATTACGAGACGAAAAAAATTTTTTCGTGGTCTTTTTAAACATTTTTTTTTTCGTATTACTAGACCAGTTTTGTAAACTGATTTTGTTTAAGTCTTTACTTTATGTATTGAACTATACACGGTATTTTTTTTTGGCTAGTGGCATGTACAGATACGGCTAACTTTGCGACGAAAATTTAGACGTTTTACGAAGTGTTGGCTTTGTACAGTGCCTTAATTTGGACGAGACGAATATCTACATAGTTGAGTAGATGATGAAAAAACTTATATTTACCCAATATCTAATTCTTCTTTCCTCTTGTACAACTTTTCCTTTTGCTCTGAGAAACTGATGAACTGGTCCAACGCTTTCTTATTCACGTGGTTGTACTTCTTAAGATGCTGATTCGCCTTTTCAAGCTCTTTGAAAAGCTGCAGAGGAAATAATATTAAATATACAGAGTGAAATTTTTAAGTGGGCGTGAATGTGAAACTAAGAGGAAAAACGAAAAATTCTCAAAGGAGTCTCAGGTTTAATGCTGATAAAAACTAATCTATGGATTTTTTAAAATATCAATACTGCTGGCCAGGAATCAGATCCGTTACTTCCCAGAAATTAATCCTTATCAGCGGCAATATCGTTCTTTTTCAAAATCAATTAATGTATGCATAACATAGTTCAATTCAATTGTAACTAGGACTGCATGCAATTGGAGATGTCTATCTCCAACAGAGGTTTGCTGTAGGCTATTTCTTCCCCCGATCTGGATGGAGCGCGGGGGAGTGTCAGACTTTAACTGACTAAAACCCACCCATGTTCCTCCTTCTGCCGTCTATGTTCCGAGGCCGCGGTATCTCTTTCAAACAATCCGCAACCCCGGATTCAGGTAGACTGCAGATATGATAGTTTTCATAATTAAAAGATGTTGACTCCCGTGTCCTAGGTTCCGATACCTTATTTCTTTAGAAAAACCGGTCGTGATATTGCACCTGAACATACAGACAAATATAGTAACAATTCGAAGACGTGACCTTCGCCAACCCGCCCTGCGCACGCGCAAGTTATATCAGAAATGGGATGTTATAGTTTAATTACCTGTTTCAAGGACATCTTCTGATACTTGGCGTGCAACTCAGGCGCATTGGGCAGTGTGCCCAAAGCGGCGATCTTGTCCAGAGATTCTTGTATTTTTTCCTGTAGCAACACTTCTTTGGACGCCATCTTCTCTAAGCCTTTAGCGTCTTCTTCCATTTTGTCTTGTGCTTCTTTTTCCTGTCAAATAACGTTTGGTTTTTTCATAAATTAGTTTGTTTTTTGAAAAGTTAAATAGACCATTTGCCAATAACTATGTTTATTTCAATATTCCCGGTTGGACTGATGGAACAGATGGGATATTTAAAGAAGAGTGAAAGGTCATAAGAGATAAATTGAACAGTAGAGGTTTGACAAAAAAGCGTTTTATTTTGAAGTAGTATCTAACCCAAATAATTAAGGAATTATCCCAATTTACTTGACCATTAAACCAAGAAAAAGAGAGAAACATAATTTTGCTAGAGCAGGTTAGCCAACAAGCAAGAGATCTGTCTTCACAAGTACAGTTATAAGAGAAATTTAATTTGACTAGTAATTTATGGCAATAGGCTCCATTTTTTTTCAAAAATAATAAACATTGCCCCACAAAGAATTTCTCCTGTATCGTGGGTGGATTTACAAACATTTAAACTCACATACACAAACAGCCGGACCCAAAACAACTACGTGTAGGTCATACAAATACTTGTTCCGTGTAGGATCGAACCCGCGACACACAGCGCAGAAGTCAACTGCTCAGCCTCTGTGCCAACCGTATCGTCGAAATCAAAATTATTTATTTTAATTAGACCATTACAGACACTTTTGAATTTTCAAAATGTTAAAGCTACAGTCCCGGTCACAAGTCATAATAAATTGTGAAAGTACTGTAGTTGCCCATTCCAAAGCGAAAACACGCTACGTGTCGTTAAGAGGTACCATCATCTGCCTAGCCTTTTCCCAACTTTGTTGGGGTCGGCTTCCAGTCTAACCGAATGCAGCTGAATATCAGTATTTTACATGGAGCGACTGCCTATCTGACCTCCACAACCCAATTAATACTGGGTAATATGATACCCCTTGGTAAGACTGGTTGTCAGACTTTTGGAACACTGACTACCTGTAACGACTGTCAAAGATCTACAAAAGACAGCCGAGACCAACGGCTTAACGTGCTTTCCGAGGCACGGAGGAAACTCGGTATGTAACAGGTCACCTATCCACAGACCAACCTAGGCAAGCGCGGCTTAACCTAAAGATCGACCCGAGCGGCCACTATTTACTTAGCCTCCTCCGAATACAAAAAAAAATCAATCAACCACATACCTTATTCCTCCACTTATCAAGCTCTAACTTGAGAGCCTTTTCATTCTTCACAGCAGCCTGTACTTTCCTCTCGACCTCTTCCAGTTCCTTGTTGATCTGCTTGATACGTTTCTCAGTAGCCGCTAAGTCCGACTTACTGTTAGCTAGGCGACGCTTACGATCCTCTACAGAGATCTCTTGCAGTGCTTGTACTAATTCGTCTTTACGTCTGTTGGGCAGAAAAGGCTTTAGGAATTCGTGCTTGTCATTTTTGTTTTGGTGAAAGAGGATTAGCCTATTATTGTGGACTAGCTTCCGCCTGTGACTTCGTTCGCGTGGCATAGTGACTTTGGGCGAACGCTAACTTTAACCCGTGTGATGATCGAAAAAAAAAATATCTCTCTCCCCTTTTCTTCCCTCTTTTTTCCACCTTTTCTCACTTTATTTAGGCTATGTTCGTCTTCCAGGGTCCCAACTATCTCTGTACGAAAACTACTACGGTTTGGCCGTGATTTAGGCGTGAAGATGTAACAAAGCAAAAAACCAACAAACTCGCTTTCATAATATTGGTAAGGCGGTAAAACGGTTATCAGGTTTTCATAACATCGGTCTGATGAAAAACATGGTACCCTTTATTTTTATTTTTTTTTCATCGAAATTGAAAAACCGCCCAAGTGCGAGTCTCACCGCGGGTTCCGTACAAACTTGAGTCTGCTTATGCCAGTTAAGTTACCAAATGAGATTGTCTGACTGTCTGGTGAAAGATAAGATATGGAGCTCTGAACATGCCACCAATAAACTATCTTGCCGGCCATATCAGTAAACTCTAACTTTGAATTTTAACCACCTTTACATAAGTACGAGGTTCTCATATCTACACGACTTACCTAATCAAGTTATTAGTCAGCAGATTCTCGAGTTTATTCTTAGTGGCTTCCAAGTTCATCCTAGCACTGAAAGCCTCCTTGTTCTCCTGCGTCAGACGTCGGATCGCGTCGTTCAGTTCGTCCACCTTGCCTTGGTCGGCCGTTGATAGCTGCTCCATTAACTCCTGTTGGATGACAAATTATTTAGTACTAGCTTTAGCCTGCGGCTTCGCTCCCGATAAGTTCGGGGTAACACAGTTCCCCTTTCCTGATTTGCAAGTAACTGCTACCTGTAGTTTTTGCCCTTGAGCCTTATTTATTGTAATAGCAATGCTAAGTTTTCTCTTTGCTTCCGTCTTTCTCCCTCATTTCTCACTTTTTTTTTAAATAAGTTAGCCTATGTCCGTCTCCAGGGTCTATCTCTGTACCAAAATTCATCAAAATCTGTTTAGCCGTTTAGGCGTGAAGACGTAACAAACAAACAAACTCACTTTCGCTTTTATAATATTAGTATAGATTCCATATCTTTTTTGACATTAGTTTGAAATGTATTTAACATTTAATTTATTTTTAGTTAAGTATGATTTAGATTTACGTTACCTGGTGCAGTTCAGACTCAAGGCCCTCCTTAGTGGCTTGCATGGCCTCTAAACTGGAGCGACACTGAGCGAGGGAACGTTCTTTAGGGCCGCGGAACCTTTCTATAGATGCCAGCTCTTCTTTCATTAGACGGATATCAGCCTTCACTTTGTCAAATATGTCCCTGGAAAGAAGCTTCTATTAGTTTCAAGTCATAAAGTCATAATGTGGAAACTTCATTACGTAATTCACATATTATTAATATAGTTGGTTAGTTTTTTATACTGCCAGCTAAGACAAATAAATTTTTATACAATAATAAAGCACATCTGGCCTAAAAGAATAGACAGCACCATATAGTGACCCAAACTTAACACAATTAATTCCATGACTACCCAAGTTGTAGATCTTTGACAGTTTTTGAAAGTCTGACAACCAGTCTTACCAAGGATTATCGTATTAGCCAGTTAAATGAGTTATGGAGGTCAGATAGGCAGCACTCCATTTGAAATTGTATTCAGGTAAATCCGGTAAGACTGGAAGCTGACCCTAACATAGGATAAGGCTAGGCAGATGATGATGATGACTAACCAAATTCATAAGCAGAGGGGCCTGCCAGAGCCACCGCTTGCCGGGGTTGCGGGTTATTCGAAAGAGATACCGCGGCCTCGGAACGTAAAGGGCAATAGAAGGAACATGGGTGGGTTTTAGTTACAAGTCTGACACTCCTCCCCGCTCCACCCAGAGCGGGTTAAGTTATTTGATGATTTTCCATCAACAAAAAAAAGCCTTGTAATAAGTTAGGCTATTTATGGAAATAGAAGAACTAGGTAAGATGCTTCAAAACGTCGAACTTAGCAACCATCTTTCTGTTTTTAATTGATCAGTAGAGTTACCATGCCATCTTATTGCAGTACTAATTTCTGTGTGAGAAAGAGATGGTGTTAGCCCATATAGCTCTGTAACTCACTGGAATAAGTTCTGTTTTAAGACGTCATGTAGGGTAGCTGCTCATATTATTACTTACTTAGCCTTCCCCTGTTTAGTCTCAGTCCGCTGCATCTCGGACACTATGGAGTTGATGCTGGTCTCAGTCTTGTTGAGCTCCTGCCGTAGCGTACTGAGCTCGAGCTCAAGCGTGGTGATCTGTTCCATGAGCTCAGAGCGAGTCTTTTGCATCTCTAAACGGGAACGGGACTGGTTGAAGTAGCCGCCGGTTAGAGAGCCTTTTGATGATACCTGTAGGTTAGTGTAAACAAGTGTTGATTATTTGAAAATGGATAATGAATTATTTGACGCTCAAAATAAAGTCTAAAATAGCATGCAGGAAGTTATATATATAGTTCAGCGTATCGCATGAATTTTTCAATCAAAATTTCGATACAAAGAACACGTATTCTTTGATGCTGAACAATTCATATATTGCACCCTTAATTTCAGCTGACACACACAACACAAAAAAGGATTTTTTTCAGGAGACGAATAAAACTATCATAAAATGGATGTAAAATGCCATGCAAAATGTGTTATGTTAGATAGTTGCAAATGATCACTGAGCTTTCGAATCCAAAGGTAACGAAATTCACGATTTTTGAAATGTCTTCCTTTAGATTTAGATGTGCAATATGAACCATGTCACAATAACAATACAGTCGCTAATAACACGCAAGAAAAGCTGTGTACAAGGCAAAATAAATTAGCTAGCAACTGCAATGTCAAGCTGAATTACCTGATCTCCTTCCAAAGTGACACAATCCAGATGGAACTGCTTGCCCAGCTCGGTGGCACACTCCAGGTTCCTGCAGATGAGCGTCTTGCCGAAGATATATTTCATTGCCTTCGCGTACTTTGTATCGTACTTAAGTTTTTGTACCATGGCTATGGCGTTCTGTAGCATAAAAATAACGAAGAATATAATAAAAAACAGGGACATTAGGTCTTCGAAGTATTAGTTTTAATTGTTATTTTATTGGATTCAATGTTTGAATTTTATTTCAAAACATTTTTAGAGCTATTTATGAATTTAGGATACAAAACTATTAAATAGGCAAGATGTGAGAAAAAATATCTAGCAGTAAATTCAAAGTAAAGAAAATTTAAAAAATCACATTAATAAATAAAACACGATTAAGCAGGGGTAAACCCTACATGATTTTTATAATGCATTTATTTGTTTTGTCATGCTCACGTGTGTGTCGGGTCATTTAGTTCCCTTCAAAATGGTTGACATATTTGTCATGTTCCTGAACGAGCGCTGGCAGTCGTGACTGGTCATCTTTCAACCGCCACGGTTTTTTTTAATTAATTCATCTCTTAAACTCTTTTTTTTTTGCTTTTACCCTGGTCAATCTTAATCAGCTCGTTTTTCTACATCATTCTCACATGGATGTATAATCTCAACATGACTGATGTATCCATGATTTTGTAAAAATATTATAATTTCTTGCCCATTCTTCTCAATAGAGATCAACGCTTTGGGGCAACTACAGTACTTTCACAAGTTATTATGTCTTGTGACTGGGACTGTAGCAGCATCTTTTTTTTGTTTTTATAACATTTAAAAGTGCGTGTAATGGCCGTGAAATAACGACACGAATAGGCGCGGTAGGCGCAGTTTGATTCCCGCACGGAACAAATATTTGTATGGTCTAAAAATTGTTGTTTCGGGTCTGGCTGTTTGTGAGTTTAATTGTTTGTCAACGCACCCACGAACAAAAAGAAAGATGGTTTGAGTTTGCATATTGTGTTGTAGGGTTATTAAACCAAGACAGGCCTCGTCTTCTAAAATCATGTCGTAATCTAATTTTACTCATAATACAGAAAAACTTACATTGTCATTAGGGTACACCATATCCCTGACTTGCAGTCGGTTGAGCGGCATGAACGTAACCTCACCGGGCAGGCTCTGTCGGTTCATCTCCTTCAGAATCTTGGTGCCCACTGTGTCTGATTCTACGATGTGGTGGAACAATCTGTTACCTGCCGTTACCTAATAAAAAAAAGTGTGTGTCAGCTCCGACGCACGATTGGAGTTTACTCAAGTACGAGTATCTAACCATACGCAAAAAGAGTTAATTCAACTGAAAAAAGATTAATATCATATGAAAGGGTAAATTCACAAATTAATGAAAAAAATAGCAATATAAACACATCGACACTGATAGAAACAAACAAGCCCAATAAAATATAGTATATAGGTATAGTCGCCTATACAGCATACCGTATGTACGTCTTAATACACTCACAGCCAAATTAGAAAGTAGCGCACTAAAGGTGCGCACCAAAAACGTGACACATTTTCGTTACTTTAGCAGGTTTTACCCCTCGGATTTTTCTCATAGCGGGCGCCTTATATATGAAAATCGATTCTTAAGGAGTAAACTCCAACAAAAACTTTCAATATAATTAAAAATAAATGACGCACGCTTGTGACTTGCAACGTCTTTAACTAAAATGGATATGCTAGGGTAGCTGAAATTCAAATTTAATAAAGTTCAAAATACAATAAACGACTTAAAAAGAAAGATTTTTTGTGTTTTTTTTGGAATGCGTTTTTTTTGGCAAACAAGTTTTTTATTTCAGCTTTTTTAGTTAAAGATCAAAATACAATAAAACGTCTTAAAAAAAAGATTTTTTGTGTTTTTTGGAATGCGTTTTTTTTTGGCAAACAAGTTTTTTATTTCAGCTTTTTTAGTTAAAGTTCAAAATACAATAAAACGACTTAAAAAGAAAGATTTTTTGTGTTTTTTGGAATGCGTTTTTTTTTGGCAAACAAGTTTTTTATTTCAGCTTTTTTGTTAAAGTTCAAAATACAATAAAACGACTTAAAAAGAAAGATTTTTTGTGTTTTTTGGAATGCGTTTTTTTCGGCAAACAAGTTTTTTATTTCAGTTTTTTCATTTAAAGATCAAAATACAATAAAAAGACTTAAAAAGAAAGATTTTTTGTGTTTTTTGGAATGCGTTTTTTTTGGCAAACAAATTTTTTACTTAAGCCTTTTTAGTTATGAAGTATATGATGGTATCTCATACAATTTCCTATCGAGTATACATTTTTCATTGCTACTAAGACATATTAGCATACCTTCCATTTAGGTTTGAAGAAAAAATATATACTATACCTACAAGGTAACTCATAAATTACCCAAGCAATATACTTAGATAAAAT
Organism: Ochropleura leucogaster; assembly: GCA_958449745.1. NCBI lineage: Eukaryota > Metazoa > Arthropoda > Insecta > Lepidoptera > Noctuidae > Ochropleura > Ochropleura leucogaster. The sequence goes on from OY288201.1 coordinate 5,972,756, forward strand.
TCAAGAAATTGCTTAACAAACATACAAAAACAATACAATCGAATTGAGAACCTTATCTTTTTTTGAAGTCGGTTAAAGACCTCTGATGAGTCTTCGATTTACTTAGAAACCCAAATTCATTTATTTTGTGGCCATAAGTAGAAAATAGATGGTAAAATACGAAAATCAGAAACTATGTTCCGCCGTTAGGCATACATTTTTTTTTCTCAAGTTAGGTACACGGTAAGTTGTTTTGTAAGATACTTCTCTACAAATTAACACCATAATTATCAATTTATATTTTTACTAGCTTTTGCCCGCGGCTTCGGTCGCGTTAAATTCGCGGTAACACAGTTCCCCTTTCCTGATTTACAGGTACCTTCTACCTGTAGTTTTTGCCCTTGCGCCTTATTTATTGTAATAGCAATGCTAAATTTTCCCTTTTCATCCCTCTTTCTCTCTCATATATCATCTTTAAAAAAAAAAATTGGATTGGTCTCCAGGGTGCCAACTATCTCTGCACCAAAATTCATCAAAATCGGTTTACCCATTTAGGCGTGAAAACGTAACAAACAAACTCACTTTCGCTTTTATAATATTAGTAAGGATTTTGTCATTTATAACTCACCTCAACAGCTGTATAAATAGTCTTGTCACACGTAAAGTTCTCAATGACCGGTCCGTAGTACTGCGTGGCTATTTTAGCCCACTCTCCTCCCCTCTCTTGGAATGTCTCTAGTACTTTGCGCACACTGTCCCTGCCGTTTAGGATTGGCTGCAAAGGAATAACACTTGTAATGTTTTGGTCACAAGATACGTTGTCCAATAGCAGACCAAAAAGTACTGAAATGGGAGGATAAGAGTATTTCTCACACAATAGACTAGTTTCCTAATTTTGTTTATTAGTCCGTCTTTTAGATTTTTCAAAAATAAGAGACACGTATTTATTGGAACGAAGTTCCTTATCGCGCGTTGTGAAAGGGGGCTAGACGGAAAACATTCTTACGAAAAGTTGTCACGACACTTTTTGCTATAGTAAGCTATTGTAAGCTGTGCGGCGTCGCATGTTTCTCTGTCTGTCTGTCTGTCTCTCTCTCTCTTATAGAAAGCAAGCCAGATATTTTAATTTCTATTTCGCATTGAACAGTGTGGTATCGCGACGAGAACTTCGTTCCATCCGGGTGTCCCTTGACACCTCTATTTATTTATTTGTAAATTAGACCAAAAATTACAAAGATATAGCCCATTAAAGTTATGTAAAGCGTCACGCGTTGCTGCATTTTTTCACAACAAGTGACGTCACACGTAAACTTTGATACTGGAAACTAGGGTCGTTTCCAGTATCAAAGTTAGTAGGTAGTTAGGCTGAACATAGGTACATTTTAAAGTCACAATTACATAAAATAACTAGCTGTGCCCAGCGCCTTTCACCCGCTGCTCACTTAGGGCTATGAAAAATAGATGATGGCCTATTCTCAGACCTACCCGATATGTACACAAAATTTCGTTTAAATCGGTCCAGCCGTTTCGGAGGAGTATGGGAACGAAAACTGTGACACGAGAATTTTATATATAATATGTATGTATTTATAAATTATATAAGTATGTATATCAGTTGTCTGGTTACCATAACACAAGCTCTGCCTAGCTTGGGATCAGATAGCCGTGTGTGAGTTGTCCCAAGATATTTATATTTTTCAGTCTACCCGCGATCATAATGCTTGCAATAGCGTCAAAATATCGGGTGCTCATAACAAATGGAAATCACGGAAGAACATGAATCAGCTAAAATAAGAGAGTTTAACTTATATTTCATTTGTATAGTGAGATGTGATAAATTCAGAATGTACATTTATGCACCACTTCACTTCTTTCCATTTACACTAGGAATTGGCAAACAACACGCATTTTGGAGTATCTAATATATAAAATTCTCGTGTCACAGTTTTCGTTCCCATACTCCTCCGAAACGGCTGGACCGATTTAAACGAAATTTTGTGTACATATCGAGTAGGTCTGAGAATCGGCCAACATCTATTTTTCATACCCCTAAGTGCTCAGCGGGTGAAACCGCTGGGCACAGCTAGTATTATAGATAAATCACACCCAGACACAGAACAAACAACCATGCTCATCACACAAAGTTTATTCTGGGTGGGAATCGAACCCTCCGGCTCAGCAGTCAGGGCCACTTACCACTAGAACAACAGGCCAAATGCGGGTGGGTGGTAAAAAATGTTAAGATACAAATAAATCTATCTACCCTCTTTGTTAGTATTTTGCTACGCGCACCACTACACTCGATATAAACTCGCGGCAAAACAAACCCATAGAATCACTTAATTTATTGGAAGTCCTTGTTATGAAATGTAATTTTATATTTTACTTTTTGTTTATGTACTTGTTTCATTTTGTGTGTTTTTACTTATTTGCATGTGGTTAACCAGTGACCTTGAACATTGACTGAATATAATTATTTATTTTTATCTTTTTTATGCTTAGCTTATTTCTTTTGCACTATGGTCCTAGTTTATCACTTCTTTACTGCACGTGTAAGCGGGCACACTCGTTAGACTGGTGAATTTATTATTTAGATTTGGGTATTTTTTTATTTTTTTTATATAATTGGTGTTTGCTAACTGACAAGTGACAATGAATTAATAATTTCTTATTTTTTTATAATTTCTTGAATTGTATAAAATCTGGTTCTTCTAACCTGACAGACAGATGTGTTGCTGGGGAGTTTGTTCCGCCACTTCTTCTTCCCAGCTAAAACACTAGGAAGTGGCGAAGGGCAGGGCGTTTTGTGGGACTGTCTCTTGTAATGTGACGTTCAAGAAGTGCTTATTATCAGCCTAATTTGAATAAATGACTTTTGATTTGATTTGACAACCACTGTTGATTTTGAGCTGCTCATAATGGAAGTCAAGGCAGATATCACTTAAGTGACAATTTAAATAGTATACCGTAATAGCGTAAACTCTCTTGTTATTCATACTCAAGACTACTACAATGGTGCATTCTCCAAATATGGTAGTAATAAATAAAAACTCATTACCTTTCCCGCCATAGACCGCAGCGCTTGATCAGCCTTTGCCAAATCTTCTTTAAGAGACGATAGATTCTGTGTCAATGATGTTTCTTTGCGCCATAATTCGCTAAAAATAAAAGAAGTTTTAGGAAATGATTCAATCATATGTTATTTACTAACCCTTTTGCCTATCTATACTAATATTATAAAGCTGAAGAGTTTGTTTGTTTGTTTGTTTGAACGCGCTAATCTCAGGGACTACTGGTTGGAAAATTCTTTTAGTGTTGGATAGTCCATTTCTTGAGGAAGGCTATAGGCTATATAACATCATGCTACGACCAACAGGTGCTGAGCAGCGCGGGTGAAACCGTGGGGAACAGCTAGTCAGCCGTTGGCGCAGCATGTCTTCTTTCATCCTTATCTGTACCTCATCAGATACAATTTTTGCCATATCATACTTCACACAGTCTATCCATCGTTTCTTAGAGCTTCCTTTACATACAATCTTAACCAAGAAATACTTCTGCAGATCCTATTGAGCCAACTCTTTTGAGCGATGTTTTTCAAGAAGTTATAACCTTTACCCAGTGCCGTATTATCTATAAGGCACTTTAGGCCAGTGCCTAGGGGCCCACTACGACCCCCTGGCCATGGAATGCTGGGCCCCTGCCCAGCATTCCCAATAAAAATTGTGTGGTAAAAGTGAAACTTTTTTCTCTTGAAGGAAGGCGTAAACCTTTGCAATGTGATGACTAAAGTCTGTTGGTGATAATGATGGTACCTTCATTCTATTTCGTAATGAAGACAGTAAAAATTTCCAAATTGCGTTGTTTTGGTATGAAAAAGGGGGGGTGGCGAAACGAGCTGTGCCTAGGGGCCCCGAGATGGTTAATCCGTCCCTGCCTTTACCTACTAAAATAAGCGAGCTGTTGGACTATCAAGTTTTGGATCTATTGCAAGTGTTGAAAATTCAACAGTATGCTTTTATTAAGACACCATTTAGGTGACACCTAGTGTCGGTGAAAACGGTTACTAGTTGCTTAAGGCGATACTAAATGCCAGCGACCTTGAGCGACTGGGAAGGAGTTGGCGTTATTCCCTGTGACCGAAGATAATTCGGATTAAAATATCCCCTTCATTATTTTAACACAATATGCATAAAAAACGTATTTTCATTGTCAATTAAATTATCTTGTAGATAGTGAAAGTTTCATATAATAAACCCTTTTGCCTGATCATCGCTTTTTTGTTTTTTTCTGCATTAGACTTAACTTTAAAAATATTTTACTCAATGTTTTACGAAAAAAAAAGTAATATGTCAAATTATTAAGGAAATAGTCTAGTTTTTATTTTTCACGTTTTTTTTTCAGAACATACCGATTTTAGATATTGTTTATTTTGTGCAAACATGAGTCTACAAACAGTTCATGCAAGATAGTCAGTTAGTTTGTCAGATGAAAGTTCTGTAACATTTGGCTCTTCAGGCATACAGATATACAAATTAATATGAAATCAAGAACTTATCGGATGGATGGAAGGAGTAGCGGTTTAGAAGTGTTGTTGGATTTAAAATCATCAAAAATCATATATCTGGTCCTTAAAGCCAAATAATCATTGGTTAACCATTAAGTATAGGCCAATTCATCTTGCACATTAACTGAACAGAAATCAGTCTTATACAGTATGGAGCTCACTTCTAGGCAATAAATGAAACCTCAAGTAATACTAGTCCACAGAAGTATATTAAAATTAAATTTTAAATTAAAAACCGAAAATTAAAAAAATGAAATTTTCAAACAAAATAAATATCAAAATAAATTCAGTAAAAGTAAACACTCTGTTTAGACAACGTACCTTGACCCCAGGAGCGAAGTGCGGCAACAACGCATGTCGGCGCGCCACTTTGATTCGTTTGACAATGTGCGACGAAAATTAAATTCACTAAGTTAATTTGGTCGTAGTTTGTTCTTTTTTAGCACTCGATGTATTGTTCTATGGCTCATCCTAAACACACGCCCAGCTTGTCTAAGGCTGCAGGTTGGGTTCCGATAGAAATGTTCTAAGACTCGTTGTTCAAAAGAGGATGGAAGTGATGGAACATGACGCGGAGCAACTCCTTCATGAGTGTTGAGTACTATGTGCTGATTTTCCCTGATCCTTTGGACTGCTCCCAGGATTGTCCTGACACTAGTAGGGCAGACGCGAGTTGCTCCGTATCTCTCACGATAGGTACGTATAGTTAAGGCTGCATTTTGCCTGCATTCGCCATACAATAACACCATGTCTGTGTACTCTGGAGCACTGCAAAAATGCTGTTGCACGCGTACACAAAAGTTAAGTGTCGATTTCACCGTAAAAAATAACACACAACATAAAACTTAAAAACACAATTTACACACACACAAAGTCAAGTACTAATAAACTAATAAGTGTCCTTTTCACTGTAAACAATATTTAACTAAGTACTTAGGTTATTGTCTAAAATCGCGTTTTGAAGCAAAGCGCTCAAGTATGTCTACGAAATCTATGCGAAAGACACACACTACCGGAAGGGAACACCAGCGGTGACTGACAAATCGGAACTGAACTTCCGAAATCCAAAATAGCGAAAAAAATAAAAGTACCTAATAAGTAATGTAGGGCGAACGGCGCAATTATCGTAATCGCTTATCGATAACTTTTTACATTTATTCACCTACTACCTAAACAAGGCATTAGAATACAAGATCTTTGTGTAATTCGAATGTTTTAATATTTTTAATAATTAACAAATTATTAACAATAAAAAAACGAAACTAACGTTTTGTGAGTTCCTGAGTATCAAACGGTTCTGTCGATCGCCCGGGAGCCGATCGGTAACATTAGAAATTTAATTCAGTAACTAATAATAAGCTCGTAGGTACGATTTTTTAATAGGTAAAAGCAATTCATAAATTATTGTTGTTTACCTTATTTATTTTGATCTCTAAATCTACTTAATAATATTTAATAAGAACACACTTAAAATTAGCTTTAAATATTAACGGCACAGTGTTCTTTAGAATTATCATAACAGCACGATAATTCTAAAAACACCACCTAAAGTATTTAGGATTTAAGCTAAACAGCTTTTTATCGATCATTATTAATAGTCAATAACAGGTGCCCTTCCCTACGTGGCGCGAGCGCACCCCGCGCTCCCTCCCACCCCGCCGGCCTGCTACGAGCCGCGCCGGCGCCGACAGCAATTCATTCCCTTTGAGGAAAGCCGCGTGCCTAGTGAGGAAGCCGCCAAAAGACACCGCTACCGACGTACACCTGCAGGAAATGCAGGCGCGTCCCATTGATAAATTGTGTATGTGTAAATTGCAAAACAAAGTTTCGACCGTGGCAGATCAGGGACGTTGATCAAGAGGAAATTCGAAGTACTAGTATACAGAAAAAAACAATATTAACATTAAATTTAATAATTTAGTCTGTACTTTTCTTCTGTCTGTGAGAAAGAGGTAGTGGGCGGCACCGTCACAGTATTAAAATCCATATAGCAGCGAAATAAATGTGGGAGTCGGGCAGCGCAGTCCGCGGCCGCGGCCTCTTACACGCTTAGTTTGCGCACTCGAACAATGAATTAAAATTTATTACATTAAAATCCAGCCTGTCTTTTAGGTGTACCAATTTTACATTTAGGCAAATAACTAGAATAGGTACGTAACAGTGTCGTGGTGATATTCGTAGTTTTGCACAGTGTGGCAACGTCGCTTTTCATTCAGAGGATTCAAGTTCGTTGAATCTTTGACCTAGTGATACAATTCTACAGAGTGTTTAAATTTGTTCAAAATTAAAACTCTACTTTTTGACCTAATTACTGGACCAATATCGTTATTTTTTTGCATAGCGTCAGTAAAGGCGATAACAAGTATGTCGTATAATTTATTGCATATATGTGGTCTCCATACTGTATATAGAGGAATCCTAAAGAAAAGATTGATGGATTGTGTAAGGAGAAAGGAGTAAATTATGCAGTAACGTCTGACAGAGGAGAATGGAAGCAGAAAAAGTGTTGCGCCGACCCCAAATAGACCTCAAATATGGGACAAGGGCAGGATACAACGGCAGATATTGCGGCCCCGGAACGTTAACGGCAATGGAAGCAACATGGGTGGGTTTTAGTCAGTACAAGTCTGACACTCCCCCCCCCCCCCCCCCGAGGGCAGGAAAGTGCTTAAAGGGCTGGGAATAAAGAAATAACAACACACCCCACCCGTCCCTTGCAAGAGCCAGCCCGCGCTGCTGAGCCAGTAAGTTAAAAGAGTCCCTAAATAATATCACTCAGATCCAGCCTGTCCCTTGCTGTCCCTCAGCGACGCCCTAAGCCGAGGCTCGTACCCCAAAGGGGGTGCCCTTAGCGTGTAGTCGCTTAGTTTGTAAGTTTTTACCCTGGCTGGAGGTCTTAATTTTAAGGCACCCACAGGATTCGCCAGGTTAAGCAGACGACAACCTCCTTGGTTGAACTGCGAGATGCCATTCATAAAAAAAAATAACAACACAATACATACTTCCTCGCGCTTTGTTCCTGGTCCTTCCTCTTCTTACACTCATAGTACTGCTTGTTGTGCTCGTCGATAGCCACGCGTTGTCTCTCCATCTCTTTCGTGGTCTCTTCTATTCTCTTCTCGAGTTCCGTCAACTTGTTAGCGTCGCGGCGGAGATCGTCACGGAGCTTTGTCTCGTGGTCCTTCTTGTCTTTTATTTGTTTATTTAAAGATCTAGAAGAGATAATATATGTTGAATTTATGTTTTAGAAGAAATAGATTGGAAGAAAAAGAAATTGCATAACAAATGACGATGGAATGGAGCAAATCTTGTCATCAAATATGTATTATAGAAAATAACTCATAAATTACTGAAGCAATAAAGATAAAATTGATATGGGACCCTTTCGGAAGTATACCATTTCGATTATAAAAATAAATCATAAAATCGGCCCACCATCGTCGGAGATATCGCGTAACAAACATACAAAAAAAAATTGAGAGCTTCTTTCTTTTTGAAGTCGGTCAAAAATTGTACCTTAATAAGAAGTTATAAGACAACAAATAGGTATTAGATAAGAGAAAGATTATTAACACGGCGCAAGTTAACTATATTGAACAAAAGCGGACTAAATGCCTTTTGCATTTTCTGCTAGTCAATTATAGTGCAGAACATGACATGATTTCAGAAAAAGACTATCATGAATTTTAGAAGTCATTAGTAGATAAGTGCTAAATTACTCTGTAAGAGACTTCTTGTTGGGCAAATCGCTGCTCCAATAATTGGGTAGTTGACACCATTAACCAATAATTAAAAAACACAATTTTTCTGAAAGAACACCTTATTCTAGACCTGAGAACTCCATTCATTTCAAAATAACTTTAAAATTCGATTTTTAGTTGCTTTTAAATCAATAAATAGTTGCATCATTGACTTGACAACTTAGTGACGTCATCGTTGCGAGTCTCATACAAAATCTATGGGGGAAGCGCGTTTTGACAGCTTATAAAAAGTATATCAATTGATTGGTGGTGTCATCTACCCTATTCCCCTCAGTCATGATATGTTCAGTAGCCTGTTTGTACCCTATACCTACCTTAATTCGTTTTTGTTTGGTTTAATTATTTAAGACCTGTATTTACAAACCTATGATTCACAATAAATATATTGAAATGAATATGTTTATATTTGAGCGACTATTTAGCCGAACTCGTTTTATAACTCACAACTGTCATATTTACGGCACTGTTAACGTCTTCCATTTACTTCAGAAAGAGCTAAGTATTGTCTTAGTTAGCAGACCACATAGAAGTAATAAAAATTATGTTACATACTTGAGTTCTTTTTCGATCCATCTGTCCCTGTCTTGTTTAGAAGTGAACTGTGTCCCTCGGCCCTGCTTAGCATATAACTCTTGACGTTTCTGCTGGTTGAGTGCTAACGCTCTGGTACACTCCTCCTCGCGTGCCTTCATCTCTTCGTATTTAGGCTTTAGTTCTTCAAGTTCGCGTTCTTTTTCAGATATCTGTTGGCGTAGACGCTCGAGCTCGCCTTCAGCTCTTTCCTATCAAATCAAATTGTTTTTATTTCACATAGGACTACATGAGCACTTATTGAACGTCTAGAAAAGGTGTACGGTTTGGGTTGGTTGTTTCCTATGAAGAAGAACTAGTTACTTTTTTGTCCATCTTAATGTGTGAAAAACAAAAAGAGATTGTGACTTGCATTTTAAGGTTTCTGAAGTACAAAAAAAAGCATTCTGATGGTATTCAGATGGCGAGTCAGAAAAAGTAAAATTTTCAATTTCTATATTTTTAATCTGGCGGAAAAAACCCTTTCACGTGAATCTTCAAAAAAAAAAAATTGATTTGTTAATACACAAAGGCTCGAAATGTGTAAGCAAGTAACATCCTTATTTTTGCTGCATAAGTGTCAGTTTAGCTTTTTGCCTTTTTTGTTTAGCATACTAAATAGTAATTTAAATACTTGCAAGACAACAAATAATTAACCAACTATTTTGCATAAGTGAAATATTTGATGTCACTATCTGTAAATTAATACATGGTTTAAAATAAATATGAGTACAATAATAGTCATTCATTATATCAATAATATTAAAGTTTGTTACAGCAGATTTAAAGTTATTAATAGATATTAAGAAAATAAGGTTTTTTACCTGTCTTTGTATTTGTTTGAATTTGTTTAGAACCATGCAATGCACCAAAAGATTACATCATGTACACACTTTCACTACCATAATTTAGCTGTCGTACATTAGTTTATTTTTATTTTTTATAATTGTTTTATTGATAAACACGTTTTTAGTTAATACCAACAATGTATGGAAGAGCGGAGTTTCCTAATACAGTATTTTTCAGCTTAAAAGGAGGCTCCAATCACAACTTAGTAAAGTAAGAGAACTTGTTGAATCCAATAAACATATTTTCATTTCATTTCAAAAGAGTTTTTACCTTAGACTTATTATCTCCGTCGACGTCATCTGACAAGTCTTTTATACCAAGCTCCAGTTTAGTCTTCTCTCGTAACAGCTGTTGTTGTTCAGTTGATAAAATATCCTTTTCTTCTCGAGCTGCAGCCACGTCTTTGCGGGCCTCTTTTAATTTTCTATAAGTAAAATAAACATGTTAGATGCTACATAAATTTCGAAATTATGTTTTTTTTTTGGAACGAAGTTCCTTATCGTGCGTTGTGAAAGGGGGCTAGACGGAAAAAAATCTTACGAAAAGTTGTCACGACACTTTTTGCTATAGTAAGCTATTGTAAGCTGTGCGGCGTCGCATGTTTCTCTGTCTGTCTGTCTGTCTCTCTCTCTCTTATAGAAAGCAAGCCAGATATTTTCATTTCTATAGGAACTTTGTTCCATCCGGGTCCCTTGACACCTCTAATTTTTATAATCCTATTTTGTGCAATCAGTCTTTTGACTATGAGCAGATGTGTTGTTACAGATTGAATGGGAAATTATGAATTAAACTAAGACTGCTGGCCAGAAATTTAAAGAATATAACTTGCCTCTTGCCTGCTAGCAATAGGGTAGTTGACACCACCAATCAATTGATATACTTTTTATGAGCTGTCAAAACGCGCTTCACCCATAGGTTTTGTATGAGACTCGCAATGATGACGTCACTAAGTTCTGTTGTCAAGTCAATGATGCAACTATTTATTAAAAAATCGAATTTTAAAGTTATTTTGAAATGAATGGAGTTCTCAGGTCTAGAATAAGGTGTTCTTTCAGAAAAATTGTGTTTTTTAATTATTGGTTAATGGTGTCAACTACCCAATTACGAGTTACGCACAGTGAATTTTATTGAGAAGAAAAGTTTTGGAATTGGAATTACTAAACAAATATTCCGTTACCTACACAAGGTTAATCTGTCTAGAAAATTTGGCAATCATAGGCCCAAAACTATCCTATCTCACTGATAGTGTCTCCAGTTTTTCTAGCCATTTAGACCCACCATTATTAACCTCCTCACTTTTCATAAGGACAAGTTTTACCTGTTGGCTTCTCTGACATGTTCCTGCGCTTCTCGAACCATATCAGCATAATGTTGCTGCTCTTTTCCACTGTTTGAGCGCATTTTCTCTAGCTAAAAACAACAACAATTTTATATTACAGTTGTATGTTGTTATTTATAGTTGTAGGAATCTAAGATCGCGCGAGAAGTGACTTTTATTCCTTTCATTAAGGATAAATTTGCTTGAAATAACTAATTATTATTGATGAATTTATATTTATTCTTTTGCTTAATTTTTATTACTAAGTATAGGAAGAAAGTAAAAATTTAAAAAAAATATTAAATCACTTTGCTATAGGTTTAAAGCGATTATTTATATATAGACTATTACTATTAAATAAAAGTAAAATATTACTATTAAAAACAAAAAGCAGAAAAATTGACAATATTGGACTTAGGTTTGGAATTTTTGAAAATACACCTCCAGTTAAACTATCTATTACCTCTTCAAGCTTCCTCTTGTTTTCTCTGTGCTCAGTATCATGAATAATAAACTCCAGTACACGTCTGGCTCTGTCCCATTTCTGATACTCCTTCAATTCCTCCTTCTCCTCCTCCAAAGTCTTGAGACGCTCTTCAATTGTTTGCAAGAACTCATTGATCTTTTCCACCTATGGAACAGAATAAGGACATTCTTTAGTGGACATCAAATTTACCTTAAGTTATTATAAATGCTTTTTGCTATTCTGTAAACCTGAATGCTTAGATTTTTTAAGAATCAAAAGAGTGTTTTGATATTTCAGAACATTCATTAACATAATCTAAAAGGTTTGTGTGTACATGTATAATCATTACTAAGACTATTGCCTAGCAGTGAGATTGACAAGGCGCAGTGGCCGAGCGGTAGATCGATTGCTACGCTGTGTGTCGCAGGTTCGATCCCTGCATGGAACAAATATTTGTATGACCTACAGATGGTTGTACCGGATCTGGCTGTTTGTGTATGTGATCTCACCCACAATACAAGAGTAATTCCTAGTGTGGGTTAACATTAAAAAAACTGAAATCATCAACTGCCCCCTGGGCAGAGCTGGGAAAATGTGAGTGAAAAGTGTCATACTTTTAGTGACTAAAATCCACCCAAGTTCCTTTTGTTGCCCTTTATGTTCGAGGGCCACGGTATTGTTTTCAATAAACCCCATCATCTTCATAAACAAATCAAGAATATCTTGTGTCAATCTCGTAAATCCTTACTAATATTATAAAAGCGAAAGTGAGTTTGTTTGTTACCTCTTCACGCTTTAATCACTAAACCGATTTTAATGAATTCGGGTAGAGAGATAGTTGGGAACCAGGAGACGGACATAGGCTATTTTTTTTTTTAAAGAGTGGGATATGTGGGAGAAAGAGGGTCGAAACGGGAAAACTTAGTGTTGCTATTACAAAACAATAAGGCGCTACCGAATTTAATGCGAGCGAAGCCGCGGGCAAAAGCTAGTTCATAATAAAAATGTTACCTTTCCAACAGTTTCTTTAAGGATAGTGACAGATTCTTCTCTGCGTTCATCATACACTCTGGTACCAGCCACTTCTCTCAGTAGCTTCAGCCTGTGTGAGTCAGGTGCTATAGCCATTTGATTGATCTGAAAATAAAAGTTCTATTTTAGTACCACCATAGACAACATGATAATTAAAACTTTCTTCTTGATATATTAAAATTCATGAACTAGTAGTTCTGCCCTGCCAAGCCAAAACACTGTAACCCACAAAAACCGGTTTTGAGAAAACTGACAAAACATGTTTTTTATTAATATTTGCCCATTTCAGAGGTAATTGGTGCATATTATATAATGTTGTGCATTTAATAGTTAGGTGTACATCTCTAGTATATAGCCAAATAGTTTTTTTCTAATTATTTTATTACAGAAAGAAGTTATTGCCACTAACTTGTGTTGACAAGACAATTATAAAATTTTAATGTACTTCTTTATAAGGCAAAACACTGTAAAACCGGATACAGTGTTTAATCCTTGTCTGAAACTCTAAACTCATTATGCCAAAACACTGTATCCAAGCATAGAGTTTTTTTAAGAGGATATATAAAATGGACCACCTTAGTATGATTTCTGAGACACTTGTGAATGCAATAGCAATAAGTTAGATGAATATCTGTCATTGTCTATTACCTAGTTCTACTAATACAAAGCTGAAGAGTTTGTTTGAATCAAGTTTTAAACATAAAATTTCATAAATGTGCGCACCACCCGCCAAAACCAGGAAACCGGGGAAGGTCCTCCGCGATCACCCCCACCAACGCTGCCGCCGCAGGCACCGCCGCTGGCGCCGCTGCTGCTGCCACTACCACCGCCACCCCTACCGTCATGGGGGGTCCAGGAGGGGGCTGCCAATAACGGCCCCATTACGCCTCCTCCAGGCGAATATCAAACACTGCGCCTGCGCTCAGGATTTTTTGCTCCAAAGCATGGCGCAGTGGTCGATTAACATCGCTGTGGTCGCTACGCTGTACTTTGTCCTACCCAGGGACGACTAGGTGGAGGGCCTGAGCGGATCAGTGACCATCATTTCGTCAGTCGCAGCCGTTACCCCGTCCTTCGAGAGTGTCAGGAAGGGTCAGTGAGGGGTGCGTGGCAGCATGGTTCGGGGATATAGTCGCAGCGGGTGTCTATTTCTCCCCGAGCCGAACTCTCGCAGAGTTCCAGAACTCCCTCAGGGAGTTGACCGTCGTCGTCAGAAACTGCTCCCTCCCCGTGCTAGTGCTCGGGGAATTCAACGACAAGAAATTGGCTTGGGGTTCTCGCTACACAGACGTGCGGGAAAGAATGGTAGAGCACTTAACACTGGAGACAGGCCAGGCCAGGTCGTCCAAAACCGGGGTACTTTTCCCACGTGTGCGGATGCGGGGCGAGTCGGTGGTGGATATCTCGTTCGCCGGTCCCGCTCTGTTACCTGTGTGTCGTCGACTGGCGCTTCATGGAGGTATTGGAGACCTACTCCGATCACGGGTACTTCCGGCTCGACGTCTCCACCCAGACCTCCAGCGTGCCAGTCCTACCGGCCCTGAGTGGTCCGCGATGGGCGCTGAAACAACTGGACCGGGAGCTCCTCCTGGAAGTCTCGATCGTGCAGACACCAACCACGGGGCGGAGTGGTTCCAGGAGGCCATGCCCGAGATTTGCGACGTGGCAATGCCCCGAGTCCGGCTGGAAAGCGCCCGGCGGCAGGTGTACTGGTGGTCGCGGTAGCTGACGGCATTGCGCGAGGCATGCGTCGCTGCGGAGTAGTACAGAGCGGCGAAGACTGCCCTCCTAGAAGGTGTCTTGCCAAGGAACAGGCCCGCGAGGAGATGCTGGGGTCTTTGGACGGAGTTCCATGGGGGCGCCCATACAAGGCGGGATAAACGCCGCACCAGCAGTCTCCGGTCCCAACTAGTCGACAACGTGGTGAGCGTTCTGTTTCCTTCGCGAGGGGAACATTCTTCCTCGCCCATGGCTCCGCCGCTTGCGATTCGGAGGTGACTGAGGTAGACCTGATAGTGGCGGTAGACCGGCTGAAAACCAAAAATACCACCCCGGGACCCAATGGCTTGCACGGCAAAACCTAGGTCCTGGCCTTGGAAGCTCTCGGGCCCCGAGTACTAGGGCTCCTAAGCGCATACTTGGAGAAGGGCCAGTTCCCACTTCGTTGGTAGACGCATTCTTGCCCATCGTGCTGCTCGACGAGGTGGGCAAGCCTTTTGAAAGAGTTATTGCAAACCGCCTCGTCGGCCACCTTGTGGGGACGGGGCCGGATCTTGCGGATCACCAGTATGGTTTCCGCAAGGAGCACTCGACGGTGGACGCCATCATGCGCGTGAGTGGCCTCACGACGGGGGCTGCAGAATCCAGGGGTTGGGTTGTCGTGGCGGTGTCTGGCGACAATCAAGTACGAGGTAGCAATACTGTTGTAGATTCTGCTTTCGCTGGTTGGACAGTAAACGCGCGAACTGCATGCACAGTATTTATGCAAAACACTGTATTTCTCTACGCATGAGCAAAATGCGTGTAGTCTATTTCGCCAAAACACTGTATACTTTGTTACAGTATTTTTCTGTGTTTATATCTTATTTTTTAAGTAATACAGTGTTTTTTGGTTTGCTTTATCTTGCAAAAAAACCGTTGAAATGAAAGTGTGATCGATCATAGGTACTAAACAGACTTCAAGAAACTGATTGGGCTTTGTTAAACGAAAACACTGTAAGTCGACTTACAGTCTTTTGGATTGGCACGGCAGAGTTGTGGTCATCGTGACTGTTTTTTTTTATTATTTTTACAATGAACAAATACTTTTTGTTTTAAATTTGCATTTTAAAAAGAAAAAATTGTTTCACCATTTCTTTTTCTTTTGGCAGGTGTTTTGGGGAACAATCAGTAATTTTTGTTAAAAATTTGCTTATTATCAGCCAATCTTATCTAATGACAAAAAAAAATTGTTGGTTTATGCTGTACAATAGGTTTTAAGTGTAGGAATTGGATACTATTCCTTACCTTTCCCTGTTTGACAATGTAGTATGGATTGGAATTGGACAAACCAGCACTCTCAAGTAGATTGAGTACTTCAGAGCGAGGTACTACTTTCTTGTTGAGGAAGAACTGATCCTTCTTCGATCCAATAACTCGGCGGAGAAAGATTTCATCTTTTTCAATCTAAAATTAGAAATTAAAAAATAAATATATTTTATGCCAATAATTAAGAGTTTTTTTTTATGAAAAAAAAATTATACAGTGTAATCCATTTAAAATGACATTGAAGGGAAATAACAAACACTTCATACTAAGCGGACGTCATAAAAAACATTTTGTGGGAAATAAACAATCTCCTGTTTTTGTCAGTAAATATTTATTTTAATAGAGAGACAAGTCAAAGATAATAATATAACACCGAACACTGTCGAAAGTGTTAGGAATAATGTCGCTCACTACATCAACTGGACACAATTTATTCAGAATGGGTCATAATTAGCGAACTGTCACTCAATGCGGAGTCATTATACCAGACTTTGTTTAAAGAACTTTAAATGAACACCAAACATTTCTGTGTAATACGTCATAATAAGTGTTTGGTCATTATAAGAGGAGTCATAATAAACAGATTCTACTGTAGTTGCTTTTTGTTAGGACCCATAATGAAGTCAATAGATAACTTGTTTAATGTAGATATTATACCGTGTCTGCACTAGTAAATATCACATCAATAAATGCACACTTACAAAATGTTAGAAAATTAAACATTCTCCAGATATAGAATAGAAAGTTGCTCTACTTGCCCAAATTGGTTAATTTATTATTGGTTTATGGTGCATAAGTAAGTTAGAACCGGTTTTATATAGGTAAAGAAATTCTTTACTTATATTATACTTAACTTTGGGTAACAAATAAGTAAGGAAAAGTAATTTAATATTTGATAAGAACATTGTACTAAGTATACTATAAAAAGAGATAGAAGTGTTTACACTAACATTAAATGAGAGCATTTGTATGATACCTGAAGTCTGCATTCACATGAGTGTACAAGAAATTGTCAATAACAAGAAATTTGAGCGAAATGTTACTTACTGGTATTCTATTGTCAGAATTGTCAAAGATGATCTCAACAAAGGCAGAAATGACCCTCGGTCCAGTGCCTTCATGCAACAGGGCAAGACGTTGCTCTGGTCGCAGATGTGAGAACTCATCACTTAGCACAAATTGTATGGCTGAAAGTTATCAAACATGAGATACAATAAGTACAGATATTTGAGTTAAGTTGGTTCAATATATTTTATAAACTTTTGGTGTTTTTATAGCATGTTTACTAGTTTATGTATCTATATATTTCAGGAAAATGATTGTCAACTCAGATAGAGAAGGTGTCTGTACTTACCATGGAAAAAGTTACTTTTCCCGGAACCATTACGCCCGACAACGACATTATGTCGCTTGTCGAACGGCTCCACAACGATTTGCTCGCGATAACTCTTGAAACCCTGGATAATCACCTGTAAACAGAAACACAATACAATAGCGTCACTTTTTATTTACTCTCTACTTTAAAAGCGTGAACAAATTTTAAGACTTTATTGTCTTGAAATCTCTATAAGGTAGATAATTTACCTGTTTAATATGCATTTTCTTGTTCGTGTAAAACTACAATAATTGTTTATTTTAGTGAAACGTTGACCCAGACCGCCATTTCGAAACGCCAAAATTTGACGTTGACATTTCGCGCCTACTACGCGGCGGCCATGATGCACAGATTATATATGCGATCGAATACGTGATAAAAACGTTTTCTTGCTATTATGTCGGTTGGTTGTAAAATTAAGGTTTTATTCATTATCAATTTTTTTTAAATATATTTTCACTGGAAAACAAGATTTATTTCATTGCTTTACTTTAATCTCGACAAAAAATAATAATCGATGCTTTTATAATTAAAAACATAACGAATACACTGTGGGCTATCACCTCAGAAATGTGTGAATAATAAATTATGATCGTTTAGCTTGTTGTTTCATGGATGTCATATGTTAAAAACTTAAATAAGCAGTGGGCTCACATATAATTATTACGTCACACAGCCACGCCTTTGTTATGTAGTTAGGTATAGCACATGCAAGAAAATATATTTAATAGGTCGCTGTGGGTTGCAAGTTGTTCAAAAGAGATAAAGGAAAATAAGGGCAAAGGAAAGAGATGCGTGGTTTTTAGTTTGTAAAAGTTTGACACTCCTCCCCGTTCCGACCAGAGCGGGGTGATTTATATATATTATGGTATGAAGTTATTTAATGATTACACATACGTAAAAGAACCTCCTGAAAGTTAATTGAGAAACGTACGCAGTAATTTATGAGTCAATGGTAAAACGTTTATATTTGGAATATTTTAAATGTAGGTACCTATTTTCGGCAAAATATACAGGATGGAAGGAACGGTTACCACGCATTCAGTAGGTAACGTTGTTTTGAACCCCACAGGGCGATGCGAAAACGGTTACCGCGTATTTAATACATCAGATACGCGGTAACCGTTTTCGCATCTCCCTTGCAACATTAGGTAGGTACTGCTTTTTCGTGTTTTGAAATAAAACTAATTCGGTATAGCTACCCTCTCCAGGGTCGGATTCAAATATCAATTTTCAGTGTCCTGTAAAACTTGAAAGATCGTTGTAGACTACGCTCTAATTGAACCATCGGCCTCGCCTGGCCCATGCAAGATCAATATTGACGCCGTCTTTTATGTATGAATTATATTTGAGAATAAAACTAGAAAGCTTAGTTGGCAAACACTTCTTTCCAGGGGTCCCCCTTAAGCAAAACGTATGTTCAAGTCCAACTTTGTCTGTGACCTTGGTCGGCCTAAGTATGAAAATATGTATTTTATTATAGGTACTAGCCGTGTAAAGATATTATAATTATTGTCTGGGATAGCAGGATCCTATTAGTGTTTTGATAATCTTTTTGTTCGAGTGTTCACAAGTACGAGTGTTGAGCATGAAGTCTTGGGTCCGAATCTCAGGCCAGACAAAGTGCTTTTGGGTTTATCCTTCAGAAAATTCTCAAAAGTAGCCACGGAGTCTATATTATGGCAATAGGTTCGCTACATATAAAAGGCACTTAGATGTAGGTAACTGGTGAAATGTGAGCGGCATATATGCTATAAGGTACACATCTGCTTAGCCTTCGGAGATTACAGGCGTAATGATATCATTATCATTTTCCTGCCCTTGTCCCATTCTATTTGGGGTCGGCGCAACACATTTTCTTTTTCCGGCCTCTACGCCATTTACTAAATAATGATATGTTAAATAATTAACAAAAGCGATGTCACCAATACTTTGTTAAGGAAGGCATAAAAAGAGTGTGTACTCTGTTCGATTACCTATATCTTTTTTTTTTTTTAAATTCCAATTAATATTGAGCCAAGTTCATTATGAATTCAGAGGCCATTTTATAGGCTTAGAAAACCTATTAAGCAATATTTCGAATAAATTTGAACTATTTAATGAGGTTACTGACCTATTAACTCGACTGACCAAAAGCTGTTCTATTCTTCATCGATTGCTAAGAATTCTACGCAGGTTTCTTCTTAGAAATAATATTTGCTTTAAAATCCTGCGCAGTTCGCGGTTTTACGAATGAATGAATTCAAATGAACGCTAATGTTTTTCTTCTCAGTGTTCTTTAACAAAAATCTATACTAATATTATAAAGCTGAAGAGTTTGTTTGTTTGTTTGTTTGAACGCGCTAATCTCAGGGACTACTGGTTGGAATTGGAAAATTCTTTTAGTGTTGGATAGTCCATTTCTTGAGGAAGGCTATAGGCTATATAACATCACGCTACGACCAACAGGTGCTGAGCAGCGCGGGTGAAACCGTGGGGAACAGCTAGTGTTAATATAAAACCCAGTATTGAGTATATTATGTACTTACTTGCCGAATCAAATTCGTAGTCAAATACGTCACCAACAATTTAACGTCAAGGACGGAAACAGAGGACTCTTAATTATCAAAGTTCATTTTTTAATTGATCAGGGCTTTGTTATGGAAGATTTTGCGTTGGCTGATTACTGTAATAAAAAAAAAACTAAAATATGTACCTACCTACTCTGCTTAAGACTGATAAAGGTTAATTAGGACTTTCATCTAGATTTTTTTTTATCTTTGCGAATGCTTCAAAGTTTAGAACGGATGAAAATCGCTTGTTAGGGTTTCGTAGTCAACTAGGAACCCTTACAGTTTCGCCATGTCTGTCTGTCCGTTCGTCCTCGCTTAATCTCTGTGACCGTTAGCACTAGAAAGCTGAAATTTGGTACCAATATGTATATCAATCACGCCGACAAAGTGGTAAAATAAAAATTTGAAAAAAATGTTTTATTAGGGTAGCCACCCTATATGTAAAGTGGGAAGTGATTTTTTTTTTAATTTCAACCCTAACGTGTGATATATTGTTGGAAAGGTATTTAAAAATGAATAGGGGTTTACTAAAATAATTTTTTGATAATGCCATTAATTTCGGAAATAATCGCTCCAAAAGTAAAAAACAATGTGTCCCCCCCTCTAACTTTTGAACCATAAGTTTAGAAAATATGAAAAAAATCTGAAAAGTAGAACTTTATATAGACTTTCTATGAAAATTATTTTGAACTTGATTGACACAACAGTTTTTGTACAAAAAAAAAAAGTTGTACAAAATAATTTCTGAACTAAGTTTGTAGTATAATCGTATATGCAAGCATTTTTTGTAACTTTGTTTACATATTTTATTATCCTGAACGTATCTTTTTTCAAACAAAAAAAGAATTATTGAAATCGGTTCTCGTAATCTAAAATACCACCGAAATTGCACGTCTTTGTATTAATTAGTAACCCAATTCCCCGAGAGATGGCGCTGTAGGTACTTATTACATTGGATCGGG
Organism: Ochropleura leucogaster; assembly: GCA_958449745.1. NCBI lineage: Eukaryota > Metazoa > Arthropoda > Insecta > Lepidoptera > Noctuidae > Ochropleura > Ochropleura leucogaster. The sequence goes on from OY288201.1 coordinate 5,993,211, forward strand.
TATTACCGAATTGTTCGGTTGGCCTCATAACTGGGAACACTTATTGTGACGGACGGGAAACTACGGAACCCTACACTGAGCGTGGCCCGACACGCTCTTGGCCGGTTTTTTTCCCAAAATGCCAACACTCGGTCATCCACCTCTATCTTAAAAATAGCTTTTAAAACAGGTACCCATATAATTGTCAGTTTTAAATGGACTAAAGATTAGGTGGTCTAGAATTTTAGATATTATAATGAAATACCTACTCACTCGGTAGAGCTTTTTTCGGATGGCAAATCATAAATAACATCTCTCGTTCTGAGCGGATTGGATGATGTTTCTTATTTTGCTCTATGTTTTCGGGGGTCGCGGAATCTCTTTCGACAACTCGCAACCCCGGCAGGCAGTGGCCCTGGGAGACCCCTCCATTTTGGTAACATCTCTGCGAGGAGGGCGTGGAACACACGTCACTAGGTGGAGCTGGATAAACACTCTTATTCACACCCACACTTTTATTTACATACTAGCTTTTGCCCGCGGTTTCGCTCGCGTTAAATTCGGTATAACACAGTAGGTTGTACCTTCTACCTGCATTTTTTGCCCTTGCGCCTGAATGATTTGTAATAGCAACGCTAAGTTTTTCCTTTTCTTCCCTCGTTCTCCCTCATATCCCACTTTAAAAAAATTGCCCTCGTCCGTCTCCTGGTTCCCAACTATCTCTGTACCAAAATTCATCAACATCGGTTTTGCCATTAAAGCGTGACGAGGTAACAAACAAACTCGCTTTCGCTTTTCTAATATTAGTAATGACTAGCTGTTCCACGCGGTTTCACTAAAAAGACTAAAAGAATTTTCCAATTCCAACCAGAAGGGCTACTATGACATCTTATAGCAATTCTTATTCCACTGAGTGAAAGAGATGGTGCTAGACACCCTGTATAGCTCTGTCTCTTTCCCTCAGCGGAATAAGAATTGCTTTAAGAGGTCATAGTAGGGCTACAGTAGTCTCTGAGATTAGCGCGTTCAAACAAACAAACAAACTCTTCAGCTTTATATTATAATATTAGTATAGATGTATTTCGATGTTTCTTTTAAGTTAAATAATAATAACATCTTTCGAGGCTCTCCTTAGGCGGTAGGATCGAGAAATTTGATTCAGAAGGCAGTAGGTAATACTACTCGAAACTTGAACTTTCTTTCAGCCCTAACCAACGGTTTTTGAGATGTAAGTAGGTACGTACTACCGAAACGGGTGAAACATTTTTCATATTTTCTAATGTTTAAGAAAAAATAAAAATGTTTTCAAGACATATTAATATAGAATATAATTAAAAATGCATGTCTATAACATATATGTACCTATTTTGCGACTTTTCCCGGGGCCTATATATTTTTTCTGTTACCATCAGCATTAGCTATATAATATAGGTAGACCGTATGTACCTACCTACAGATTAACTTTTACCGTTTCTGAATGAGTGGCCACTGTGTGCCTAGATGCTTGTTAAATTAAAATAAGCAATGACTTATTGCCGGGCCTACGCTGTCCTCTCATACTTTAGTACCTACTGCCACTGTAACAATAAAATTGTAAAAACAAATGATTATAAAAGAGTAACCATGGAGTTGCTTGCCGGTTCTTCTCCATAAGAAACGACCAACCCGAACCATGCTCATTTTGTCGACGTGTTTTATGTGCCCATGTGGGCCTAAAATAAAAATATTTTGTTTTTATTTCTATTTCACTATGTCATGCATTTAAATACTCCCTGTGTTTTGGACCATCGCCATCGCGCCATTAGCGCATAGCTTCCGTCCGTCATAGAACTGGGGTTCTGAGTTCTGTGTCCTTGATAAATAGACGTATTACGTAGCGGGTTGGGGTGTAAACCCTCCTCCCACTATACTACCCCAGAGTGACGTGATAATATTACTGAATAAAAGAGTCTTGCCTCAGTTCTAACAATTAGATCTTGCCACTGACGGAACAGTTAAGCGTCAAGTTTTGTCAATATTCGGTACTACTGAATATTCTGCACTAGGCAGAACTTACGCGCGGCCGTTTTTTTTAATTCGTTCTAATGACAGAGCCATCTTCATAAATATTTATTTAAGAATAACTTTATAGTGAGCAGTTGTATTCCGTAGTGCGATCCCGGCGTTTGATATTGGCATATCGGTCGACGCCGACGCGACGATCGCAGAAAATAAAACTTTAATGGACTGAAAAATTTAATAAAATAAAAAATGACCGCGATAAATAGTGAAACGAAAAATGAAAGTGCAAAAAGTGATCTTTTCACGCAAATTGAACGGTTCGGAAAATTTCAAACGATACAATATATTTTAATTTGTTTAACTTTGTTTATGATTTCTATGACACATGTTAATTATGTGTTTGTTGCTGAAAACATAAATTACAGGTACGCTTATATTTTATTTTGTATATTTATATTTTTTAAATATAGTTTTGTGTAAAAAAAGTTACCTAATTACAATAAAAAAAAATAATGGTTATTTTTCAGCAATAAAAATTATTCCAATTAAATAAACTACTGGAATAGATTTGGAAAAACGAGTTTTTTATCTATAGCAATATGTAGGTTGGTTTCTAGTGAAATTTTAAATGTTGTACAACTTTTCGTGACATTCATTTAGTATCTTCTAGATACATTATAGTTTTTTGGACAGACTGCTTTAGTCCCGCTAATGAAACTAAATGAACACTTTAATGACTGGGTCCTAAAAACACTAATAATTATGGAACAGCACTTTTGATACATGGTCCAATTGATTAGCCTTATAAGAAGTTCAGTGTATCTTGTGTTGTTGGCATCAATTGAGCTCATTGTACAAATATATTGCCACAATTTTGCATTAATTTATGAGTAACAGAGAGTAGCTAGTTCCAAGAAATAAATTTTAATATTCACTTTATTGATTTCCAATACAGATGTCGTGTGCCTGAATGTGAAAATATAAACCATGATATGCAAATCCCTTCATGGTGGCCTAAAGATGTAGACTCGAAATGTTACAAACCGATTCTGAGAGATGACAACTTTTCCTTCTCAAACATAACATGTTCAAATGCGTCGTTCAGTGGAGTTATAGAAGAATGTCAGCATTTTATATACGAAAATAACAATTCTATTGTGGCTGAGGTATGTTCGCACTTACTATTTTTAAGTAATTCCTAAGATATAAAAAAGTAAATAACTGCTGGAGAAGTTTGCAGGTACGTCCCTACTACCTACCTTCCTTTGAAAAGCTTGCGATTCAATAAGAACAAAAATAATAATCCTAATGAAACAAAATAAGAGAAGGAGGTAGGTATAGACTGGCCCGCTTTGGCGCCCAACCGCCTTTTTCGTCGGCTCGGCGCCCGAATGCTAGCCTTCAAAACGGTTGTGTACGCAATCGATTTTTCGGTGTTTTTACTTTATAACCGGTTAAAAAAAAACAGCGTGCCTATGCTAATAAGTAGAAAAAACAATATGCGTATTAAGCTGGATCTTCTAATACATTTGAAGCAACAATCTAGTTACCCAAAAACTATCAAGAGTCGTATACCATGACCATACGTAGGATATTTTCGGCCACCTCTGGGCATGAGACACCTATTCTTTTATGACAGCACTATTTAGACCCCACTGTACAACCCTACACTATGTAGGTAAACGAACCCTTCACGAATCCGTCAGTTATGTACTTTGTCCAAGATGATCCCTACGTAAGGGGCAAGATGATCCTATTTCAACCAATCATAATACTGCTTTTTCTTTGAAAATTTTGGGAGATAATATTTTTTACTGCTAGTTCATAAGACTACGATATTATTATAAGATCTTGCCGCCTTAGTCCATACCACCTCGTCTCCAACTCTCCATTCTTGCGTTAGTCCTACAACCTCGTCTCCATATCTTTAACATGCTTCACGAGCTCAAGTTCTTGTTCTGCCGTTAAAACTATTGTTTCATCATTTTATTGCCCCAACAGCCACTTTACAGTCCCCTTAGATCGCCTTTTTAGGGTTATAATTTTGATTGATTTTTTGTTTTTGTACACATTAAATTTTTCTGTCACTCCATTACGATTGACTGTGGTAAGAGGGCCGCGAGGAGAACGTAGGACACTCGAAAAAAACAGATGGTGGTAGTGGTTTTCTTGCAACTAAAAATGATCATCTTACCTCCACTGATCATCTCGTACACCATTCCCATACGTTTCGCTAATGGCTCCACTTTTGTATTTAATTATTCTGTCGATCATTCATCTGTTTTGCTTATTTGTTCTCTCTAACACCCTTCTGTCGTATTTTCTCTAGATCATTGATCCTATATCGTATAACATATACTCAAAGGTTCTCAAACCTTCTAGAAAGGTTATATCTGTTTATATATATTGTTATGTTCTTGGAATTGAAGCACTTAGGTACCGCATGATGGAGAAAGGTGAATTTAATTGACTAGGTCAGTCACCTTAACCAAATAGTGGACGGAATCAGAACGTCAATATTATTTCAAAGACAATCCCCAAGAAGCTCTCTTCATTCTATGTATACAATAGTTTACAAGATTTATGTAAAGTCGTATAATAAGCAAATGTTATGAAAGTAAAATACAGTAGCTATAAATCGCCTAAATCCTTACTTCCTTACTATATATATATATATATATATATTATATATATTATAATATATAATATAATATATATATATAATAAATATATATATAATATATATTATATTATATATATATATATATATCCTTACTAATATTATAAAAGCGAAAGTGAGTTTGTTTGTTTGTTTGTTTGTTACCTCTTCACGCTTTAATGGCTAAACCGATTTTGATTAATTTTGGTACAGCGATAGTTGGGAACCAGGAGACGGACATAGGCTAATATTTTTTTGAAAAAAGTGGGATGTTAGGGAGAAAGAGGGAAGAAAAGGGAAAACTTAGCGTTGCTATTACAAATCAATAAGGCGCAAGGGGAACTGTGTTACCCCAAATTTAACGCGGGCGAAGCCGCGGGCGAAAGCTAGTATTTATATAAGAAGATACAGATGTGATTGTTTAACCTCAAGGAGTGCATTATTGTAAGTGCTTCTGCAACAATCATTCTGTGATAGTGCCAGCGTAAAATCCAATACAAAGAGAAGGATTTACTGGAAAAATATCATAAAACGTATTTTTAGACATTTGTTAACATATTTTTATGGTACTTATTTGGTTTAAGATACCTGAATGTATCTTAAACCAAATAAAACCGAAAGTACAACTAAAATAAGGTGCCTTCCAAAGGCGCAGGGTTCATGCAAACCGATACCGGGTTCCTCAAAAATAAATCTGGAGTACCTACCTATGCTGCAGAAGATATTTCTTTTAGCAGCTACCCTACCATAACGTCTTAATGCAGAACGTATTCCACTGAGGGAAAGAGACAGAGCTATACAGGGTGTCTATCACCATCTCTTTTCCTCAGTGGGTAGGCTTAATGATCTAAGTTAGTGTACTTATAATGTAAGTATTATGTTAATTAGTCAGCATAATATCACTCTAATCTCGCCCAGCAACAGTTTGATCAAGGAAAAATAACAGTTAAAATGCTAGTTAGGTGGGTACCCATAGGCCGCATGATAGTTCAACAACTTAATTAATTGCCAGTTATTTAAATTAGAAAAAAATAATCTAAACTTTAAAGTAAAGACGTAAAAGGCGAAAAAAAACTAAAAAGTTGTTGACTTTTGTTTGTTCCGTTGACTTTTTGCCACCGACTGTCGGAACTAAAGTTATTTTCCATTTTTTTTTTAAGTTTTATATTTCAACCTTTTTAGTTATTGTATGATGGTATCTGACACAGTTTTTTATCGATTATTTATTTGTCATTATTACTGAAAGATATTAGCAAATCTTCCATATGGTACCACCTCGGGAGTATACCCTTCCGATTATAAAACGAATTTTGAAATTTCATATTTGACGGAGAAATCGAGTAACAAACATAAAAAAACAGCAGAATCAGAACCTTCTTCTTTTTCATAGTCGGTTAAAAGTAGATTAATTTACTGCTGATATAACAATATTTTAACCACGGCGCCAAATTTGGGTAACGCAATGCCCCGCGACAATTTGAAAGACAACTACTTATACCAGACATCCGGAATCTCATCTAGGAAATGTTATTCGAACAATTCCTTCGTTATTACATCATTATTTATACTGGATATCGTCTAATTTATTAACACTTCGTGACTAAAATTTGCGACAGCTAGATACTAGTACCAAGTTGCAATGTTTTAACATCTTCATGTTTTTCTTTACAGCTGAATCTTGCATGCCAGCCGTGGAAAGTTAATTTAGTTGGCGGAATTCACAATGCAGGAATGATATTTTCTATGATATTCGCTGGATGGATTTCTGACAAGTAAGAATAAGTCCTTATTCTCGTTTACGCAAATCAAGGAATTACATGGCACCTTTCAAAATTTGTATTGGTATTTGAATAGTTCAAATTTAAGAAATGCGAGATAGCTATTACGTTTCAGTAGGTGTCATCCGCCTTATCGACTCTTCGTCACATCGCCTTTTAAATGCTTAAACTAAAAATAACCTAGAAAAACCAGTCGAATATTTTTAAGCACCTCGAAGCTTGTCGTCCTTCATTTTATTAACCTATGTACAATTCCATTTCATTTTTACCGCGGCAGGATCATTCGGAGAATAAGATATGTATCTATCCTCTCAGTCTAACTATAGCCTAACAAGCTTACCCTTATTACGGTGTGAGTCATCAACTCATCATAGACAGTAGGGAGGAGAGTCTGTTAGTATCTTACTATCCATGTTCTTCCAACTTTTTCGGAGGTGGAACCTCTAACTTTACCCGCATCCTCTTAGTGTTTTGGAACTACCAAATATTCTGGCCAGTATAGGAACTGACGAAGTATGTGACATACACCTACAGAATGTATTAATTCTGCCATTACAACGGTAAATATTGATCGTGCGTATATTTTTGTGGTTTTATCTAGGACTTAACGCTACCAGCCACAAAAGAACAACCATTTTGCGCATATGATTAGTTGGTCAACGACCAAAACGTTTTAACACCTAATCACAAACCAAATTAATGATAGACCTTTCTTCTTTCAGGATTGGAAGAAAAGCTACCGTAATAGTTTGTTCTGTCGGTGCATGCATTGGGGTATTCAAAGTATTCATTACAAACTACTATTGGTATCTGGCGCTAGAATTTATGGAATCGGTAATGGGATCTGGTCTCTACACAGTTGGGGTAGTTTTATGTAAGTATTTCATTTCACGTATTCATCATCATTTTCCTGCCCTTGTCCCATTCTATTTGGGGTCGGCGCAACACGTTTTCTTCTTCCATTCTCCCCTATCAGACGTCACGGCATCATTTACTCCTTTCTCCTTCATATCATTCCTTACACAATCCATCCATCATTTAACGTACTATTTGTTATAAATAAACTAAACGAAGTTTTTATCCAAACTCTTATTTAATTATATCTTTTTAGTGATTGAAGTTGGTGGAAGTTCCAAAAGGGTCCTGGCTGGCATAATCTTCTCGTGTGCAGTTTACGTGGGAGAAATCGCTTTCGCATTTATCGCAATGGGTTTTCAATATTGGAAATGGTTGATACTGGTTGTTTACTCGCCCATGATACTGTTTATTTCGTACATATTCGTTCTAAAAGAAAGTACGAGATGGCAAATGCTTCGTGGAAAAATTGAAGGGGCGAAGGCTACTTTGAAAGTTATGGCCAGAATGAATAAGATAGATATTGCTGAGAAAGAAATAACAGATGCAAGTGACGATCAATTGCGGTTAATGTTTGATGTGGTAGAACAGAAGGAGAGAGAAAATATGAAAGTAATATTGGGATCAAAGGAAATAATGACTCGACTGTCTGTGACGTCATTCTGTTTCTTCACCTCCAGCTTCCTTTACTATGGAACTTTAGTCCACGCTGTGCTACTACCAGGAAATAAATACACGAACTTTATTCTGGCTGCGTTCACTTCATTCCCTGGGGAAGCAATTGCTTACTACACGTTTAATAAATATGGAAGGAGGATCACTCTGCAATGTGGCTACTTCGTTTGTGCCGTTTTTCTTATTGCTCAGAACTATTGCCCAGAATGTAAGTACTAATACTAAGTTTAATGTTAGATCTAAAGACAATATCCTATTTAGCAACTTATTCTGCTATTATCATAAAAGCGAAAGTTTGTGATGATATATGTTTGTTTCTCTTTTACGCAAAAACTACTGAATGGATTTTGATGACACTTATCATCAAAATTTTAGAATAACACATGGGCACATTCATTAAGCTGTTTTGTATATTTTATCACCACGCAAGTGAAACCGCGGGGCGCAGTTGGTTCCAAATAAATTTATATAATCTTGTTTCCCAACTATAAGCTTACTAAATGAGTAGGTATGTACAATGTGTTTTTATACTTAATAACGATTTTATTTTTCAGCGATAACCTGGTTAAAAGTGCTTTTATTCTTGATTGGAAAACTTGGAGTAGTGATATGCTTCACTGGCATTTACACGTACAGTCTGGAATTATTCCCGACCAGTGTGAGAGGGACTTTACTAGGATGGGGCAATACGGCAGCAAGAGTGGGCAGTATGCTGGCGCCCTTAACACCGTTATTGGTAAGGATTTTCGCTAAAAGTTCTGGGAGTGGTGATGGTGTAGGCGCCATTGGAGTACTTTTTTTTTCTGAATGTCATCTCGTAGTTCAACCTAGGAGGTTGTTGTCTGCTTAACCGGGTGATTCCTGTGGATGCCTTAAAAATTAAGACCTCCAGCCAGGCCAAAAAAAAAACTTACAAACTAAGCGACAACACGCTAAGGTCACCCCCTGTGGGGTACGAGCCTCGGCTTAGGGCGCCGCTGAGGTAGGACAGCAAAGGGACAGGTTGGATCTTAATGATATCGTTTTGGGACTGATTTGAACTTACTGGCTATTCCAAACTATTATAATCTGCTACTCTACCATGACGTCTTAAAGTAGAACTTATTCTACTGAGGGAAAGAGACAGAGCTATACATGGTGTCTAGCACCATCTCTTTCCCTCAGTGGAATAAGTTCTGCTTTAAGATGTCATAGTAGGATTACAGATCTCTCTACTAGGGATCGCACACAGTATTAGAGAGATCAATCAATGGTTTTGTATAGGTTGATGTACCGTCGTGTGTACTTTATAAAATAACGTCATATAACAACTTAAAAAATCCTATAGCTGTTACCATCAGGAA